>OX463295.1:10317962-10936584 GCA_949820665.1 Scrobipalpa costella | reverse complement strand
TACTTTCATTGACAAAAAGCGAAACAAAGCATCAATACACTATCTCCACATAACTCCATTTAGTTTTTTAAAACTTCCCGATTCCCGGGATTCCCGGGAAATTAGTTATTTTTTTTCCCGGGTCCCGGGAACAAGAAAACCCCGGGATTTCCGAAACCCTAATTGCAACACATCAACATACTGGGTATAAGGGACAGCGTCCCGCAAACTGATAGGAATCACACACTATCACTAGGAATTTCTTTCAGGAGATAAAACAAAAAAAAATAACTTCCCATACAAAATGACCACCTTGATCAGACAATTTGCATGGAAAACCAAATTTTGTTTTCACTTCCTTCCTTTTTTCAGTTCCGTTGACTGAGCAACCCCTATCAGTTTGCGGGACGCTGTCCCTTACACTCCGTGTAATAAATAAATTTCTCATCAGCACCCTCTCGTACCTATCCTCCAAAGAATGACATTATTATAATCATAAAACCTCCGGAGCCTACTTGTCTCATATGGTATTTAGTCTTATTTAGAATCACTATTCTACAGGATTTATTTCGGTGAATGTGCAAAGTCTCTTCATAACCTGATACCCCCCTCCCCATTCCATCTTCGGGGCACGGGGCACCAGACGCCGGTTGGGATTCCATCCAAACGTACCAAATATTCGCACAAAGAGCTTAGCTTTTGTTTTTATATGCGAAAGCCTAAGGAGTTGAACTCCTTGCCTGCGGATCTGTTTCCGGAACGTCATAACCTGGGCCTTTTCACACACACATAACTACGCCTTTATCCCTAATGGGGTAGAAAGAGCGTAAAGGACCTAAACAAAGGTCATTTTGCCAAGGCTGGCAAAGTTTCGAGGGTTATATAAGATAGATTTGTAGGTATATTGCTGTAGTGACAGGTTGTCAGCCCATCGCCTAAATTACAATATACTTAAACCCTTGGATACCCTAGCTGGTTTTTACAGCATGCCTGGGAGGAAATGCAGCTGGCACATTCTATGGTTTTCTCTTGCTCCCAGACCAGCATTGAAGATAATAGGCATTATCTAGGCATACACGCTCAATCATCGTCAGCATGATCACTTTCTATCAGGTGAGATGGCAGACAAATGGTTTGCCTATCATGAACAAAAATAAAAAAATACCTGCAATTTTTTGATACATACATACATATAGTCACGCCTTTATCCCTAATGGGGTAGGCAGAGCGTAAACGACCAAAACAAAGGTCGTTCCGCCACGTCTGACAAAGTTTTGAGGGTTATTTAAGATATATTTTGTAGGTATATTGATGTAGTGACAGGTTGTCAGCCCATCGCCTAAATTGCAATATACTGAAACCCTCGGATCCCTTAGCTGATTTTTACAGTATGCCCGGGAGGAAATGCAGCTGGCACATTCTATGTTTTTCTCTCGCTCCCAGTCCAGCATGGAAGCAATTTTTTGATACAATTATTTTATGCCATTAATTAAAATATTTCAAGCTGAGTAAAAAAATAAAATAAAAAAGAAATTGAACTTTCCTCTCTTATAGAAAGTTGTTAGCTATTATTAGCTTCTTCCACACGAGTGGCGGCAAATTATGCACAAGGGCAATGCACTGTACTAATTGCGTAACCGGACCAGCTCGTTATTACCTGGAACAACATTACCTTATTCCCGTTTTAGATTTAACAAAGTTTTAAAGATTAAGGACAAAATAAATAGTTCTTTAATGTATACCCCTCCAGGATTTTAAAATACCTGTCATAGAGAAAATTAGAGACAGAATAAGAGAGGGACTAATGCATTTCCTATAAGCCCTCTATGCGTCTTTGGTACCTCTATGACAGGTGTTTTCTTAATTCCTGGCAGGGGTATGATACAATAGATGGCATTGTAATAAAACGATTGACTGAACCGAAAGAACCCTATAATTTTTATTTTACAATTTTCCCATTTGCGAAGGCAAAGAGCGTGCACGAGTAGTTTGTACTAAAATCTTATAATTTGCGTGTTTCATGTAATTATTATTAGTACAATTACAACACACAATTTTAGACTAGAAAATTAGACAGTCGTTTCTGGAAGCACGGAGTTCTATACAAATATGCATAGACTTTGGAAAAAACCCATTTGGACGATAAACAGACGACCCGACAGAATTTTCATGTTCAAACGGTCAAAGATTGTTTGTTAACGTAGCTCGTGCTACGTTGCTACGGAAATTGTCTGCTACGCGGCCTACTGGCTACGACTGCGAGCAAATGAACTGTTTCCTTCAACTGACAAATGTATTTATGTGCATGTTGTAGGAAAGTAGATAGGTTTTCAATTCAGTACGTACTCTATTTTGTATTATAAAGTACTGCAACATATGTTGCAGTTAATGTGTGGCAGTAGTGGCGGAACGACCTTTGTTTAGTTCGTTTGCACTCTGTCTACCGCATTACGGATGAAGGCGTGACTATCTGTACGTATGAACACATGCTGTTATGTAGGAAAGTTTTTGCATATTGCAGATAAAACGTGTAATTTTGTATGTAGCAGATGAAGCGAGATTTAAATTGATAAAGCTGAGCGGATGAAATCCAAGACAAAAGAACGAAACCCGTGTCAAAATTGTAGTAATAGACTAGGTTAAGTTTAGAGCATTGCAGGCTGAATCACCTGATTGTCCGAAAAGAAAAAGATTTCGTGCTTCGGAGGGCACGTTAAGCCGTCGGTCCCGGTCGCTGTCTTTGATAGTGGTCGTTACCTTAAACCATGTCAGAGGCCTAATAGTTGTGCTACTAGGCGGTTTAAAAACTCTGACACCAGGGTTCGATAGACTTGATACCCACTCGACAGAAGAAGAAGAAGAATTCTTCCCGACTGGAACTCGAACCCGGAACCCACGGTGTAGCAGGCAGATTTACTAAGCGGGTTTCAAGACGGGTTTCAATTATATTGGAAGTCTGATTGAAATTAACACCACCGCATGTACTTCGTCGTGTGTCGCATCACGTCCCGTATAATTGGATATTTCACTATTCATAACTTATTTTATTCAAAGTAAATTTCCAATAATTTCGTACCCCGAAATATTTTGAAACCATTTTGATTTGAATCGATAAAGCCGATTAATTGCAAACGATTCAATTAAAAATATATCTCTAGACTAAATTATGTATGTAGGTATATTATTTATGTATGTCACGAAGACATTAATGAATAGGCTGGGTGTTACTGCTCGCATAAATAAAAACGCATAACTAAATATAACTCAACAAAGATTGTTGGAAGAGATCTAATTTTAATTTATTTTATTAAATCATTTTTAAGTTTGCCGTTAATTGAATATTTAATAAACATTTTTAAACCTTGTTAGTGTATTTTATGTGTATTATTGTTTGTCATTGACATACTATATTATATTCTAATTTAGGCGATGGGCTGACAACCTGTTACTACAGCAATATACCTACAAATCTACTTAAATAACCCTCAAAACTTTGTCAGACGAGGCGGAACGATCTTTGTTTAGGTAGTTTACGCTCTGCTTACCTCATTAGGTATAAAGGCGTGACTATATGTATGTATGTATTTTTTGTGTATTATTGTGTGTCATTGACATACTTAAGTCATAGCGTATCATAATCTTAACATTATATTTGTATCTAAGAACTTTATGATGGTAGCTGCGACTGCTAAATTGTACACAGTATTAGCGGAGAGCTACGGGGTGTAAGGGACTGCGTCCCGGAATCTGATAGGGGTTGCTCAATCAACGACACTGAACAACTTCCACCAGGGAGTTCTATCAGAAAGTGAAAATAAATGGCTTTTCCATACAAATTGTCTGATCGAGGTGGACATTTTGTATGGAAAAGTTAATTTTTATTTTCACTTCCTGAAAGAATTACTCGGTGGAAGTTGTTCAGTATTGTTGACTGAGCAACCCCTATCAGTTTGCTGGACGCTGTCTTTTACACCCGGTATTATCATATAAAATTGGATAGAATTTTTTTGCTCTGTAGAGGTATGTTCACGGACATTGTTTAATTAAATCCTTGCAGTCCGACTGCAATGCGTTGGCGGATGCACCAAGGGATGCACTGTTGCAATATCCGGAGTGCAGCTGATTGTGCAAATGTTGATTGATCAGTGTTACGATTAAGCGCGTCCAGCTCTGTATTACCTACTGACCTTATTCCTCTTAAGTTTGTATTTATAAAGCAATCTCAAGATTGAGAGCAATATTAAGTATGGATTTGACAGGCCACATTTTACTGAAATGACGTTTCTGATACGAACTCAAACTAGCTGTCAGTCTCAAGTGCTGTCTTTAATTACGAGCTTTAGGGTCGTATTTATGAAGAGATCTCTGCATTGAGAGCAATCTTGGGTGTAGATTTGACAGTTCGTATTGTACTGAAATGACCTTTCTGATACGAACTCAAATTTGCTGTCAGTCTCAAGAGCTCTTGAGACTGACAGCAAATTTGAGTTCGCCTTACTTTCGAAAGGTAACGAGAATCTTACCTTTTTGTACGGAATGTGGCATATCCAAAATAATAAAATGTGTTTGGTTTTTATGACAATATTTACTGGTTTTAGTCCCTATACGGGGTGTAAGGGACAGCGTCCCGCAAACTGACTGGGGTTGCTCAGGCAACGAAACTGTACAACTATCACCAGGTTTTTTTTGCAGGAAGCGAAAAACAAATTTTAGTTTTCCATACAAATTGTCCAACCGAGGTGGTCATTTTGTATGGGAAGGTCAAATTTTGTTTTCATCTTCTGAAAGAATTTCCCGGTGAAAGTTGTTCAGTTTCGTTGACTGAGCAACCCTTATCAGTTTGTGGGACGCTGTCCCTTACACCCGGTATTATTAAATTATATTCTGAATATGCTATGACTCTGAAGCTTAATATTAAATGTAAGATAATGATAAAGAAGTGTCAAAAGTGGCGGAGTTCATGTAACGGAAGAGTTTAGAACAGAAAGATAACAAAAAGTTTTAAACGACATTGCTTGAGATTAGAAGCTTTATTTCATTACAAGTTTAATTTCCCTCAGTTGCGTTAATGTTGAGAAACGCACTTTGGAATAAATACAGAATTTGCTCATCATCATCTCCCTAGCCTTGTCCCGTATCTCACGGGGTTGGCTTCTCAATCTAGGTGATTAAAAGAGGGTACTAGTTTTTGCACAGAGCGACTGCCATATAACCTCAGCAACCCCGAAAGGAAACCAGACCCAATCCTAGATTAGGTCAGAATTTTCAAGTCGCCAATGCTTACCCTCTGACTATTTACGGTGTTAAACGATATTAACCGGGACCAACGGCTTAGCGTGCCTTCTGAAGCACGGAAAAAGCGCCAAATAAACGTACATATGAAATTCAAAAACCTTAAACATATTTGGGTACGTGGTGGGATTCAAACCACGACCTCCCAGCTCAGAAGCCACCAACCAACTACACCATCGGGCTCTCCAGAATACAGAATTTTCTAAGAATACTAAAATAAATCTATCTAATCCTTACTTACTAGGTATATCTGGTCCTGGGTTACAAGTATGTATACAGGGCGTCCCACGGCGATGCCACACGGAGGGTACTTTACCTTAAATATTAATGATAGGATATTTTACTGAAAGAAGACATCGTTTAATTTTTAATAATAAGTAGAACTGCATTCACAGATTTTTTTTAAAATCGCCTACCTCAACCGGGAATCGAACCCGCCCAATGTGACAGTAAAATTACATGTATTTTATAATAGCGTCTGAAAGGGCTACTCATAAGCATTATTTTTTCTTTAATAACCTAGCATATTAAATGGAACTAAAAACATAAAATTTTACATTTTATTTAAAAAATAATAATTAATCAAATGCTCAAAATGTGATCCGTTCTGTTGTATACAAATTCTCACTCTTTTAATCTCTCCCTGTCGATTTACTTATTTTTGCATGGTGGATGTTTAACATAATACGTCTAAGTTCATTTTGTAACTCCTGCACACTGTTGTACCGGTTCCTGTAAACTAAATCTTTTACATAACCCCATAAAAAAAAATCAAGTGGGGTTAGATCTGGGGATCTCGGTGGCCATCTAATTTGTCTAAATGTGCCGATCCAGGAAGGAAAATGTTCATTAAGGAAAATGTTTCATCATTAAATGTTCACAATAAACAAAAGAACAGACGCTTGAAAATTTAAGTGTTCCATTTTCGAATTATTTATTTTTACTAATATCAGCCAGTTGCATGACGCTTGAAAATTTAAGTGTTCCATTTTCAAATTATTTATTTTTACTAATATCAGCCAGTTGCATGGTAATTGTGAGCTCATGAAGAAGTACCTACTACACTTTATGTATCGCTTTATTATTATCATGTACTTACACCACGGAAATCTCGTATCTCAAGTGGGTAGATCTTTGAAATGATAATGTTAATTGTTGGAAGCATGGCCAAGTCAGAGGAAATTTCTCTGAACAAAATTTTAAATAAAATGTAAAATTTTATGTTTTTAGTTTCATTTAATATGCTAGGTTATTAAGGAAAAAATAATGCTTATGAGTAGCCCTTTCAGACGCTATTATAAAATACATGTAATTTTACTGTCACATTTGGCGGGTTCGATTCCCGGTTGAGGTAGACGATTTAAAAAAAATCTGTGAATGCAGTTCTACTTATTATTAAAAATTAAACGGATGTCTTCTTTCAGTGAAATATCCTATCATTAATATTTAAGGTACTTTCCCTCCGTGTGGCATCGCCGTGGGACGCCCTGTATAAGTACATACGTATAATACAGGGTGAAATATTCAGACTGCATCTCCAGGAAATTGCTCTAAATACTGGAGATAGCAAATCTTACTCAAAGGAAACATTCCCTTATTATCGAAAAGAATTAAATGCTCATTTGAACAAAACGTTTCTTATTATTGACCCTATGCATTAAAAAAATACAGGTTGTTATTTTATTTTCATTTTAGCAGGTTCGATTCCCGGGTCAGGTAAGCGATAAAGAAATTGTAAATGCAACTTTACTTCTTTTAAAAATAAGAGATTAAAGTGAGAAAAAAATGCTATCTTTATTATTTTTGAGGGTACTTCCCTTGAAGGAGCAGCGGTCTGAAGATTCCACCCGATATAGTTACAATACAAGCCGATTTTATTATAAAAATCAAAATTCTGAAAATGGAGTTTTTAATATATTAGCGATACATTTAAAACAGACGTGGAGAACTACAAAATGATTGTTGCCATGTGTCACTTTATTTGACTATAGCGCCCTTATTCTTAGATAGCGCCGCTGGCTGACAACTGTACAGTCGCCACTATAGCTGTCATTGCTTCAATCGCTGTCAGTTTATCCCTAGGTGTAACCCTAGGTGTAACCTATACAAAACTTAGTTCCTTATATCGCCGCCTAAACATTAGTAATGGTGGTTGCTAAGGTGGCCGCACTGTATTTGACAATGACAAATCTTTTGTCAAAAACAATACAAACATCTAAGAACAAACACCGAGTAAATAGGAATAAATAATCAACTAGTGAATACAAAAAAAATATGTGTGGGAATATTTAAGTTTCAATGAAGGCATAATAAAAATAATAATAATTACAAAAATAGGCAAAAATGGTCTCCAAAAAGAAAGAAAAAAAAGCAGCAGCTCTTAAATTGGACAAGTTATTAGGAAAGGCTCCGAAGCCAAAGAAACCACCTCCTCCACCAGCTTGCTTTAGACCTGAAGAATTACAGAGGTTCAAAGAAGTATTCAAACAGTTTGATTTCGATGACATTGAAAGGGTATTGTATTTATTTCCTCCATATTTCATATTTGTTTTTGACAGATATTTCCCTTTTCTAGCAAAATAAATCAACATCACAAGAGTACAATGGGCTATAACTTTAAAAAAGAATAAGTTACTTCGATTTCAGAATAAACCCTTCCATGTTATGTCTTCCATTCTTGCCTGGGAGTGAGAGAAAAACATAATATGTGCCAGCTGGTTTTCCTCCCGGGCATACTCTAAAAACCATCTAAGGGATCCGAGAGTTCCAGTATATTGTAATTTAAGCGATGGGCTGACAACTTTATGTGCAATAAAGAATATTTGTATTGTATTGTATTAGGGAAAAAGGCGTAATTATAAGTATGTATATTATTCAGGTAAAAGTAAGTCACATCGCAACAATGCTTAGATTCATCGGATTCAACCCAAAAGGAGCGGAACTGGAAGAAATTCTCAAGAAGTTTCTCGAAGATGAGTTTCAAGACATGATAGAGCTGCATACGTGGTATTTCATAATTGAGGCCAAGAAGAACATGCCCGATGACGTGGAACATGAGGTCACTATGGCCATGGCGTTCCTGGGTCATGACGATGAAGAGAAGCCTACTGGTTAGTTCAAGTACTTCTTCTTCTGTCGAGTGAGTATCGAGTCTATCGACCCGATGAACCCCGGTGTCAGAGTTTTTAAACCGCCTTGTAGCACAACTATCAGGCCTCTGACATGGTTTGAATAACGACCAGTATCAAAGACAGCAACCGGGACCGACGGCTTAACGTGCCCTCCGAAGCACGAAAATCTTTTTTTTTTCCGGACAATCAGGTAATTCAGCCTGCAATGTCCTAACCAAACTAGGGAAATATTCACAAAGTGATAAATTCTCAAATATCAACTTTGTGTTCCGGATCGGGAGTCCATGGCACTAGCCACTAGACCACGGAGGCGGTTAGTTCAAGTACTAATCGGGTATATCATAAGTATTTTAAAATTATATCAGTAAAAATTGTTGCACCATACGAATAGAAGATTCTTCCATGCTGGCCTGGGAGCGAGAGAAAAACATAGAATGTGCTAGCTGCATTTCCTCCCGGGCATGCTGTATAAACCAGCTAAGGGATCCGAGGGTTTCAGTTTATTGTAATATAGGCGATGGGCTGACAACCTGTCACTACAGCAATATACCAACAAGTCTATCATAAATAACCCTCAAAACTTTGTCAGTCGTGGCGGAACGACCTTTTTTAGGTCGTTTATGCTCTGCCTACCCCATTAGGGATAAAGATAGAAAGCGTGATTATATGTATGTATGTACAAATAGAAAAATAAAATAAGGGAGAGAGACTTATGATCCTACAAGCCCTTCTCTATGGTACCTACCTCTATGACGGGTATTTTTAATTCCTCGCAGGGATTTATATTTATATTTTAGTAGTACACAATTTTCGTACTCGTAAACGATGGATAAAAGTTTTAGAAAAGATTTAAGATATATACCTTGAATGACGATTCATATCCTCTTATGCAAGTGCAAAGAACCGTTTTGGAAAATAATAACATGTGATACCTTTTAAATATTTAATTCTTCTTAGCGAGTGAATTCTCGAGTCGAACAACTACCCGAAGAACCCTGGTGTCAGAGTTTTCAAACCGCCTAGTAGAACAGCTATTAGGCCTCTAACATGGTTTGAGTAACGACCACCATCAAAGACAGCGACCGGGACCGATGGCTTAACGTGCACCGGAATCCTTTTACTTTTTGGGCAATCAGGTGATTCAGCCTGCGCTGTCCTACCCAACTGGGGAAAACTTCATAAAGTGATGCAGTGATGTATAAACTTTATCCCCCCCCCCCCCCCCTTGGGAATCGAACCCAGAACCTCCAGATCCTAAGCCCATGGCTCTGGCCACTCAACCAAGGAAGCAGTATATTAAAATTTTCGTTGTATTCAATAATGAAAAATTTCAAAAAAACATATTATATGTTAATATTTTCCAAATCAGTTTCTTAGAGTGGCATATGAGGATACGACGTATCATTCGCGGAACATACGCCGGCTGGAAGATTTTCCCCAGGCTGATTAGGACAATGCAGGCTGAATCAACTGATTCCGTGACGGACACGATATGCCATAAGTTCCGGTCGCTGTCTTCGATAATGGTCGTTACACAAAACATGTCAGAGGGTTATATCGATACCAGGGTTCATCGGTCCGATTGATCGAAAACCCCCGAAGAAGAAGATATAATTTTAAAAACAAGATATTCAGTCCTAACTTAAACAAATATACATACATACATACATATAATCACGCCTTTATCCCTAATGGGTTAGGCAGAGCGTAAAAAACCTAAACAAAGGTTGTTCCGCCACGTCTGGCAAAGTTTTGAGGGTTATTTAAGATAGATTTGTAGGTATATTGCTGTAGTGACAGGTTGTCAGCCCATCGCCTAAATTACAATATACTGAAACCCTTAGTAACAAAAATAATAGACGTAACTTACACTATTCCGAAAAACTGTGTAACACATAAGGGGTATCTTGCAAATCAGCGCTTAAAAAAGAAATAAATGAATATTCCATAGAAAATAAATGAATGACAGTAAATTTTATAGTGTCAAAATTATCTAGATAGACTTCTGTAACTATGAGTAATATAAGATTAGTGCATATTTAAAACAACATAAAGTTCTTACACTTCAAACCTATTTTTTATCTAAAAACGCGTCTGAACAACTTACATTTTGACAGTTACGCCTTTATGTGTTGAAGCCGACGACATATCACAAAATACAGGGTGCACTAAGAGGTATTTGACCCGAAAACCTGGCCAAAATGAAAATAAACAAAGTAACGTATTTTAAGAAAAACAAACTACCCTCGAATAGGTAATAACTGACCCCATTAGATACCGTCATTTATTTATTTTTTCGGACCCAATTAGATGAATAATGAGTTATCGTTTTGGAGGCTACGAAGAAACGAACGTGACAAGTGTTTTATCCTTAACTATTTGATCGGATCTCCCAATTTTTAGTTGGACCGGTAAAGAATATTTAAGTGATCTAAGTAATGGATAATAGTGTACCAGGTATGTTCTTTATAAAATATTTTTCTTGTTTTAAAATAATAAGACATTTCAAAGATATCTTGCTTTTTTATAGCTACATCTTATCAAATGGTTGTGATTATGAATATCAGAATACATTTGTCAGAAAGTTATACTTCTCGGTATTATTCGGTGTTCGCGTATTTTTTATCCTATAGTTTAACTTATATTGTACACGGTAATAAAAAAAATATTGCCAGAAATTGCCATTGACGAAGACCTATTTTTTTAAAAATTTTGTATGATGCAAGACAAGTTTATGATTTGCGGTTAAATTTTTTAATTGACATAATTTTGTCCATAGGTTCTTCTGGTGTAAATATATTGCATCGGAAGTATATATTTCTCATGACAAAAGGCTATGAATGCAAAAATTTTGAAAAGAAACTTGATTTGGTAGGACGAAATATAATGAATCAAAATACTTTCCCTGAGGACCAAACAGAAGATTTTATGCGCAAGTTTTCCCGGCTCAAATGGGATATGAAAGAAAGATGGCGGATTTCAAATCGATCTGAGGAATATTTTTTTATCAAAAATGATGAATGGCTGATGGGAACACTGGAAATACCCTATAAAATTAAAACAAGTGTGGGTCAGGGTCGCCCCAGGAAGGGATTTGAAGAATCCTCAGACCGTAGTAAACGTCGAAAAACGGAGGAGTTAAGAAAAAAATATCAGCCTTCAGAGCTTTTATATGCTGGCCAAATGGTTCTTAGAGAAACGGGAAATGCGAGTGGTGCAAATGTTATCAAGGATGTTATGAAATCACCTGAAAAAGGCGAAAAGTATAAAAATGCATTTAAAAATAATAAATCTATCGAGTCCAGGAAACAGTTAACTGCTACAAAAGCTCTCTCTATGTTTGTGGAAGCTTCTTTGACAAGTAAACAGTATGAAATCATACGCTCATCTGACAAAAAACTGTATCCTTGCTACAGCATTCTGCAAAAAGAAAAGAAAAAATGCTATCCGAACCAAGAATCATATAGAGTAACATCTATGCACGCAGAAGTTGAGCTACAGGCTTTGTTAAATCACACAACTGAACGTTTACTATTATATTTGGACGAAGTTTTAGATACTCTTACATCAGAAGAACTTGCCTCACTACAACTGATAATTAAATGGGGCTGCGATGGGTCACAACAAGTACAATATAAACAAAAGTTTGAAAACTCCAGCGACTCTCATGCAAATATATTTCAGTCATCTATGGTACCTGTACAACTTATATGTACTAATATCAAGAAGATAGTATGGCAGAATTCTACACCATCTTCGCCTAGATTTTGCAGACCAATGCGAATAAGATAGATTCATGAAACTTCGGATGTAACAAACGATGAAATAAATTATTTCAAGCATAAAATCAGAGAATTGAAAACACAAACGTAACTAAAAACGACAAGGTGATTTCAGTCCAACACAAAATGATTATGACAATGATTGACGGGAAAGTATGCAATGCAGCTACTCAGATTCGTTCAACTATGACGTGCTACATCTGCAAAACTACTTCTAAAAACTTTAACAAATTAAAAAAAGTGAAGAATCAGAATGCAAAAATTTAGAATTTGGTTTATCGATATTGCATGCTCGCATAAGGTTTTTTGAAAGCCTACTTCACCTTTCATATAAATTACCAATAAAAAAGTGGCATGTAAAACTATCCAAAGAAGAAAAAAAAAAATAAAGAAGAAAACTTAATATTCAAGCAAAATTCAAAGAGGAGCTGGGTCTTATAGTAGACATTCCAAAATAAGGTTATGGCACTAGTAACGATGGAAATACCAGCAGGAGATTTTTTTCTAATGCTGAGATATCAGCTAGAATAACAGAAATTGATCCAAACTTGATTCAAAGGTTTTCCACAATTTTGGAAGTGATATCAAGTGGGCATCGAATAGATTTAAGTAGTTTTGAGGCGTACTGTGATGACACAGCAAAACTATACGTTGAGCTGTATCCGTGGAACCCCATGACACCAACTGTGTATAAAATTTTGGTTCATGGTCCAATAGTGATAAAACATGCCCTTTTGCCTATTGGAAGCTTATCAGAAGAGGCATCAGAAGCCAGGAATAAACACTTCAGGATGTTCAGGCAAAGTTACTCTCGAAAATTTTCACGAGAGCAATGCAACTTGGACATCCTGAATAGGCTGTTACTGACGTCAGACCCATACTTGAGCAGCATAAGGCCAAAGCCAAAAAGAGTGTCTAAATCATTCAGTGAAGCTGCTAGAAAAATGTTGCTGGCTCCTGAAGTTCATCATGGTGTAGTCATTCATGAGAATTTAATTAATTCTGCCCCAGCATCTAATCCTGGTGATAGCAGCAGTTCAGATGGAGAAGAATGGGACGCAACGTTTGACTAATAAAATTATTTTAACTTAAAATAAAAAAATTCTCCCTGAAATTTTTAGATTTTATTTATTTTTCTTTATTTTAAATCTCTGAAAAATCCTAAATATCATTTAAGATATTTTATAAATACATATTTTTCATTTATTAAGCATGTCTTATCAAAAAATAATAAAAAACCAATGATAATATTTTTGACCATGTTTTCGGCTCAAATACCTCTATGTGTGACGTCCAAAGGAAAAATTTTGATTCCTTAGGTCAAGGGGTAGCCAAATCACCCCCATGTATGTTCAGCGATTTTTAGTAGTTTAGGAGTTATGATTTTTTTTGCTAATTTTCTAAGAAAATTGACCTCAGTGGATTATTTTTTTTTTATTATTTTTTTGGATAACTTTTTTTTATTTTTTTTTATTTTTGTGACATCCTCTTAAATTGTTCTTTTAACCATAAAAGTTTTAACTTCCTAGCTGTAATGTAAGTTATTTATTTTTTATCGAAAGTTCGAATTTTACGATCGAGCTAGTCTGCTCTGAATTACATAAAAATAAAAATTAACTATTGCTTAATGGGGTATTATTTGCAGAAAACAGCCTTCAAAGGTACTTGGGTGGAAATTACCTAATTAGTAAATTGTTTCAGAAAGTTGAAAGATTCCTGTTATGTCATTCCTTAGGACTAATTAAGTTAGAAAATGTATCAAATTAAAGGGAAAATAAAATTATTTACTAAAAAATGTTATTTAAGTTACATTTTTGAATGAAAATTCTTAGTAAAATGTTTTAGTGTGAGTTGTAAGATTTATGAGACAATTGTATTATTAATAATAAGTAAATAAACTCGGATAATTCTTTTACACATTTACTCACAATAAATTTTCAAAATAGCGACCTCCCACAGCAATCGCCTAAACGCTTCTCTGTTTCCTCTAACGACATTTCCGGCCTCTCCAATTCGCTGTCTTAGCTCCTCTTCATTTAACGATTCTCGGGCGTAAGCTATGTCCTTGTAATAACCCCAAATAAAAAAATCAATCGGATTTAGGTCAGGCGATCGTGGAGGCCATCTGATTGGACCGTTTCGTCCGATCCACCTGTTGGGATACGTTTCATTCAAATGATTACGCACTTGTGCTGCGTAGTGGCATGGTGCACCGTCATTTTGGAAAACCATGTGTCTTCGTAAATCGAGGTTGACTTCCTCCAATAACAAGGGAAGATCATTTTCGAGAAACAATTTGTATGTCTCGCCATTGAGCCTCGGCGGCAATTCGAACGGCCCGATCATTTCTCCGTTCAGTATGCCTGACCACATGTTGACGCTAAAGCGATGCTGGAACCTAGTATCTCTGGTCAAGTGGGGATTCTCTACTGCCCAGTGGTGGGTGTTATGAATATTAAATATTCCTGTGCGCTCAAAACGTGACTCGTCAGTCCACAAAACATTTTCGAAAAATCCCGGGTCGTCTCTCTCCATCCTTAACATAGTCTGGCAAAAATCAACTCTCTGTTGGTAATCAGCAGGCATTAGAGCTTGAACCCGTTGAATGTGATATGCATGGTACCCTTCGACTTTCAATATTCTTTGGATTGATGTTCTGGGGATGTTCAAATTGCGAGCCATTATTCTTGTACTTGTTGAAGGGTGCTCAGCTACTTCGTCCAATACGAGGTTTCGACGGCCCGGATAGCGCCTGCCTTCTCGACCAGGAATGCGGCCTGCCATCAAAGTGTTGTGTGTGTTAATAAAAACACGATGGTCGGGATACCTATTAGGCTGCGGTCCTCCACGGCGTTGAAGTTGCTCCCGATAAAGTCTTGCCGCTTCATGGCCGTTGCCTTGAGCACCTCCATAAAAATAATGCATTTCTGCATATTCGGCCAACGTGTAGTTCATACTCGTAATAATAATAATCTGTGACTTGAAAGAAAACCACGACACGACTATCGATTTTACAAATTCTGCCTGTCTTTTTATTTCCTTCAAATTCTATTTTCTAGATAGTATTTCTGTCCATCAGTCATTGTTTGCCAGCCAGCACCTCAGCCAGCCAGCGTCATTGAACATAAAAGATCACAACACTTTCCAAGTCATCAAAATCCAAGTTGATAAAGCAAAGTCTTAAATACAAGCACAAGTAATCTAATTACAAAAAGAAGGCAGCAAGGTCCGTGGGCAAAGCAAAGTTTGTTTTCGTGGTAAGATAATCACCAAGAAGCAAACAAACTGCTACCGGAAAAAAAACAGGGTGGCATGATCAACTCGCACTTTTAAATGAGGGTAGTTCAACATGCTCACCTTACCGCTCCAGTAAATTCGCGACTGCGACTCTCATGCAACTCAAAGTAATGTCTCGGAGTGGGTCATGCATTTATTATCTTAATGTTATGTTATGTCTATCCATAATTTTGAGTCTAAGCACGTATATTAAAACCATACGTGCTTAGACTCAACTTTAAACATAGTTGCTATCTCCCTCACACCTCTTCTCCGCTAATTGACAATAAATTTAAGTAAACCAATAAAACGAACGAACTGCAATAAATTAACATTTGTAAATTCCACCTAAGTACCTTTGAAGGCTGTTTTCTGCAAATAAGACCCCGTTAAGCAATAGTTTATTTTTATTTTTATGTAATTTTGACACCTTGCCGAGTTTTTAAAATTAATAAGGGACCATGAGATTATCTTTTTCAATTTTTAATTTCAAGTTGAAAATTCAGAGCAGACTAGCTCGATCGTAAAATTCGAACTTTCGATAAAAAAATAACTAACTTACATTACAGCTAGGAAGCTGAAACTTTTATGGTTAAAAGAACAATTTAAGAGGATGTCACAAAAATAAAAATAAAAAAACGTTATCCAAAAAAATTATAAAAAATAATTAATCCACTGAGGTCAATTTTCTTAGAAAATTAGCAAGAAAATTCATAACTCCTAAACTACTAAAAATCGCTGAACATACATAGGGGTGATTTGGCTACCCCTTGACCTAAGGAATCAATTTTTTCCTTTGGACGTCACTCTTGGGGCCACCCTGTATATTGTACAGTTTCGTATCTGGAGCAGCCTAAACTAACGAATTGTTAACACAAAAATAAAAAATAAAAACACCTCGCGAGAATTTCAGACTGATGCAAATCTGGATAAATACAATCTAGGTGGACCCAAACAACATTCTAGAAGAGCAAATTTACTGCAATTATTTATACATGTGTATTTGTTAGATATGACTGATCTATAGCGTGACGTTCATAATTAGGTATTTTTATACAGAAAAGCGTTCTTGACATTTTATAAAAAGTATCTGGTTTGACTAGTATTCGTCATCCCTATAATAGGCTTGGCTATAACTGGACGCTCCCTCTCTTTTACTCAATAACCAGGGCTTAGCCAAGACGTTTAGAAAGTAATGATGTTTGCCTGACGTATCAACCGCCTTGCACTCGTACTCCCGCTTGAGCTTATTTTAAACATAATCTGGGTTGACTACTAACCTGGAAAAGGCCTAATCTAGGATTGAGTCTGGTTTCCTTTCTGGCTTGCGGAAGTCAGATAGCAGATACTCTGTGTAAAACCACAACCCTCGTTCAATACCCTAGATTAAGTTTCCGACCCTGTTAAATACGGAAAAAAACTGGGTAGATGATAAATAGTACGAATCGCAAAAGTCTTAAAGCAAACCTATAACCGTTTTTAAACTATTTTTGATGTGATAAATAAACAAATTGTTAAAAAACATTCCAGAGATCATAAAACTGGATACACTGCAGCAAGAGCTCATGGAATGGGGCGAACCACTAACAGACCTGGAGTTCATGGACTGGCCTAAGGTCGCCCAGAAAGACAAGACGTATGTTTATGAAACAAACGACTTATACTATTTAAAATTCATAGAGAATATGAATAAGAAGGACGTAAGGTAAAGTTTTCAAATATGCATCAAGTTTGATGGAAATAAGTTAAATTATGTTAGAATATCGTAGACGCAGTTGGCTGCATTAATGAAGACTATAGCTATAGCGTGAATTTACTTTAACAGTCTGTAAAACTGTTCTGTAATATAAAGTTAGTCATTTTAGAGCAGGATAATTTAATCCCTGATTGAATTTGATATACTGGGTGTAAGGGACAGCGTCCCGCAAACTTATAGGGGTTGCTCAGTCAACAAAACTGAACAACTATTACCGGGAAATACTTTTA
Source organism: Scrobipalpa costella (assembly GCA_949820665.1). Classification (NCBI taxonomy): domain Eukaryota; kingdom Metazoa; phylum Arthropoda; class Insecta; order Lepidoptera; family Gelechiidae; genus Scrobipalpa; species Scrobipalpa costella. Next base: position 10,919,138 of record OX463295.1, on the reverse strand, counting down.
GGAGATGAAAAAAAAATTACCTTCCATACAAAATGAACAACTCAATCAGAGAATTTGTATGGAATACCAATATTCTCTTTCCCTTCCTGAAAAAAAACTGCTGTTAGTTGTTCAGTTTCGTTGACTGAGAAACTCCTATCAGTCTGCGGGACACTGTCCCTTACACCCCGTATGAGTTGTCAAGGTATACAGAATTATATAAATGAACGCTGAATATTCAATTATTACTCCAAAAGTCATAGTATAATATTAAAATGATGAGCTATTGAAGACTAGAAAGCTATAATGTGTATATTATTTTCTAGATTCGCACCAGAACCGATCAATTACTTCAAACTAGATCAGAAGCAACTGGCCGCGCTAGCGATGGAGAAGGCAGCTGCGGAAAGAGAGGTGATAAAGCAACGAGAAGAAGAGAGGAGGGTCAGAGAACAGCAGAAGAGGCAGAGGATGGTCGACCAGGGCCTCCTCCAGCCTGAAGATATTGCCAAAATGCCCGCCATCTCTGATTTTAAGGAACCACTGAATGCATTTGATATTTTGAATCAAGGACTTTAAAATTACCCCGAAATTACGAACAGTTATTACGCCGGATTCCCTATCAATTTGATTAAGTTTTTAATGTAATATTAATTATTCATATATCCATTAATTTCGCAGATTAAACTTCATTATATAGCCATTCAATGCGTAATTATTTTATAACGATGAGAAGATTAATTTATGTTAATATCTTTTTATAATATCTGCTATGTCCTTATTTTATTTATTATGTAAGAAATATACTTGCACATGAAAAAAGGAACAGGTAAATATTAATCAAACCCGTTCCGACTATTTAAAAAGTGCCAAATCGGATATACAGATTTAGATAATTGCTAAAAGTCATAAAGAATGTCGTAACTGTAGAACCATCAAAAGTGCATTTATTTGGCATTCTAGACGTGTGGTACATTCTTGGACCACCGCGGGGCGCGGGGTGAGGGGTGGGGGGATGGGGGGGTGTGGGGGGGGGACCATGCTACACTTATTGCATAGCGGTCGACAAGGATTGTTTGGGTTTCCACAGAGTCACGTCGCCGCACACTGCTTATATTTCGATCGTGGTACTAGCTTTAATCTCAGTGAACATTTGATAAAAATATTTCTATTGAAAACCGCAATACCTGACAAAAAATACCTTATTAAAATTCAAATAAGTGCGAAAATTAAAATTACTTTAAGAATATGATTATCGTTAGGTGCAGATATGGGGGTCAAGGTCGATTCCACCCACATATTACGCATAATATCAGTGGGATAGGTCTATTACTTCTTTAATGTGATATGGTTGCGAAGCATTAAGCTTGCGTAATGAAACATAACTGGACTGGACTGAACTGAACTGGATAAACTGATAAAACGCGTGGGCTCCAAGCCCGACTAAAGCAGAATCGAATCCGATCGGATTCATTATATTAATAGAATATTCCTTTGATATCACATACCTTTCATACGTAACAATAAAAACATGTTGGGTAAGGATATAACGATCATAATATAATATATAAATACATTTAAAGTAAAAAGACTTTTTATCAACAAGCTTTTATTTAAGTACGATAAACAGAATAAAGTAAACTTGTTCTTTGAAACTTTTACTATTATCTTATTAGGTACGTCCTCAATACACAATTTACATTATACAAATAAAAACTAGCCGCGAGATTTCATTAGGCACATACTCCTTCGTATTCACTTTTTTAAGTTATTTACTTCACCTACATAGGTAAATCTCGCGGCAAGCTATATCGTACCTAATGAGATAATAGAAAAAGTTTTAAAGGATATGCTTATTTTTTTTGTTTAGTGTACTTAAATAAAAGCTTGTTTATAAAAGTCTTTTTACTTCTTAGTTACCATATTATACGAGTTCATTAAAAACTCAATCAGTTGATGAAAAATTGCCCTAATTCAGCTACCTTTGCGCTTTCCATGAGGGAGTTTCAATGGCTATCTGTCGGCTCCATCAACTGCAATAGAAAGTGCTCACGATAACAAAGCTAGTGAGCCCAAACTCGGATATATTAGCACTTTTCAGTACAGAGTTCCAATGGCTATTTGTCGGTTCCATCATGAGACCCTCTTCATCATGTGTAATAGAAAGTATTCACGATAACAAAGCCAATGAGCCAAACCTCGGATAACTTATCACTTTACACTAAGAAGTTCCAATGGCTATCTGTCGGCTCCATCATGCGTAATAGAAAGTGCTCACGATAACAAAGCTAGTGATCCCAAACTCAGATATCTTAGCACTTTTCACTAAAGAGTTCCAATGGCTATTTGTCGGTTCCATCATAAGACCCTCTTCATCATGTGTAATAGAAAGTATTCACGATAACAAAGCCAATGAGCCAAACCTCGGATAACTTATCACTTTACACTAGAAAGTTCCAATGGCTATCTGTCGGCTCTATCATGTGTAATAGAAAGTGCTCACGATAACAAAGCTACTGAGCCCAAACTCGGATATCTTAGCACTTTTCACTACGGAGTTCCAATGGCTATTTGTCGGTTCCATCATGAGACCCTCGTCATCATGTGTAATATAAAGTATTCACGATAACAAAGCCAATGAGCCAAACCTCGGATAACTTATCACTTTACACTAGGAATTTCCAATGGCTATCTGTCGGCTCTATCATGTGTTATAGAAAGTGTTCACTATAACAAAGCTAGTGAGCCCAAACTCGGATATCTTGGCACTTTTCACTACGGAGTTCCAATGGCTATTTGTCGGTTCCATCATGAGACCCTCGTCATCATGTGTAAAAGAAAGTATTCACGATATCAAAGCCAATGAGCCAAAACTCGGATAATTTATCACTTTACACTAGAAAGTTCCAATGGCTATCTGTCGGGTCCATCATGTGTAATAGAAAGTGCTCACGATAACAAAGCTAGTGATCCCAAACTCGGATATCTTAGCACTTTTCACTACGGAGTTCCAATGGCTATTTGTCCCATCATGAGACCCTCGTCATCATGTGTAATAGAAAGTATTCACGATAACAAAGCCAATGAGCCAAACCTCGGATAACTTATCACTTTACACTAGGAAGTTCCAATGGCTATCTGTCGGGTCCATCATGTGTAATAGAAAGTACTCACTATAACAAAGCTAGTGATCCCAAACTCGGATATCTTAGCACTTTTTACTACGGAATTCCAATGGCTATTTGTCTGTTTCATCATGAGACCCTCTTCTTCATGTGTAATAGAAAGTATTCACGATAACAAAGCCAATGAGCCAAACCTCGGATATCTTAGCAATTTCAACTAGGAACTTCCAATGGCTATCTATAGGTTCCATCATAAGACCCTCGTCATCATGTGTAATAGAAAGTGCTTAAGATAACAAAGCCAATGCGTTCAAATTTGGCTACCTTAGCTCTTTCCATAAGGGAATTCTAGTGCATATCTATTGGCTCGATCACGAGATCAGCTCAATCTACAGCTCAATAGTATCATAATATTGCATTGTCGCCGGATTTACGCAAGTATACAAAATTTTACCTCAATGGAACACCGGGAAGTGGGTCAAACTTAGCGAGCAAGATTTGTGGAAACACAAACACCGGTACAGGTGGTGCCATTTCAATATCAGACATCCTGATATCCGAAAACAACATATTGCTATACCTACAAGTTGAATAAACTTTTCTGTTACACTATGGCTCGTATTCATACAGTGATCTCAAGATTGACAGCCAGTTTGAGTTGGTATCAGAAATGTCATTCCAGTACAAAACGGCCTGTCAAATCCAAACTTAATATTGATCTCAATCTTGAAATTGATTTATAATTACGACCTTAAGGCCCGTAATTATAATCCGCACTTGAGATTGACAGCCAGTTTGAGTTCGTATCAGAAATGTCATTTCAGTACAAAATGGCTTGTCCATACTTAATATTGCTCTCAATCTTGAGATAGCGTTACAAATTCGAGCCTGAAATGCACTCAACCTGAAATATTGTAAAACAATGAGATATATTCTGAAAGTATGAAGTGAAGGACATCCTCTTCCAGCAACCAAAATATCAACTGTCCTAAAATTCATGAGTTAATTATATACATTTTGTATCTACTGTTTTCAGGAATTGTGAATTTTTGCGACACTTATTTCAGTAATGTAAATATAAAAATTACTACATAGCATAAAACAAAGTCGCTTTCTCTGTCCCTATTATATTTGTATGCATAAATCTTTAAAACTGCGCAACGGATTTTGATGCGGTTTCTTAATTAGTTTAATGGATAGAGTGATTCAAGAGGTTTATATGTATACTACATGCATAATATAGTAGAGAAACACTGATAATTTCTGTGCGAAGCCGGGGCGGGTTGCTAGTGTAAATATAAATCTATCTTAAATAACCCTCAAAACTTAGTCAAACGTGGCGGAACGACCTTTGTTCAGGTCCTTTACGCTCTGCCTACCCCATTAGGGATAAAGGCGTGATTATATGTTTGTATGTATGTAAATATTACCTATCATATTTCATACTGGACTGAATGTGTGATTAAATTTCATTTGATAAAATATTGGAATTCCATAAAATAATTAAATCACGGACATTGTAGATATTCCCATGTTTATTAATTGATTGATCTTCCATGCTGGCCTGTATGACACACGAGCGAGAGAAATACATAGAATGTGCCAGCTGCATTTCCTCCCGGGCATGCTGTTAAAACCAGCCAGGGGATCCTAGGGTTTCAGTGTATTGTAATTTAGGCGATGGGCTGACAACCTGTCACTACAGGAATATATTATCTACATCATAAATAACCCTCAAAACTTTGTCAGACGTGGAAGAACGTCCTTTGTTTAGGTAGTTTACGCTCTGTCTACCCCATTAGGGATAAAGGCGTCATTATATGCATGTATGTATAATCTTCCATGCTAGACTCAGAACGAGAGGAAAATTGAGAATGTGCCAGCTGCATTTCGTCCCGGGCATACTGTAAAAACCAGCTAAGGGATCCGAGGGTTATGGTATCTTGCACATTAGGCGGTGGGCTGACAACCTGTCACTACAGCAATATATCTACAAATCTGTATTATAAAACCCTCAAAACTTGTCAGACGTGGCAGAACGACCTTTGTTTAGGTAGTTTACGCTAGGTAGCCTACCCCATTAGGGATAAAGGCGTGATTATATGTTTTTTTAATTTTTTAATTTTTTTGTTTTCATTTACTTAACACAATTTAACAAGTTAAATGACATCGCTAAACCTTAATAAAGTTTGTCTCGATGTCATTATCCGCTTACATTTAAAACATAATAAACTTAACTAATATTATATGAAAAACATAGATTAACATACAATTTTCTTTTAATTTCATACTATTAGGTTATATTGATAAAATACTAGGCTGTTGAGGATTCAGTTACCCTGTTATTAATAGAGTCATAATTAAAAGTACCTGCAACGAAGATAATAACTAAGTATCTTAGCGTAAACACGCAGATAATCGGCTGTGGCACCGGGCGACCGCGCCGGCCAAAACCGGTGTAGTGTATATGATAGTATATAAATTGATTTTGAAATACGTATTACGGGATTATACGGTTGTAAGAAACAGCGTCCCACAAACTGATACAGGATGCTCAACGACACTGAACAACTTCCACCAGAAAATTCTTTCAGGAAATGAAAAAAGATTTTGGCTTTACCATACAAATTGTCTGATCGAGGTGGTTATTTTTTATGGAAAAGCCATTTTTTTATTTTTACTTCCTAAAATAATTTCTTGGTGGAAGTTGTTCAGTATCGGTGACTGAGCAGCCCGTATCAGTTTGCGGGACGCTGTGCTTTACGCCTGGTATAATGATCCCAATTCTGACCACCACACCACAATACAATAAGTAACGCATTTGAATACTTTACCAAAACAAACGTAAGTACTATGAAAATGAATATGAATACGAGTATAATCGGTATCTAGACACGCGGTAGCGTATCTAAGCCAAGTTCCAACCAAACGAAGAAAACTAGCCGGAAGCACCGTGTGTATATTTATAATATATTTATACACACGGTGCTGCCGGCCAGTTGTCAGGCCGTCATACGTATTTCAAAATTTGAAGCCAGTTTTGACCACTTCATTATTTGTACATGAGGCGGGTAGGTGTAGCAAAATGTTGCAGAAAAATGATATTTTGCCAAAAGGTTTAATGTTTTAATACTATAAGAGTTCCTCAGTCAAAGGCTTAGTAAAAGTTTGTGCTACGTCAGACAAACTTGGAGAAGCATTACAGTTAGGGCGGTTTTGCACTGCTCCCTACTCGGTTCGTATCTGTGAAAATTCCATATCCCACCAAAAACATAAATGTGAAAGCCAAGCTCATGGTAGTCTAGGTGTGTGAATCGGACAAAAAGTTGTGAGACCTAAAAAGAGAGCCAAGTCTAGGGTTCAATATAGTAATTCTTATGAATGAATGAATTTATTTATTTGCTTGCAAACACGGTATAAAAAGGTGATGTATACAACACAGAACATGCGTGATGCGCCAGCCACTGGGATGCAAATTTATGTCCTATAATTTGATATGAAAACAGTTAAGACTAACTCATGCATTAAATAATAAAAATAATAGAATATTATTAACATCACATAAAATAATAGAATTATAATGACGTCACAAAAAATTACAATGATAAAAATAAAATATAAAAATTTCAACAATATAACAATTAAAAATATGTAAAATGGTAATTCAAAGTACAAAAGTAATTTTATATTAGCCATAAATTTAATAAATTCGTCAATGGTATAAAAAGAGTTTTCAGTGCATACTTTGAATAAAGAAACTTTAAATTTACTATAAGGCTAGTTTTTAATGCTGTTTGGCAAACAAGTGTAGAGCTTAATCGACATGTTCTGCAAGTTATTTGCAAAACAAGTGGTTGTACGAGTATGTTGATAGATAGCCAGACGATTTGAATATCGCGTTGCAAATGAAAAACTCCTTTGATCAAAATGGTATAAATTTTGTTTTACAAATTACAAAGATATACATAACAGGCAATGTCAGGAGATTCAGCTTTTTAAAATAAGGTCTACAGAAGTCCATAGCTCCAATACTACACATGGCTCTTATACATTTCTTTAGTATGATAAATACACTATCAGCCTCAACTGAGCCACCTTACACAATGAGTCCATATCTCAGCGTGGAGCATACATAACCATGGTATGCCAATAGTGCGGTTTTTAGAGAACTGTTTTTTTTAAGGCGATGTAAAGGATATACAAAACTATTAATTTTCTTACAGACATTATCCAGGTGAACCTTCTAATTTAATTGTGCATCGATAGTGATTTCTAGAAATTTTGCCGTATACGAGTCTATAATGGGATTATATTGATAAGCTAGAGATAGCTTTTCAATAAGGATTCTCAGGATCAATATGATCAATAAGATTAGCTCTTCAATAAGATTCATTTCATGTAACTTGGCCGTTGCAGAGGATAATTCGACCTGTCACCTACAACGCCACTCTACAACGGCCAAGTCACATGAAATGAACCTTATTAAAGAGCTAAAAAATTACTATAATAAACCCTAGACTTGGCTCCCTTTTTAGATCTCACAACTTTTTGTGTGATTCACACACCATGACCACCATGAGCTTGGTTTTCACTTTTCCATTTATGTTTTTGGTGGGATATCATTACTTTTTGTAGGTAAGTAAATAATTTGATTCTTACATATGCTTCATGTTTAAAAAAAAACTGTTGTAAATTATAATCTATATTCATATTGAATTTGAACTTTCTATGACAATGTTGTGTAGTGGGTAGGTGGCGGATAGAAATAATACACAAGCGAACGGTTCAATAGCTAAATGTAAATCGTTTAATGATACTCAACAATTCTCCCCCCAAAAAAAACATAAAAGTAATTCTTCCCTCAAAAAAAAATAACTTAATAGAAGTCCTTATAATTAACCCGCGGTAAATCTCTTAGAACACGTTCTCTTCCTTCGCTGGTTTGATCGACCTCTTCACATCCAGACTCATTTTGATCAGGTTCCCATAGCTCAGACTCCATTACAGTTGGTGGAGGAGTGGAAAAACTCTCCTCTTCTTGCGACGAGGGTGATGTAATCTCCGGTTGACTAGTCGAGGTTATAGCATCGTATGTGCATGGGTCAAACTCAACCAGGTTAGCATGAGGAGATTGATTTTTATATTTTAACTTTTGATTTAAATGTCTTTTAATTACAATGTTGGAACTAGGTATAAAAACCAAAAAAACACTATTTCCTAATTTTTCTCTTATTTCACCTTTTAACCAAGTATTTTTATTGTAACTTTTAACTAACACAATTTCATTTATAGCAAAACTAACATTTCTGGATCCTTTATAATTTTTAATCTGCAAGGACTGATTTTTTTCCACTATATTAGATGAGGATGCTGGTGATGAAACATAGTTTGGTTTTGAAATGAGATCTAATTTACTTCTTAATGGTCTGCCCAACATTAACTGAGCTGGTGATTGCCCAGTAGTGGAATGTTTTAAATTTCTATAATGGAATAAAAATTCATGCAGTTTAACAGACTTTTCTAATTGATTTTTACTGGACAATAATATACCTTTTAAAGCATTTTTAATGATTTTTACATAAATTTCAGCTTGCCCATTGCTAGCTGGTGAATAAGTGGGGGTAGTAATGTGCGATATACCATGTTTATTACAAAACAATTTAAATTCTTGAGATATGAAAGCGGTCCCATTGTCAGACTCAATAGTTTCCATTATCCCAAACCTCGCCATAAGTTCACTTAAATTGTCAATAACAGCCTTCGAATTACCATTTTTCATTTCAAAACATTCAACCCATTTTGTGTGAGTATCTACTATCACAAGGAATGTTTTTGTGTGAAAGGGACCCAGGAAGTCGATATGAATACGTTGCCAGGCCTTTATTAGATAAGGCCACGGGGTCAAAGGTACACGAGCTGGCATTGTTCTTAGAGTTTGGCAAATTGTACACTTACTAATCTTATGTTCAATATCACTGTCAATGCCGGGCCACCAAAACCTGCTCCTAGCTTCATTTTTGGTCTTAACTACACCTAAATGTGATCGGTGTAATTCTTTCAGAATATTTTCCCGTACACAAGAAGGAATAATTAATTTATGACCTCTCATAAGGCACCCATTTTCAAACGAAATCTGTTCCCTACAATTAAAGTACGGTTTTATCTGCTCATAACTTTTTGTAGGCCAGCCCTTAACTACAAAAATAGTAATTAGTTTTAGTAAGGGTTCTTTTAGCGTTAATTCGCGAATTTTATCAAGTGATAACGGCAAACTATCCTCACTAATATGGTGCACGTATGCAGCAATATCAAAAATCTCACAATCCGCTGCTATGACGTCATGCTCATTGTTACTTGACTCTAAACCGGTTGCGCGGCTGAGATAATCAGCACAGTTATTTTCACTTCGAATGAATTCGATTTGATAATTATACGCTGATAAGAAAAGCGCATATCTCTGCAGCCGGTTAGCAGTGACTTCGGGGACACCCTTAAATGGGCGAAAAATTGACAACAGGGGTTTATGGTCAGTTCGTAAGATGAATGGAATTTCCCTCCCATACAAATATTGGTGGAATCGCCGAACGCCGAAAACTATAGCAGTTACTTCTTTTTCAATCTAACTGTATCCTTTTTCGGCTTTGGTTAAAACGCGAGACGCATATGAAATTGGTCGCTCTAATCCATTCTCAATTTGCGCGAGAATTGCCCCTAACCCGGTCGGTGACGCATCTACCGTTAGAATGAGCGTAGCGCTCGGATCAAAGTAAGCTAAAGTACAGTCTGATGCTAATTCATTTTTAATTTGTTGGAAAGCATTTTCTTGAGCGTCCGACCATTCCCATTTTGCATTTTTTTATAACAAGTTGTAAAGTGGTCTTAAAATTGACGAAGCCTTAGGGACAAAATTTCTATAATAATTAACCATCCCTAAGAATGACTGTAACTGATTAATATTTTCGGGACGTTTGGCTCTAATAACACAGTTCACTTTATCTGGTGACTTGTGAAGACCATTTTTGTCAATAATGAATCCTAAATAAGATACAGAATCTTGAAAGAAATGACATTTTTCTTTTTGCAAAACTAAGTCTGATTTATCTGTAAGACCTGATTAAGCCTATCCAGGTGATCTTTTCTTGTATTGCCTGTTATTAAAACATCATCCTGGAATACCAAGACCCCTTTTATGCCAGCTAAAGTGTTTTCGATTGTCTTTTGAAATATTGAGCTGGCTGTACTTAGTCCTTGGATCAAACGCGTGTACATGAAAATACCTTTATGAGTGGAAATGCATGTATACGGTTGTGAATCCTTAGATAAACACAATTGCATATACGCATTAGAAAAATCTAACTTAGTGAATTGTTCACCACCATGAAGTCTAGAAAAGAGCTCTTCGATTTTTGGTAAAGGGTATTTCTCATTTATTAATTGTTTATTGACAGAAACTGAAAAATCCCCACAAATTCTATTACTTCCATTGGTTTTTAACACAGGAACAATTGGGCTGGCATAATCAGCATGATCTACAGGTACTAAAATCCCCAGATCTACTAATCGGTTCAGTTCACTTTCTACTTTGTCGCGTAATGCAAATGGCACTGGTCTAGCTTTGTAGAAAATTGGTTTTGATTCTGGTTTAATATTTAAAGATACTTCATATTTGTTAAAGCATCCTAATTCATTCGAAAATACTTTCGGATATTGATGAATTAAATCTTCTATAACATAATCTAATTGGCAATTATGCATTTTACAAAAGTGTAAATTAAATGCCCTTAAAAAAATTCTACCTAATAGAGGAGGCTCGGCATTAGCAACGATAAAAATATCTAATAGTTTAGTTTCGCCTTCATAGGTCAACGGCACATTAATGTACCCCATCGGTAGGATTCGCGCCCCCGTGTAACCCTTGAGAACTACATTGTTTTTTGATAATGGAATTTGATTAAAAAACTGCCTGTACAAATTATCAGAGACTGTTTTAACAGTTGCTCCACTATCAAGTTCAAAGTTCATGTTTACACTATTTACGCAAACATTCAGCATTATGGGCTCATCATTAATTGACCTCATACTACGAATATATTCAATTTGAAACATACCATCATCACCAGCATTGTCATCAATACCTCCTAAAAAAATTTGCGATTTCACTTTTGTTGAACTTGAGCACATTTTTGGAAGATGACCTCTAGAGCCACAACGTTTGCAGGTATAACCAGAAAATCTGCACTCCTTAGCCGTGTGGTTAAAATATCCACAAACCGCACATTTCTTCTTTGACTTTAGGGATAAAGCCGCGGATACTTTATTGATTCCAGCTGTTCCTGGTGTTTCCTCATCATTAACTGTGATGCGCGATGCATTTCGAGCACACTGAACGCTTTCTGCAATGTCTATTGCTTTCGCTAACGTAAGGGAAAGCGGGTCTTCGGTATATAACTTGTCACGAGCTGGTCCCATGTTCATACCTAATAAGAAGCGATCACGTAACATTTCATCAAGTTCTTTGAAGTTACAGTGCTCCGATAGCCGTCGAACTCGAACTGCCCACTCCTTTATTGACTATGTAGGTAGTTGCCGCGCATTAAAAAAAAGTTGACGGTCTGCAAATAAGCACCTTCTCGGCTTAAGATGGTCATCCAAAAGTTTAGAAACCTCATTGTAGCTCAACTCAGTGATGTCCTTGGGTTGACCTAAGTCACGTACCAAGTTATACGTTGACTCTGAGAGTGCACTCAGCAAAATTGCCCGACGCTTGATACCACTGACATCTCTCGTAGCCGTAATATCATTCGCCAAACACCACTGTTCAAAACGTCCTTTATAAGCATTCCAATCTTGAACTCCATAGTCAAACATAGGCACATAGCCAATAGTAGTCATCTTGAAAGTTTTACACGCGTAGGTACTTAATCGTCGCCACTGTTGTGTAGTGGGTAGGTGGCGGATAGAAATAATACACAAGCGAACGGTTCAATAGCTGAATGCAAACTCGTTTAATGATACTCAACAGACACCCATGATGACACCCCACTATAATTTAGTAGGGTAAAAAAAAACTTGTATGGGAAGATGTCCAAAAAAAAATATTTTTTAAATGTTTTCATTATGGTATCGTTATAAGATATCTTCGCACCAAACTTTTATTTTCTAGGACTTCTGATAGTAGGTTAGGTTTTTGATTATTTATTTGTTTTTTAAGAACGGCGACTTTAAATGAAAATATCTCGAGAAGGGCCCATTTAAGGCACTTTCTTAACTTAATTTTATGAGTCCTCTCTCGAAAATAAAAAAAAGCCCCCCCTTTCACTTATATGGGACGGGGTACAATTTATTTTTTATTATTTTTAAATTTTTAACCTTGCGTCATTATAATCAATGTTCTTTCCAAATATTAGCTCCATGGTAATTTGAAAGTAGGTTAGGTTTTTGATTATTTATTTTGTTTTTAAAAACAGTGACTTTAAATGCAAATATTTCGAGAAGGGCCCATTTAATGTACTTTCTTTCAAAGAAACCTCTACCTCATTTTATAATAATAATAATTCATTTATTTAATCAGATTACACAGATCCATTTTTGTTAGTAAAAAACACTTAAACACTATGTTATTTTATAATATTTTGATTTAGTATTTATTTATTTATTCCTGTTGCATTTATCATATATTATAATCTTAGAGACCACTCTCAATTATATTTGTCAAACTGAAACCAATAATATCAATTAAAATTTTACTTTTAGAGAATAAAGACCACCAAATGAAAAAAATGCTAATTATTTATAAAATGTCCAATGAAATAAATAAATAAATTGATTAGATTTAATTGATTATTATTATTAACCACTTGGCCAATAAAGGGCAATCATATTTTTCCGATAATGCCTTCAGAATACCGTTGCCGCTAGCACGCACCCTGTATAGCATAGAGGCGATGTGTTTGCGTCTAATTGCGTAAAAGTCATCTGTACGCGCTTCAGCAAACATTCCTGACGCACTACAGTAACGAGGCAGCCGCAACAGCATCCTGAAAGCATTATTATATTGAACACGCAGAGCGCTGTATACTTTTTGAGTATAGTTGATCTACAGACTGCTCGTGTAAAAAGATTGGCAATATGCCTTAAAAAGTGTTATTTTGACTTGTGTCGAGCAACGAGCAAACCTGCGAATCAACATATTACTCCGTACAGCCAGCGCTAAGCCACAAAATAAAAAGCGCGCCGCCGCATATCTAATTTGTGGCTCTGCGTTCACGTTCAATGTCAGCGTCATGTCTTAGGTCGTCTGTGATAATGTGCCCTAAGAATTAAAACTCTTTTAAGAGGCGAACCTTTAAGCATTATTGGAGGGATTGAGTCGAACTTTTTATCTCTAGTGAAATACATAAATTCGCTCTTCTTACTATTATACATCAAACCGTGAGTTTCGGCATAGAACTCACACACCTTTAGCACGATTGGATGTACCTTTGGCAGATACTTATGACTTATACAAAGCGAATAAAACATGGCTAGTACTCTGGGCAGATGACAGCCAGCATGCTGTAGATGTTCAACACTTAAACTATCATGCCCAGGTGACTTGCCCCGGGTCATGTTCTTTAATGCAGTTTTTACATCATTTGCAGTGAAACGAACATTATTCACATTCGTGTCTTCTCGACTGCAATCACACTGGTTTGGCATCAGTCTCACTTTAAAGTAACTTCTTACTTTAAAGTGAGATTTAAAACTATCTGCAATCTTTTGTGGATCTCGTTCAGACTCAATATTCTCAGGCAAACTCTGTTTTGTCTGAAGATTATTTGTACATTGCCAGTATTTTTTTAAATTTTTATTGGTGCGATGAGTGGCAAGAATATCCATCTTTATTTGATCGGCATGTTTTTGGCACCATGTAATTATAGATTTAAAAATCTTTCTACTAAGGTACATTTCCTCGTAAATTGGACCACTAGTTGGTTTTCCATGCCAAATCCAAACATTAAACTTCAACCTGGCCACCTCATGCGCTTGCTTTACATGCTGGTTCCAGCCAATAACTTTTTTACTTCCTGTAGTCTTTTTAGGGCTAAGATCATTACTATCAGCTGACGCATTTTGCAGAGTTGTTACAATGTCACAGTACAATTTATCAAGGACTTTCTTATCGTCTAAGTTATTACAAGATTTATCTGCACATTTACAAAATTCCTCTGGAAAGTCAATTAGCCTAAGTTTACTTTTACAGATTGCAAAATATTTATCAATATGGTTAGGTTTCTTATCACCCCACAATATAAGGTTATTCGTCTTTGAACTCAAAACTTTTTTATATTTAACTGTGTTAAAAATGCAATTAATTTGTAATGGAAAGTGGTCTGACCAAAACACATTATATAAGACACTTATACTGGATATCATTCTACTACTTAAATCAGTCACAATACAGTGGTCGAGCCATCTTTGACAGCCGTGAACGACACTTATAAAAGTAAAGCTACCTGAATTTAGTCCTAGATAATCTACGTCCGCACATCTCCATTGTTGGTCCGCACAAAATATGCTCATTTCGTCATAAAAGAGTCCGTCGCCCGGGTTTGCATTCAGGTCGCCGATGATAAAAACCGATTCAATGTCACTACTGTCGATTATTGCGCTAATTTTACCCAAACAGTTTGAGAACTCCGTTAGATTGTCACTGGAGTCATTAGGCATGTACACATTTATTACAAGAACTCATTTTATGAGAACTGTCTAACGATAATCCACTTAATATAGTAGTTAAACAAATAAAAAAATGGCCCTCTTTCACACTTTGTATGGGAGGGGGTCCAATTTTTTATTTTAATTTTTACTTTTCTAACCTTGCGTCATTATAATTAATCTTTATACCAAATATCAGCTCCCTAGGTTATTTGGAAGTGGGTTAGGTTTAGATTATTTTTTTATTAATTGATTTTTGATATGTATGTCAGTCAGTCAGTCATTAAATTACTATTTTTCAGAATTAATATTTAAATAACGGTTTGATCTATGTTTATAAAATTTGGAGTACTTGTTTATCTAGAGGATCTTAATATATAAACCAAATTTAGTGAATTTTAGTGGTTTTTGAGTTATGAAGGTGATGTGAAATACACACGGTGCTGCTGGCCAGTTCTCTTCGTTTGGCTTGGACACGCTGCTGCGTGTCTAGATAAAACACAAGCACAACTGCACAAGCTGTCATACAATTATACTAGGAAGGCCGATTCGGATACGAATTGGATACGAACCGAATACGGAGCAGTGCAAAACGCCTTTATAGTGGCAGGTTTTCAGCCCATCGTTGAAAGGAAATGCAACGCAACGAAACTGAAACTTTTGAAGTTGGCTTTTATAGTCGGCGTGGGAAGTGAAGTAGTTAGTGCAGTAACTTGCTTTAGTAGAGGTATTAACGTCATTTAAACCTGTTCATGGTTCTACTTAGATGTTTTCTTTAAACCATACTGGGTTTAAGGGACAGCGTCCCGCAAACTGAAAGGGGTTGCTCAGTAAATGAAACTGTACAACGTTCACCAGCAATTACTACCAGGAGATGAAAAAAAATGAACTTCCGATACAAAATGACCACCTCCATCAGACAATTTGTATGAAAAACCAAATTTCTCCTTTCACTTCATAAATAAAAATACTGGTGATAGTTGTTCAGTTTCGTTGACTGAGCAACCCTTATTAGTTCTCAGGACGCTGTCTCTTACACCCCGTATGTAAGGTGGTGTGTATCACATTGCTATATTTTTTCTATGATTCCAAAGAGTGATTATTCTGTTGACTTAGTCTGTCTGAAGGTACTGTCTTATTACATTATCGATTAAACTATGATGCAATGCGTTTGATACATACATATAATCACGCCTGTATCCCTAATGGGATAGGCAGACCGTGAACGACCTAAACAAAGGTCTTTCCGCCACATCTGACAAAGATTTGAGAGTTATTTAATATTGCTGTACTGATAGGTTGTCAGCCCATCGTCTAAATTGCAGTATACGGAAACTCTCGGATCCCTTAGCTGGTTTTTACAGCATGCCCGGTAGGAAATACAGCTGGTACATTCTATGTATTTCTCTTGCTCCCAGTTCAGATTCAGTGATTCAGTAAATATGTATCAGAGAATAGCCCTTATCAATATTAGGCAATACCCGGTATGGTATCTTTCAAGGTAAATAATATTCACAGCTTTGTATGAGTGGGTCTGATAGTTGATGGTACGTCTGTGTTATATCCCACCTAAAACATAAATGTAAAAGTGAAAACCAAGTTCTTGGTGCGTGAATCACACAAAAACTTGTAAGATCAAAAGTGGCTCCAAATGTAACTATACACACGGTGCTGCCGGCCAGTTCTCTTCGTTTGGCTCGAACTTGGCTTGAAGACGCTACCGCGTGTCTAGATATGATACGCTCTAGACCTGTTATTTAATTTTCATTGCGTTTTATATCTATGGCACTGAGACTACGCTTTCAAGGATAGAGTGATTTAAACAGACATCGTGCTGTTGTTGCTTGGATATTGAAATAGGGGATGGAAGCGTGACTTCTGCCAGGCGGGGGGGCTTACTCCTCCCACTACACGCGACGTCTTATGTACATAATTCTGTGTAGTGCGTGGTTGATGTAAACTTAGGCTGGTATTTATGAAGCGATCTCAAACTTGAGAGCAATATTTAGTATGGATTTGACATGCCAGTTTGTACTGAAATGACATTTCTGATACGAGGTCAAACTCGCTGTCACTCATGAGAGCTGATTATAAATACGGCCCTTAGGCTAGTATTTTTAAACAGATCTCAAGATTGAGAGCTATATTGAGAATTAATTTAGCAGGTAATTTTGTACTAAAATGACAGTTTTGATACGAACTCAAACTCGCTGTCAGTCTCAAGTGTTGATTATTATTACTGTTTTAAATTTTATTATTTTTTGTAATTTATGACGGAGTTTCACTTGATTCAAGATCAGAGCTGACCGAGTTATTAACTTAAAGCGAACACACTCAGAAGCTCACGCAAGCTTCTTCGCAATGGATTTAGGTGGGTGGATGCAAGCTTGTTGAAGCCTACGGGCAGTTTTGCACTGCTCCGTATTCGGTCCGTATCCGATTCGTATCCGTAAAAATTTCATATGAAACGGATATGGACAAGCTGTCATTCATTTACTAGGAAGGCCAATTCGGATACGAATTGAATACGAAATACACAGAGCAGTGCAAAAACGCCCTACTACCAGAGCATACCACTGCATATTTGGCATAAGTACCTATTCTGACTGCACAGAATGAGTTGACAGCACGTCTTCTTCTTCTGCTTAGCGTTTTCCCAGCTCCCAGCTGGGGTCCGCTTTCCGGCTTTTCCAACTCCACTTTTCCCGGTCTTCAGCATCCACTGGAGTGAGATCGTTCTCTTTCATGTCCGCTTTCACGACGTCAAGCCAGCGCTTCTTTGGTCTGCCGCGTGATCTAGGGCCTTGGACAGTGAGATCGAGGCATCTCTTTCCGACGTAGTCTGGCGGTCTGCGACTTAAATGCCCGTACCATCGAAGACGACTTTCTTGCAGCTTATCTGCTACGTCGCGGTCTCCAAGGCTGCCACTGATGTGCTCGTTACGAATGCGATCTAATCTCGTAACGCCGCACATCCATCGCAACATCTTCATCTCTGCGACGTGAAGCTGCTGGACATGTCTTCCAAGGACAGGCCAGGTCTCGGTGCCGTATAGTAGGACTGGTCGGATGATACTCTTGTACACACGGCCCTTAAGCTTCACTGGTATTCTGCGGTCGCAAAGTACACCAGTTACTTCCCGCCATTTTGCCCAAGCAACGTCGCCTAAATTTAATTATCTATGTCGGTTAAACATATTGACTGCTATAACCATCACCGGTGAAATCACAAAGTCTTCTGTGTGGCCATGAGCACCAACGCTGAGATCAGTGGAGTCTGAGGTCCTGGGTTCGATTCCTAGGGGGGAACACAAAGTTGATATTTGTCAATTTATCACTGTATGAGGTTTTCCCCAGTTTGATTAGGACATTGCTGGCTGAATCACCTGATTGTCCGAAAAGAAAAAGGATTCCGTGCTTTGGAGGGCACGTTAAGCCGTCGGTCCCGGTCGCTGTCTGTGATAGTGGTCGTTACTCAAACCATGTCAGAGACCTAATAGCTATGCTACTAGGCGGTTTAAAAACTCTGGCACCAGGGTTCATCGGGTCGTTCGACTTGAGAAGCTCAGGAGAAGTAGACCAAGTATTGTTTTTGGTATAGATGTTAGTCAAAACGTGTTTAATAGCTTGCCGGGGAAAAAAAGCATCTGATAAGTAAGTATGATATATACCGCTACTATTCCAGCGATTCATTCTAGAAGCTTCAATGCCGGACTGGGACCGATAGAAAAACATAGAATATGCCTTCTGCATCTCGGGCATGCTGTAAAAACCAGCTAAGGTATTTGAGAAATTCAGTATATTTTAATTTAGGCGACGGGCTGACAACCTGTCACTACAGCAATATACATATCTATCTTAAGGTGACTTGAGAAGCTAAGAGGCGCCTCCATCAGAAAAAAAAAAATACTCAAAACTTGTCATACGTGGCGGAGCGACCTTTGTTTAGGTCGTTGACGCTCTACCTACCCCATTAGGGATAAAGTCTTGATTTATGCGTGTATGTATTCCAGCATTTTATGTCAAAAATATAGTGACTTAAATGTATTCGTATTAAACCGGTAACTATTACCTAAGCGTTGAACGGTGTAAACTTGTGAGAATTCGGATAAGTTATTATTACGTAGGTGGGAGAGTTGGTAGCAGAGTTGGAAGTGTTGGAAGCCTTGGACCTGCAAACTCATCAGGACTTCCAAGAACAACGTTATACGGCAATATACGCGTTTGATTGGGTTCCTTTTAACAACTTTCATTCATTTCATTAGCATCTCCCGTATCGTATATAACGGGGTCGCTTAATCTAGGTGATTGAACGAGGGTACTGGTTTTTACACAGAGCGACTGCCATCTGACCTCTGCAATCCAGAAGCAAAACCAGAACCAATCCTAGATTAGTTTTCAAGCCGCCAATGCTTAGCACTAACCTCTGACATGGCTTAGCGACTAATATCTACGGTATTAAAAGATATTAACCGGGACCAACGGCTTAACGTCTGTTTCTATTTCCTGACTGTAAAGTAATAAAAAGAGCTGTGAAAATGAAAACAACAGGACAATTGAAACTTCCAGAAATAGTACATATACATATAATCACGCCTTTATCCCTAATGGACTAAGCAGAGTGTAAACGACCTAAACAGAACTCGTTCCGCCACGTCTGACAAAGTTTTGAAGTTTAATCAAGATAAATGTTTAGGTATATTGCTGTAGTGACAGGTTGTCAGCCTATCGCCTAAATTGCAATATACAGAAACCCTCGGATCCCTTAGCTGGTTTTGACAGTATGCCCAGGAGGAAATGCAGCTGGCACATTCTATGTTTTTCTCTCGCTCTCAGTCTAGCATGGAAGTAGAACCAGAAATAGTGTAACTAGAAAAATGGTTTAGAGAACTCGACTTACAGATCTACTTAGATGAATTAATTGATCAGAAGAAATAAGTATATCATCAAACCAAAGTCTCATAGACCTGTATTTATAATCCGTACTTGAGATTGAGAGCCAGTTTGAGTTCATATCAGAAAATTAATTTCAGTACATTATGCTCCCCCCGGACTGCGAAATAGTTAAGACATGTGCCCTTATTTTTCCGTATTTTCAACATTTAATTTCAATTTTCACGAATTAAATACTGTCAAGAAAATAGGAGCGCAGAAACAGCAAGGTGTTCGACAATCTGCAGGTTGTAACTCAGCTAGTCCAAGCGAAGTATACATCCCTGCCGCCTGAGTGCAAAACAGTGGAGTAAGAAACCATTAAATAGTACTTTCTCTCTCACCCGCATTTGCTGAGCGCACCCACTTCCATGTGGTGCGAAGAGTAACCCAGTAAACCTTTACGCACACGGAAGCATCAACGCTGCTAAACTAACCTGTGTGTCACGTTGCGTGTATGCTTGTAGCACACACAGCTATACAACTGAGCGCGTACAGTGGAGTAAGAGGCTATAATAAACAGACTTTCTCTTTCGCACGCATCTACCAAGCGCACACGTACCCGTTTGGTGCGAGGAGTAACTCGGCAAAACGGTTCCACGAACGACGCGACGCACACGAAGGCACCAAGTCTGCGAGCCAGACCTGTGTGTTGCGTTGCGTACTGTATGCTTGCAGCGCACACAGTTAAAGAATTGACGCTCGCTCATCGTTACCGCGAGACTCTGCGCGCTGCTTTTAGCCTGGTACTTCATACGAAAATACGCAGATTTTACTTAATACGATTTAGAGGGAAATTGAAAATGTGTGCTCTTAAATTTAACCCTACAAGTTGCTGCCTACCTAGTATTAAAATAGCTTTGCCACTCGATCTACCATCATGACTGCTATGGAAAAAAGTATCTCACACCCAAATGTGTCCGAGATCGATGATGGTAATAAATCAACTACACCGCCCAACTTTGCTGCGTGAAACCAGCGCATGAAGCGAAGCCGTGAAGAGCTTTCGCGGGATGATTTCGTGTCGTTTAGAGAAAACATGATGAAGATGCTTTCTTCCTGGAAGGCTGACCAAGACGCAAAATACTCTAATTTAGAAAAAACCATTGGTGCCATCAAACTTTCAAATGAGGAAAAGTTCAACAAAATGGAGAAGAGCCTGGATTCTATAAAGAAAATTGAAGCAGCTACAATCTTCATTTCAAAGCAATATGACGATGTCCTAACAAAGGTCACATCTCTTGAAAAAGAAAACAAAGATCTTATTAAAAAGGAACAAACTAATAGCGAACATATTCGCGTCCTCGAGGACAAAGTGGAACAACTAGAGCGTACAGCAAAGAGTATCTTCGTGGAAATACGTAACGTTCCAGCTATACCGAACGAAAACAAAGAAGATCTTATTAATATTGTTAAAAAAATATCCCACGCACTGAATGTAAACACTCAACCCTCTGATGTGAGAGACGCATTTGGCAAGCCAAATAAAAAAGGGATCGTAAGGCCTACTAAGGTCGTCGAACTATCAAGCTCCGCGATCAAGTTTAACCTATTGTCAGCAGCTAAAAGATACAACCTGAGCAATCCCCACAACAAACTGAGCACATCTCACATTGGATTCACTGACATCAATTCCCAACTGTTTATATCAGAACTACTCACTGACAACGCTGGAAAGTTATATTTTCTATCGAGAAACTTAAAGAAAAACAAGTTTATCGACTTTTGCTGGACGACAAATGGCAAAGTCTATGTTCGCGTGAAGGCTGGTGAACCGGCAATTCTCATCAGAGACGAAGCGCAGATCGAAGCCCTTAAAAAGGACGCTTGACTACTTTTTGGTTCTCATTTGTATCTATCGTTAGTAATCAGTCAATACTATTTTACGTTTTACTTTGTTTTTGAATCACTAAATATGTATACCTTAAATGAAAAAATCATCACTCATGTATCCTATTCTTATACTTATACCCATATCATACCTATATGCCTCAACCCTCACACTCACACATCAATCATCATCACTCACGTACAATTAATATGCATACAAATACTCCTACTAGACCCCTACTACCACCACCACCACCACCATAAAACAAGGCATGATGACGCAACCGATTTCGAATTATTCAAATATCAAATCTTAATTCATTCACACGAACATTCAGTCCAAACCGAAACTAACATAAACACTTACTCTATAATTCAAGCCATAACCACCCTATGTTCATATAATTCATATTGTAGTTTCTGCCAGTTCTTGGTCCAGCTCTTCTATGCTCAACAATTCACTCCATGGTTTTCTTCAGCCAAGTTCTTACCTATTACAGTATTATACACTCTGGCTAAGCTCCCTCAAACCTCATCCCACTCAATTATTAGCGTACCTAACTGTTTTGTAACAAATGTTTGATAAAGTAATAAATGACCGAGACACCACTCCAATAATAGCAAATATTGAAATTGACTTACCAGAAGACTGTCTTCCTTTCCTGGGAGACCCTCGTTTGCAGTTAACTTTTATCAACCAAAAAATACGCAGCATAGAAAGAAACTTGGATAGTTTGTTGATCTGCATAAGTTACCTAAAGTTTAACTCAGATGTTATTATACTTACGGAGTGTAGGCTGAAATCATTCGGTGGAATACAGTTAAATAACTATAAATGTAATTACTCCAAAACAAGAATAAACCAAAATAGCGGTATAGTTATTTTTACACAAAATAATCTTGACATTAAAATAACTGAACCCCCATTCATGGATGCGAACTGCTTACTTATTGAAATTAATAATACAATAAATGTTGTTGCGTTATATAGATCTCCTTCAGTGTATCAAATTCAAAATGTATTGACCTCATTGGAGTCAACAATTAAAAATATAAATAGTGAAACCTGTATAATAACAGGTGACATTAATATTGACATCAAAGAAGTCTCCACTGATACCCATAAGGATGATTATTTGGATCTTACAGCGTATTATGGTTATATTCCTGGTCATACATTAATCACTAGAGGTTACAAATGTTATTATCATTTTCTTGTCAAATCTAAAATACCAGGGCGTGTTGCAGTCTGTAACACAGAGACAGAGATATTACTGATCATAAAACAGTCATATTAGGCATAGACTACCGCAGACATCTCGAATTAAAACCTAAGACACAAAAAGTTAAAGTCGATTATAAAAGTCTTATACAGCACTTAAATACAGTAGACTGGTCACCAGTCCTTTTAGAAAACAACACTAATCGAGCGACAGATATTTTTATAGAAATATACCAGCACGCCCTTTCAAAATTCAAAACTGTACAAAAAGTTCGCCATTTAGATATAATTCTGAAACCTTAGATGACCACCGGAATCTTAAAGTGCATTAGGCACCGAAACGAACTTCACATAGAAACTCGTCTTAACCCGAATAATCAAGAATTAAAAAACAAATACAAACTATATAGGAACTATTGCTTTAACGTTATCAAAAACCTAAAGGACGAATATGACAAAGGATTACTACGTTCTAATAAGGGTAATAGTAAAGTAACCTGGGACGCAATCAAGAACATATGTAATTTGAAAAACATTAAAACTAATAGCGAAGAACTTCTAAAACTAAGCGATAATCCAACAGAAGCTTTAAATGTAGTTAATAAATACTTTTCGGAAGTAGGTGCCACATATGCATACAATATTATGTCCAAAATAGGTAAAGTGAACAGGAATTAGTTAATTTACTAAAGTCGTCATACCCAGGCACAGTGCATTCCTTCTTTTTAGCTCCCACAGATATAACAGAAGTGTCCAGCATCATCACAGGTCTTAAAAATAAATCTGCCACAGGTTGGGACAATATAAGCAATAATGTGCTAAAACAAGCCAAGCAGTCCTTGATGGTTCCAATTACGCATATTTGTAACCTAAGTATTTCAACGGGTTCTGTACCAGACTCTTTAAAAAACGCTCACGTTGTGCCCATACTGAAATCCGGTGACAAACTGGATCCTACCAACTATAGGCCAATCTCTCTTTTAAGCACTTTATCTAAGATCCTCGAGAAAATTGTTAACAAACGACTGATCAAGTTTTTAGAAAAAAACCAAATCCTCTAAAATAATCAGTTCGGTTTTCGTGTGGGTAGATCGACAGACGACGCTGTAAAACTGGACCAGAGGTACAATTGTGCTGGTGTTTTCTTGCACCTTGCTAAGGCATTTGACACCGTTTCTCGGCCGATATTGCTAAAGAAACTTGATTTTATGGGTATACGCGGTGTTGCACTAGACTGGTTTTCTTCATATTTAGACGGTCGAAAACAGAAAGTTACAGTGGGAGAGAGTTGCAGTGACTACTCTGATATTGCTTTTGGAGTACCACAGGGAAGGTTTTAGGCCCCACGTTGTTTCTAGCTTACATCAATGATCTATGCTCAAGCATCATACCTGAAATGAAGTTATTCGCTTTTGCAGATGACACAGCCCTAATATTTACTGGCAAAGGTTGGGAAGCGGTAAAACAGTCTGTAGAAACGGGTGTACAGCGGGTTGCAACGTGGCTGCAAAATAACCTTCTTACCCTAAATACTCTTAAAACAAAAGTAATCACTTTCTCCATCTCAGAGAGAACTGCACCCCCAACCGAAATTAATTTTACCCTACATACTTGCATAAATCGACTGAGATGCGATGGCACCTGTCTTGAGTTCGAAAAGGCTAATAATTTAAAATATCTTGGTGTAGTCATCGATGAGCATCTGAATTGGTCTCGGCAGATTGAGGTTTTGACTGGCCGAATACGAAAACTGATTTATATATTTAGGCGATTGCGAGATATAGCTGACGACGAGTCCATTAGCCTTGTGTATACAGCGCTATTTCAATCTTTATTGCGATATGGAAACCTTTCTTGGGGATCAGCTGATAAAACTAACTTAATGAAGCTCGAACGTGCAAAAGGGCTGTTTTAAAAGTTGCGTTTAATAAACCATATCGGTATCCTACAGATGACCTCTGCAATACTATTAAGGTATTGCGCGTGAGACAACTTTTTATTCTGTCTGCTGTACTTCGATATCATAAAATTGCTCTAGACCGTCAGATCATCTTCACGATCCTCACGATGTCACAGATGGTCAATTCCTCTTCTGCGTACCAAGTTCGCTAGAAGATTTTTTTACTTTTTTGGACCATATTTATACGAAAAAGCGAATAATAAACTCAATATATTGCTTCTGTCAAAATTTACCAGTAAAAAGTCAATCACGATTTGGCTTCTATCACTCAATTACAAAGACACTGAGGACCTCCTTACGCCCATTGAATGAATCAAAACCATACTTGCAAATTATATCCATTACTTTATTTATCTTTTACTTTATTTATATCCATTAATTTTATGAAATAAATTTATTATTATTATTACTTAACCTAATATTAATACACATATATACACCTATACTTATTAAAACTCAAATATAGAACCATACACAATTTGATAAATTATCAAAATATTTACTATGTATAAGTATGAAATTCATACTTATGTAATATAAAATATTTAGATTTAGGGGTACAAGTTTTATACGTTTTTTTTATTAACATAATATTGTAACACTGTGGAAGGTACTAGCCCTCGCGATACCGGGAATCCTAGTGCGAGGTCTAGCGAAACTTTGTATTTAGCCATAAGTTATCAATAAATCATTTTCATTTTCATTTATACCTGTAAAATCCATACTTAGGTAATACTGTTCTCAATCTTGAGGTCGCTTCATAAATACGGGCCATAGAATAGGTATTTCATATTTGTACCTAGCGGCCCTTTCCTTCTATCCTCCCATTTCCTTGTGTAACTAAATCTTTACTTCACAGTTTGCATATTCACAGACCACACCAAATAATATTTGTGGCAGCCAGTACCGTAACTAGAGCCGTGGTATTCAAATCACTAACGACTGTACCATCTGGGTTACTGACTGTTGGGCGCTCGGAATATGATTTCATTATTTTTTATTTTATTTTTTATTTTTATTTATTTGGCAAATCATCAGCGACAATAAAATAATAATACAAAAATATACAAAACTGAAAGCTATTTACAGATTTGCACATATAGGAAACGAAATAGACAAAACGAGCAAAACCATAAATACTAACATAAATTAACATAATATTATTTATCCTATTACATTGAGACAAGGATCACTGAATTCGGCATAACTGAATGTGCAGTACAGCAATGATTTTTAAAAGACGAAATCTATTATATAAAACTTAGTACATAATAAAATATTTATAGAATACAAAAAAAAAATACTATTCACCAAAAAAACTCTCGCTTAGAAGCTTTCTCGCAATGCTCACGCTAGTGTTAAATACCTATGTCCAGATCGAATTTTAGCGATAAAGTATTAAATTGCTTGCTGGCTCTCAACAAAAAACTATTTTGCCTATAATTAGTACCTGCCGAAGGTACAATAAGTGGAACCTTACGTCTATATCTGCGAGGTGTATGAAAGTTGATTTTGAAAAGAAGTTCGGGACAATCCACAATACTAGTAGCAACTTTTAAAAGATAAATAATGTCGGCAATGTCCCGACGCTTCTCCAAAGGAAGAATATGCATAATTTTACATCGTTCAAGATATAGATCAGGGTAGTAGGGCAGTTTAAGGCGGAAAGAAATGAATTTAATAAACTTTTTCTGGATGCGTTCAATTCTCATTTTATAAATATCATATTGCGGACTCCAGATCTGAGACGCGTACTCCAGGGTACTTCGTACGTAAGAGCAATACAGTACTTTGAGCGTTTTAACATTTTTAAAATCCCTGGAACTACGCATCACAAACCCCAGAACTTTCGAGGCTCTAGCAACTATATTATCTACGTGACTATCATACAGAAGTTTGGAATCATTGAGTACACCTAAGTCGCGTATAACCCCACTTCTAGGAACTATTGAGCCTCCAATCTGGTAGTTAAATTCAACATTCGTAGTCTTTCTGCTAAAGGTAACAACAGCACACTTAAGGGGATTTAAATCCAAGCAGTTAAGACTACAGTAAGTTTGCAGTCTATTTAGATCTTCCTGCAGTAGAAGAGCGTCGTGAGTAGATGAGATTCTAGAGAAAATTTTCATATCGTCTGCAAAACATAATAATTTCGAGAAACGCAAGCAGTGGTTGATATCATTAATAAAAATGACAAAGAGAAGAGGTCCAAGCAGCGAACCTTGAGGAACACCGCTGGGAACCTTAACCCAGCTCGAAATGTAATTATTAACCACAACTGCTTGCGTCCTATTGTCTACATATGACGCAAACCATCTCAGCAAATCCCCCCTTATACCTAACGATTCTAACTTAAATAATAAGCGCTTATGATGAATCCGATCAAACGCCTTACTGTAATCTGTATAAACTGCATCAACTTGATACCCTTCATCCATCGAGTAAGTAAGAAAATCATTAAATAAGATCAGGTTCGAGACGGTCGACCTACCCGGGAGAAAACCGTGTTGGAAGTCGTTCAGCGACTGCCTGATACCTGCATATACCTGAGTGTGAACAATTTTTTCTAGTACTTTAGATAGTATACAAAGTTTAGAAATGGGCCTATAATTTAACACGTCAGTCTTGGGACCCTTTTTGTGAACCGGAGTAATGTATGCCGATTTCCAGATATCAGGCACAGTACATTCACTAAACGACCTCCTAAACAATAACGTAACAGGGAGGGCAAGTGATTTTGCACAAATAATTAGGAAGACAGCAGGCAGATCATCCGGACCAGCTGACTTATAGGGATCTAGCTTTTTGAGCAAATTTAGAACAGATTGTTCATTTATACTAACACTAAAGATATCTGATACTGAAATAGAAGAGTCAACTGAATCCTGAGCATGAGACTGAGGGCCAGGGTTTATAAAATTAGATTTAAAATAGTCGGAAAATACATTGCAAATAGCCTCACCTGTGTTCACTATATTATTATAATAGGACATAGAACTCGGCATGACGTTAGACTTTAAGCGCGATTTAGTAAAACACCAAAAATGTTTAGGATTACTGACTATTGAATTTTCAACTGATGCAATATACTTAGAATAACACTTTTGCTCAAGATCTTTTACCCTGTTACGCAGTAACTTCATAGAATCTAAATCACTTCGGTTTCCATAGATTTTATATTTACTAAAATATTTAAACTGTTCCTTAATAACCTTTTTAAGTGCAGCTGAATACCAAACTGGAAAGCTTGTATTATTCATACGCCTAGATGGTATATATTTATCCCTTAATTTACGAAACATTGAGTAGAAAAAATCAACACATTCAACTAGCGACCTAGAAGAGAACTCATAAACCCAATCCAGTCGTAACAACTCCGCGTTAATTGCATCATAGTCACCCTTATTAAATAAAAACTTACTACGCGGAGCACAAGTGAGTGGACTTATATTGAAAAACTGGGTTTCAATTAACAACGCACCATGAAGTGAGTCAATAGGAACGAGTGGGTCGTTATTGCAACTACTGACCACCACATCATCGTTACTTAACACTAAATCTAGAATTCTCCCTTGCGAGTTTAATATTCCGTTAAATTGGTTTAATCCTAGTAAGTTTAGCTCGTCTATTAGTAAATTCTCCTCATAGTGATTATTTCCTACTGGTGTAAAATAATTAAACTTAGGCAACCAACGTATTTTACTGAGATTAAAATCACCTATTATTAAGAATTTATTATCTGGCGCCATATTAACTACACGCTCAAGATTCAATAAGAAATTATTTAGCTGTGTAGCGAAAGAGTTACCCAGGTTTTGGTTACACAGATAAAGGACGCACAGGTGCAAGTTAATGGGGTTCGGCGACCTACTAGTACTCAAACTAATTGATAACCATAGGTCTTCTGCTGAAGATTGGAAGCTAGGCTGAGAAATAACCCGTAAGTTTTTGTGGGTCGCAATGAGAACACCGCCAGCTGTAATGTAAAATGGTGTGGTATGGCTTTCTGAGCGGGAGGTCGTGGTTCGAATCCCACCACTTATCAATGTGTTTTTCGATTTTCGAATTTCATATGTACGTTAATTCGGCGATTTTTCGTGCTTTGGAAGGCACGATTAGCCGTTGGTCCCGGTAAATATCGCTTAATACCGTAGATATTAGTCGTTAAGCCATATCAGAGGCCAGTGCTAAGCTTTGGCGGCTTGAAAACTCTGACCTCATCTAGAATTGAATCTGGTTGCCCTTCTGGGTTGTGGAGATCAGATGGCAGTCGCTGTGTGTAAAAACCAGTACCCTCGTTCAATCACTTAGTGTAGGTAGTCTAGCCCTTTTATATGAGACCGCACTCGGTAGGTTTCTGAATAAAATTTGCTTTTATATCATACAAATTCTATATGACGTCATAGCTACTAAACAACACGTGGCCATTTTTTTTAAATAAACGAAACTTCGGGAACATACAACGGCATGCCAGTCAGCTCTCAATTCCCACATTGTAGTAGTAACTACCAGTAGTCAAATCAGAAATATTGTATGAAACTCCGAAACTCTTTTTTAGACAATTAATAAATTTAAATATTTAGTGGAATATTTCTTCATATTTTTTTTGTTACTTTTAATAACTATCCTCACATTTTATCCATGCTGGTCTGGGAGCGAGAGAAAAACATAGAATGTGCCAGCTGCATTTCCTCCCGGGCATGCTGTAAAATCCAGCTAAGGGATCCGAGGGTTTCAGTATATTGTAATTTAGGCGATGGGCTGACAACCTGTCACTACAGCAATATACCTAGAATTCTATCTTAAATAACCCTCAAAACTTTGTCAGACGTGGCGGGACACCTTTGTTTAGGTCGTTTACGCTCTGCCTACCCCATTAGGGATACAGGCGTGAATATATGTATGTATGTATGTACATTTTATCCACATTTTCTCACTTTAAAAATTATACGGACTTCCACAAATATTTTGTCAAATCGGTTTAACCGTTTAAGAGTTTTAGCACTACTACTTATGAACAGAAATTCATTTC
The DNA here is from genome assembly GCA_949820665.1 of Scrobipalpa costella. NCBI lineage: Eukaryota > Metazoa > Arthropoda > Insecta > Lepidoptera > Gelechiidae > Scrobipalpa > Scrobipalpa costella. The sequence continues at coordinate 10,889,361 of OX463295.1, read as the reverse complement.
TGTGTTTGTATATTACCTGCGCTATATAGTTACAAATACTTCCGTTTTAAGCTTCAAAACGAAACCCTACGTCTGCTTTTCCTGGGGTTCTAGGATTCTCGGAAAATTCGTACTTAATAACCCGACAAGGAGTTTTAGAATACCAGAGAGCACTGCTTCAGTGTAATACTGAGAAATTATGTTAACAAGCATCTTGAATGAAATCAGCTTATTTAAAGCCTCTTACTATTTTCTGCACCAATATTATTTTATCACTGAGAACTTCGGTGCAGAGCACAGAAGAGTAAAAGGTAGAGGAAGCGGTAGCGACTACTCAAAGGACTACTGAGAACCTTTTGATATCTATTGCTGAAATTTTCATGCATTCGTATTTTCCCCAAAAATACCACGGGATGGGTGGCATGAAATACATATGTATAAATTAGGTAGGTAGGTAACCAAATTAAGTTATGTGATTCCTTTAAAGTGTTGTATTGGCAAGAGTCCCAACATAAATATCTTAGAACAACTTCTAAGTTTGGTGTTTGTGAAACTTGGATTGTAGATTGTTTGAAGAACAATAACTCATAGGATTATCGAGTTATCTAAACTTAGAGGTTCTACGATGGGATGCTTACATTGGGCTGGTGGTACAGCTGTGCCTAATAAAAATAATAAAACAAAAAAAGTATTAAATTGACAGTTTCACCTTCTTTCATATACGTAGCGGGTAGAAAGAATGCGCTCCACTTCCATTTTTATCTACGAGTATACTCGTAGTTAAAATGTATTGTTACCTACGAGTATATTGAGAATGTTTCTTCCATGCTGGACTGGGAGAGATAGAAAAACATAGAATGTTCCAGCTGCCCTTCCTCCCGGGCATGCTGTTAAAGTCAGCAAAAGGGACTCGAGGGTTACATTGTATTGTAATTTAGGCGATGGGCTGACAACCTGTCACTAAAGCAATACATATTACAATCTAAAATAGTCCCCTTAATTTTTGTCAGACGTGGCGAAAGCGCCTTTTACGAGGCGTTAAACGCTCTGCCTACCCCGTAAGGGATAAAGGCGTGATTTATGTATGTATGTATGTATATTGAGAATGTGTATTAAGGTTAGACAGCACTAGGACGTAGCTGCAGCGAAGCGGCGCGGCATATGATTCTTTGTATAAAAATGTATGAGAGGTACCGCACTGAAGCAGCACTGGAGCTGCAGCGGAGCGGCACGGCGCTTTCGCGACGCTTCACGGCGCGGCAATGTCAGGTTCATACATTTTGACAGATTTTGTAGCGCAGTGTCGCGCTGCTGCAGTGCCGAACTGCGCCGCGCCGCTCCGCTCCGCTGCAGCTACGCCATAGTGCGGTCTAACCTTTATACTGGATTTAAAATTCTACATAAGATATTTTCTCGATTTATGCTATCTAAGAATCTATAAGACGTTCTTCACAAAAGCTCTTCGTAAAGTACACTATCGTATAACAATTTCCATAAAAAACTGACTACGCTATAAGGAGATCGACCTACTTTTATGGAGCAGCTATATTTTTATCTCATTTTATTAAATTATTGCATTCAATACAACCAATCCTTAGAGCAACATGGCCTTCCGTTCCCGAAGAAACTTTGCTCTAAGAACCAACCCAAGTACCTGTCATAATGGCTCAATTTAAGGAACTAATTTTGAAGAAAACAGAAACACTAAGTTTGCATACCTACCGGTCGCACTGTTAGGTTATTTAAAATAAAATGTGTATTAGGTGGTGTCAGGTCAGAATAAAATTACCCCACCGCGCGTGTCTTTATCGTAAGCAATTAAGCAGCACGAGAAAAAATCTTCCATGCTCGACTGAGAGCGAGAGAAAACCATGGAATCTGCCAGCTGCATTTCCTCCCGGGCATACTGTAAAAACCAGCTACGGGATCCGAGGGCTTTAGTATATTGCAATTTAGGCAATGGGCTGACAACCTGTCACTACAGCAATATACCTACAAATCTATCTTAAATAACCCTCAAAATTTTGTCAGACGTGGCAGAACGACTTTGCTTAGGTCGTTTACGCTCTGCCTACGCCATTATAAAGGCGTGATTATATGTATGTATGTATGGAAATGAACAGCAGCGCTCCCTGTAAATATATCATTTTGCAATGTTATTAGCCCAAGGTATTCCACCTCTGCCGAGCGTAGCGAGTATACAAATTACTTCCACAAAAGATGGTGGCCTATGTTCAGCAACGGCAGAAATTACTTTTAAATAGCGAAGAGTGCAAATTATTTGATCACTTGCCCTTATTGCTGGGTAGTGTTTCAATAACCGAGCGTCGTGTTTCGGATGTCAAAGCCCGATCTCGCGGTCGCTACACTTTACTACGTTTATTGTCTGGTTTATTGCTCTCTTCTAAGACCGGCTGTTCCGCCTAGGACCACTCAGGAACTTCTGTCCCTATGAAAGCCTTTTCCTTGTGTCCCGATCGTGAAGTTTTCAAATCCTATTTTATTAAATAATAAATGTAATGCTTTTTCCTTTTTGATACAAATGGTTTTCTTTGTACCTTCTTCTTCTGCCGAGTGGGTATGGCTACCGACCCTTTGTACCTACAAACCATAGATGAATTACGATTAACTAACTTATAGCTCTGCCAGGAATTAAAAATAAATGTCATAGAGGTACCATAGAGAAGGGCTTATAGGAACTGCATAAGTCCCTTTCATATTCTGTCTCTATTTTTCTCTATGACCTATATTTTTAATTCCTGCCAGGGCTATGTAAAACAAAAAAGATGAAAAAACCCTTGGGAAAAACATTTAAAAAACTAAAGCTGTACCATTGGACAGTACCATTGATGGTACAATTTACAACAAAAGGAACCAATTGTACCATTGCTGGTACAACAGGTCCCGAATTGTATCGAAATGTCCCAGTTGTACCATAAATTCTAATGAATAATAAAAAAAATATATAGTCACACTAGAGAATATGTGGTTAACACTTGGAACTTCATCAAATTTAAATCTCGTCAAAATCCCTTTACACGAATAGTCTAGAACTGTATTTTTGTTGATTATATTAGAAAAAATATTCTGTAGTCAGTTATATAAAAAAAAAAAACACGATCACACTCATAGCCCCCACTAGGATTCCCTGTATCGGGGTGCCATGGACATAACACAGAAACAAGCACAAAGAACACCCAGACCCAGAAACAGACATTTAAACTCATCATTCAAATGTCTGCCCTGGCCGAGAATCGAACCCGGGACCTTCTGCGTAGCAGGCAGGTACACTACCAACTAGGCTGCGAAGGTCATCAATATAGTGTATTTAGGTCAAATAATGGGGTTAATTCACTAAGAACACGACTTAACTAAATCTTATCCAAAATGATTGCTATCCCTTTCGTGTCCTTGAAATTGCTAGATTGTAAGCTATTTTTTATCACAATTTACCTTTTTACAGTATGGAACAAAATTATACGTGTTCGTTCGGTTCCGTTGAGATGGCGTTTTCATGTTCGATAGGTATATAAGCCACGGTTTTAGGCTTGGTTTGGTAGCTTTTGTTTTACCATAATACAATGGAAATTAAGGCGTGACGACTGGATCGTTAAATAAAATCAAAACGTGTACACTTAAAAATGATGGCTAAAACATTGTAGATTTTCATCAATTTCAGTTTAAAAAATAGAACTTATTGATTTGAGTATTCAATATTAACCATAACGTGACGTCATAACTAGGTATTTTCATTTAAGTTTGGTGTGGTCATTTGACTAGTATTCGTCAAAATATATTTTAAATACTATATCTTTGTATTCGTCATCCCTACGATCCCTACAAAAATCATAATGACGTCTATACCATGTGTCCACCAAAAACTAAATTATAATTTTATTTCAGAAATCGAGTGAAAATTGCATTAATCTAAATCAACATTAGAAAACTACTTTTTATATACGACAGTGCCCTATTGGGAGGACTCCGGGAGAGACAATTTCAAAATTATTAATATGATACGTTGGCATGTTGGCAAATTGTTGTAAACATACATACATACATACATACAATCACGCCTTTATCCCTAATGGGGTAGGCAGAGCGTACACGACCTAAACAAAGGTCGTTCCGCCACGTCTGACAAAGTTTTGAGGGTTATTTAAGATGGATTTGTACGTACGTTGCTGTAGTGACAGGTTGTCAGCCCATCGCCTAAATTGCAATATACTGAAACCCTCTGATCCCTTAGCTGGTTTTTACAGCATGCTCGGGAGGAAATGCAGCTGGCACATTCTATGTTTTACTCTCACTCCTAGTCCAGCATGGAAGTAATTGTTATAAACAGCACTTGATATTGACAGATTGTATTTCCAACTCGGTTTTAGATAAAAGGTAAACAAAGTGAAGTGAGACATGAAGTCTTTTAATCGAAGATCTTTGTTTCTAAAATAAGTTTTAGCTATTAGATATAACAACATAATGTAATAGTATTTTTAGGAACTTAACTAATTTCCCAACACGTATCATTTATTTTTCAAATGTGATTTTGAATAAAAAGACATGAAACTTAGTTTACCTTTATTCTAAAACTGAGTTGGAAATACTATAATCCGTTTACTTGCAATAAAATAACTGCTACTGCCCCCGCCATCTTGAATCTCCTCTCGCTCCTTCACCAAGTGTTTATCAAATTACAGGTGCTGCAGCAGGGTTATATTAGATTTCTTCATATTATTAAGTTGAGTAAACATGATAACGGTAAAATCTGTTATGAATCGCTGTTTTTTTTTTTGCACCTATTGGCATTAGCAGCTTTACTACGGAAAAACGTGATCTAGGATGACTGGGCGCCAATATAATAAGACGACGGCTTGCGGGTTTGAACAACAATATTTTAATGTAAATTCCAACAAACAGTTATCCTTGTGTAAAATTTTTCGTAGGTTCACTAATAAAGCTTCCATGCTGGCCTGGGAGTGAGAGAAAAACATAGAATGTGCCAGCTGCATTTCCTCCCGAACATGCTGTAAAAACCAGCTACGGGATCTGAGGGTTTTAGTATATTGTAATTTAGGCGATGGGCTGACAACCTATCACTACAGCAATATACGTATAAATCTATCTTAAAAAACCCTTAAAACTTTGTCAGACGTGGCGAAACGACCTTTGTTTAGGTCGTTTACGCTCTGCCTACCCCATTAGGGATAAAGGCGTGATTGTATGTATGTATGTCACTAATAAAACGTAAACACCAATTCGAATGGCCGACCCGCACTGGCCTTCCGACTGACAGAGCGCGAGCGTGACGTCATACGTCGCGTTTCTTCTCATAGACTAAGGAGATTACACCATGTAGTCTTACAATGAAAGAGACTAAGTGGCTACAGCAAAAAAAAAATAACTCCCCAAAAACACAATTAATCAAAAATCCGATCCGACTTGAGTAAAGTTATAGTTATAAAGATAATTTAGAACATTATAAATTAGCAATTCTTAGTTCGTTGTAGTAAAAGGTAGAAAAACTGCCGTTAGTGGCGCTGGCCGTTGATTGCAATTTTTCTAACAGTTACTACAACGAACTATGAATCGCTAATTTATAAGGTTCTAAATTATCTCCATTACTATTACTTGAGTATGTTGGACCGGATTTTTGATTCACTGTGTTTTTAGTGAGTCATGATTTTTTGAATGATGGGGGCGACACTTAGGCTATATCGGTACGGCACCCCTTGAAACCTATTTATTAGCTAATTTTAGTTTAATATCTTCGAGGAAGAATTGTTCAGGAATATTTTTTCTCGAACCAAATTGCGTTTCTCAGAATAACGATGACTTAAATTTGGCCGGAGGGATAACGTGGAAAGTTTGGCAGCCCTCCGCCGTTCGCCGCGCCAAGTTCACAAAAAATATTACAAGAAAGAATTGGCCTCAAAGCCGGCGGGTATTGCAATGTTTTTCTTGGCCTCATGGGTGAAATACGTTTAGCTATTTGTTAGGTATGTATGAAATATCTTAACGTGGTTATACCGTCACGCATCATGAGTTCAACTTTAAGTATGTGTGTAAATGCGAAAAGTTTGATATGATGGTAACCTTACCCCCTCTACTTCGCCGGTATAACAAGAAGTGTGAAAAGGTTCGTAAATTAGCTTAAAACTCGGTCACAGTAGAGTTTGTGGGCACACATATAATAGTTTATGTTTTATTCCAAAATATTTAGTAGTTATTATTTTACAGCCATTTGAATTGTGTTTAAATTTCGCGCTCCGCTGCTATACTGCTGTCGTAGTATGGCCTAACTTGCTAAGAAACAGCGGGCGCGCGTGACGTCATTCAACCCATGCGCAATACAAATAAGTCGATCAGCCGGTCACCGGGCTGCTAGGGCATGCGTCCATTTTAAAATTCTATGTCCCACAGCGCTATTTATGAAGCGATATGAAACTTGAAAGCAATATTAAGTATGGATTTGACAGGTCAGTTTGTACTGAAATGACATTTCTGATACGAACTCAAATTCGCTGTCACTCATGAGAGCTGAGTATAAATGCGACTCTCGGTAACTAATTGTCGTATCGAAATATTTACTTTACAGATATCTTTATTTGCTACAGACAATATTATAAGACAAAAATTTGAAAGTTCGAATCTTCTTAATTACAAATATCACAAGTTTGTCAGAAGTTCTGTCTTCTGTAGTTTATGATTGTAACTGTATCTTATGATAAGCCTTGCAAGTGATATGGCAGGCAGAATTAAACTTTTTATTTATTGAAAAACCTTGTATCTTCTATAAAATATTGTGCAATATGGTACCAATAAGACAATATAACTACTAGATCAAAATCATCATGAAAAAAAAAGTATATATATGCGTAATTTTTCAGTAGGTATGAGGGGCTCGACAGAATTGTTTCTGATCCTCGTCTGTCACAATGTGACGTGAAGAGGGCACTAGAGCCCTCACAAAAAGGGTAACTTGTTCGGAAACGTTGAATACACTGTGTGTCACTAAAAGTTTAAAAGTTTGTACGAACTTATAAAACCCTAAATTCGAATTCAGCAAAAGTATTTGAACGTCGAGTTCTGTTAAATTGCCAGCAGCCTTCTCCAATATATATGTATATATATCCGTTGAAAGCATCAAAACACCAGCCTGTCACTCCCGCCAGTGATCGGAAACATTTCGGACCAAACATCATTCATTACATTACTGATGGTCGGTTGATTGTTGATATTTGGAAACCCCTGTCAAAACTAATACCAAAATCGAGCAAATATTCAATATTACTTCAATTCCGAGCACCACTTTCTAGAGCTAAATTTAAACAGCCCTTACAGTCAGAGACTAATAAAATTTCAAAATATCTAGAGTACTAGTGTAGTAACTTCAAATACTTTTTATTTATAAGTACCTATATATTGCAGACAACTGACAATAACGCTCGTCCGTCCCCAAACTTATTGAAAAGGTACAAAACACAAAGCGCAGAACAATGCGAATACCTTTGAAAATATTTTCAAAGTAGGGGATCAAAGCTAATTCAAAACAACTTTACATAAAGTGGTTTTAAATTTCCTCTCTTCTTTATTCAAGATTTATTCATAGAGATTCTTAAAAAGCTAGAAAACCTCCATCCAGATCCAGTTTAATTAAGAATTTTGTGTTTTTTTGTGCAATAAAGCCGTGGTTGAGTCGGTAGATGATATACACGTACTTATAATAAAATAAACTTTGATGAATTAGTAATTCTTTGGTGTCAATAACAAACTGTTCATATAGTATACTTGATTGAGATAGTACCCTAAATGAAAGAGGAAGAGGTATACCCGGAATAAAAACAGAATGATAGACATATTCATCGTAAAAAAAAAACTGCTTTTTGAGTGCAATCCATATCGACTGATATAGTAACGTATATTTGGTAAAAGCAAGGCTTTCAACGTAGAATTCTGAAATTCGATATACAATCATAAAGCCAAGCCTAAATACGAACAACGGCCTTATGAAAACGGCCTTTAATAAACTTCTGACAACTTTTTAGGGTCATCGAAGCGGATCAAAGAATGGACACAATTGCGCGTGGGTAGTGGTAGGTTGTCAACCCATCGACGAAGAAGAACCCATCGAGACTGGAACCTTTAGGTCTCTTCACTGACTTTTGTGGTACGTTTTATGAATATTATTTATTGTATTTTCGGGCCAAAATGTTAGATTTACTCTTAAAACTTAACTTGACGTAGATAGAAAAAACAATGACGCTAAGGATACTTACGAATAACCTTAAAAGTTGATGAAGTATAGAACTTAAATAATTGAAAAATTGAAATAAATCCAACTATAAATTAAACTATGCCACTAGCCATCCACTAGCAAATCTAAATAAAAAAAATGGAAGCTAAACTGTTTTGTTTGTTGCATACCAGTGTTGTGACCGGTGACTGCGGCGGGTCCGCGGGTGCCTCGGATGCCTCGGGTGCCTCGGGTGCCTCGGGTGCCTCGGGTGCTTCGGGTGCCTATGGTGCCCCGGGTGCCCCTCCCCCTCCCCATAGTCAGGTGTGCTCGCCCTATTAATCTTGTCTGCAAACAATAACCGCCACCTCCGTTCAATAGCTTTTAACAAGTTTCAAAAGGAAGTCCGAGTCGGCACCTATTATTAAAGAACTAATTTAATTTGTAGCTTTGTTATATTTCAAGAAGGCTAACGATATTTTTGGGATTACATTTTTCCTTTTGAATTTACAGCAATTTTTAAACCTACTGTACTAGCTGTATTTAATTTAAGTTCATCACAACGAAATAGAGTATATATCAATATGATTTTCGTATTTCAAAATAGCATTGAACCTTTGGATATATGCTGCAAAGTATTATATTGGAACCGTGTTGTTTAAAAATCTCAAATCCAGTCAAATGTTTCCATATTTTTCGGCTTGATAGGTCTGGATGTTTGATAAACAGATAGAATAAGGGCCACCGGGGCGGTAACCAAGTAATGTTAATGATACCGGTATGAGATTATTCATATTTCAACATACATACATACATATAATCACGCCTTTATCCCTAATGGGGTAGGCAGAGCGTAAACGACCTAAACAAAGGTCGTTCCGCCACGTCTGACAAAGTTTTGATGGTTATTCAAGATGGATTTGTACGTATATTGCTGTAGTGACAGGATGACAGCCCATCGCCTAAATTGCAATATACTGAAACCCTCAGATCCCTTAGCTGGTTTTTACAGCATGCCCGGGAGGAAATGCAGCTGGCACATTCTATGTTTTTATTTCGCTCTCAGTCCAGAATGTAAGAATTATATTTCAATATTTTCGAAATATTCCAGCTGAAAGAATGGGAGTCAATAGGCTGCCTTTTAAGTTGTGTCGTTTGAAGTAAGTACACACAGTCGAATAGATCATTACCATTTATTGTTTTTCAAAGAACTCTCCGCGATATTAAATACACTTTAGCATGCGTTCAAACCAGTTTCTAAAACACTTATTTCACTCCGAAGTGGGGATAGTCAAAATGGCCGATATGTATGCTTCAACAGCTTCTTCGGGTGAGCTGAAACGTTGACCACGAAGACCTTGCTTAATTTTGGGGAACGTAAAGAAATCGTTAGGGCTTAAATCAGGGCTGTAAGGCGGATGATCTAAAATTTCGACATTTTGGGTGCTCAAAAACGTCTTTGTTTGGGAGGCGGTGTGCGAACTTGCATTGTCGGTAACCGTCTTGCGATATTCTAGTACAATAGTGGCAACGTGACCACCCTTTGCCACAAACGAGGCAACCATTTTTTTTTAAGTGCTTCGTGAGCGCATGACTTTGGTCGGTTTTGGCTCTTCCTGGAAGACCCAGACAGTTGACTGCTGCTTAGAATCTGGATCATAAGCATATATCCAAGACTCGTCACCACTTACCACATCGTAAACATGCTTTGACTCTCCTCGGCTGAATCGCTGCAAAGTTTTGCGACACCAACTAACACGGGCTGCTTTTTGGTCGTCGCTAAGCAAATGTGGTATCCAACGAGAGATCAACTTTCTTACGCCAAGTTCTTCGTGTAGGATTTTTTGGACAGTGGTCCCTGAAATGCCCGCGGATGCCTCTATTTCACGGTATGTCACATGCCGATCTTCGAGGATAAGCTGCCGCACAGCTTCGATATTCTCTCGCGTCATGGCGGTTCTTGGACGACCTTCACGTGGCTTGTCACTAAGGCTAGAGTGCCCACGTTGAAATTCTAAATACCAGCGTTCTACAGTCCTAAAACATGGTGCTGCATCATTAAACACAGAAGTTATCTCCTCAAAGCACTGAAGTCGCGATAATCCCCTTTGAAAGTTGTAGAAAATTATCGCACGCAAATTTTCCTTAGATAATTTCATTTTAACAAGCGACTTATCACCTTTGAATAGACGCTGCAATAAAACTATTCGATTAATTTGAAAAAAATCTTTTGTTTTCGAATTTTAAATTCAAAAAGATGAAAATGCCATAATATTTTTTTTTTAATTATTTCAGGAGGTTGGCAAACGACACAACTTAAAAGGCAACCTTACCTCTCGGTTCAATGAATATTTTTATCAATTAAGTCGAATACGATGTTAATATTTTATTTAAAAAAGTAAGCAATCTCAAGTTTCAAGAGATCTCGAGTTTTGTTTGATTCCCGGCGGGGTGACAACGATTTTATTTGTTGTTTATAGTTTGGTTAGGACATTGCAGGCTGATCATTTGATTGTACAAAACGTAAGATAATCCATGCTGTCCTAGTCCTGCACCTGATTTATCTCTGGTCGTGTCAGCCTCCGTGGTCTAGTGGCTAGTGCCATGGACTCCCGATCCGGAGGTCCTGGGTTCGATTCCCAGGGGGGAAAACACAAATTTGAGAACTTATCACTTTGTGAATTTTTCCCCAGTTTTGGTAGGACATTGCAGGCTGAATCACCTGATTGTCCGAAAAGAAAAAGATTTCGTGCTTCGTAGGGCACGTTAAGCCGTCGGTCCCGGTCGCCAAAACCATGTCAGAGGCCTGATAGTTGTGCTACTAGGCGGTTTAAAAACTCTGACACCAGGGTTCGTCGAGTCCATAGACTCGATACCCACTCGACAGAAGAAGAAGTCAGCCCACCGCAAAATAGAATAAGAGTGCACTTGTTGTGTGTTGCGCGAATATTCGCTCGGGCACTAAAAACTAACTCCGGGCTCATTTGGTAGAGCGATGGAACGGAATTGGAAAGTAGTAGATTCAAAGCCTGTGTCGAGTTTTGATTGCATATTTCTCTTATTTGAATAAATCGTTGTGTATTCAAATTGTTTTCAAGTAAACAAGTGAATTCACAACACGCGCCTACCACGCTGCACGTGGAATCGCTGCATCATTTATGTTTTTATCCTTGACTAAGGCCTCCTCATTTATTTTTGCCAGGAGACCTTTTTGAATAGGTAATGTGGCGTATAAATTTCCTTCGCCCTGAGGGACCGGCTCCAGTGACTCTGTTAAAAGGTGCCGTGAATTAATTTTACCTGAAGTCAAGGACGACAACGACGGAATATTCAGGTACATAATGAGGTTAGTCTTATTTTGTGCTCTACTCACGTTCAAAGGTTTCTAATACAAGGAAAACATTTATAAAGTAATTATGGATTTATATCATTTTTAAAAGCTTTAAGGTCTTTATTCAAAGGCTACGTTCAAATTCTTTGTTATTGTTAGGTAATTTGTTTGTATTGCGAATTGTAAACAAACTGCCCCAATCTCCATAAGACAGGCTGTGTTTGGAGAGTGAGACCGCAGTGTTGCTAATTTCAATGTATTCGGTAAATGTTGAACGCAAGCGTTTAGGGGTAGCTAGTTAGTAATGGAAAATCTACAAATCTACCTAACAAAGCCGCTATTATAATATGCAAGAGCTAGCCGCTTGGTACATTTTTTTTATTACACTTTTATAACAGTAAATGACTCTTGGACAATCTATAAGACATTGCTAAACCCGTAATAGGTTTGTCTCGATGACTATCCGCCTAACAATATTAAAAACTATCGTAGTAAGTATAAGTAATAACATAAGTAGTATCTTATTATGTATCTTCTATACTTAAATCATACATAAGTAAGGTGCTTGATGTTAAAGCTATCATTTTTACCCGAAGCTTTTTTCAAAATTTCGTACAGGGAAAACGTGCTGACGTCATCTATTTATTGTATGAGATTTTATTTATTTTTTATTTTTAATCTATATTGTGGGGTATCATATGAAAGAGCTTCATGAGAGGGTTAAAAAAAAATACATTAGTGTGTAACAGTACCCAGTTCTTTTTAAATTAAGGTAATAATTTCGAAACACTTTGAGACACCACAGATAAGAAACAGCTTAACAGATTTTATTAGAAAAATATTCAAATGTGTCGCCGTATACTAAATACTAACGATATGGAAAGCATTTATGAAAAAAAGGGATTTTATTGGATTGAAAAACATATATTTTTTTTTACCGTAATAGTCAGCTTATTAAAAATAATTATAAAGCCTACCATTTAAAATATCAAATAAAAGGTCTGCACGATCAGATTCTAAAAATATAACATAACTATAATACAGTCGCCTGGTCAAGTAAAAAAATTGATTTTTGAGTGACAGAAAGGGTATGTGCATCATAAAGGATGTGTATCGCCCATGAAAATTAACAACTTACCCAGGAATATGGGCCGAAATAAAAAAAGTTTTGACCTCCCATTTAACTTGCAAATGATGATTTTCAGAGGCTGCGTTGCTATACCGTTTGAAAAATAATTTGTTACTCGGCGCATATGTTACTCAGGTGATGCTAAGTGGATTTCCACTCGCCTCCAAGAGAGTCACATGTCAGTAAGAGAACGGAGGGAGGGGAAACTTGGTATTGCCTGATAATGTACTTAAATTATATTTTAACTTAAATGTATCAATAACCGTTTAAGCTATGTATGTTTGTGTTTGGGATACTTGTTCATATAAGGGGTCTTTATTATTAAATAAACCCCCAATGGTGCAAATACAGTACGGTGCTGCCCGTCAGTACTCTTCGTTTGGCTTGAACTTGGCTGGTCACACTACCGCGTTTATACGACATTTAACACGTAATATTTTGTAGTTACCTTTATTTCTTCTTCCGAAATTGAAATTTATTGATATTGCTGCACAGCTGAGTCCAGCCCCCTAATTACGTTGTTGTGACGCATGCGTACACGATTTTTTGTGCATTGTTACGGAATTGCACTTGTGTATATTTCCCCCCGCACTTCCCGCATGGCATGACAGACTATTTGAGCAGAGTAAATTCGTTAAGTCCACTCCCTTCCGGATGGAAGGCCGTGTTGCTCTAAGCCGTTAACCAACTAGATGTTCTGAGCAGCTTGGATAAACACGGATGCGGAAGCGCCGGCATTTTACATTGCGGTCATTATAGGCGAATACTAGTCAAATCAGCAACTTTTTATGAAATGTCAAGAACGCTTTTTGTATGAAAATATATTTTTGGAAACCCAATTATGACGTCACGTTATAGTAAATAATGGACTCGATTCTAGATCCCGGCTACTACTAAAATTTAAATCTATCTGATAAAATTGAAAAAGGACAGGCGATTTATACACTAGTAGCTGTATGGAAAACACGCAGTGTCGAACATACTGAAAACGCTTCTCCGCGCGTAGTAGCGGGATCATCTAACCCGCGCGCGGAAACGTGTTTCGCATTGCCAGATCTTGGTTTTTGTATGGCAATCACGATTCCGCGCGCGAGCTAGCAGATCCCGCTCCTACGCGCGGAGATGCGTTTTCAGTATGTTCGACACTACCTGTTTTCCATACAAACAGGGGTACTTACTCAATATTAGAATGGTTTGCGTGATTATTTTTAACCTAGGCTGGACCAGGTAATTAAAAAAACTCAATCAAAAAAAGTCCGTTTCAGATCGGTTTAAAACGGTCAAAGTTCAATTTCGTGCCTACCCCCCAAGTCAAGTGGCGTGACTATTTGTAGGGTAACTTTGAGTTTAAGTAATGCTCATTCAAACAAAAAAGTTCCCTCAAAATCGGTTAAAAACGACCGAAATTCAATGTCCTACGTACCTCCTAAGTCATGAAGCGTGATTAATTGTATCGTAGCTTTGATTTTAAATAATGCTCAGTCGAATAAAAAAAGTTCGAATATAGTTGGATGGCAGATTACGCGTAAAACTACTTACTATAAATTAAAAACTGGAGAGAATAGATTTCTAATGTTTTTAGTCTGATAGTGACAAATAGATTTTAATTTTAGTTTTAGCCGGCAAACCAAGAATCGATCCCATTGACTACTCATATCAATAACTTCTAAAAAAATTAACTTGATTAAACAAGCTTGAGCAAAAACTTGTAGAAACCTTTATATTTTTTCGGATAGTTTAGACACGCAGATAATTTTGGTTTAACTTTTTAAATGATTTGATTTGACTATTTTTATTATACGCAATGGAAAGACCATTATCAGTCATAACATAACACTAATTAGGTAGTACTTGGTAGTACTTGGTAGTACTTGAGTAGTTTATTTAGTAAGATAATTGTTATTAAAGAAGTTGCGAGGCTGAAACCAAACTATGTTTGTTTTTGTACATTTTATATGAAGAACCAACATAACTGTGCGGATGAAGTTCGATACATTTATATATTTTTTGTGTACCTCAAATATTTTCAGAAATGCTTTACGTACTGTTATTGTTTAGGATACGGCAAGTCTTATACATATTTTTTAATAAAAATCTAATTGCCTGTTTCTAACCTGTGGTGCCTCAAAGTGGTAATGTTTCGAGAATATTACTTTAATTTAAAAAACTGGGTGACTGTTACAAACTAACGTATTATATTTTTTGCCTCCTTTTATGAAGACCTTTCATATGATCCCCACAATATAGATTAAAAATATATAAAAAAACAAAGAAAGCCATACAAAAATTTTACGTTGTCATCAAGTTTTTCCTGCACAACAATTTAAAAAGAGCTTCGGGTTAAAAATATTATTTTAACCTTTGCACCTATGTACGAAACGGCTGGCACTTATATGTATTTGCGGAATGGTTTATTCTAGATTTTCCACTATTGGGTGTCCGTTATGGTCACATGGTGGTAACATTCTGCATAAGGCATCTAATTTTGAGTACTTTTTATATTATTGATACTTTTTTAACTTCGCTTTTGTCTAGCCTAAACTAACATAAAGACGATGACAGAGTCGCCGATGGAGCGATCTTAGCCAGAAGTCTGAGGCACAGAAGTAATATAGTACTACATACCTAAGGCAATGGTATTCCCGCTCACTGACAGAAAACAGCAAACTATTTGGCGCTGGTATTTATCTCAGTGAGAATTGTGATCGCAAGCCAGGCGGCCCCTCGCACAGCCTACACCGCTTACATGAGATCGTTCTGCTAGACTTTTCACAAGCAAGCCTGTGTTATCTATGATTGCCCGGTATGAATCGCTAGGAGTTAGAGAAAGATAAAACTACCTTGATTTTAGATTTAACTATCTGCCAGAATGAAGGCCAATTTGCCATTAATTCAGTGATTAGGCACATTGGCCTACCTCTCGGCAATATTCTTTTTACCCACCGTGAAATTAAAATGGATGGCCGTTTCTTTTGCACTTAATTCGGTGATTGATCGTAAATGAGAAGGTGAAGTTGTTACTACCGTGCGGTTTCAAAAACAGATTTACGTTTAATAAGATTGATGGAAGTGCCCTGATTGTAGGAATTCTTCTTTTCTTCTTCTTAGCGAGTGGATTCTCGAGTCAAACGACCTGATGAGCCCTGGTGTCAGAGTTTTCAAATCGCCTAGTAGCACAGCTAATAGGCTTCTGACGTGGTTTGAGTATCGACCACTATCACATATATCATGGGTAGTAACTAATATTTTTAATAATACGTTTTACTCGGACGTTTTTTAACCGCTTGTCACTCATCACGGGTGACGGCTGAAAATCAGTGTTGCCTTTTGGGAAAACTTTAGGGTAAAATTCACTGAGCCTTGACCCATTCACATCACTGTAGCACACATGTGCATATTGTGTAAACTACTTTGATTTATCTGTTTGTTTTATTGTATGTGTCTTTTTAAATTTGCGAAATGTACATGTGTTTTGTAGAAACATGAATAAAACGCTATATCTATCTATCTATCAAAGACAGAGACCGGGACCGACGGCTTGAAGTGCCCTACGAAGCACGGAATCCTTTTTCTTTTCAGACAATCAGGTGATTCAGCCTGCAATGTCCTAACCAAACTGGGGAAAATCTCACAAAGTGATAAATTGACAAATATCAACTTTTGTCTTCCGCCCTTGGGAATTGAACCCAGTACCTCCGGATTGTAAGCTCATGGCTCTGACCACTAGACTACTGAGGCAGTACGATTGTAGGAATTAGACATTGGGAATATGCGAGATCTTCTTCGTCTGCCTGAAGGGACGAAAAAATACACGGTTTGTTCAAATCTTACATATATAAAATCGCGCCTCTATCCTTAATGGGGTAGACAGAGCATCAACGACCCAAACAAAGCCCGTTCCGCCACGTCAGACAAGCTGTGAGAGTCATTTCAGATACTTAATTAATGTATATATAGGCTGCCCATCGCCTAAATTACAATATACTGTTACCCCGAATCCCATACCTGGTTTTTATAGCATGCATTTTATAGCATGCCCGCGGGAGAAGATCCTACTGCAGCTAGCATATTCTTTGTTTTTCTTTCACTTCCAGTCCAGCATGGGAGCAAATCAAAACTGAATATCGAAACTGTAAACGATTAAATAGGACTTTGCATTTATACATATTTCATTATCTATTTTATTATTTTTATCTTCCATGCTGGCCTGGATACAAAAACATATAATTTACCAGCTGCATTTCCTCCCAGGCATGCTGTAAAAACTAGCTAAGGGATCCAAGGGTTTCAGTATTTTGCAGTTTAGGCGAAGAGCTGACAACCTGTCACTACAGCAATATACCTACAAATTTATCGTAAATAACCCTCAAAACTCAGTCAGTCGTGGCGGAATGACCTTTGTTTAGGTCGTTTACGGTCTGCCCACCCCATTAGGGATAAAGGCGTGATTATATGATATTTCATGAAATTTCTAATGTGTATATTTTATCGGTATATTCAATCGTTTTTAATAGGCACGAGGCAAATACCACTTTACAAATGGCAGGAAGCCTCTACCTCATATCTGAAATTAATTGTCTGTTTTTATATCTGATGCAGCGGAAATGAAAGGGATCATCTCTTCCAGTGGCATATATTTTACAGGCATTACTCGAATTGATGCTTTGTCTCGCTCGCACTTGTGAAAACGTTTTAGATTACAACTTCATACTGTAGTAAATAAGCGACGTGACCCACTTTTTTAAATCCAGGGTTTTAAGCTTCACTACATATGTTTACTAGTAGTACTAGTAGTAAATTTGTATGGATAAAAAATATCCCAGGATAAAAAAAACTATGAGTCTTGGACTAGAAATACTTAAAATTACCTAGTAAAGATATGTAGTGAAACTCAAAACCTAGGACAAAAAAAGTGGGTTAGTATTGGAGCTTGTTTTTTATTTCCTGCAGTATTAGAAGGTCTTATTTCTGGAATGAATTTCCTGGTGAAAGTTGTTCAGTTTTGTTGACTGAGCAACTCCTATCCCTTACACCCAATATGTGAGCAATGCCATAGTATGCAAGTCTTACCTTAATTGTATTGATCTGGCCAATGTTACCGTATAACAAAGGAAAAACCACACGATTAAATAATACAATTACCCGTTCGCTTCAGCCTTCACCGTGAGGAAATCTAATCAAAATTCCCACGGAGGGCGTTTTATGCGCCACGGTGAGAGTGAGAGTATTCTGCGCTGACGAGATGCCTCTACCTATATCTATACATACAACCTTCTACCTGCGTCACATACATACAGAATGGCCTAAAGAGTGACGTCCAAAGTTAAAAATCAGGTTTCTTAGGTCAAGTTCTATCCAAATCACCTACATGTATGTTTAGCGATTTTTAATGGTTTAGGGCCAATGTAGTTTAACTGTAAATACAGAGACTAAGGAGATCAGTGAATAAATGACCGTCAAAGAGAACACAATTGACTTGGCTCACCATTAGATCTCACTACTTTTTACGACAGAAAGCCCGAGGTTTGGCAGAAAGTTTACATAGAATGTTTTTAATTGGATATCACTACTTTTTGGTAGGCATTTTTTTTACCAACTACGCTCTGCTGCTAGAGGTATTTCCTAAGCGATAACTAGTTATGTTATGTTTTCTAGATGCTGGTTGGACTGATAGGTATTATTAATTAGTGGCAATAGTTTTATTTTTCTATAGGGACCACTAAAAAATTACAAATCTACTAAACCGACTCAAAATCTAAATAAATAAATAAAAATCTTAAATGGATTTTGCCACCAATGATTTTTTTTTTTGTTTAGGCCGCAATTTTGAATTTTGAGCCTTTTCAAAGGTAGTTCTAGCCATTCCAGCAAGACCCCTCTATCTGTGACACTCAAGCCGGGCCATAGGTACGGTATCACCACCTGATGAGAAGCAGTTCTTCAAGTTTTCATAATTTTACCATAGTTTCCGAAATCTATACTATATAATTTTATATAAGTTTCAGTTTTCATTAGGGAAGCTGCAACTATTTTAAGAGCTTTTATTTAGTTTTACCTGTCCCAGTGTTTGTGTGTCCACAAATATAGCACGCTAAATTTAACCCACCCATTCCACCCATTCCCGGTGTCCCATTGAACTGAAATGTTCTATACTTGCATAAATCCGGTGACAATGCAATGTTTCGGCTGGCTACCATTTGACTGATCTCGTGATGGAGCCAATAGAAATTCATATCTGATATGCACTAGAAATGTCTTATGGAAACAGCTAAGGTAGCCAAATTTGAGCGCATTCATTGGCTTTGTTATCTTGAGCTCTTTCTATTACACATGATGACGAGGGTCTTATGATGGAACCGACAGATAGCCATTGGAACTCCCTAGTAGATAGTGCTAAGATATCCGAGTTTGGACTCATTAACTTTGTTATCGTGAGCACTTTCTATTACACATGATGACGAGGATTTCATGATATAACCGACAAATAGCCATTGGAACTCCGTACTCCGTAGTGATGTACAAGTTTTGGCTCATTAGCTTTACTATCGTGAGCAATTTCTATTACACATGATAATGAGGGTCTCATGATGGAGCCGATAGATAGCCACTGGAACTCCCTCATGGAAAACACTAAGGTAGGTTTGGGCAATTTTTTTTTTGTCTTTAACCGATTGTGCTTTTAATGAACTTGTATGATATGGCACCTAACTAAAAAGTAAAAAGATAATTAAAAGTAAAAACAAGATTTTATTTAAGTCCGCTAAAAAGAATAAAATAAACTTATCCTTTAAAACTTTTAACATTAACTTATTAGGTACGTCCTCAATACACAATTTACATGAAATACTTATACAAGCTTGTCGCGAGATTTACCTTAGTGGATGAAATAAATAAATTAAACAAGTGAATACGAACGAGTATGTACTTAGTTAAATCTCGCGACAATTTAAATTTTATAGGTATCATGTAAATTGTGTATTGAGGACGTAAATATAGTAACCAATAAAACAAAAAAATTTTTGCTCATTATTTTTAATACACTGTTAATAAAGAAACATTATACGTATCAGGTTATTTATACGCATACTATGATAATTATATAAAAATATGTATAATCAATATGCCCAGGGGGTATCCAAAACCGTATACTATATACGGAGATCAATGATGAACAATCAGGGCGAGATATCAAAAATTATCAAGATCCTTTGGATCTAATTCTGTGTAGCTTTCTTGGGACTAACTTTTACATGACAAACATACTGGTCGAAATAATGTTGTTACTAAAACACTTTTACTTGTTTCACTTCATATAATTTAATCCTACTTTATTACTTTACTTTTACCTTGTTTAGTATAAATTGTATACGGCCGAATTTACCCTCTACACTTTAAAATAATAACACTGAAATAAACACTGATTTGAGAAGTCACTACCGCTAGCTTTTACCCTTCTGTGGAAATAAACAATAACAAATCTCAGTTAATTCAAGAACAGTCACTAAAATTACAATTTGACACTTACCTGGCATTCAGTTGTATAAAATTATTTTCACTTTTGTTTACTGCAGAAATAAAATCAAAACACCGCAAAACAATATTTTTTCGATAACTCAACCAATCCCTATGTGACAAACCTAGTAGTGCAACAGTTCAAAAAAAATTCAGTCGCTTATGACGTATGAAATCCTATTATGGGGGATTCGACAGATTCGAATAGAGTATTTATTTTGCAAAAGCGGGCACGCCGCATAATATAAAATATTAAGCCTCGTTAAACGCTCTGCCTACCCCGTAAGGGATAAAGGCGTGATTTATGTATGTATGTATCGTATTATGACTATGTATTGTTTGTATATGTTTGAAATAATTTTATATGTCCGTAGGAATAGGTATCACGCAGTTCACTCGCCGTTTAGGTGGAGGTCATTCGTTACGAAACGTGGGAAGGGAAGACTGCCCAGTATTGTACTCTGTTTATTTTGCAATGTTTGTTCCTGTACAATGTGTTGTTTATGTGCAATAAAGAATATTTGTATTGTATTGCTAGTGCGACCCATCGTTTGGAAATGTCTACTAAAAACCGAAGAGTAATAGATCAAACCTATTACGAGTTTAACGCTAACTAAAAAGACTTTTACTGGATCTGGTGAAACTAATTTATCTGCTAAAACTAATCTATCTGTCACTTTCAAAATTATAAAATAGAAAAAGGACAAGCGATTTATACTCTATGGTTTTACACTTTGTCCGCTAGATTTTGACGCGCTTTTACACGTTTCCCCAGTATTTCTATAAATTTTATCCGCCATATTATATGACTGTGGATAAAAATTATAGCCAATGTTTTTAGTGTAGTTTCCAATAGTTTTAGCCGGCAGATCTAGAATCGAGCCCATTGTTATTTAATTGGCTAAATTGTATTGACATTTTCAGCTATTGTTTCATATTATAATTTAACACAAGTTTAACATTGTATTTTTCTTCCATTTGCTTGGAAAAAGATTCATTATAAAAAAAAAAAAACAGTCAGTCACGCCAGCAATTTCTCTAAACGACAACCATGACCGTTAACGACCGCTACGCGATGTCTTTAAGGTACACACTGGTATGGATTAGGTGTTTTTAAGATACAATAATATTTTTTTAAAGGCAGAATGCGAGAAATATGAATGAATGAATGGAATATCATCATCATTTATTTAAGTGCTAGCTCTTGTCGGTTGAGTATTATGAAGTGAACGCCAACTCTCCCTGCATTCCGCTTTCTCCTTGATTTCCTGGTACGACTTGACCTTAATCTTTTCTTTCACTTGGTCGATGTAACTTATTTTTGGCCTTCCCTTTCTTCTCCTTCCTTCTATCTTAATCGTCTTTAATAACTCCTTATGTCATATCAGGTGTCCCAACATCTTTCCTTTTCTATTTTCTATTATATTGGGTATGTTACGTTTTTTATTTACTATTTATACTATTAAGAAAACACTTTTAATACTAGTTCCACTATATATTATTTATTAAAGCGACCGGTTTCGTTTGCATTTACTATTTGTGAGACTTCTTCGTTCGTCTTTATTTCTTTCCAACTTATCCTCTCCATTCTGCGCTAACATCACATTTCGACAGCTTCTAGGCGTTCTCTGTCTCTCTTCATCATGGTCCACGTGTCGCAGCCGTACAGTACGACACTCCAGACATACACCTTGATAAGTTTTTTCCGGGTATTTAATGAAATTCTGGCTTGAAGTAATGTTTTCTTTCCGTTGAAAGCTTACTTCACCATCGCAATCCTTCCTTTTATATCAGGTGTACATCGTTGGTAATGAATGATACTGCCTAAATATTTTAAAAAAAAATACTTCTTCTCAAGGTGTGTGTATTTAAGATAATGGGTCTATTTTTTTGTGTGTGTTTTGAAATAGAATGTGCGCCGTGCAAATTTAAAATGTCAAAATATGATGGAGGAATCGCAAGTTTGATGTTTTTTTTAGGGTATTGTTGTTGAATAAAAAAAGTACTATACTAGCACAGCTCGGACACTCCTAACTACAATGTAATTTTGGTCACACATCGACAGACGGCATGTTGCACTTGGCATGCGTTTGTGTGCGTGTTATAAGGGTTGACAAATTTTGTTATACCGGTCATAATCATTACTTGATTATTCTGGTTCTTGATTAAACCAACGTTTTAAAGTAGTTCACTGTAACTAAATAGTTAGAATAGTTTCGGTTGCATATTTTGTATGAAGTTACTTACCGTCTCTCATCACTTGGGAAAATAAAAGACTTCCTATTGGAGTCATATCTTGTGGTAGAAAGACATCCGTACACGGCACAGTACCCAATCATCTTTAGAACACAAATCTTTATTATTTCCGTTACACTGGAAAACATGCGTGCATCATGCCGTTAAGCGTACCCACAATGTGACCCACAATCCGGCGCGAAGTGTGACGAATATCGGACTGGGGAGAGGAGGTGGGTTCCGCCACGACTGACAAAGTTTTGAGAGTTATTAAGGATAGATTTGGATGTGTATTGCTTTAGTAACAGGTTGTCAGCCCCTCGCCTAAATTACAATATACTGAAACCCTCGGATCCCTTAGCTGGTTTTTACAGCATGCCCGCGAGGAAATGCAGCTGGCATATTCTATGTTTTTTCTGTCACGCCCAGGCCAGCATGTAAGTATTGGTCCGCGAAGAACAATTTGTATGACATTATTATTATTATTTTACAGTATTTTATAAACTTTTGATTGGCCTTTGCAAGTGTTTTTCTAAAACGCACCATTTTCGATTCATAAGCGCAAAACGTAAAATTAGGACCTAATTGCCCCGATATTGAATTATTCCCGAGGGGAACCGGCCTGTCGGATTATGGTTCAACATATCAAACAGTACTAGAATCAGTCATTAAATAAATATTGTCCCCTGATTCTAAGTCAATATCGACAATGGGCTTAATTCAAGATTCAACCGGCTAAACCTAAAATTAAAATCTATTTGTCACTTTCCGACTAAAAGCATTGGAAAAGGACAAAAGATCTATTCTCTCCGGTTTTTGATTTATATCCGGTGGTTTCTCCGACATTTTTATCCACCGTCATATGATATGGTGGATAAAATGGACAGAAATACTGGGCAAAGGTGCAAATGCGCGTCATAATCTAGCGAATATAGTGTTAAACTACATACATACATATAGTCACGCCTTTATCCCTAATGGGGTAGGCATAGCGTAAACGACCTAAACAAAGGTCGTTACGCCACGTTTGACAAAGTTTTGAGGGTTATTTATGATAGTTTATTTTTTAGGTATATTGCTGTAGTGACAGGTTGTCAGCCCATCTAGCGAATATAGTGTAAAACTATAGAGTATAAATCGTCTGTTCTTTATCAATTTTATTATTTTGCATGTGACAGACAGACAGATTTTAGCCAGTGGTATCTAGCCCGATATACAGGTATACGTAGAGCGTCGACAGGACTATAACATCTCCTCTCCAATTTCGATTGCCAACTGATATTATAAGTGCATGGTATGCCTGAGGTTGTTTCGTCCAAGGCCTGTAGTCACGAGTTTGCAAGCTGCACACAAAGGCCGTGTTTATAAGCAACACTTGAGACTGACAGCAATTTGAGTTCTTACAGAAATTTCACAATGTTCAGTACAAAATACCCTGTCCAATCCATACTATTGTTAAATTTATTTTAAGGCTAGACAAGACAAGACAAGACAAGACAAGACAAAACAATTTATTTTATCATATAAAATTTTTTCAATGCTATTATAAATATATTCTCCCAAACTTCGTAAAAGTTTAACGGGAGATCAGTTGCTCTGCGCAATACAACTTACTTATACTAAAACATTAAAAACAAACTTAATTATTATGCTAATTTGAATATAAAATATATATGTTTAAAATAATAGTAATAACACTCCTAGACCTTACTTGTTACGTTATCCAAAATGCCTTCAGGGCGCTGTTGGGGCTGCCGCGCTTTTGCAGTGCTTCTGGTATGTTTGCGGATGCGCATGTGGATGGCTTTCATGCTACACTCCGCAAACGGTGTGCTGCAACACTGCGAAGGGTCCGCGCCAGCACCAACAGCGTTCTGGTAGTCATTGGTAATAGACTGTGTGAAGGTCGTTTCATGAAATATTCGAACAATACTACTGTAAGTGTATGTACTAATGTAATTATCTAAGTCTCATTATGTAAACACTAAACCTATTTCTAAGTCTCATTATGTAAACACTAAACCTATTTTTGTTTTGTTTTGTTGTACCATATATGGATCAAAAGGTCTGAAATAAAGGGTTTTTTTTAATATAAATAAACAATGCGAGTAAACAATGTGTATGGTAAGCGATCATTAGAGCAAATGATTCCAACTATTTTCAATGAGTTGCCTACCGAATTAAAAACAATGCATGTGTCAAAAAAAGAAATAAAAGATCAAATGAAATCGTAGTTAATATTGCTTTTAATCTTGAGATCGCTTTATAATTACGAGCCTAATATTGCTCTATAGTTTGGTAGTAAGTACCGCATCAGATTGCAATGAAATACGACACAGCTGGTGACTATAGAAGCTAAGTGGCGCCCCCATCAGAAAAAAAAACAATTCAACTAAAAATACTATGAGAAAATCCGGTCCAACAGACTGAAGTAATAGTTATAAAGATAATTTAGGCCCTGTGTGTGTGTGTGTCTCTGTGTTACACCAAAAGCCGAGAACCAGTTGTATTGATGTTGAGCAAAACTTGTGCGTACCCTGGGTTGTGTTGTTACCAGATTGTTGCGTCTTTTTTAAATTTATTTGGATCATATTCCAAGGTATTATGTTTTCTTAGAGTGATGTTTAATATGTATAGTTAAATCTTGAATGGCCCTCAAGACTTTGTCAGACGCGGCGGAACGGCCTTTGTTTAGGTCGTTTACGCTCTGCCTACCCCATTAGGGATAAAGGCGTGATTATATGTATGTATGTATGTATTTATAAAGTGAACTCAATATTGAAAGCAATATTAAGTACAGATTTAACAGGTTGTATTGTACTGAAATGACATTTCTGATACGCACTCAAACTCGCTGTCACTCTCAAGAGCTGATTTAGGCCCTTATAAATTAGCGATTTTAGTTCGTAACAAAATTGGCGTTCATGGCCGTTATTCGGGTAGAAAAGTTGCGCCACCTGAACAGAGACTGCAATCTATAAATCTATATATAATGACCCATGAAACTGAACAACTTTCCCTACGGAACATAGGTTGAAATACGAAATAAAAACTACTGCCCATACATACTAAATGCGCTATCAGCTGATGCATTTGGAAGGAAAGTCAATTTTTTTTTCTCGTTTTTCAACCTATGTTCCTTAGGGAAAATTGTTCAGTTTCATGGATAGATTCACATCTTTCTTGATGCATATACCCTTTCTGTTACACGTTGTATTACTACATATAATAAATGTCTAGAAGGGTCGGGTCAAAAAAATGAAAAAATGTGAAAATGAAATTGCAACAGACATTATTAGCGATACCAAGACCATATCATATTTACGAGTATCATTTATTTTGTGTGTCTGTCTGTATGTTACGACATAACGCCAAAACTACTGGACTGGTTTGACGAGACTTTTTATCTCACTATGTGTTACCTGGATTGAAACTAAGGATACAAAAAGTCACGCCTCTTGACTTAGAGGGTAGGCAGGAAATTGAATATTGAGTTTTTTAAACTGATTTGGATGGAACTTTTTATTCGACTGAGTATTACCTGAATTCAATGTTACGATGCAAGTATAAACGCCACCTGACTTAGGGGGTAAGCAGGAAATTGAATTATGATTTTTTTAGCTGTGTGTGTTTTTTGAGACCGGGGAGAGGCCTTTGCCCAGCAGTGGGACATTAACGGCTAGACAAGACAAGTGTGTTTTTTTATTAACCTGAAGTCTAACGTAGTGATAGAAATAATCACGTTATCTGACTTAGGGAATAGGCAGGAAATTGAATTCTGATCGTTAACTAGACTCTTTGAATATAGCCCTCGTGGTACGCCTAACTTGTGAACTACGCCATGAACCGCCAGCGTTAATAGGTTCTAACGTTCAGTAGGCAAGTACCCCGGTTTGCATGAAAAACACGCAGTCTCGAACATTATAATAAAAACGCTTCTCCGCACGTAAGAGCGGAATCTGCTAGCACGGGCGTGGATCCGTGTTTTCCATACTAAAAGATCAGAACAACAAAAAACACGCTTCCGTCCGTGGGCTAGCAGATCCCGCTCCTACGCGCGGAGAAGCGTTTTCAGTATGTTAGACATTGCGTGTTTTTTATACAAACTGGGCGTAAGAAGTCGCGGGCACAGCTACTAAATAATAAAACAATTTTGAATAAATTTATCGTGATTGTTAGTCATACTTGCTTTACTAAATGTTTTTGGTTGATGTAATTATTTAAAAGAAATTGAAATCTTATTTGTACTGTACAATTATTTAAATTAATTGTCTGGTACAAGACCGTACCTGTGATCTTATCTCAGATGATCGTAGTATTTCGTTTTAGACCCATACTGGGTGTTACACCTGTTATTATCAAAGCGTGCGTGTATCATACGGCGTTTTATAACATATTTGCGAGGAAATAAATAAATCAAAAATAAATTCCTTCCATGCTGGACTGGAAGCTATAGAAAAAAATAGCTGCATTTCCTACCGGGCATGCTGTAAAAACCAGCTAAGAGATCCAAGGGTTTGTGTATATTGCAATTTTGGCGATAGGCTGTCAAATTGTAACTACAGTATTATACCTACAAATCTATCTTAAATAACCCTCAAATGTTTGTCAGACGTGGCGGAACTACCTTTGTTTAGGTCGTTTACGCTCTGCCTACCCTATTAGGGATATAGGCGTGATTATATGTATGTATGAATACCTACCTATAGTAATGCTTCTACAAATGGGCTGTCTGTCCGAGCAGAAGCTAGACTAACCTCGACATCAATATACTTTACTATTATGACATTGCTTGTTCTAAACCGGGTCAGAACGGAAGGCCGTGTTGCTCTAAAGCCGTGACTCCAGCACACCAAAACATACCCCCGCGGGGCAGATAGGGGGGGGGGGGGGTTACAAACATTTCTCTTCCCCTCTCGGCCCCGCGGGGGTGGGTATGTTTCGTGTAAGAAGTTGCTGGCACAGCTACTAAAAACACTCTTCGAATAAATTTATCGTGATTGTTAGTCATACTTGCTTTAATAAATGTTTTTGTTTGATACATACATACATAGATACATACATACATAAAGTCACGCCTTTATCCCTATGGGGTAGGCAGAGCATAAACGACCTAAACAAAGGTCGTTCCGCCACGTTTGACAAGTTTTGAGGGTTATTACAGGTGATATAAGTATTATATTGCAATAGTGACGGGTTGTCAGCCCATCAGGTTTTGTTTGATGTACTTCTTTAAAAGAAATCAGAACAGGTGTCACGGCTTAAGTTCTATTCTACACTAAACAATGGATCTAATAGGTATCATGTTGCTAATTGACTAAAACCAGTTGCCCATCAGGTATAGTAATTGGTTATTACCACATTATTACCGAAGCGACTTAGATACATACGTACATATAATCACGCCTTTATCGCTAACGGGGTAGGCAGAGCATGAACGACCTTAACAAAGGTCATTCCGCTACGTCTGACAAAGTTTTGTATGTTATTTAAGATAGATTTGTAGGTATTTATTTATTTTGTATTTCAAGGAAAACCAACAGCTATCAATATAAGAATACATGTTTATAATAACTGTATTTTTTATATTTTTTATGCAAATGTAAAAGCTGTAAGATTTCTTGCAATACATAAAAAACAAATACTTGCTATGTTAGATAGATTTGTAAATTAATTTATAATTATCATCATCATCAGCAGTTCATGTACGTCCTCATAATTTATAATAAATAATATTATTGATATTGAGAGTCCAATATTCGCCTTATATGTATTTATATTTTTCTTCCATGCTGACCTGGAAGCGAGAGAAAAACATAGAATGTGCCAGCTGCATTTCCTCCCGGGCATGCTGTAAAAACCAGCTAAAGGATCTGGGGGTTTTTGTATATTGCAATTTAGGGCGATGATGGGCTGACAATCTGTCACTACAGCAATCTATCTTAAATACACCCCAAAACTTTGTCAGACGTTGCGTAACGACCTTTATTTAGGTCGATTACGCTCTACCTACCCCATTAGGGATAAAGGCGTGACTTTATTAATAATAATAATAATAAAAAAGTCCGGTTCTTTAAAAATAACGTAGCATTTAGTTATATCTCTTATAAATGTGCGTGTAACAAATGTTAAAACCTAGACAAGAGTCAATCAGAACTCCAGTGATAAATTGAATAATAGTTTCACATGATGGAACAAAATTTTGCCACTAATTCTATTATGAAACTCTCAATCATAGAGTTACTATGTTTCACAGTAGTGGACATCTGCGAACTAAAACATTCAGTCGCTGCTTCTTCTTAGTTAGTGGATTCTCGAGTCGAACCACCCGATGAACCCTGGTGTCAGAGTTTTCAAACTCACTAACGCTCAATGCGACTGCACGTCAAAATAATGACTAATAATAATAATTCCAAAAATCTATTTGTACAGTTCAGAAAATGTTAAAAATACACATTTATACGGTAAAAACATATTTTATAACATAATATATGAAATAATCCACTAGTACACCACAATTTTTTTTAATGATATTATTTGTTTGTTCCCGCGGCGGTCCCGCCATTTTGTATTATGTCAAGCATAGATTAAAAAGTTGGACCCCTCAACTGTGATTCATTGGCATGTCGGTTTTAATATTTAACTCGATGCTCTCAATAAAGAGTTCTGTAGCCTGACAGCCTGTAGGCGCGTACTGAATGCAGCACACATGGACCTGCATCATGAATAGTATTTCATTTTGCATGTTACGTTCGTTGTTTAAGGGGATCCCAGGTGCACCCCAGCGCCCTCATCAGTAAAAAAATCATTGCTCACCGAAAACGCAATTAATCAAAAATCCGGTAGATCAGATTAAAGTATGGGTACTGAAGTTTCTTTTAAGCGTTATAAATCAATAATTCAGTGTTCACTTCAGTTACAGATAGTAAAAGTGCTAAAAGTGGCCGTTTTTCGCAAATTTCCTATCTGTAACTGCAACGATCTATAAGTTGCAACTTTATGAGGTTCCAAATGGCCTTTATTGCTTTAACCTCAATCTGATCTACCGGATTTTCGATTGATTTTGTTTTCAGTTAATTATGATTTTTTGACTGATGAGGGCGCCACTTAGCCCAGGGAAGCCCCTTAAGTTGGAAACGGTAGAGTCTTTTGTATAAAACACTGTATAGGTACTGTTAATTTAAAAGTAATTAAATTTTTGGTAAATATCTATGCCCTCTAATCTAGTCTTCTAGAAGAAATAGAAAATAAAGTATGATATGGATAGGTATATCGAAGAAAAAGTATTTAGCCGTTTCCAATCAGAAAGTGCATAATCTGGTGACTTTAAAAATAAAACAAAGTATACAAACACACCCGTATGTTTAGTGCATGTTATTATCGTGTGATATGAATATGACACATAAACATAAGCTGGAGATTATAATAGCAAAATGACAGATAATTTCGCAATTTCCGCTGACCAATCCGAGTGGCACCTGCCTGAAATAATATTTAGGTATTTTAATTTTATGTTTTTAAATATTAGAACGGAGTCAGAAAATAGTTATTATGGGAAGGATTACGAATAAAACACGACGTGTAATTTTAATAGACATCAAGGAAAGCCAATTATTGAAGGTAATCAAAAAGGCCGTGGAAGGGTGAACGTTGGCGACGGCCCCGTGATACCCCCGGGGCTCCCGGCTCGGCGGCGAGACGACTACGTATCAGCCAATATACACAACGCACTCATGTCAGCAATATTTTTGTCGTTTTGTACCCGCAGCGAAATTGAACTGATCTATA
This sequence comes from Scrobipalpa costella, assembly GCA_949820665.1. Classification (NCBI taxonomy): domain Eukaryota; kingdom Metazoa; phylum Arthropoda; class Insecta; order Lepidoptera; family Gelechiidae; genus Scrobipalpa; species Scrobipalpa costella. The sequence continues at coordinate 10,859,154 of OX463295.1, read as the reverse complement.
CAACAAAAGTTTTCGTCCGATATACGCATTTCGTTTTTAAGATAATATATTACAAAGTTATTGATTCAATTTATAAATATATAAGTCGTTTGTCCTCGTACTGTAAAGTAAAATAAATTTATACGGATAAAATTGGAATAAGGTCAGATGTTTATAAAATGCAATCAAACGTTGCAGGAGACGTCTGGTAGAGACACGCCGATTGCCTCGAGAGTATTATGTAATACGTACGGAGTAAATATTTCCGATCAAGATGTATTTTACCTGATGGAATTTGAAATGTTTATAGGTAGGACTTAAACTGCTTTCAAAGCGTTATCATACATAATGTATTTAATTATATTTGTCGATTTTACAGAAACGTCATATTAATTGGATGCATTTTGTTAAAAGTAAAAACAATCTCCAATTTGCTCATTATTTAAAAAAAATTAAAACCTACATTCACATTTTTCGGTCCTCATATTCGCACACACCAGCAATCTCTCCAAACGACAACAATGGAATTAACGACCGGTACACGAAGTTTTTAAGGACACACTAGTATGGTTTAGGTGCTTTTTAGTTCACATTATTGATTATTTTAAGGCTGAATACAACTTTTTTAATTTACAAAATTGAATGAATGAATGAACGAATGAAATGTGCTCCTGTCAAAGGTGCCATGAAAATCTAGTATGGAGAAATCGCAAGTTTGACGTTAGTTTTTAAGTGGTATTGTTTTTGTTTCCTCGCAAAATGTCACACAGTGTCTCGGCCGAAATAGTAATTTAAGGTCTCGTTTACATTGTCGACGCCTTCCTAATGTACTCGACCATTAATTGATTTTTTTTCGGCCTCAGAGTAATATACTATTCCTGTTTATTATCATTATAGCCTACCTGTTGCTGGATTGGTATTATACGTAGTCACATCAGCATCTAATAGTACTCGTCTACCCCAAATGTTTTTTCTGCTAATCTCCTTCCATCCATATCCACTTACTCCCAAGTGGATGCCATCTGATCAAACGAACGGTATCTGTAATTGAGTTACTATTCTAATAAGTACAAATGTATTAATTAGTAGAAACCCAGTTGATAGCACAAACCGTTTTGATATGTACCTATTTACAAATAAATACCCTTTGTCTAACGACCACGAATGATGCAGTTTGATCGAAACGTTTGAAAAAACTTCTAACAGGTTGTCAGTCCATTGCCTAAATTACAATACACTGATACCCTCGAATCCCTTTGATGGTATTTCGCGCGGAATGCCCGGATAAACAGCAGCTGTAGGTAGCTTTGTTTTTATCGTCCCATTCCAGCATGACATTAATATTGTATTGTATGGTAATAAAATTTGTATGGATCAATACAACTTTTTTCGGATTTCGACCTATGTTTCTTAGCGAAAGTTGTTCAAATTAAATAAAGTTGTTCAGATTGAGATTGGTTGTTCAGATTGAAAAAAGTTGTTCAGTTTTGAGAAAAGTTAATCAGTTATGAGAATGGTTGTTCAGTTTTTGAAGAAAGTTGTTTAGTTTTGAGAAAGGTTGTTCCGTTTTGAGAAAATTTGTTGAGTTTTGAGAAATGTTAATTTTCAGAAAAGTTGTTTAGTTTAAGATAAATTGTTCATTTTGAGAAAAGTTATTCAGCTTTAAGAAAAGTGGTTCAGTTTTGAGAAAAGTTGTACAATTTTTAAAAAGATTTTCGGTTTAGGGAAAAGTTGTTCATTTTAACGTAGTAGTGTAGAACGACCGAACTTTGCAGCACATGTACATTGTGTAATTTTATTGTGCAATATTTAAGGCTCCCTACTCTATGACTGTAGATTAACTATTGTATGCAACTGTACGGGAATAGGTTTAATTAATACACGAGTGTAAGTTCATGAAACGAGCGAACATAAATAGCTATTACGATAGTTCTGTAGGTGCTATTCAATTTCCTGTTAATCTAGTTGAGTGACATGACAACGCCGCCCACCCGAAACGTGTGTCGCATAAGCTTCCATGCAGTAATGATGGTTTCAGATCCAGCCATGTCAGTGCTAGCACTACGATTTTTATGGAACTTTTTTATTCGATGAGCAATATTTAAAATCAAAGTTGCGATACAAATAATCACGCCTCATGACTTCGGAGGTAGGTAAGAAATTGAATTTAGATCGTTTTTTACCAATTTTTATGGAACTTTTTTTGTTTGACTGCATACATACATACATACATATAATCACGCCTTTATCCCTAATGGGGTAGGCAGAGCGCAAACGACCTAAACAAAGGTCGTTCCGCCACGTCTGACAAAGTTTTGAGGGTTATTTAAGATAGATTTGTAGGTATATTGCTGTAGTGACAGGTTGTCAGCCTATCGCCTAAATTATAATATACTGAAACCCTTGGATCCCTTAGCTGGTTTTTACAGCATGCTTGGGAGGAAATACAGCTGGCACATTCTATGTGTTTCTCTTGCTCCCAGGCCAGCATGGAAGTAAATTTATTTATTGTTTGACTGAGCATTACTTAAACTCCAAGTTACGATACAAATAATTACGCCACCTGACTTAGGGGGTAGGCAGGATATTAAACACTGATCGTTCTTAACCGATCGTAAAGGGTCTTTTCATTTGACTGGTTTTTTTTTAATAACCTGGTGTTTAGCCTAGGTTAGAAATAATCACGCAAACCATTCTAATATTGAGTAAGTACCCCAGTTTGTATGGAAAACACGCAGTGTCGAACATACTGAAAACACTTCTCCGCGCGTAGGAGCGGGATCTGCTAGAACCCGCGCGGAATCGTGTTTTCCATACAAAAACAAAAATCAGACCAAGCGAAACACGCTTCCGCGCGCGGGTTAACAGATCCCGCACCTACGAGCGGTGAAGCGTTTTCAGTATGTTCGACACTGCGTGTTTTTCATTCAATTGAACAATATATCTATTCCACGTATTCTCAAGCGATAGAAAAAGATATAAAAAATAAAGTTGCAAACAATAAAGTATTTTGCAATTTTCGGCCAAATTTTGATTGAATGAAGTTCCTAATTTTGCCCAAAAAAATATAAAGGTGCATTCATAATAGACCTACGTGACGTATTTGACTTATACTCATATTCATATAACTGCCTCCGTGGTCCAGTGGTTAGAACCTTGGGCTCACGATCCGGAGGTGCTGGGTTCGATTCCCAGGGGGGAAACACAAAATTGATATTTGAGAATTTATCACTTTGTGAATTTTTCCCCAGTTTGGTTAGGACATTGGAGGCTGAATGTCCGAAAAGAAAAAGATTTCATGCTTCGGAGGTCACGTTAACCCGTCGGTCCCGGTCGCTGTCTTGGATAGTAGTTGTTACTCAAACCATGTCAAATGCCTAATAGCAGTGCTGCTAGGTGGTTGGAAAAATTTGACACCACCAGGGTGCATCGCGATGATCGATCCACTCGCTAGGAAGAAGAAATTAAATTACTAAAACAACTTTTTCATTATGTTGTCATATATAATAGCTAAAACTTATTTAAGAAACTAGATCATCGATCAAAAGACATTAAACTTGGTTTACCTTTATTCTAAAACTGAGTTGGAAATACTATAGTAACAAGACCACTTCCTATTTATTCTATACCTACGTATAGTGATTTGAACAAAAGTTGTTGCTTAGCAAAAGCTAACATACTCGTATTATAGCCGCCTGCACTTTATCATACGTTCGTGGAAGTCTATTTCATATCAAGTTGTAAACAATTTGTAATGTTACATTCTTGGGTTAGTAATATGAAAACTGTAATCACCTGAACTTACCAATTTAGAAAAGAAAATCTGCTTCATATTTTTTTATTTTCTTTTTGGCATAAAATGCACATTTCGTTTACTATTCTCAGTAGGTAACTAATTACCAATCAAGGCAAGGTTAGATCCTCGTCTTGAAGGGCAGCAGACGTCCCGGTACCGACGTTTCCTAAATTGCCCTCGGCTCGCAATCCGAAGATTAGATAAAGATAATTTCCTAACCCTGAGCTGTTTCCTTTTTTGGGTTCCGTAGGCGGCGTGGTTCCTTTTTATTTTTTACTATCTTTTCGTCTGATGTACAGAAAAACGAATGGACGAACCCTGATATAGTCTGTACGTCTGCTTTGTAGGACAGTGCATATTAATATAGTCTCGTTGGTACCCTTTTTTAAATAGAACCCTAATAAAAGCAAGGATCTCAATGGCGTCGATTCTCACTACATAATCCTCATTCTAATTTTTAGCTAAAGCTGTCACATTCCTAACGTTGACATGAGAATAGTATTGCAAATACACACATGACTTTGACATTCCGATAATCTGATATAAGACTGCATTTTTGACGTAAAATAAGGGAGCATTCTCTATGCTCAGTTCTTTTAAAGCGTCTCATGTCAGATTAGGAATATCAAAGTCATGCGTTTATTTGCTATCCTGTTCTTATACACGGTCAAAGTTAGGAAAGTGACAGCTAAGCTGACTAGCTAAGAATTAATTAGCGATTCTAAATCGTTGTAGTAGCAGGAAAAAAAATAGCGAATAACGGCAACCAATGGCATTTTTTTCCTGTACTTTACTACTACGAACTAAGAATCGCTTATTTATAAGGTTCTAAATTATCTTAATTACTATTACTTGAGTCTGTTGGACCGGTTTTTCCATTCACTGCGTTTTCTGTGATATATGTTTTTTTTACTGATGGGGACGCCACTTAAGCTCTATCGCCGCCTTGGAATACTGATCGTAAATTAAAATAATCAGTCCTGATTCTTTATCAACACTACCTGTACGGTCCGCAAAATAATGACTACCTATACGTTTGCCACGAAATTTTACGTATCATTTATGGCTATCTTGTTTTTATACATACATACATTCATATAATCACGCCTTCTTCCCTAATGGGGTAGGCAGAGCGTAAACGTCCTAAACAAAGGTCGTTCCGCCACGTCTGACAAAGTTTTGAGGGTTATTTAAGATAGATTTGTGGGTACATTGCTGTAGAAACAGGTTGTCAGATCATCGCCTAAATTGCAATATACTAAAATCCTCGGATCCCTTAGCTGGTTTTTACAGCATGCCCGGGAGGAAATGCAGCTGGCACATTCTATGTTTCTCTTTCGCTCCAAGTCCAGCATCGGAGTTATAAGTTGTTTGTATACTTTTCCTTTTCTATGATTTTAACTTACTATCTATTACCTAATTAGTAATTACTCAGCAACTACTCAACCGCAGGTTATGGCGAGAAGGGATATCGATTGATAGTCCCCGAGGGCTCCCACATCGGTACATACAATATCAGCATTCAACCTGTCGCTATGATGGATCAGTAATAATTAGTCCTCCAACTGCCTCCGTGGTCTAGTGGCTAGAGCCATGGACTCCCGATCCGAAGGTCCTGGGTTCGATTCCCAGGTGTGTATCAACACAAAGTTGATATTTGAGAATTTATCATTTTGTGAATTTTCCCCAGTTTGGTTAGGACATTGCAGGCTGAATCACCTGATTGTTCGAAAAGAAAAAGATTTCGTGCTTCGCAGGGCCGTTAAGCCGTCGGTCCCGGTCGCTGTCTTTGATAGTGGTCGTTACTTAAAACCATGTCGGAGGCCTAATAGTTGTGCTACTAGGCGGTTTAAAAACTCTGACACCAGGGTTCATCGGGTCGATAGACTCGATACCCACTCGACAGAAGAAGAAGTCCTCCCACTGATTTTCGTTGATGGCGGTCAAACTCTCAGAAATCGGCCACACACACTCTACACATGACTAGTTTTTAGTGTTTGCGCTACACACAGGTGCACTCTCTATCCCTCCAAACTCTTCTACTGATGGGAAAGATTGACTGACACGACCAGAGATAAATCAGGCGCAGGACCGACTATTTACATGCCCATCCGACGGCATGGATCATCTTACTTTTCGGACACTCAGGTGATCAGCCTGCAATGTTCTAACCAAACTAGAAACAACAACAAAAAGTCATTGTCCCCTCCGGGAATCGAACCCGGGACCCCCGGATCGACAGCCCATGGCTCAAACCGCTAGACCAAGGAGGCAATCCAGTATTCCGAGTACGTGTCAGCAACAGAAAGGATTTGGTCTTGTGCACAGGCACGAAACCCCTTTGTGCTTTTGATTAAAATTCTGATAACGCATCTAAGTAATACTCTGTAAATGAAAATCGGCTCGATGGGATTGATGACGTCATATAAAAAATCCATGGTCCTGACAGCTGGGGTATGGGCGTTTTTTGACATAAAATAACATGTTTAATGGGCTCGATTCTAAATTTGCCGGCTAAAACTAAAATTAAAATCTATTTGTCACTTTCAGACTAAACACATTGGAAAAGGAAAGGAGATCTATTCTCTCGGTTTTTGATGTATCTGTGGTTTTATGCGGAAAAACTGGGGAAACGGGCAAAAACGCGTCCCAATCTAGCGGACAAAGTGTAAAACCATAGAGTGTAAATCGCCTGTCCTTTTTCAATTTTCTTATTTTGAAAGTGAGATATTGATTTTAATTTTAGTTTTAGATGGTGGTATCTAAAATCGAGCCCATTATTAGATACCAAATATTCCAGTTATCTTTGGAACATTATAAACTCAGTCACACTTAAACCACTGGACGAACCGGGATGAAATCGACACATACTTTTATACTTCCATGCTAGCCTGGGAGCGATAGAAAAACATAGAATGTGCCAGCTACATTTCCTCCCGGGCATGCTGTAAAAACCAGCTAAGGGATCCGAGGGTTTCAGTATATTGTAATTTAGGCGATGGGCTGACAACCTGTCACTACAGCAATATACCTACAAATCTATCTTATATAACCCTCAAAACTTTGTCAGACGTGGCGGAACGGCCTTTGTTTAGGTCGTTTATGCTCTGCCTACCCCATATTGGGGATAAAGGCGTGATTATATGTATGTATGTACTTTTATGGGTTAGGTTCTGTAATCAGAAACATGCTACTTATACCATGAGAAAATTTTGCTCCGCGCGGGAAACCGGATGAAGCCGCGGCACTGATAGTTGTTGTTAAATCTGCAAAGTGGTTTCAAATGGGCCATCTATAACTTTTAGCCTAAATTGCACCAGGCAGGTAAATTATAAAATGGAACAGAACAGAACACAACACAACAGCTTTATTCCCACGAAACAACGCCACTGACGTCGCGGTTCGTTTGGCAGAGTACTGGTCAAAATTAATATATAAACGCCTAAACGATCGACACGACAAGAAGAAGAAGAAGTGAAAGTTTAAAATAATACACATTACAAAAGTAATAATGAAATGAATGTAAACTGTACTACTGGCCAGGTAAAAAGGGCCTGCCTCAGCGTTTAGGTGCTTATGCTCAATATGTAGACTATTTCAACCGTATCTATCTCAACCGTTTTAGGTCACTGCAATTAAACTGCTTCGTAGTAATTTTCTACTACATTCTATGTTCACCAACTGAAGTGCAATATTATATGGGAGAGTCAAAAGCTTTTTGTGTTGCTTATTTATTTACGCTTTTTGGAAAAACATATTTAAGTTTCATATAAATGGTTATCATTCCTACGAGGAATATAAAGTGCTTCAATGAAAGGAGTGGAATTCACTACCTACCATTTGCTCACAAAATGAAAACAACCCTAATCTCTTTAAAGAGATAGTAAACAGACTTATTCTGTGGCTCAAAAGTAGTTTACCGCCGTTTGCCACCGTGGACTCTCTCTTTGTCACTTCAAGCCTTAAGATTTTCTGAACGAAAACCACTTTTCATTCGGAAAAGAATGCTCTTCTTCTTCTTCTGTCGAGTGGGTATCGAGTCTATCGACCCGATGAACCCTGCTGTCAGAGTTTTTAAAACCGCCTAGTAGCACAACTATCAGGCCTCTGACGTAGTTTTGAGTAACGACCACTATCAAAGATAGCGACCGGGACCGACCCTGGGAATCGAACCCGGGACCTCCGGATCGGGAGTCCATGGCACTAGCCACTAGACCACGGAGGCAGTTTTATATGCATAAATTTCGTTACATAATTCCATACTGGCTGCGTGGCCTTGATGTAGATCTCTAATTGCCTACAAAATATACTATGCCATACGATTAAATAAATTCCATACCGGACACTACCTAGATTATGCCTACACAGAAACAAACAGATCTACAAATATTTTATACAGTGCAGAGTTAGAACCTATAAGCTTAACGTATATTACTGCCACAAAAATATCATTCAACAACTAAACTATCGAACAAATTAAACAAAAAGAAGCAAGCGAAGGAAATCCTAGTTTCTGATATTGAATGTTTTCGCGCGGTTGTGAGATCTCGTAGCGTGTTGCAGTTACGAGTTGCTACGAGTAGCTACGCCGTAGCTAAGAGTTACGAACAACTCCGCCTTGTTACTGCAATTTATCAAACTATCCACGAGCAAAGAAAAATACTTTCAGACTTTCTATTGAGAAAAATGTATATTGCTTTATTGGCATTATTGGCTATTCAATTTCAAAAACTTTAAATGATAAACTAACAACAAGCTAAAAGACTAACAAGCGCTCGCTCAAATGGTATACTTAATTTGATTTTTTATTGACGTATTTGACCGACAATCTATTGATTATAAAATTCAACAATACTTTTTTAAATCTTAGCAAATGGTTTTTATGTCCGAAAAATTATCACCATTTTATGAATTAAATAAACATTTATCTCTTTAATTTAATTAATTACGACAACAAATTACAACCATTTAATCTTCGCAAAAAAAGCGCTGATGCGCATCGCTATTTAATTTGTGAATAAGTAAAATTTTCACAGTATTTTTTTTTGCTTTAACAAGTTATGAAAGATTTTTGTTTAAGAAAGTCCGAGTAATATTTATTTCCTCGCAAATATGTTGTAAAAAGTCGTAAGGTGCTTTCTTTTAGCAATATCACCTTGGCTATAGTTATCAACTTACCACACTTCAAAGGAGGTCCTCCCCGTAGGGTATAAGCTCCCGTGGATGACTTGGCAGTCCCTGAACAGACTCCAGACCCAAGTCGGCCGCTGTAGGGACAATTTGTGCCGATGGGGATACAGCACGAACAACCAGTGCAAATGTGGTGCCTCCCCCCAAACAATCGCACATTTATAGTCTTGCCCCGCGTGCCCTTCATCTTGCATGCTAGAAGACCTGTACAACGCCACTGACGTCGCAGTGCGTTTCTCAGAGTTTATTTTCACTTCCTGAATGAATTTCTAAGTGGAAGTTGTTCAGTTTCGTTGACTTAGCGAACCTATTAGTTTGCGGGACGCTGTCCCTTACACCCGGTATAGCATGCACCAGTACCTTGTTATACGTTCCGTTGGCTCGACCTATTTAAACTAATTATAAGGTTCTTCCATGCTGGACTGGGAATGAGAGAAAAACATAGAATGTGCCAGCTGCATTTCCTCCCGGGCATGCAGTAAAAACCAGCTAAGGGATCAGATGGTTTCAGTATACTACAATTTCGGCGATGGGCTGTCATCATCATCATCATTTCAGCCTACATCTACCCTCTGCTGAGTATACGCCTCTTCTTTTGATCGCCATCTACACCGGCTTATATAATATACCTAGAAATCTATCTTAATAACCCTCAAAGCTGTGTCAGACGTGGCGAAACGACCTTTGTTTAGGTCGTTTACGCTCTGCCTACCCCATTAGAGATAAAGGCATGTATGTATGTATAAGGTTAAGAAACACCACGATTACACCCGCTGCTTAATGAGTTTTCCCGTGGGAATGAGGTATTTATCCGTGATAAAAAGTAGCCTATGTTCGTTCTCAGGTTATCACTATGCCAAATTTTATATAAACCCTTGATGATTGAGGCGTGAAACATCAACAGACATACTTACTTAGTCTTCTTCTTCTGTAGAGTGGGTATCGAGTCTATCGACCCGATGAACCCTGGTGTCAGAGTTTTTAAAACGCCTAGTAGCACAACTATCAGGCCTCTGACATGGTTTGAGTAACGACCACTATCAAATACAGCGACCGGGACCGACGGAAGTGCCCTCCGAAGCACGTACTTACTTAGGCACTTTCGCATAATTTTAATATTGGATAGTAAGTTACTGTATTTTTAACTCTTTCATTGAAAATTGTTTAAAAAAAGCATCAATAGACTGTCGAAACTCATTGCAACAATCCTATCAGGAAATTAGACTATCTTCTTCTGCCTTGTGTTTTCCTGGCCTGATGCTGGGGTCCGCTAGGAAATTAGACGATCATTAATTTATTTCCTTGATGATCATGTCATGACACCGCAGTCCAAACTGTTATATTGGTGGTTAAATGGACGCAGAACTTAGGTATATTTAATCTAGGTAAAAGAAATAAGTACAACAAACCAATTTAATATACACGTGACTGACGTCTCGGATGAAATTTTCTATTTGTAAAACGTAAATTGTATTGATCCTTCGTTATTTTTTTTAATATAAATAAACTTATCTCATTTAATATAGAGGATATTTTAAATAAAACACCGATGTTTATACTATGCTTTATTTAATAAAATTACAACAACATAATATAATATTGTTGGTTTTAAACAATAATCATATCTGGTGAAATTATTGATAGTTAAGTGCTAATTGACACTTCTACTAGACAACAACAGTGTTATTTAAAATGTGCTTATTTGAAAGTGATTTTTATTTTATAAATGTAACTTTCTATTGCGACTACCTATTTATCAATCAATTAGATGTCTAACATTTAATATACTGTATGTAATAATATCCAAAGCTTGAGTTAAGATATCCTGTGATGCAGGTTGTTGTTAACAGTCCTTAAAGTGCTACATTTGGCACTTCTGTCCTTACAGTCTCCATTTATAATTTTAAATACCCTCATAAAATTTAGTAATTTTTACTTACCTTTCATTATAAAATTGTTCGTGTCTTGAACACGAAATAAGTAGGTAAAGATTATTCAAAAATGTATTATCATTCACTTACTTATTACATATCTAACCTACCTACAGAATGTAGATCGAATAAGATCAACATTTATAGCACAATATGTATTTATGCATTTTGTTAATGTCACTGAAAACGGAAAGCAAGTAGTTTCATGAAATTCACATTCTCTTTTTGATCCCTTTTAGGTTTTACACTACAGCTCTATTAATTAAATTATCTGGGTATTGCAGATTCGTTTGTGATATAATCAAGTTCAGTACACTATGATAAGATAGGGCCGCTGGTGTTCTCTCTACACGAGTATATAGAAGGCTGGAATAGTAGCGAGCAGGGCGAGGAAGGGGCGGACGGCGTCGCTTTCCTCGGCCGGCAGGTAGGAGCTGGGCGGCGCGGGCGCATCGGGCACGGAGGGCGAGGTGTGGCGGGTGGTAGAGAGGTCGTCCTCGGTGCCACTACCTTCACTCTCATCTTCATCGTCGTCAGAGGGCAGCGTAGTCTCCTGGCGCAGCATTTCGGCGCGCGGTGCTCCGCCGATGCCCCCGTACTGCCTGCCGTAGTGCCCGGCGTACTGCCCTGCCTGAGACTGCGCTCGCATCGGGGTGTCCGTAAATGCCGTGCCCATCTCGGAATTCTCGGATGCGTTGTTAATCGGGATCTCCGTTGACTCCAGCACCTTCATAGTAATCTTTTTGTAAACGTGAGCGTCATTGTCGTTTATCAAGTAAGAATGTTTCCAGAAAACTTCAATGTAGTCGTTGCCATTCTTAGGAATGTCAGCAGATGCAAAAGTGATAAGTTCTTGTTGCAACTCCTTGGAGAAAGGCGCATTGCAGAGGTGGTTGGTGCATATGCAGATCATATCCAGGGTCTGTTTTGCGGAATAGGTCAACGAGCAGGGTAATTCTCCACCGGCAGCGCATGTCAACGATGACGTGTAATCTGAAATATTGACAATGATATAAACATTGTTTAAATACATAATACAAATTAATAAAACGAAGAACAAAAGATATAACATTTTTGAATCAGATCCGTGCAATCCACCCTTTCTAGTAGCAGACGCGGTGAATACAGTTCTCAATGCTGTTGAGGCCGCTGCTCGTGCTCATAGCTACAACAATATTATGTTAAGCGAATAAAGTGTGTACTGACAGGGGGCACCGGCGAACGTGGCGCAGTACGGGCGCTCGGCGGGGCAGGTGGCGGTGAGCGGGGGGCGCGCACCGCACGACGCCCCACTGCACTGGTAGCAGCGACGGGGCTCCACATCTGCCGGCAAACAAACAGATCAACAAGCGCCACACTGGCATCTATTCGGGTGCGAAAATAAATCCATATCTGTCATTTTCTATCATGAGAGAACAGAAATAAATGAAATCTCTCTACAGTTTAGATGTGAGTTGACACATGATTATTTCCAACAGCAACTAACAGCTTTTCTATCACGGACATGATAGAAAACGACAATGTGGCTCCCGATTTTCTGGTATTTTAGTTAAGTTGTGTACGTGTCCTAATTGAGGAGGCTCTTAAAAAACTTCTGCAAATATGTGCATTATTCACATGACTCATGAGAAAGCTGTGGCTACGATATTAGGAGTGGGATATTCAGACATAAATAAGTATGACTCACGGCTAGACGGAATCGCACGGAACCCCTTAGCAATCCCGCTTAATTGCTACAAGGTTTTATGGTTTTCATGGCTCCACTTAAGTATTGCCCAATATGCCTCTCTTAGGTTAGTATTTGAAAAGCGAAATCAAGATTGAGAGTTTTGACAGGTCATATTGTACTGAAATGACATTTTTTATACGTACTCAAACTAGCTGTCAATATCAAGTGTTGCTAATGTAATGTAATAGTAATAGCTATTACTGCAACTGCTACGTAATAAGGGGAATTAAAATACGAGCTTGAGTTACATAATTAGCATCACACGAGTAATTTAATACCTACTTATGTACAGTTGCATACGATACTTATTTACACTCATAAAGTACGGCCGTAAATTTTGCACATCGGCCCTAAGAAAAAGATAGAGAGTTCTACGTTGCTACGTTACACTGAACAAATTTTCTCAAGCTGATCAACTTTTCTCAATCTGAACATCTTTTCTCAAACTAATATTTTTTTTTCGAATCTGAAATACTTTCCCAATAAGTGGACAATTTCTCAAACTGAACAACTTTTTACTAACACTGAACAACTTTTCTCAAAACTGAAAAACTTTTAACAAATCCGAACAACTTATCTTGAAACTGAACAACTTTTCTCAAACTGAACAACTCATCTTAAAACTGAACAACTTTCCACACACTGAACTAACTAACTAACTTTTCATAAAATTAATATGTTTTTCCAAAAATTGAACAGTTATCTCTCAAATATCGAGTTTTCATTTCATGAAACCTCTGAAAACGTCATAAGTCGCCGGTAACTTTACCGTAATCTATATAAATGACCGTAAAATTCCCGTATTTTACCGGCGTATTCAGTAAAATTACGTAATTTTACATCCCTATGCACATATCCGCCAGGGTGGGAAAACTAAGAGGCATATTGGGCAATAAGTGAAGGCATTAAAGCAATTTTTCCATGCTGAACTGGGAGCGAGAGAAAAACATAAAATGTCCCCTCTATCCATCCTCCCCTTGGGTATGCTGTAAAAAGCAGCTAAGGGATCCGAGGGTTTTTGTATATTGATGGGCTGACAACTTGTCACTACAGAAATCATCATCTCCCTACCTACAAATCTTTCTTAAATAACCCTCAAAACTTTGTCAGTCGTGGCGCAACGACCTTTGTTTAGGCCGTTAATGCTTTGCCTACCCCATTAGGGATAAAGGCGTGATTATGTGTATGTATTGTTATGTATTAAACCAACAAAACCTCTCATAGCAATTTTCCGGTCGAACTGATCGTTTTCAATTATAGGTTTAATTATTGCACTCATAACAACGTTGCCGCAGGCTCGTACGCTGCAAGTGCTCATAATCATAATAAATAATAACCAACTTTAAACAATACCTCCATCGTATCACAGACGAAATTACAGTATTTATAACTAGCGACCCGCCCCGGCTTCGTTCTGAAATTATCTGTGTTTCTCTACTATATTATGCATATATTATATATATATATACCTTCCTCTTGAATCACTCTATCTATTAAAAGAAACCGCATCAAAATCCGTTGCGTAGTTTTAAAGATTTATGCATACATAGGGATATAGGGACAGAGAAAGCGACTTTGTTTTATTCTATGTAGTGATGAGTGTCGGCGTCAGCAATATAATAAACCGCAAACGGCACCCGAGCCGATAACGACAAACAAAATGCCGCTAGCTGCACTCTGTCTACCTACGTACACGTCCTTAAATAAAATACCGAGTGTAAGGGACAGCGTCCCGCAAACTAATAGGAATTTCTCAGTTAATGACACTGAACAACATTCACCAGGAACTTATTTCAGGAAGTGAATAAAAAATGACTTTTCCATACAAATTGTCCGATCGAGATGAAAATTTTGTATGGAAGAGACAATATTTTTATTTCACATCCTCAAAAAAAAACCTGGTCGAAGTTGTTTAGTATCTCTGACTGAGTCACCTACCTGAACCCCTATCAGTTTGCGGGACGCTGTCCCTTACACCTGGTGTCATGCATGATACGTACATAATGTTATTTTCACTTAGTAAACTTGGTAAAATACACACGCCATAACTGGTTTTGTCTGCAGAGCTGAGGTTGTTTTGGAATACATTTACAGATTTCCCGTGTTGATGTGTTTGCACCATAACGCACCACGGCTTTTCACTGTGTTTGGAAAACTCAATTGAAATTACTTGTTTATTCATTCGGTGTTTGAGTCTGAGGCCCGTAATTATAAACAGAACTTGATACTGACAGCTAGTTTGAGTCCGTATCAGAAATGTCATTGCAGTACAAAAGGACCTGTAAAATCCATACTTAATATAACTCTCAATCTTGAGATCGCTTTATAAATACGAGCCTAACATAGAAGGTCTTTGTTACATCGTAAGTAAATATCCGCTTCGGTTGCTTCGCTACCACCACAATCACATTATGAATATTAGAGTGTAATCCTATCTGACAAGCAATCCTATCCAACATTTCAATAGCTAAATGTTATATTTACAAAGCTTAAAACCACATAATGTTTAGTTATGTTATATTTCATATGTGCAATCAGCCTAAACTAATAAGTAATATTACACCGTTAAACAGTTAAAGAAGTTCTGTTTGCATTCAAGAAGGCAGCCAAAAGCCGAGCTCAAAGCTGCAATCTGTTTATGCGCTAACAATTCTATTCCTAACGAACTCGAAGTTTCCAACTGAGTACCGCTTCGCTTTACTACGTGCATGTTGGCTGCACATCAATAACCTCATGATACTATTGTCAACTTGTGTATTCCAACTATGTTGAACATGCGCTTTTAAGTGATACTCGAAATATATTTAAATGTTATACAATATTTAATAAAACTACCTCTTTGTAAGCAGAAAACTTTTACATAGAAACTTTTAAATGTTTTACGTAGTCATAAATCGAACCAACTGGACTGGGAGCGAAAGAAAAACATAGAATGTGCCAGCTGCATTTCCTTCCGCGCATGCTGTAAAAATCAGCTAAGGGATCCGAGGGTTTTAGTTTTTTACAATTCAGGCGAGGGGCTGACAACCTGTCACTACAGCAATATACCTACAAACCTATTTAAAATAACCCTCGAAACTTTGTCAGACGTGGCGGAATGACCTTTGTTTAGGTCGTTTACACTCCGCGTACGCCATTAGGGATAAATGCGTGATTATATGTATGTATTTATAAATCGAACA
Source organism: Scrobipalpa costella (assembly GCA_949820665.1). NCBI lineage: Eukaryota > Metazoa > Arthropoda > Insecta > Lepidoptera > Gelechiidae > Scrobipalpa > Scrobipalpa costella. The sequence continues at coordinate 10,843,347 of OX463295.1, read as the reverse complement.
CTGTCAAACAATTATTTTTAAACGTTATTATACACTTTCTGATCTTCTTCTTAGCGAGTGGATTCTCGAGTCGAACAACATTTCTGATAAAAGTCTTTTCATTTGATCTTCTGCGGAGAATATTTAAAATAACTGATATATATATACGTATACCTCCTACACGTAGTTAAATATGTCATATTTAAGACTACTCGTCTTTGGAAGGGTACTCAACTCAAAGTGGCACAGTTTTAAACGGTCAACAATATTCAAACTATGAAATTAATGTTAGTGTACTTATAAAAGTATTCTTACGAATTATCAACCAAAAATTATTTAACTAAGTAAATAAAAAAAATAAAGTTACATTTCATTCTTTCAGCTTCGTTAATTTGTAATCATAGTAATGTAATGACTAAAAACAGGAATTATTATATTTTTAAATAATTTGACTCAGTTCACCTAGGTTCATATTCTAGATTTGTGCGAAAAATAATAGTATGTTTAGAAAATTTGATAGAGCTTAAAAAAATCTGGGAAATACTTTTAATTTATTTATTATATTATTATTAGGTTTACAACTGACTAGGTATCTCGAAAATAATCTCGAACGTTAATTTAAAAAAATACAAGCTACAAGAAGCTGGAGCAGAAAGTATGCAAAAAAAAAACATCAAGAAATTATAATTAATCCCAAAATAACTAGAAATACTCTTAACTGCAATATTGTGGAATTTAAGTAGGTACATGAGGTGTAATAGATGGGACCTTCAGCTTCTTTTCCTTAGCGAGTGGATTCTCGAGTCGAAAGACCCGATGAACCCTGGTGTCAGAGTTTTCAAACCGCCCCGTAGCACAGCTATTTAGGCCTCTGATATGGTTTGAGTAACGACCACTATTAAAGATAGTGAGTGCAATGTATACGAAATAACACACTTTTATCTGAAAGTGTAATATTATTATAGATTTTTGATTTTATTATATTTATATGTGTTGTTTAATTTAATTTAATTAATTGTATATGTTCCCGTGAATTTCCAAATTTTAACCCCCTTAGGTTGTTATAATTTTAAGTTGAACTATACTTTTAATTCTTAAAACAGTAAACCTTATAGTAATATAATATTTTGTAAGTAACATCTTATTAATATTATAAAACCTATTAAAATATCATTATTATGACATAATAATATGACAATAGACGAATACATGACCATTTCTACCATCTTAAAAATACAATGTATCGGAATACCAGCGTCCCAAAACAAAGAAAGGCTGGAAGTCGAACATCGTTTTCCATCAACGCAATAATATACAAAGTAAGTGACAACGACGCACTGGACCGCTAAATTGAACTTTGAACTCAAACAAAATAAATTGGGGAAAACGTATTGTCTATATGTTTAACCAAAAGTTTATTGATGTACGTTTTTTCTTCTATAAAATGTATAGAAAAATAATAGACGCATTTTTTTTACATTTGTAATTATGAAAAGCATTAAAAAAGAAACTACTTATTATAAAATTTACCATCATAATAGTTAATGAAGAGACTAAGGCCCGTATTGATAAACAGCATTCGAGATTCACAGTTAGTTTGAGTTCGTATCAGAAATATCATTTCAGTACAAAACGACCTGTCAAATACATACTTAATGTTGCTCTCAATCCTGAGTTTGCTTTATAAATACAAGTCTTAAACAAAACTACAGCCCTTTTAAAAAAATATAATATAATATTTTTTAATATTATATTATCGCGTAAATACTAGCAATTACCGAAAATAAATACTGACTACACTAAGGTCCTTTAAAAAATGCTGTAAATATTTACAAAGGGGTCATAGGTTATTAGCGTATCCTCAGTCGCGAAGCAGATTAGCAATTATAATAAGCAAGTATCATCTCTATGATAATGTAGGCACTTCCTCTTTCCCTTACATAATGTACCTCCATAGTCCTTTACTCAACATTAAAAGACCATCGAACATTTTTTTAAATCAATGTGTGGTTTTTGCGGTCATTAAGTACGACTTTCTATATTGACTGTATATATGAGTCGGTACCTACTTCTCAAAATATCTACAGAAAATTATTCGCTTTGCTGCTTTACATATATGCTTATACATAATCAAATTGCCAAAAGTTCCTTTCGCAAGGCCTCTGAAAATGTGCACAGACTTAAATCTAGCTAATATTGAATATATTTGCACTTAAAATAAATTCCTATTATACTTTTAATTGAGTCTAAAAGCAGTGGGAATCTAAGGCCTGTAATTATAAACAGCACTAAAAACTTACAGCTAGGATTGGGTCTGGTTTCCCTTCTGGGTTGCGGAGGTCAGATGGCAGTCGCTCTGTGTAAATACCAGTACCCTCGTTCAATCCCCTAGATTAGGAAGCCGACCCCGTGAGATACGGGATAAGGCTAGGGAGATGATGAGTATGAGTCCGTATCAGAAATTTCAGTTCAATACAAAAGGAGCAGTCAAATCCGTACTTAATATTACCCTCAATCTTGAGATCGCTTTATAAATACGAGCCTAAGTATATCTGCAAACAAGGAGACTTACCTTTCGATGGTATAGGGTCGCTCTTACAATAAGCGACCATCAGGAGCAATATAGGCAAGCACATGAGCATCTTCATCTTCGTGACCTGTTACAACAAATAAAACTCCAGTTAGTATTATGTAACTGGCTGAGTAAGTATACCAACCCAAAAATAAGAAATTACGCCTTTATCCATAATAGCAGAGCGTAAACGACCTACACAAAGGTCGTGTCGCCACGTCTGACAAAGTTTTGAGGGTTATTTATAATAGTTTTTATTTTTAAGTTATATTGCTGTAGTGACCCATCGCCTAAATTGCAATATAGCTGATTTATACAGCATGCCCGGAAGGAAATACAGCTGGCACATTCTATGTTTTTCTCGCTCCTAGTCCAGCATGGAAGTACATGTGGAACATGATTGCGTAGATAATTAGTGCGAGAAGGCCTAGTTTATACTGTTTCGGAAACTGTTACGCAGACACGGTGTTCAACACCCTACTGTTCGCACTATCTCTATGTAGATAACGGGTTTAGTCTAGACTCGATTTATTCTAGACTAACGGAAACCGGATCAAAATTTACGTTAGACTGTACTCAAGTTGAAAATTAGAAAGTAGATATTGATTTTTTATGCTTTGTCTTTTTTACTTTTATTATTTGTTCAGACAAGTAAGCATAACTGTAAGTTTTAATTAGCTGAGTTACAAATAATGAAACAGAGAACACTAAAACAAAGGGATATTATTTTCTTTATACTTTTTCACGAAGCAGAGCTATATCTTATTTTTAGTGGAAGCAGCTTAAAACTTTTATTAGAAATTCAATCCGGGAACGGAAAAATAGATTTTAAGCCCTTTTCATGCATCTCTTTTATGTTATTTTATATGTTCATATTTTATGCCCACCAAGAACGGAATAAATTAAACTTCTCCACAGAAGGACGCCAATTAAATTAGTTATTTCTAAATTGATAATCATAAAAAGATAAAAACCCTTAAATATCTGAATTTTCAAAAGCTACATCTTCTACAGTAAGTCCAAGATGCCTGTGCCTAGAAATTTAAAAAACGCCAACATTTGAGAGAACGTTTTAATAACAATGCCCCTTTGTTTCATTGGAGAGCTATAAAATGCAAAATGCTGTAGAATTGCGAATTTGACTTTTAAACGGATTTGTTTCGGTTACTCACACAAAACAAAATAAAATGTTTTGGTGGGTTAAAAACCGCTTTGTTTCAAATGTAACAAACTGGCTTAAAAACAAATGGTTGCGCTGTATTATTGCTGCTTTAGTTTTAGCCCGTGGTATCTCGAATCGAGCTCATCCTTAGTGTGTCACCTATATCAATTTTAATTGAAACTGAATACAAAATTCACAAAACATTTTTCTACTCTAGCACCGTACAAAATAATGTGAACAGCAAAAGTAAAAAAAGGCCGAAATCCCCAAAAAAAACATGTCTTATTTAAAATATATACTTAACCGAACAAAAAAAATAGTTTCTACCAACTCACTACGTATTTTTAAAATACATAATTATGTATGTTAATTAACGATAGAAATTATTCTTAGATGCTGGCCTGGGAGCGAGAGAAAAACATACAATGTGCCATCTGCGTTTCCTTCCGGGCATGCTGTACAAATCAGCTAAGGAATCCGAGGTTTCAGTATATTGTAATTTAGGCGATGGGCTGACAATCTGTAACTACAGCAATATACCTACAAATATATCTTAAATAACCCTCAAAACTTTGTCAGACGTGGCAGAACGACCTTTGTCTAGATCATTTGCGCTCTGCCTACTCCATTAGGGATAAAAGCGTGATTATATGTGTGTACCAATAAACACTATTTTTCTTCGAGTAAAATAGCGAAATTAAAACTTTCAGTTTCTTAAGATTCGAATATTAAAAAAAAATCGTCGTAACGATTTGATATATTTAAATAAATAAAGATACTCATAAACAGAGACATGTTTTTTTTTAACATAATATTTAATAAAATCGCTAAAAATATAGTCCAAATAAAATTAAAGTTTTCAAAAATGTAACATAGTAAATTAGATAAATAAAATAATATTATAAAAATAAAATAAAGTGACAATAATTAAAATATAAATATCATAAAATAAAGACAATAAAAATTACAATTGATTTAATTACCTTCCGTGCGGTTAATTCCGAAAGCACAATACAGTCAGGCACGTGTTATTAGAGGTGCAACTACGGCGTAGCGCGCGCGGAGCGGTCCGGTCTACGGCTCGTAGCAGACTGCCGTAGCGGCGTAGCGGCGTAGCGGGCTTCGGGCGCCGGGTGGCTTATGTCGGGAGATGCGCACCGAGCCACAGCGAACCTCCCCGTTACGCTAATTTGAAATGATCCCTTCCCACGAGCTATATTTACTTACCTCTAATAAAAATTGATTTCGTTTTCGGTCCTTTGTTTTGCATTCGTTCCGTATTCAGGTACTAAATGCACTCTTGGCTTAGGGCAAGTTTACATCATGGCGTTCAATTTATTTGCGACATTATATAGTTTCACGTTAATCCAAGGACTGCCTCATTATTTTGATTATTATGAACTGGCTTTTCTTCGTAGATTTATCTGGTGCTAACTGAGTTTTCCCATGGGAAATGAGTGTTGCTGAAGTCAAAATTAACCTAACTGTGTCCTATATACTCGTACGTTTGTCAAATCCATTATCCGTCCAATAAGCGACGAGTGATTGATTAACAAATAGCCATATATCGAAACTTTCGCATTTATAATATTTGCATATGCAATACAAGTACTTGCTATTATAATAGACCCAAATACCATTTCAAGGAAATTGTATTCTTGTTATTGTATTTAATTTCGGGGTAGTCATTGTTTTACATAAAAGCACAGCTAGTAAATAATTACCTATACCTACTACTGTTCGTATTGTAACTTTATACTTTTAACAAACTCTTTCAAAGTTCGGTCAAGTCCCTACTCTAGAAACTCATTCTCTTTGTTTCATAGTTTTACTCGTGCTTTGGAAACTCTTTCTTTCTTTCTTTGAATAGTAATATGTGCCATATTACTGTGCTGTTTTTGCTCAATTGAAAAGTGTTTGAAAGTGACGGTAGTAATAAAATAATTTTTTGATAAGCTTTTTATAAATTGCACTGCTGTTGCCTTCGCTTACTCAGTTGTGGGTTCATACAACAAAGGCGGTATCTGTACAGCCCGTAAAGTATCGTTTAGATACACATAAAAACGACTAACAGTCTGATATTACACATAAACAACAAAATCACGCACACTTGGATCTTATTCAAACTTGCGAAACCGGTTTATTGAAGTCAGCTCATCAATTCTTGCAGCCACACATAAATCTAGTCTTGCAAAGTGCCCCACTCATTCAGAATGATAATAATATTATATATATGTAGAAGTCCATAATTTCGACAACACTAGACAAGTAGGCGTAGCTATGTCGGTCAAGTGGTGTATAATTATGGCTCTTTGGCACCGAAGTATTATGAATCCGAAAACTATCAAAATATTTTGGAAAAGAGAGTCTATGGAATTCCCCAAGTCACAGTAAGGTCAGCATTTGCACACCGCTTCCCTTATTTCGCACAACCTTTTATCTATAACCAATTTGTCAAACGATGCGACATTAAAGAATGTAGGATCGGGCAGGCTAACGCTAAGATCCGCGAGCTGCTGCTATTCCTTGCATACAAGGAATCAGAAGACCTTATACATATAATCACGCCTTTATCCTTAATGAGGTAGGCAGAGCGTAAGCGACCTAAACGAAGGTCGTTCCACCACGTCTGACAAAGTTTTGAGGGTTGTTTAAGATAGATTTGTAGGTATATTGCTGTAGAGACAGGTTGCCAGCCTGTCGCCTAAATTGCAATATACAGAATCCCTTGGATCCCTTAGCTAGTTTTATAGCATGCCCGGGAGGAAATGCAGTTGGCACATGTTTTTCTCTCGCTCCCAGTCCAGCATGGAAGTTATATATATATATACAGTGAGTGCTAATTCCTATACATCCAAAAACATAAAATAAAATAAGAAAAGATAAAAAAAATCTACTCTACCACCATTCACACACTTACCATCATACACCCATAAACACACACACCAACATCAGCATACCCTAATTATAGTTGTTATTATTTTTGTATGCCGTTCCATTTATTCTTATTTTCTCTTCTTTTATATTTCTTGTTTTATTATGAATTTTAAATTAGAATCAGAATGTTTTCATATTGTGATAGGTAATAAATGCATCCGAATTGTTCATGTTGGCGGGCTTTATATTTTGTAAAGTAGTTCTTTGGTAATATTGATAATGGACTCCTGCGATACAAGTTTATTCCTAGTGCGGGGTCCGTAAGAAAATGTTTGTAAATTGTTATTTGTAATTTTGGAAATAAATAAATTATTATTATTATTAAACGATGATCATAGCAAGCTATGGGGGTCTAAGTTCGAATTGCGATTCGGGTGGTTGCGGTTTCGATTACTTATGAACGTTAGTATATTACGCTACTAAATGCTAATAGCCATATTTTTATCCTTTTTAATTTATTATTGTGTTTTTATTTATTTACAGTTTAAAATTCGATATTATTAAATATGTTATGTAGTTAGAAATTATTATTATAATCTCTCATAATAACAATGACATCTCTCACACACTAATTTTCATAACTAATCCTAACACTAATTTGACTTTGAAATAAACTGAAGCATGACTGTAATAATAGATCGTATCACTGATTCTAAAAGTACTCATATATTCCTCACTGTTACGTTCGCTTTTTTCAGAATCGTAACCAATTTTGTTTACATTCCTTCCTTTAGAAACATTTTCTTTGCAGAGCTAAAATTAAAAGCGGAAATAAACGAAAGCATATAATAATAAGTTGGTAAATAAAAGTAGTAAGTGTAGTGAGTGCCTTCTTTTATAAATCTGTGCCATCTTGTTCCACTTTCTCACTCGTGCAATGATTCCGCGTTGTTTGCTAGCCGTCGAATGAGTGGACGTCCACCTTCTACATAGAAAGAAGGGTCTTCGGTATGTATATATCCACTACGTTCTGATGTAACTGCGATGCATCCGTAAAAATAGTTCCTGGCCCAGTCTAAGTGAATCTATCGCTCATGTCCGTCCACGTGACTCTTCGTAACAATATTTCCTGGCTTGCACAGTAGCTATCTGCAAAACAAAGTAAATGAATTCAATTTTAAAAATGAAATTATTACCGGCTTTTGTAGCCTGCAACTAATAGAATCACTTCGATAGAATGTTACTCAGCCATATCAAATTAGTCGTGCAATTTAATGGATACGTTTTGTTTTTTGTTGAACGAAACAATTATCTCTGCCATTCTTTTATAAAGTTGTTAACCGATAATTCACTTTGGAAGAAGTTAATACTCAATCACGGAACTATCACATAGTACGTAAGCGAAAGAATTCGACAGAATGACAATGAGAATGAACAACAAACAACATGATAATTCTTACATTTAAGAGGATATGTTTAATTATTTGCTACAGTTACTGGCAATTAACTCGGCATAGGATAACATAGTTTGTGCATCGAAAATTCAATCTTAAATTCAAGCGTTTAAGGGTGAACGTTAGATAGGTAAACTTTTTTCTACTAGGTACGTCAAGACGTCTGCCAGCAGCTATACAAAATCTTTACTTGAGTGTGATGCGACAACGTCGTTCACATTCATACATACACATTTTTACACAATCTATGTTCGCATACAAATATAATGGTATGGTTCGGATGTTCAGATATCTCCTTTGTTGTTTGTACACACAATACTGCCGGTGGCGTCGTCTTTACCGATCTGACTTTGGGGACCTCACCACAGTACGGTACTGTCACTGCTGCGGACTCGCATGACGGTATGACGTCAAGGCTCTTAGCTCTTAGCTGATTAAAGCTAAGAAAATTGTCGAAAGACTGGATAATGATATTCAGAAGCAAGCAGCCCAGAGCTACCGCGTGTCTAGATCTCTTAGTTTGCATATTTACCTAAGTACATTATTTCCTTGTATTTTTCTTGATTTCTTCATTGCGTTAGTGTCAAAAATAAGGAAAACCTTCATGTAGGTAATTACGTGCTCCTAATTATACTGAACATATATAAGTACCTACCTACCTATATACCGGGTGTAAGGGACAGAGTCCCACAAACTGATAGGGGTTGCTTAGTCAACGATACTGAACAACATTCACCAGGAAATTCTTTCAGTAGAAAAAAAATACTTTCCCATACAAAATGACCACCTCGATCAGACAGTTTGTATGTAAAAGTATTTTTTGTTTTTTCCTTGTGAGAATTGATCAGTTTCGTTGACTGAGGAACTCCTAAAAGTTTGTGGGACGCTTTTTTCTTCACCCCGTATACTCGTATGTTGTGAAAGTCGAACGATTCCCACCGGCACCTTCCATCGAGATAACGATCAAACAGCGACTCAGCCTACTTTCGTAAATCTTGATTTTATTTGTGAGGCAAAATTAATGTCTTATTCATTACATTACCTAAAAGAGCCAGATGGTGTAGTGGATAGGGCCGCTGCCTCCTGAGCGGGAGGTCGTGGTTCGAATCCCACCACGTACCAATGTGTTTTTCGGTTATCGAATTTCATATGTACGTTTATTCGGCGCTTTTTCCGTGCTTCGAAAGGCACGTTAAGCCGTTGGTCCCGGTTAATATCGTTTAATACCATAGATATTAGTCGTTAAGCCATGACAGAGGCCAGTGCTAAGCATTGGCGGCTTAAAAAACTCTGACCTAATCTAGGATTGGGTCTGGTTTCCCTTCTGGGTTGCGGAGGTCAGATGGCAGTCGCTCTGTGTAAAAACCAGTACCCTCGTTCAATCCCCTAGATTAGGTAGCCGACCCCGTGAGATACAGGATAAGGCTAGGGAGATGATTCATTACATTACCTCTTCCGACACTTCAACTTACTCGAGTTATCATCTTAAACATTATAAGACTTGAGTAAGTCATATACCCATACGTAGGATATATTATGAAATTGTTACCTAAATTGATAGGTAGGTAATAATAATTGATTATAATAATATTTTCCATGCTGGACTGGGAGCGAGAGACAAACATAGAATGTCCCAGCTGCATTTCCTCCCGGGCATCCTGTAAAAGCCAGCTAAGGGATCTGAGGGTTTCAGTATATTGCAATTTAGGCGATGGGCTGGCAATCTGTCACTACAGCAATATACCTAAAAATATATCTTAAATAACCCTCAAAACTTTGTCAGACGTGGGGAAACGACCTTTGTTTAGGTCGTTGACGCTCTGCCTACCCCATTAGGGATAAAGGCGTGATTATATGTATGTATGTACATAATAACTCCTTGTTCACGTACATATATGTATATTTCTTCAGCTACGAACTCGTGTAGGTAGGTCTATAACCTGGAAACTAAGTATCCTAATGAATTACACTAATGTAACGTAGTGGAGTGGGTAATGTTAGAAGTTTTATGTAACACTCCGAGTAGCTGCAGCAGTTATTAGTACAAATAAAGTAAATTCATTTATGAGTAAATAGCGTGACTCTGGAAATGCTTCTCTCATAACTTCGCAAAATAAATACTGTGCAATTTCATCCGTTTTAAAGCGCAAAGGAGATGAAACTCTGAAAATTTTCTCCGAGGAACTTGGATTAAAATATGAAAAATTTCTGACTAGCTATGTGTTTTGACTAGATAGTTCTCCCATAGTGGCGCCTGAAAGTAAATTATGTAAGGGAAAGGCATTTTTTTATACTATGATCGATGTTTTTATAAGAACTCATGTTTAGTTTGATATTGGGTTCGCTTCTAGATACCATCGACTAAAACTAATGTTAAGATCTATCTGACACTCAAAAAATAATAAAATTTAAAAATTACAGGCGATTTATACTCTATAGTTTTACACTTTATCCGTTAGATTTTGACGCGCTTTTGCACGTTTTCCTAGTATTTCTGTCAAATTTTATCCGCCATATCGACGACGACACGATGACAGCGGATTAAAATGACAGATAACGCATAAAACCACCGACTATAAATGAAAAACAGGAGAGTCCTGTTCTTTTTCATTGTTTTTAGTCTGAAAGTGAGAAATAAATTTTATTTTGGTATTAGCAGGCAAATCTAGAATCGAGCCCATTACGTACATTCTATTTCACCGTATATTTAAATAATATATTTACAATAAAAAATCAAAAAATCTCTTCCATGGTGAACTGGGAGCGAGAGAAAAACATAGAATGTACCAGCTGCATTTCCTCCCGGGCATGCTGTAAAATTCAGCTAAGGGATCCGAGGGTTTCAGTATATTGCAATTTAGGCGATTTGCTGACAACCTGTCACTAACAGCAATATACGTACTAATCTAGTTTAAATACCCCTCAAAACTTTGTCAGACGTGGCGGAACGACCTTTGTTTAGGTCGTTTACGCTCTGCCTACCCCATTAGGGATAAAGGCGTGACTAAATGTATGTATGTATCTATATTTACAATATTGCGTTCGTATGAAGTCACATTTATTTTACATGAAGTAACTAAGTTATATTTCAAATTTATTAACAAATGTTTTACTATGAAGCGTCTTTGTCCTGTTGAGCTATTTTATGTTCTTTTAATACCCCGAAAGTGAAGCTCTTTAACCACCTGGTTGCTTTTTTCTCACTGACATATTACTATTATAAAGGTAAATTCTATCTTCCATGCTGGCCTGGGAGAGAGAGAAAAATATAGAATGTGCCAGCTGCATTTCCGCCCGGGCATGCTGTTAAAACCAGCTAAGGGATCCGAGGGTTTCAGTATATTGTAATTTAGGCGATGGGCTGACAACCTGCCACTACAGCAATATACTTACAAATCTATCTTAAATAACCCTCAAAACTTTGTCAGACGTGGCGGAGCGACGTTTGTTTGGGTCGTTTACGCTCTGCCTACCCCATTAGGGATAAAGGCGTGATTATGTATGTATGTATAAAGGTAAAAATTACTTATGGAAAGCACACGTCGCATGTAATCGCCAGCATACCCGCATATAACTAGATAGTCATCATAATCATAAATTAATTTATTAATTGCTTACATGGGTACATAAGAATAATACGTAATGTAGTCGCATCATGTTTTCGGATCGTTCGCGGGCCATTTACTGTGTTTGCACTGAGATTTATTGAAATACACTTTTGACTGTGAAAATAATCTGTTCATTTCGCGTCGTTTGGAACTGTTCCAAGCAACACTCAGTGATATATGAGTGCGATGAGGACCCGACGTCTCATAAGGCTTCGCGAACATTGAGAGCCAAGCACCGGTCAAGCGTGTTAAAACATTACATACATACATATAATCACGCCTTTGTCCCTATGGCTAGGCAGAGCGTAAGCGACCTAAACAAAGGTCGTTACGCCACGTCTGACAAAGTTTTGAGGGTTATTTAAGACAGATTTGTAGGTATATTACTGAAGTGACAGGTTGTCAGCCCATCGCCTTAAATTGCAATATACTGAAATCCTCGGATTCCTTAGCTGGTTTTTACAGCATGGCCGGGAGGAGATGCAGTTGGGACATGCGATGAGGACCCGACGTCTCAGATCGTTTTGATAAGGCTTCGCGAACATTGAGAACAAAGCACCAGTCATTACATAACAAAACATTACATACATACATATAATCACGCGTGTTAAAACATTACTTACGATATGTCAGAACATCATGTCGCATGTCATATGCTGCATTGAACCCTATTAATGTTTCGATAATATTACTTTCATTAAAAAAAAACTGTGTGAATGAAAAACACTAATGTATTATATTTTTGGAATCCTCTTATAAAGCTCTTTCATTAGATACATCCCACTAAAGACTACTCACAATAAAGATAAACAAATAAAATCCTATACAAAATATTTATGACGTCAGCTCGAGTTTACTAAGGTTTTTTAAAAGAACTCCGGGTTGAAATTATTGTTTTAACCTGAGGAACCTTTGTACTAAATGGCTAAGCCGTCTAACTGTTTGCGGTGTTGATTTTCCTAGACCGTCCACTGTATATACAGGATAGATATTAGGATATCCTAATGATGATCATAATATTTCTTCCATGCTGGCCTAGGAGCGAGAGAAAAAACATAGAATGTGCCAGCTGCATTTCCTCCCGGGCATGCTGTAAAAACCAGCTAAGGGATCCGAGGGTTTCAGTATATTGTAATTTAGGCGATAGGCTGACAACCTGTCACTAAGCAATATACCTTCAAATCTATCTTAAATATCCCTCAAAGCTTTGTCAGTCGTGGCGAAACAACCTTGGTTTAGGTCGTTTACGCTCTGCCTACCCCATTAGGGATAAAGGCGTGACTATATGTATGTATGTATGATCATAATACATTATGATGATGAAGATATTTCAGACACTTTGTACAGTTTCGTTTTCAGACCAATCCCTATAGAGCACAGGCTCCGAAAAACTTTTTACTGTATTTCGTAGAGGTTTCGTAGAGGTAGAGCCGCAATTACTGAAATGGCTCATGAAACTACGATGCTCATTATAATTTATTATTTTCAACAATCTCAACAGAATAAATTATAAAAATAATATTTAAAACGGAGTTTTTCTTTGCAATCAACGCTAGCCCAGATAAATTAGAAAATTAATTACCCCGTTCCTTGCAACCGAACGGTTACCCTAAGGTTAAGTAGTAGCCTTGTTTATGCAATTACCCTAGTGCCCTGACACGCCCAGGTCGACTGCTGCAATCGTTTCGCAACTTCAATTTTACTAAATACATACATACATACGAACACATAATCAAGCCTTTATCCCTAATGGGGTAGGCAGAGCGTAAACTACCTAAACAAAGGTCGTTCCGCCACGTCTAACAAAGTTATGAGGGTTATTTAAGATAGATTTGTATATTGCTGTAGTGACAGGTTACCATCAATATACTGAAACTCTCGGATCACTTAGCTGGTTCTTACAGCATGCTCGAGAGGAAATACAGCTGGAACATTCTACATTTTTCTCTCGCTCCCAGGCCAGCATGGAAGAAATCATTTTTACTGTACTTATAATACGAACGAAAAAGAAAGTTCTTCTTAGATAATAATAATTGGTTATTTATCCTGGCTCCCATTAGTATAATATGCATAAATACGTAATGTATATATATATATATATATATCAATTTAACTCCATGCTGGCCTGGGAGCGAGAGAAAAATATAGAATATGGCAGCAGCATTTCCTCCAGGGCTACTTTAAAAACCAGTTAAGGGATCCGAGGGTAGCAGTATATTGTAATTAAAGCGATGGGCTGACAACCTGTCACTACAGTAATATTAGTAGGTTTATATCTATCTTAAATAACCCTCAAAATTTTATCAGACGTGGCGGAACGGATTTTAAGGTCTATGACTATGCATGTATGCATTTATTTATTAGTATGTATATTGTTTAAGTATTAAGATGAACTGGGTAATATGCACTATCCCGCTCTCTGCTATGTACTATCGTAATAACCAAAGGTTGCCTAATGGAAATTGCTGCTTTAGCAATAAGGCCGCCTATATTGTGCTGTTTTGTTCCTTACTTTTCTGTTGTAGGTATTTGTGTTTCTTTTTGGAACAAAGTATTTTGTATTGTATTGTTTCCATGCTGACCTGGAAGCGAAAACAAAAACGTAGAATGTGCCGGCTCCATTTCGTCCCGGGCATGCTGTAAAAACCAGCTAAGGGTTCCGAGGGTTTCAGTTTATTGCAATTTAGGTGATGGGCTGACAGCCAGTCACTACCGCAATATACCGACAAATCTATCTTAAGTAACCCTCAAAACTTTGTCAGACGTGGCGGAACGACCTTTATTTAGGGCCTTTACACTCTGCCTACCCCATTAGGGATAAAGGCGTGATTATATGTATGTATGTTTTGTACTTACTTTTGTACCAATTCGGATAAGACGTCAGAAAGGAGGAAAAGAAATATGTGGACTATCCAAAATCCTCTCATGAGTACAAGTTCTTAATGTTAGAGAAACTAAGACACAATGGTACCGATTCCATGAGGACACAACATAACTTAATCTTGACTAAAATTGTTGCCGTCCCTTTCTGTTCTCTCAGGATAGCAAATGATAGGCAACCAATTTAGTCAAGATTTAGGGCTTTTGTGCACATACGAATTGCCCCCAATAATATATTAAACACAATTTATTATTTATTTGCGTCGTATACGCACATTTTGAAACGAGACAAGGATAAAATAGTATCGTTGTAATCAAACAACTGCGGTGTTTGAGAACTCAATATCAGTTCGAAAAGGAGAAGTTTGTAAAGCTAAAGCATCGAAGATGAAGTTTGTTATAAACTCTATATCCTTGGTTCAACTCAAGTTAGTAACTCATCTTCCTAGCCTTATACCGTATCTCACGGGGGTCTGCCTATTCTAGGTGATTGAACGAGAGCTCTGGTTTTTATACAGAGCGACTGCCACCTGACCTCTGCAGAAGGAAAAGCAGACCCAATCCTAGTTTAGGTCAGAGTTTTTAATGCGCCAATACTTAGCACTGACTTCTGACATGGCTTAACGACTATATCTACGGTATTTAACTATATTAACCGGGACCAAGAACGGTTTGACGTGCCTTCCGAAGCACGGAAAAAGCGCTGAATAAACGTACAAATGAAATTCGAAAACCGAAAAACACATTGGTACGTGGTGGGATTCGAACCACGACCTCCTCGCTCAGAAAGCAACGGCCTTATCCACTACACCATCGGGCTCTCTTAACTATAGTAGGTATAAGTTAAAAGTAATTTCAACCTGGATTACGTTACGCGTATAGCTTTATGCTATTTCCTTTGATTACTCAAAGTTTCCTTTTTCTATGCAACACAGTTACGATTTACAAAGTACTTACCTATTTCCTTTAGCAGGGTAGCCTTACCGACCAAGCGGTAATACATTCTCCAACGGTAACTATTGTATGTTACCTTAATGGAGCATCATGCAAGCTATTTCAAAGTTAGTCTGTGCTTTTGACAAGTCTGATGTAGCCTATACAAGTACGGGCGTCGGGCATTGTTGCAACTCTCTCGCCGAAGTACCTACTCCAGCTACTGTTTAAAGACTTATAACAGTTTTGATAAAGCTCCTGTTCAATTAAAACAGTTTTCATATTATAAAGCTGACAAGCGACTGTTTGAAACACGGATACTTTGAACGAACAAATTCTATAACAACAGGTTATATTATAGTAAGCCTGTGAACACTATGGTACCTAAATTATTCCGTGCCTATAGTATGTAGTACTATTATATACTCTGTGCCTATAGTATGTTGTACCTACAATACGGGGTATAAGGGACAACGTCCCACAAACTGATAGGGGTTGCTTTTTCAACGACACTGACAACTTCCACCAGGAAATTCTTTCCGAAAATGAAAAAGAAAATGCTTTTCAATACAAATTGTCAGATCAAGGTGGACATTTTGTATGGAAAAGCCTATTTATATTTTCACTTCCTGAAATAAATTCTCGGTGGAAGTTGTTCAGTATCGTTGACCAAGCAACCTCTATCAGTTTGCGGGATGCTGTCCCTTACACCCGGTATTAATTCCGTGCCTATAGTTAGAGCCCGCACACATACAAGGATAGTCATCTATAGTAGAAACTACATGAATGACACCCCAGTACAGCAGAAATCGTGGTAAGAAAATAAAATAAAAATCAAAACAAGTGTACTATATAAACACAGACGTATAAAGTATGGTATAAAGGTATGTGTATATAAATACCTTGTTAATGTTCTTATCCTCTTTTGAGAGAAGCTTTAAAAAAGAGTTCAAAACAAAAAGTTATACATAAGCAAGATTAAAGCAGGTCTGAGGCAAGGGGAATAAAAGTTTGCGTTACAACATGGTGTAATTTTGGGGACAAATTGGGGAAATTTTTCATTCGATTGAGCGCGGTAACGCGAGCGACGACCGCGCGGCGTTTAATACCCCTCATCTCGACGTGCATTTGTCATCGCCAACCGATAAATCTAACTTATAAAACCGAACGCAATATTTCTATATTTCATGTCGTTACTTCGCTCACATTTAAAAAAAGTGACACTATAGCGGCTAATAATATAGATGTGTAACTAAAACATGATTATAGTTTAGTTAGCGTCTAGGCAACATTTATACCTAGCGGTGGGTTGTTGTAATTTTTCTATTAAAACTAGTTGACTATTGAGTTAGAGACTTAAACTAGCAGTTAATTTCATACATACATAAACCGAACCCTGTGAAAATAACCTGAGGATCGATATAAGTAATATGGGTACAAATATATCAGTGGGTACAAAATTTGATTTACGGTATAGTCAAAGCTTTTATTGCATTATAATAAATAACTATTTCAACTTCTGCGTTTGAGCACCTCTTTTCACAAGATATCTAACGAGA
Organism: Scrobipalpa costella; assembly: GCA_949820665.1. Lineage (NCBI taxonomy): Eukaryota > Metazoa > Arthropoda > Insecta > Lepidoptera > Gelechiidae > Scrobipalpa > Scrobipalpa costella. The sequence goes on along the minus strand of OX463295.1, from coordinate 10,826,323 downwards.
TCAACCATAGAGAGAGCAACTTTATGAAACGTCAAACCAAACATCACAACAAACAACAAATTCTGTGTTTTATATTCAATCATTATTCAATCCTTGCAATATTTCAATTTGTTTAGACATAGATACATAGTCGTGAAATAAGACCAGATCCTCAATTGACAATATCAGGATTTTCAGTACATTTGTAACTTTGAAAGAAATAGGAAAATCATAAAATGCCTTGTCCGGCAAACTGTGATAAACCGAAATGTCCATTCAATAATACTGCAAAGTTAGGGTTAGATAACGCTGCTGTGGTAAGAATAAGAAATTATATAGCATACGCTTTATACTTATTAACATAATCTAATTAATCAGAGACCCCGCTATGTGATTGTGGCCTTGAAAAACAAACTGGCATGCATATTGTAGAGCGCTGTCCAAAGCGTCGATATAGGGGCAACCCGGAGGATCTCTAACATAATTTAACACCGGAGGCTGTTGACTGGCTGCTTTTCCTTGATATAGATCTCTAATTGCCTACAATGTATACTACGCCATACGATTAAATAATTAATCAGTGGTCAGTGATCAAACTTTTTGATATCAAGCGGGTTTTGATTTTAGTACCCGCGCAACACACAACAATGCACTCTCTATTCGGTACTCCTTCAATCGCTTATAATCAATTACCCACATAATAAAGTATTGCAATTTTCAGAAGAAGCCAATAGTTTGGGTGCTGGGTGGTCCTGGATCAGGTAAAGGCACCCAATGCGAGAAAATCATCGCCAAGTATGGGTTCACCCATTTGTCTACGGGGGATCTGCTCCGCGCAGAGGTGAAGAGCGGGTCTCCAAGAGCCAAGACTCTTACCACTATTATGGAGAAAGGTTAGAGATTAACAATCCATACTTACTTATTAATATTAAGTAACTCTGTCGCTCCTCACTGTTTGTTTATTTCTCTTTTACGCCTAACAGGCTGAACGATTTTGATGAAATATGACAACCTGTAGACGGCTAAAATACCTCATTTCTACGGAAATATACTTAAACGAAAAGCGGGTCGCCAAAAACCAAAACTCTTACCACAATTATGGAAAAAGCTTAAGAGGTTAACAACATTGTACTATAAAAAGTATAAGGGAAACATACATACATGCATACAATCCCGCTTTATATATCCCATAACGTGTAAGAGACAGCTTACCGAAAACTGTTAATAGTTGCTCTGCTAAGCCAACAAAACTAAACAACTTAAAATAATGTTCAGGAAAAAGTTCCTTGTGAAAATTGTCTGGCCTGGGAGCGAGAGAAAAACATAGAATGTGCTAGCTGCATTTCCTCCCGGGCATGCTGTAAAAACCAGCTAAGGGATCCGAGGGTTTCCGTATATTGTAATTTAGGCGAAAGGCTGACAACCTGTCACTACAGCAATATACTTACAAATCTATCTTAAGTAGCCCTCAGAACTTTGTCAGACGTGGCGGAGCGACCTTTGTTTGGGTCGTTTACGCTCTGCCTACCCCATTAGGGATAGGGGCGTGATTATATGTATGTATGTATGTATGAAAATTGTTCAGTTTCGCCCTTATAAGTCAGCGGGCAGCTGCCGTTCCACATAACGTGTACACTTTCATAATCGGTCTATTTTTTTGCCTTACTCGGGCAAAATGATTCCATAATTATTAAACAAAAACATATTCCACAAATTTAAAGTATTTCATGTTTATTGAGTGCAGGTGAGCTGGTGCCTAACCAAGTAGTATTGGACTTGTTGAAGGAAGCTATACAAGAGAAAGCTAAAACCTCAAACGGATTCCTCATCGACGGATATCCCCGAGAGAAGTCTCAGGGACTGGATTTTGAAAAGGCTATTGCACCCGCATCTGTATGTTAATTTATTCTCACTGATCTCATTACCAATATTAAAGTCGACGAAAAGCTCTGTTCAACAGTTCTCACGGTTTTGTTTTAGAGACTATTTATTATTCTGTTTAGAGTTTTTTATCTAATGGGTTTTTGCGTCGAAGTACGACCCGATAAACCATAGGTAATTTTTTATAAATCGCTTGATACATGCACACATATAATCACGCTTTTATCCCTAATGGGGTAGGCAGAGTGTAAACGACCAAAACAAATGTCGTTCTGTCACGTCTGACAAAGTTTTGAGGGTTATTTAAGATAGATTTTTAGTTATATTATTGCTGTAGTGACAGGTGGCCAGCCCATCGCCTAATGTGCAATATACTTACAGAAACCCTCGGATCCCTTAGCTAGTTTCTACAGCATGTAGGAAATGTAGCTGGCACATTCTATGTTTATCTCTCGCTCACAGTCTGGCTTGGAAGAAAAATAAATCATCTGATAGCACAGCTAATAGGATTCTGACGTGAATTAGACAACGGCCAGGACCGATGGCTTAAAGTGTTCTTCAAATCACAAAAAAAATTCAAGCTGATAAATTGACAAACAACAACTTTTTGTTCAATCGTGGGGATCGAACCCACGACCTCTGGATCAGGAGCTCATGGCTCAGACCACTAGACCACTGAGGCAGTTCTGTTTTAGGTAATCCTCTACTTCGAAGCGACGTCTGACACTCTCACGAAGAGGTGTATAGGGCGCAGTGCCAACTCCGGCCGAGCTGATGACAATGAGGCCACGATCAAGATGCGACTCCAGACCTTCATAGACAATAATGAACAAGTTCTGCAACAATACACTAACAAACTCGTCAGGGTATGTTGTATCGATAATTTGTTAAGGCGCTCCCATCGGCTAAGTGGCCCCCTAACCAGTCAAACAAACAGAATTTACTGCAAACACCATCAATCGAAAGTCCTGTAGATCAGATTGAGGTTAAATAATATAATAAAGGTCATTTAGAACCCCATAAAGTTGCAACTTATAGTTTGTTGTAGTTACAGATAGAAAATTTGAGAACATTTGGCACTTTTAGCACTTTTGCTGTCTGTAACTGCAGTGAACACTGAATTATTACATTATAATGCTTAAAATAAATTTCAGTACCTTCAATCTGATCTACCGGATTTTCGATTAATTGCGTTTTCAGTGAGTCATGTTTTTTTAACTGATGAGGGCGCTGGCGTGCAACTAAATCATATAGTGTACTCGTAGGTGCAATCGGCCATAGTTTCGGTGCATTTTCCTATTGAATATTGTACACACGTCAAACAAAAGCCTTGGTACGGATATTCAAGTGATAAAATTGCAATCGTTCTTTTTCAGCAAAAGTTACGGCCACTGTTTAGATTAGTATTGTTATTTTTAATTTAGTTTGTAAATTATGTTTTTCTTTTCAAAGTTTTGCGGATAAATCCTCTTAAATCTAAAAAATAAAAATTACCAAAGCTTCGGTAGGCTCATTAAACCGTTGGTCCCTGTTAATATCGCTTAATACCGTAGAAATTAGTCGTTAAGCCATGTCAGAGGCCAGTGCTAAGCATTGGCGGCTGTTAAACTCTGACAGCTGGGTTAACAACTAACCTGGCAAAAACTGTAATCTAGGACTGGATCTGGTTTTGCTTCTGGGTTGCGGAGGTCAGATGGCAGTCGCTCTGTATAAAAACCAGCTCAGGTAGCCAACCCCATGAGATACAGGATAAGGCTAGGGATATGATGGGAGATAATGACATAAAACTAACAGCTACAAAATTTACTTTCCTTATTTATTCAGATAAATGCCGAAAGGAACGTGGATGAGATATTCAGTGAAGTGGAGAAGACCTTGGATACCATTGTTAAAAAGTAAAAGATTAATCGTCTATCAATCAGGCAAAACGCAGAGTTTAAGATTAACAATATCACACATAAAAATAGGCCAATAATAAATATCATTAAACTATGCAAATCTTTAATTTTATAATTTATTTATCCCAAATTTTAATAAAACTTCATTCTTCCTACACTGCCTCTTATAATGTTTAGCCCATATCTGATATTAGGTATTATTGTCTAGTCTACAGTATTTCCAACTCAGTTTTAGAATAAAGGTAAACAAAGTTTCATGTCTTTTAATCGAAGATCTTGTTTCTAAAATAAGTTTTAGCTATTAGATATAACAACATAACGAAATAGTAGTTTTAGTAATTTAACTAATTTTCCAACACGTATCATTTATATTTGAAATGTGTTTTTGAATAAAAAGACATGAAACTTAGTTTACCTTTATTCTAAAACTGAGTTGAAAATACTATAGAAGTGTTAATCGGAAATTTCCATGCAACTTTCCAGCAAGTAGCAAGCAGCCAGCGGCGGTGGCGACATGCGGCAAAGGCAGCGTAGTGTGTAGATAACAGCCCGGCTATAGTAGCGACGCCGGGCCGCTGCGGTGCAGTGTATAATAATAATATAATAATATATTTCAGAAAACCTATAAAATTACCTCCGCGGTCTGAGCCATGGGCTTTCGACCCGGATGTCCCAGGTTCGATTCCCGGCGGGGGACAATGACTTTGTCTTCTTGTTTCTAGTTTGGTTAGGACATTACAGGCTGATCACCTGATTGTCCGAAAAGTAAGATGATCCATAATGTCGGTTGGCTGGCATGTAAATAGTCGGACCTGCGCCTGATTTCTCTCTAGTCGTGTCAGTCAATCTGTCCCATCAGAATAATAAATTGAAGGAATAGAGAGTGCCTGTGTGTAGTGCAACCACTTGGGCACTAAGACTGATTAGTCTTACATCGTGCTACAACAGCGCAGTTAGCCGATCTCTTTGAGATTGACCGCCATCAACAAAAATCCTTGGGAGGACTATTATGGATTAGTAAATTAGCTTAATCTAATGTGAATCTTACAAGCAGGTACTAGGCTTAGTAGATTAGGATAAACATGAAGTTTGGTCCACTGTTCTAGTAGTGGACTCTGATACATATCTGCAATAATTACTCTAAGAGACTTTTTTATTGGCTTCTGAGATGGATTGTATCATAAACTATTTAGGGTTTGTGTTAGCCTACTATCATAATTCATATTCATAAAGAATGACGAAACGAGTTATTTAATAAATACTGTTACTTAAGGGTTCAACCGGGTTCAGATGAGCAACTCGTTTTCGGCATATTCTAATATTGAACGTAATGCTATTGATATATCGTTCAAATTAGTGTGCGCCTCAGTGTTGCGGTTACGTACGAAACTTGCAAAAATCGCACAAAAATGTGATTTAAAAAATATACACACAACATTTTAAAAAAGTGAGCAACCATGTCTTAATTTATACTTTGAGAATAAGAATACAATTGGCTCAAAACGTTATTTAGACCTGAGTTTGCAATTTTTTTGTTAATAATATTACAGAATATTGGAAAAAAAAGCAAACTGTGTCCTCGGGTATATATTTTAGTTTCACATATATTTTTATGTGTATAAAATGAAAATAGTTACAGAGTATAGCTGCCTCAAACTTTGCAAATTTTCGATCTATTTGCCCAAAATATTTTCCTTGCGTTCGTTCATCTTTCTTTTATAGCGTTTTACAAACATAAGGCTGTCCACAGCCATATTAGCCACAGGTGTGAAACAGTGGCTTATAATTCATTCGGAAGCTGACCGAGGTCGTATTACGGTGCGGCTGTACCGGCACAAGCAGGGGTGACCCGCCGTGAATACTAATATGTGGACCGCTTAAAATAGCCGACCCCCGACCCTCGCTTGAAACCACCTACATTGTTTTATTGGGAATTCGATACACTTTACATTTTAGAAGGGTATTCACATACATACATATAATCACGCCTTTATCCCTAATGGGGTAGGCAGAGCGTAAACAACCTAAACAAAGGTTGTTCCACCAGGTCTGACAAAGTTTTGAGTCATTTAAGATATATTTGTAGGTAAATTGCAATATACTGACACCCTCAGATCCCTTAGCTGGTTTTTACAGCATGCCTGGGAGGAAATGCAGCTGGCACATTCTATGTTTGTCTCTCGCTCCCAGGCCAGCATGGAAGAGTATTCATTGGTAGCAATCCGTAGTTGCAAAATCACGACCTAACTAATATAAGTCTATACCTGTCATTTTCTTCTTTAAGCCGTCGGTCCCGGTCGCTGTCTTTGATAGTGGTCGTTATCGTTACACAAAATCATGACAGAAGCCAGCTGTGCTACTAGGTGGTTTAAAAACTCAGACACCAGGGTCCATCGGGTTGATCGACTCGATATCCACACGACAGAAGAATAAGACAGTAACCGCTCATATTATTTAATTATCCACTGTTATATAGTACCTCCTCATAAGTAATTATGATTAATAAGTTAATTACAAAATGTCACAATAAATCTAAATCACAATGTCAAAACTTAAAACTAAAACCTACTCAGTCAAAAAGACCGCCCCGATTTATTATTATGATTTATTATTAATTAATACCATGATTTATGATTAAATAAATTACGTACGCGGTGTAATAGTGTATGATAACTTTTGTCTACGTCCGGCGTAGCACTCGTAGCAGATCTGTAGCAAGTACTACGCTTCGTAGAGCCGAGAATATTTTGCACTCACAAAAAATCTTACTCACTCAATTTTTCGTCACAGATAACCTAACGTCGGTTGTCTTTATAGTGCCATAAAATAGTTATTGTTCGGGGGCGATAACAAGCGATTTATAACACTTTAGTACTCTCCCGGTGGTCCCAGTGCAGTGGCCTCCATAGAGGGTTCAATGCTAACACATATCTCTCCCGCTTATCGTACTCAGCTGAAAATCCTCTTTTACGAGGTATTCATGCAAACTCATAAAAATGGGCGCTGTGTCGAAAAAGAGTGGAAAATATATTGCTAAGTATCATTCTAAGAATCTGAATTCTAAACATTTCAGTAGATGAAAAGATAAATTTTAAGATTAGTTTTTCTAAGAAATTAAAAGGTTTAGTGTCGGAAGAGTAAGGTGTGGTGTTCATAATAATTATAAATAAACATTTTTTGCCACCGGGTAATAATTAAGTACGTACTTATAAGTACTTAGTAGACTTTTTTGTTTCACAGCCTTTGAGGATTTTTTTACCTTCAACATTGTTGTCTACGTATTGAGCTTAAATTTCTATAATTTCCATTTACTTTATCACTCTAATGACTACCAAAAAGAGTCACAATATTATTTAACAGAGGCCCTACTCCATTACTCCATGCATATAGCGATCAACGCGTCTCTAAAATTTAATTTAATTCCACGCGTTTCCTTTAAAGCCGAAGCGTGAAAATACAAATACCTGTAATAAAAAATGTGAGCGCTGGCTGGTGGAAGTGGGTGCAAAATAAAATTTTATTAGAGCGGCGAGGTGACATAAATATAAATCGGTATAGGAAATAATATGAGCTACTCTTATATTGAACTGTGAATTGAACGATCCAGCTTATTCTCTTCCCGACCACACTATCACGATATAATTGCACTAGATACTTCTTCTTCTTAGCGAGTGGATTATCGAGCCAAACGACCCGATGAATCCTGGTGACAGAGTTTTCAAACCGTCTAGTAGCACAGCTATTAAGCCTCTGACGTGGTTGGAGTAACGACCCCTATCAAAGACAGACCGGAACCAACAGCTTAACGTGCCCTCCGAAGCACGGAATCCTTTTTCTTTCCAGACAATCAGGTGATTCAGCCTGCAATGTCATAACCAAACTGGGGAAACCTCACAAAGTGATACATTGAAAAATATCAACCTTTGTGTTCCCCTCAGGGAATCGAACCCAACGTAATCGGATCGTAAGCACATGGCTCTGACCACTAGACCACGGAGACAGTTACTAGATACTATAAGTACAAGTTGGTAGAGTAGAGGAGACGAGGGTCTCGGTACATATGTAATTTAGGTGAAGAGCCGACTACCTATCACTATAGAAATACTAACACAGTTCTTTCTTTCTGAAATATAGTCCGGACGATTGCCCAAACAAATCGTTTAATTTGATGACGCGCTTGACAGAGGCACCAATTTTTTCCAGGTTCTGGTAAGATACATAGCTACCCAAATTTCTTCGTCGATCGTATCAAGGTTTTCTGTTTGGTTTTTTCTGTGTATGTCCATGGCACCCCGATACAGGGAATCCTAGTGGGGGCTGTGAGTGTGATCGTGTGTGTGTTTTTTTATTTAAACGATCATACATTATCCTATGCAATAAACTTCATCCCCATTTTCACCCCTTTGGGGAAAGATTTATCAAAAACGCTAAAACACTTGTCCATTATTTTTTTATCATTAGCCTTAATACAAAATGAAAAAGTTCGTATCTTAAAAAAATCGGACTTTAATAAATATCTCCCTTTTTACCCCTTTAGGGATGAAATTATCAAAAACGCTTTTAGAAGATAATTGTTGAAGCCAATTGGTTTAGTGATAATGGAAAAGGGTGGCTACCCACCTGGTTGGGTGTTGTGACCAGGGAGCGAAGTCCAACCGGACAAGTTTAGAACTTGTATATCTGCAGCCAGCAGCTCGCTGACAAAACTTCGATACCGCGTTTCAGAACTTGTGTTTCTTGATGTGGCGCCATCCGTCGGCTACAGTACTTCCCCCTTAGAGCGGAGGTCGATACCATAATTGCTGTACATCCAATGGGTCGGACGTCTTCGTGTTGCACCCAGTGAGTCGTGCGTCTTGTTGCTCTGTCTACCCAGTGAGTCGGGCGTCATCGGTATGGTGCAGTCAGGCGGTGAGTCTTGCCTGTGATAGCGATGTTGGGGTGTTGTAAGCTGTGGTCGCCAAGTCCAAGTTGAATATGCGATGATAATGTCCGGTGGTGTGATCCATGGTTGCAGGTCTTCGTCGGGGTCACCAATTTAGGAGTCAATTGTTGAAGGCTTAGTGATAATGGATGAAAAAAGGGTAGCTCAACACCCAACCAGGTGGGTACCTGGTTGTGACTAGGGGACCGAAGTCTAACCGGATAGGTTTGGAACTTGTATATCTGCAGATCGCTGATAAAACTTCGTTACCGCGTTTCAGAACTTGTGTTTCTTGATGCCATCTGTCGTCAAATGTTTTTTCACGACACGACATTAATCTAAATACAAAATTAAAAGACCCTCAATGCAAAAAAAAATCTTAAAGCAAAAAATTACTGACATTTTATATAGGACTCAGCCGCGGGGGAGTTGGGTCTTATCAAAAACTTACAGCTAAGTTAGTTCCTAGAAAAAAACTTGGTGCTTGTGTCGCTGCGGGTCCAAATAACAAGTTGAAACTGCCCTGCTAATAACCTTCACAACTCATCAGACGTGGCGAATATTATAAAGTATTTTGATGCCTAACCTGTAAGTGATATAAGCGTGACTATACCACCGCTCCGCTGCGATGCGACGCGCTCCGCTCAGATAATGAGACCCATTACCACGACGACAACTAACTGCAATATTTTGAAACAAAACACAACGAAAAGGATGCATACATTTTGTTATTAAAAATTTGATACCAAAATGTCCCGACACCGTAAGTAACGTGCACATTGCACATTGTCTATCTTTATCTATTCACAAAACCATCAATGTAGCTCTGAATAAGAGCAAATAAGTAATACTACTTATTTTGAGCACTTATTAGAATAGTGCTTAGTTATACAACTAAGCACTATTCAAATAAACAAGTGCTTAAAATCTTTCAGATAATTTTCAATGGTTTCGCTAATGGAATCAATCATTAAGTAATTAATGTTTAGAAAAGGTTTCTCACCATAAGTGTTTGCCTCTATCATCTAGATATTTGAGCGGGCACATTCCTGGTCACGTTTATGTGTTTATGTGTAGGTACGGTGCAATTGTGAGTGCTGCACCTAACATTAAACTATTTCACAAAATAACATAGGATTAGAGAAATTGTGTTTTTTGGATGATAACTCCTCTTCATCAAGACTATGTATAACATTGATTAAAGTTGTACATTTTACTTCATTTCTTTACCTGTTGGCCTAATAAATAAGTATTTAATTAGGAATAAGAACTTAAAATGAACCTGTTTGTAAGTTTTCTTCTACTATTACTACGTAAATATCATGGCTAAGAAAGATATCTAAATGTATATAATAAAGACACCCATGGAGTAAGTTTTTGAATGTTAACGTATAACATGACATGATTTATTTACAAAAACTTAGCGCATACAATTCTTGAGATGCAAGTAAAAGACAGAGTGCGTATTTTGTCATAGGTTGGAAAGGGATAACTGTGGAACTCGAAACTTTAGAGCCATGACACCATCTTACTTATATTATAAATGCAAAATGTTTGGATGTGTGTTACTCGTATCACGCTGGCCGAATCGGGATGAAACCTGGCACACATATAGGTTAGATTCTGGAATAGGACATGGGCTACTTTTTACCGCGGGAAAATATTTTATTTTCAATGGAATGAAAAATGAAATGGAAATCTGCATATAGGGTAAAACTGTGCGGGATTGTTGATATTAAATACTCCTTAGTGCATGTCAAAAGAAAGATTAAATGAAAGTGACAAAATGGTTGACAGACGATAGCTGAGTGATTAATCAACTACGTATACGAGGTAGCCATACCTTTCCGTTTCTTTACCTTTTGTTTTTTCCTTTTTACCTCATCCTTCTTACCCTTGTTCTCTCACAGATACCTATCCTTAAAAACATTGTAATAGGCCTACCTCCTTAAAAGGCCCTACAAACTTGACACTGGCGGAATCATCACGGAAACGCCAAACAACTAAAAGTTGAAGTTGAAGTTGAGGTAGCCATAAAAAAAACTGAAAATTTAATCGCAAATTACCATCAAGCGAGAAGATAACTAGATTATATCTTACTGCGCGACGCGACACGCGTGGTGAGAGTGTGAGAGTGTATTCCTTTTTTAGAAAAATTTGTACTATTGCATAAAGTATATATACAGGGTGGCACAAAGAGTGACGTCCAAAGGAAAAATTTTGATTCCTTAGGTCAAGGGGTAGCCAAATCACCCCCATGTATGTTCAGCGATTTTTAGTAGTTTAGGAGTTATGAATTTTTTTGCTAATTTTCTAAGAAAATTGACCTCAGTGGATTAATTATTTTTTATTATTTTTTTGGATAACGTTTTTTTATTTTTTTTTATTTTTGTGACATCCTCTTAAATTGTTCTTTTAACCATAAAAGTTTCAGCTTCCTAGCTGTAATGTAAGTTAGTTATTTTTTTATCGAAAGTTCGAATTTTACGATCGAGCTAGTCTGCTCTGAATTTTCAACTTGAAATTAAAAATTGAAAAAGATAATCTCATGGTCCCTTAATACATACATACATACATACATACATAAATCACGCCTTTATCCCTTACAGGGTAGGCAGAGCGTTTAACGCCTCGTAACAGGCGCTTTCGCCACGTCTGACAAAAAATTTAGGGCAATTTTAGTTTGTAATATGTATTGCTATAGTGACAGGTTGTCAGCCCATCGCCTAAATCACAATACACTGTAACCCTCGAGTCCCTTTTGCTGACTTCAACAGCATGCCCGGGAGGAAGGGCAGCTGGAACATTCTATGTTTTTCTATCTCTCCCAGTCCAGCATGGAAGTGATCCCTTAATGATTTTAAAAACTCCGCAAGGTTTCAAAATTACATAAAAATAAAAATAAACTATTGCTTAATGGGGTATTATTTGCAGAAAACAGCCTTCAAAGGTACTTGGGTGGAATTTACAAAAGTTCATTTATTGCAGTTCGTTCGTTTTATTGGTTTACTTAAATTTATTGTCAATTAGCGGAGAAGAGGTGTGAGGGAGATAGCAACTATGTTTAAAGTTGAGTCTAAGCACGTATGGTTTTGATAGACATAACATAACATTAAGATAATAAATGCTTGACCCACTCCGAGACATTACTTTGAGTTGCATGAGAGTCGCAGTCGCGAATTTACTGGAGCGGTAAGGTGAGCATGTTGAACTAACCTCATTTAAAAGTGCGAGTTGATCATGCCACCCTGTTTTTTTTCCGGTAGCAGTTTGTTTGCTTCTTGGTGATTATCTTACCACGAAAACAAACTTTGCTTTGCCCACGGACCTTGCTGCCTTCTTTTTGTAATTAGATTACTTATGCTTGTATTTAAGACTTTGCTTTATCAACTTGGATTTTGATGACTTGGAAAGTGTTGTGATCTTTTATGTTCAATGACGCTGGCTGGCTGAGGTGCTGGCTGGCAAACAATGACTGATGGACAGAAATACTATCTAGAAAAATAAAATTTGAAGTAAATAAAAAGACAGACAGAATTTGTAAAATCGATAGTCGTGTCGTGGTTTTCTTTCAAGTCACAGATTATTATTATTACGAGTATGAACTACACGTTGGCCGAATATGCAGAAATGCATTATTTTTATGGAGTTGCTCAAGGCAACGGCCATGAAGCGGCAAGACTTTATCGGGAGCAACTTCAACGCCGTGGAGGACCGCAGCCTAATAGGTATCCCGACCATCGTGTTTTATTAACACACACAACACTTTGATGGCAGGCCGCATTCCTGGTCGAGAAGGCAGGCGTGAAGGTATCCCAATAGTTGATCCGGGCCGTCGAAACCTCGTATTGGACGAAGTAGCTGAGCACCCTTCAACAAGTACAAGAATAATGGCTCGCAATTTGAACATCCCCAGAACATCAATTCAAAGAATATTGAAAGTCGAAGGGTACCATGCATATCACATTCAACGGGTTCAAGCTCTAATGCCTGCTAATTACCAACAGAGAGTTGATTTTTGCCAGACTATGTTAAGGATGGAGAGAGACGACCCGGGATTTTTCGAAAAAGTTTTGTGGACTGACGAGTCGCGTTTTGAGCGCACAGGAATATTTAATATTCATAACACCCACCACTGGGCAGTAGAGAATCCCCACTTGACCAGAGATACTAGGTTCCAGCATCGCTTTAGCGTCAACATGTGGTCAGGCATACTGAACGGAGAAATGATCGGGCCGTTCGAATTGTCGCCGAGGCTCAATGGCGAGACATACAAATTGTTTCTCGAAAATGATCTCCCTTGTTATTGGAGGAAGTCAACCTCGATTAACGAAGACACATGGTTTTCCAAAATGACGGTGCACCATGCCACTACGCAGCACAAGTGCGTACGGTCCAATCAGATGGCCTCCACGATCGCCTGACCTAAATCCGATTGATTTTTTTATTTGGGGTTATTACAAGGACATAGCTTACGCCCGAGAATCGTTAAATGAAGAGGAGCTAAGACAGCGAATTGGAGAGGCCGGAAATGTCGTTAGAGGAAACAGAGAAGCGTTTAGGCGACTTAAAGAAAATTTCTTGCGTAGATGTAGGTTGTGTATTGCTGTGGGAGGTCGCCATTTTGAAAATTTATTGTGAGTAAATGTGTAAAAGAATTATCCGAGTTTATTTACTTATTATTAATAATAAAATTGTCTCATAAATCTTACAACTCACACTAAAACATTTTACTAAGAATTTTCATTCAAAAATGTAACTTAAATAACATTTTTTAGTAAATAATTTTATTTTCCCTTTAATTTGATACATTTTCTAACTTAATTCGTCCTTAGTAATGACATAACAGGAATCTTTCAACTTTCTGAAACAATTTACTAATTAGGTAATTTCCACCCAAGTACCTTTGAAGGCTGTTTTCTGCAAATAATATCCCATTAAGCAATAGTTTATTTTTATTTTTATGTAATTTTGAAACCTTGCGGAGTTTTTAAAATTAATAAGGGACCATGAGATTATCTTTTTCAATTTTTAATTTCAAGTTGAAAATTCAGAGCAGACTAGCTCGATCGTAAAATTCGAACTTTCGATAAAAAAATAACTAACTTATATTACAGCTAGGAAGCTAAAACTTTTATGGTTAAAAGAACAATTTAAGAGGACGTCACAAAAATAAAAAAAATAAAAAAAAAGTTATCCAAAAAATTTATAAAAAATAATTAATCCACTGAGGTCAATTTTCTTAGAAAATTAGCAAAAAAATTCATAACTCCTAAACTACTAAAAATCGCTGAACATACATGGGGGTGATTTGGCTACCCCTTGACCTAAGGAATCAAAATTTTTCCTTTGGACGTCACTCTTTGAGCCACCCTGTATACATACAATCACGCCTTTATCCCTAGTGGGGTAGGCAGAGCGTATACGACCTAAGCAAATGTCGCTCCGCCACGTCTGACAAAGTTTTGAGGGTTATTTAAGATGAATTTGTACGAATATTGCTGTAGTGTATATGGAAACCTTCTGATCCCTGAGCTGGTTTTTACAGCATGCCCGGGAGGATATGCAGCTGGCACATTCTATGTTTTTCTCTCACTCCCAGTCCAGCATGGAAGCATATGTATATGTATATATATACAAGAGACTTGGCATGGAAACCAGTCCTTCAGCCGAAATCATAACAGTCCGGTTTTCATATTTAAAAGTATGCAGTGAGGATTGCCAACTACTGGGCTAGAGAAATCTGAGATAGGATTTTAACTTGCCGCCAACTTGATAGAAGAAGAATGACCAACTTCCAAACAGTAGAGGATAATGGATTTTAGACGAAGATGAGAGAAGAGGAAGTTACGATGTACGGATGTGAAAGAGGGAGCAATTCCGCGTGGAAGTTCAGTCTGGATTAGTTGGTAGCGGGGATTAGCGACGGTTGTCAAGATAAAGATCTTGAAAATGCTCTTCAAATAAAAAACTATGATAGAAGTCATAAAGTTGTTTGCTATTACCCACCCTCCATCTTATTCTACGTAAAAAGGTAAGTATGTTTGTACATTAACACCTACATCCTAACAATACCAACATCCTACTTCTTACTAATATTGTAAAAGTGGATGATTGAATGTTGTGTGTGTGGGTGGTTTAAGATGAAATTTCGAACACATACCCTGGAGTATAGGCTGAAATCGCGAAAAACCTTAATTACATGGTTAAAGTCATTTAACGCGGGTGAAACCGCGTCGGAAAGCTAGCTTATTATAAAAATGCGAACTCTGAAAATATTAGAAATCTTAACAAAATAATTTTGGCCAAAAAGAAAATCTTCTTTCACCAGGACAACGCACGAGTACACAGCTGCGCGATTGCCATGGCCAAATTCCACGAGTTGGGCTATGAGTTGCTTCCCCACCCACCTTATTTACCAGATTTAGCCTCTTCCGAATATTATCATTTCCGAATTTTAAAAAATGGCTTGATGGAAAGGATTTGGATCAAACGAGGAGGATATGGACAAAACCAATGCCTATTTCGAAGAGTTGCCTAAATCGTATTATATGGCAGGGATATAAAAGTTAGAGAAACGCTGGATATAGATATTGAATCAGAGAGAAACTACGTTGAAAATGATTAATAATCTATAATATATATATAAAAATGAATCCCTATTCACCTTGGTCACGGCATCACGCCTGAACGGCTGGACCGATTTCGCTAATTCTTTTTTTGTTCTGTTCGTTATTATCAGGAGAAGGTACTTATGATAGAAAAAATTAAGGAAATTGCGCGGGAAAATTAGTAATTTTAAAATTACTTAACCACCATATAAAATTATTAAACTTTTTTAATGTAACCTTAAGACATTTGATATACAATCTGTCAATCTATTTATGGCGTCTAAGGCGGAACAAAGTTCGCCGGGTCAGCTAGTAATTAAATAAAATTCATTTCCTGTTTAATTTTTACCTAACTTATCACTCCGCCCTCGTACCTCGGCAATATTTTACATACCTACATACAACCATGCCTCCATCCCTAATGGGGTAGGCAGACTCTCAACAACCAAACAAGTAAATGGGTGGGCGCAAAATTAAAATAATTAACTTCATTTAGAAATTATACATTGAGCAACGGAAGGTATACATTGGTACTCTGGGCATGGTAGAGATAGGCAGCGCGTTTAGTATATCTGTTACCTAAGGAATGTAAGATGCACTGAAAAGCAAGAAATAAAATAATTTTAAATAACACAATAAATAACCGCATTCAAGTTTTTTGTGGAAAGACGCACTGAAAGGTATTTTAAGTCCACTTATCTTAAAATTTACTTGTATTAGAAGTACACCTAACAATTAGTTTTAAGTTTGGAGTCGACGCCAGCCAAGCATAAACATTTGTAATATTTTAATAAATAGGTATTCTAAAAATCGAAAATGAAATACCTTTCATATCCATTGTTACCACATAAATACCTCTAAGTAGATATAACTTACACAGTTGTTAACCACGGCTGGCGACGACAAACAAGTAAATCTTAAGATAAGTGTATTTAAAATACCTTTCAGTGCGTCTTTCCACAAAAAGCATGAAGGCGGTGGTTTATTTTGTTACTTAAAATTATTTTTTGATGTTTAGATTAGGGTCCAAGTTGTTTATAATAATATTAATACGTCCAAGCATGATACTGGATTGTGTTGAAGAAAAATCATCTACTCGTTCGTACTAATGGGCGGTTTAAAAACTCTGACACGAGGTTCAACTAGGCGTACATCGAAAAATCACTCCTAAGAAGAATTCAGCTTTGGATGATGAATGGCTGCTGATGGCAGTGTTGAAAGAGTTTGTTAGAATGAAAACACACGGTTGAAGTAAGGGCCGGTTTGCCCCTTTGTCGGCAAATGGCGTTAATTACTCGTATATGGGGAGGCAAGGCACCGCGCAAATAGCGCGTGTCCGGTATGATTGCAGTTGTCCACAGTTGTTAAAGTGCACCCTGGGATTCACGTTACGACATGTTGCCAACTCTACCTGCTTGTATCACACACACATAGCCCTACTAAAAGTTAATTTATATAGTAAGCAATCAATTAATAAAACATCGAAAATAAAAGGTTATTTTTTTCAATTCGTCGCTTATTAAAAATATAATATTGTATCTACTATTGTACTTAATTATGGTCAAAAATTTAGGTAACGATTAATAATAAGAATACTGAAAGGATCTCCGGCTCATATTCCTGAACTAGTTTTGCTTTACGAGTTTTATAAAATCCCGAAATAATCATTGTGATTTCGATCAGATCCAGTCGTTAATCGGTTCGATTTGCATGAATCTCTTCAAAATTTGTTTGATTGGTCATCTTCTGGGTGAGCTCGCACTATCGTCGACTCTGTCTCTCTCGTCCCTGACCTAGACTAGAGTCAAGAGCAAACCCATTATAAAAAAAAATTAATAAAAGTTTTCGAATTTTTATACGGGGCGTAAGGGACAGCGTCCCACAAACAAAGACGTTAACTGAGCAACCGCTATTAGTTAGTGAGATGCTCTCCTTTAACAACCAGTACACACCTGTGTACTCTAGTCATAATCATAAAACAAATGTTGTTCAGAATCAAATTCTGAACAAGCTAACGGTATGCACCAAATTTACGGAACACCCTGTATACGTCCGTGCATCTCTAACCAACTACATCCATTCTCTCTATACTAATATTATAAATGCGAAAGTAACCCTTTAACTGTCTGTCTGTTTGTTTGTTTGTTAGTTGCTCTTTCATGCCTAAGCGGCTGAATGTATTTTTATGAAATTTGGTATAATGATAGATGGTAACCTGGAGACGGACATACATACATATAATCACGCCTTTATCCCAAATGGGGTAGGCTGAGCGTAAACGACCTAAACAAAGATCGTTCCGCCACGTCTGACAAAGTTTTGAGGGTTATTAAGGATATGTTTGTAGGTATATTGCTGTAGTAACAGGTTGTCAGCCCATCCCATACTGAAACCCTCGGATCTCATAGCTGGTTTTTACATCATGCCCGAGAGGAAATGCAGCTGGCATATTCTATGTTATTCTCTCGCTCCCAGGACAGCATAAAGGAGATGGACATAGGCTATACATAATCACGCCACCGTACTTAGGGGGAAGGTAGTAGGCAGGGAACTGAATTTAGTAAGTAATTTCTCTCACGCCTAAATGGCTCAACGGATTATGATGAAATTTAGTATGGTGATGAGAGATGGTTATCTGGAGACTTAGATTGGCTATATATAATCACTCCACCGTACTTTTTTTTTCACTAGTAGGCAGGGTGCTGAATTTAGTTTTTTTTTTAGGAGCAAAATTTTGTTAGTGATTTTTAATTGTTATTTATGGGACTTTTTTATTGAACTAAGTTTTAAACAAACAAAAGCTAAGGATACAAATAATCACGCCCCTGTGCTTAGGGGGTAGGTAGTAGGCAGGAAACTGAATTTAGTTTGTGTTTGTAACCGATTTTGATGGGACTTTTTACTCAACTGAGTTTTACCTAAACACAAACTATGGATAAATATAATCACGCCACCGAACTTAGGGGGTAGACTACTGTCTACTGGCAGGGATCTGAGTTGAGTTTGTATTTTAACCGATTTTGATAGGACTTTTTTCAGTTTACTCAGCGTTACCTCGATTTACGCTATCATCACGCTACCTAACGTAGGGGGTAGGCAGGGGACAAAAAAATAATGTTTGAACCGATTATGACGGAACCTTTTTTATTTAATTCTGTGTTACATGGACTAACTTAGAATAAATTTCATCACGCTTCTTTACTTGGGGGGGGGGACAACAGCCAGAATTAAGAGTGCTAGGTTGTTAAATTTTGGAAGCAATTTAATTTATAATGTGTGTTATGTTTTAATAATCTGTGAATCATTTATACACGTGCACTGGAGCGCCATAAGTTTCAGGATGGACGGGAGGAAATGAACAGAAGCGACTGGAGCGAGTCATGGACGGGAGGAATTGATACGACTGGACAGACATGATGACTGTTAGACGGGTAGAATAGGAACGTGAGAAACAATGACGGTAGAAAGGGTTTAATCCTACTTTACTGCCACTATCGTCACGTTTTCACCCCGCGCTGATACGCGGTTATGACGAAATGGTTAGGTAGCCATTGGTATCAAGAGAACGTCAGCGAGGGTTACTAAACATTTTGTGTGGCTAGATAACGGTCTACCAAATACAAAATTATGACTTCAGTAAAAGTAACTATTAATGGACTTACATGCATATTAGTATTAATGTTACGCACAATCCTCGAAACCGCTCATTAGCCGGAAAAAAGGAACATTTATTTTAGGCAAATACATGACGCACAGCTCCGAAATGACCTTTTATTTCGGCCAATGAGCGTTGTAAAACAACAATGATTGTTACGGGTAAACACGAAAATGAAGCGGGATTTGGCAGGTATGTAAAACGACCAATCCGCGGAGTGGTATTGAAGAAATGCCAGACCGCGAAGTGAGAAGTTTTTAGATTTAACCACACCGTGAAATGGCATAGATGAAATGCCAGACACCGAAATAAATAAAATAAACGCTGCTATGGGTCGTTGGGTCAATATGTGTCGTGTTCGTGTCGTGTCGTATCGTGTCGTGTTGAGATCAGTGCCCTCCGAATGATGTCGTTTATGGCGTGGTTTGGTTTGAAAATATTATGCATAAACAAAATAAGACCGAAAATTCGATTTTATGTGAAAATAGCCTAAAATTAAATTACACATACATACATATAATCACGCTTTTATCCCTAATGGAAAAGGCAGAGCGTAAACGACCTAAACAAAGGTCGTTTCGCCACATCTGACAAAGTTTTGAGGGTTATTTAAGATAGATTTGTAGGTATATTGCTGTAGTGACAGGTTGTCAGCCCATCGCCTAAAATACAATATACTGTTTTTTTACAGCATGCCCGGGAGGAAATGCAGCTGGCACATTCTATGTTTTTCTCTCACTCCCAGGCCAGCATGGAATAATTAAATTAATTTAAAATCAAATTTGCTTTCTAATTTTGTACTTGGTTAATATTATTAAACCAAACCTAATTAGAAGCATAGTATTATGTATCCAGATGCACAACAAACTCCGTACATAATGACCAGTCATATGTACGGAGTTTGGTCAAGTTTGGTTTTACTGTTGAGGAATAAAAGTGAACCTGCGTTTGTATGGGATTTCACTACTCCGGCGTGGTGGCCGTTTAGTTTCCACCATGGTACTGCAGACGCATACGCATATATAACAACGCAAACATCGCATGCCAGGCGTAAAGCCACTGCCACCCGCAATGAGTCACCATCGTGAAGTGTGCCCATGTATGGAGGCGGCAACGAATGCAAACATGCACCAGATTCCGGCTGTGATACCGCCTTTGGCCTTGTCAGTTCTGACCCTACAACTCCATTAATAAGGTGGTGAAGAGCTGTTTGTTAAGCCCCAATGTCATTCCACGAGCGCTGATTATCAGGGGCACAACTGAAGCCGGGTTCAGAGCTGTCCAAGCCTCCATTGCACCAACAGCAAAGGGTATGCTCGCCTTGTCACCATTCAAGGATAAAATATTAGTGACCAGGTCCGCAACCCCATGTGCCGATGCAATGAATGCTGGTAAACCATCATCACCCGCCCGCCGAATACCCAAACCTCCGTGCCTGATCGGTAAAGCCGCCTGATCCCATTGCCCCGAGTTGAGGGACACGTTTTAAATTTGCTTGACTGTGTCCTTTATGGTGCATCCCAACGGCAGATGAGCAAGTAGATTTCAAGATATGCAACCATCTGTGACTGCTCGGAATGGCATCAATAGCTTTACAACATGAAATAAGCCAAAAAGCTTGCAATTTACTTAACGTTGGAGGCGGAAGCCATCTATTGATGATAATCGGAACAAATTAAAGGAAGTATTGAACTAAGAACTAGAGTGAATTGGCAAAGGGAGAGGTTAGATAGTAGTTCCGCACAAATATACTAGAGGGCGTTAGACATTTTACTTATCACTTTCATTTTACGATCCATTATACGTTAGAGATGGTTCTGATAATAGATAAAGATTGTTATTTTACTAACAAACCTAAGAATTTCTGCGTGGAATGAAAAATCATTATCGCGATTATCGCGTTGTTCGCGATCGACGGGTTCATCTCGATGATTGCGATGGTAATATGACGCTTACGTAGCTATAAATAGGGGTGTTTTTAGAAAATGGGGAGATTCAGAATTCGGAATTTCACCTGGAGGGTGATCGCGTCATAGTGTTGCTCAACCGCAAGTACTTTCTTTGATCAATTCAGGGATTTGTTTGTTTTTGATTGTGTTGTTATTATTTGATTGTTTGCGTTACGGGACGCTATTTAATATATTTTTTATAAGGGTTTTGCAAGTGGGATCGCGAAGAATAGGCGTAATTGTGTTGGGTACAAGGGTTCGCGATTGTTTGATTCGGTTACAGTAATTTGTCGTGTTGGGGTATGAGTTGAGTTACACTATCAACAGAGCTGTTTTAGTCTCTGGGCTCAGGTGGATCTAACTGTGTCGCAACGATACCTTGAGTCTCAATGCCTCTGGCAGTGGGTGCATTTTGAAGGGATCACCCAGTCATAATATATAACTATGACTAACACCTTCTCGGGTTTTGTGATTCAGTGTTGGTGCCTTGGAGGTACTGTGTCACGTGTGCACGATAAGGTCTCGTAGAGCCACTTCCAAGCCCAATATCTGTCCACAAAGTCCGATCTCATATCTGTATATATTTCACCTCATATTATATCTACACACCGATATCATTACAAGTCCCAAGTAGTAATGGTATCAAAAACACGGTTTCTAGCTTAAACAGGGAATAAGCCGCCCAAACATATTAGTTACTTAGAAATAGGATAACTATCATTGCACAAAGATAGTTGACACCACACAACACGAGTTTAAGAGATTCAGAGGATAAAATTCTTTAGTAGCCAGGTATCGTAAATTTAGGCATGTTATAGGCAGGTAAACTTCTTAAATTGTCCATTAAAACTATGGTTTACTAGTTGTTCAGTTGTCATTAAAGTTTGACGTGAATCAGTGAAGTTTGGATACTCAGAATCAATAGTTATTCAAACATATCAAGTAATCAGAGTAAAACTTGATTTATGTAAAATATGATGATTTTATGAAGTTTAGGTAAGCTAGAGCACGCCTATATTATAGTCTCTTCCATGATAGAGGATTGGTAAGAGCTATATTCGTCAAAACTTGATAATAAACATCATAGAAATAGATATATTTCTCATCTTTAATTTGCAAAGTAAATTGTCCAAACTGCAATGGTTTATGTCGAATAAAAGGAAAGTAGAATGCAATTTCCTTAAAAATAAGTAAAACCAAAGTCATCATTAGAGAATATATTTTATACCTACTAAATATACAATATTCTGTATTAGAATCCGTACTTATCATTGAGACCGATGATTCATAGTTAGGTTAGGAAGTTTAAGGTAAAACAAGGGATTAACTTGTTTCAACTAAAGAATTAGTTGTTTCTTTCAGATATAAAGAATATTTAAATATTGAAGAGTTCAATATTATCTTAAGAGATAAGATATTTACCTTGTTTGTAGGCAGGTTTATTTACTAACTGACTGACAAAGAAATGACAGTAAAGATTTGCAGTTCCTCGTACATTCAGTAAAGATTAACTGTAACTTCTATAAAAAAAGAGTACCTTTTCACCATTGGCTTATTATTAGAATCATGGTTTTGTTCAGGGCCTTTTTGCATATTTTATGACAAAGAACAAACAAATCAGCGAGTAAGGAACAACTTGCTATCTCTATTGTTTATCAATATCAGCCCTCTTATTAGTTTTTGACTTGAGTTGCATTGTATTGAAATATCAAGGCCCTTAGAATGTAAATGTAAAGTAGGAAGCATGGTGAAAAGTTTATGCAAGACGAGAGTCCAGTAAGGCAGTCGATCTCGATTGGAATGGTTTGCCGTAGGAAATACTACTAATATAAAAGTTAAAAGGAAGGAAAAATTAAATAACATAACCTTTCTTAGTATTTGCAAATCAGAGGGATCCATATCATAAGATAACCCTCGCTGCGGATGGAGGGGCAGCTTCCCTAAGGCATATATTAAAAATATTTAGTTTGTTCTAATATTCATAATTCTACTTAGTAATTATCTTATCTCTTTTACCTATATTATTAAAATCCTAGTTCTGAGGTTAGGGTTTTATAAATCAACTCTTCATAGAAGGTAAATCTGCTAAGTGTAACATTAAGGACTAATAATTATTATACTATCTCTAAAATATAAACAAGTAAGACAACTTGGCATTTTGAGTAATTTAATTAGGCACGTCCAATAGGTAGGTAAATCTAACTCTGCGAAAAGGACCTGGTTACTAATAATGGGTACAACATAGGGTTTAGACGATCACATGGCCTAAGCGAAACTAAATACCGACCAAGCTGTGCGGTAACATACTGTATGATAAGGTTTTACTAGGGTTAGGTGCTGTTAATATTCATACTAAGTTAATATATCAAATCTTAAGTTCAATCCATTTCAGCTGTTTACATTTTACAACAACAATCAGGTTAGCTATTTCATACATATCAATTTGGGGGGGTTACACATCGCCCCTAATGCCTTAGAATATCGTTCAAATCAGCGCGCGCTGCGGCGGCGTGGAGGTAATGTCTGTGGCCGCGTCAAAAATCTGCGAAAAGAACACAAAAAAACGAATTCCATAAAAACTACGAGTCTGATATAAGGTTATTCCTGCCGGAAAATGGTTGTTTTTAAGACCTTATTTCTCCAAAACGAATCAATGCAAAATTCAAGAAAAATATACATCTAATAAATAAGATCATGGCCTGCAATTTCAACATGGTTTTTTTTTCAGTAAATTTCTTATTCCTTCTAAACTATTATAAGCGATTTCACGGTTCCTTCGGGAAAATGTCCGTATTATGATCATCTAAAATCGCAACATAGCTTTTTAAGGTGTATCCAGCCGGCAGATGAGCAGGTAGATTTCAAGATATGCAACCATCGCCCGTAATGCCTTAGAATATCGTTCAAATCAGCGCGCGCTACGGCGTGGCGGTTACGTCCGTGGCGTGGCGTCAAAAATGAGCGGAAAACGCACAAAAAAGCTATTACCATTAAAACTACGACTCAGATTTAAAAAAGCTATGTTGCGATTTTAGATAATCATAATACGGATTTTTTTCCGAAGGAACCGTGAAATCGCTCATGATAGTTTAGAAGGAATATCAAATTTACTGGGAAAAAAAGCTATGCTTTCAGTTTTTTTTAGCATACTGCGATTGCAGGCCATGAACTTCTTTCTTAGATGTATATTTTTTTAGAATTATCCAATTGTTTGTTTAGGAGAAATAAGCTCTTAAAATCAACCATTTGCCGTTAGGAATAACCTTAAAACTGTGTCAAGACTGGTGACTTCCTCAGCTCACAGAGTCCAAACAGGTTCACGAATATTGGTTTCCCTAAAGCATGGAAAACGAATCACATTTTCACGAATGTTCCTTTACCCAAATAATGACAATACGAATAACGTTTTGACGAATAACTCAACCCCGAATGCACTCCATCATAAACGCACGCTTACACGAAAATCATCAACCCGTAACTATACATACGAGTTGTCCGGTCAATATAGAATTGATGAGTCGGCCCGACGACACATGTCGACTTTGTGACTCATTTTAGCTGGGCTACCTATTTTAATCCGACTACCCATGTTAACCGGACGGGACACGTTGATCCGATGATCCATATCGACCCGACGGCCTACATAGTCCGGCGTCCCGACAACCAAAGTCCACTCGACGACCAATGTCGACCCAACCTACGACGATCTGACGACCAACGTCTACCCGACGATCCACGTCGACCCGCCAACCCATGTTAACCCACCAACCCATGTTGACCCGCCATCCCATGTAGACCCAACAACCCATATAGATAGCGACCCATGTTTAAGCGACGACTCCATTAATTCCACGACTCATATTGATTCTTTGTGACCCGACAACTCGTATGTATAGTTTCGGGGTGATAATTTTCGTAGTAGCGTGCGTTCGTGATGGAGTGAGACAAGAGATAGGCCGGAGAAGAGTTTAAAAATATAATTTATTAAGTCAACGCGACAGAGTTTCGGCTTATAATATTCAACAAATCTTCTTATTAGCTAGTTTATATACTAATTAGTAATGACGCAAATCCTAAGTTAAATGCTGAGGTGTTAAGACCGAAGGTGCAATACCTAGTCAGCAGATGTAGTGCTGACGAATGATATATTTGGGGGTGCATCGGACTTAACTCCTCCCTCCTCAAGAGCGAAATTATCCGAAGGAAACGAAGAAGACTTCGGAGAATTTCGTTTTACAATATAAATCTTACGGAGATACCTATACAAAAAAATAATCCTGAAATTATAACGCCTACATATAAAAATAAAGTCCATAAATTAATATCGCTGCATAAAATAATAGAACTGTCTTTTAAATCACTATCACTGACACTGTACTTTACGCAATTCAAGATGTCTTTGACGTTACTAAAGTCTATTCCACGAAGATCAAGCTGCTTATTGTCCTTGTGTACTTCACGCATCAGTTGTGGCATCTGGACTGGTGGTAGAAATGTCTTCATTGATGACCCATTGGTTGATGCTCCGACAGTAATGTTTCCCATGACTGTTTCGCAGTTTGGTGCTGGCGATAAGACGTAAGTTCCACGTAGCATCTGCTTTCTGATCTCATCATTGCAGTTTTCTGTCACAGTGATGTCGTCTTGCGAGTAAAGTAGCCAATGATGATCTGTAAGCTTAATAACCATAGTCTTCTCGATTACAACAGGATTCTGATGACATAATGTTAAGTTATTCTTCAATAACATAAGCTGTTCGATGCAGGACTCGCTGTGGTACTGTATGATGGAGTCTTCTGTACATAAAAACTTTTTGTCTTCAATCTCCTGACAGGAGCTTGCTACGGACCTGTATTTCAATCGATTCACCAAAAGGTAAGGATATTTAGGGACTTTAATATATGTTTTATTTTGGATAGGGTAATATATAGGAATAGGAATAATTTTATAGTAAATATATGTATATTCTTCTACTAGAGGTATTTCTAATATAAAAACTAAAGTACTATTATTCATATAAGATTTTAAAATAATATTTCTTTCTAGCCTCACTAAGTTATTTAAAGTTATTATTATCAGTATAGTTTATGCGCCTCGAACTAGCTGTACGCATCGTTACGTCAGTGTTCGAACCCGACGCCGACATATGACGCGGTTCACTGTCCGTTCTTTGCTGACTGTGCGGAAACTGCGGAAAATTCGCCCTACTTGTCTGTTGCCACTGATTGTTATTACGCAAATTAAATGAGTTATTTTGTTGTCTAGGGAAATTTCTCATCTGAAAAGAATTATTACGAGAGCCCAAGTTTCGGTTATCATTATTATAATCAAAATTACGTGCATTGAAATGCGGATTGTCTGAAAAAGAATTATTAGAAGTTGATGGTATCGGTTGCCTTTGCGAATTGTTTTGCCTTGAGAGATTTGGGGTATTATTAATAGACAAATTCGGTCTTTGACTTCTAATATTATTGGGCCTAGAATTATTTTTGAAATAGTACAAAGTTTGAAAATTTTGTTCCTCTAAAACTACCTTTAAGGCATCTTCCAAGGTCCTTACAGCTCGCAAACGCACCAATCTAACCAAATAAGCTGGTAAATTGTACAAAAATACATTGAATGAAGAATTCTCATAAATCGTTCGTTTTGCTTGGCGTAAGTTGGCATCATCAATAGTCTCCGTCAACTTTGCAAATAATACACTTCTTAAATGCTGAATTCTATGGCAAAAGTCGATATAACTTTCTCCCCTATTAATTTTAGTTGATTCTAAATCCAAAGAAAGACATTCTTCGGTCCTAGGATCCCCAAAATGTTGAGACAATAACGTCGTTAGCTCAACCCAAGTGTCAATCTGTTCCCTTTCCCCGACTAATTTTGCAGCTTCCCCAGCTAGTCTACTAGTGACAACATGGAACAAGTACTCGTTTTGAGCTTGGTTCCCAGCGTAAGTATTTGAAATATACTCGCATTTTTTAACAAATAGGGGTAACTGCCTAGCATCCCCTTCGAAAACTGGAATAATCTTAACTAACTCCATAGGTACTCTATTGATTCCCTCCATTTTAATAAACAAGTAATGTACTCTAACTCCGTGCTTCGGAAGGCACGTTATCCGTGCTTCGGAAGGCACGTTAAGCCGTTGGTCCCGGTTAATATCGTTTAATACCGTAGATATTAGTCGTTAAGCCCTATCAGAGGCCAGTGCTAAGCATTGGCGGCTTGAAAACTCTGACCTAATCTAGGATTGGGTCTGGTTTCCCTTCTGGGTTGCGGAGGTCAGATGGCAGTCGCTCTGTGTAAAAACCAGTACCCTCGTTCAATCCCCTAGATTAGGACGCCGACCCCGTGAGGTACGAGATAAGGCTAGGGAGGTGATGATGTACTCTAAACAATCAATGTACGCGTAATAGAATCTATTCACTTGACCTACTTAATCACCTCACAATAAAAAATAAATAAAAATACAATATAGACAAGTATTAAACACAGAAGTTAATGTGTAATAATACAAATAAAATATTATAACGTAAAGGTTGATAAGAAATAATACAAATGTACGTAGATATACAAGAGGATTATAAAGGAAAACTGAAAGGAAGGTGAAAAGATTTACTCAACAGTCCTGCAGCTACTCCCATGTCCTCTCGTGGTGGAATATTGCTCGAACTCGTGCCAGCTGCTTCACCCAGGGTTTCCTTGCCGAATTTATTTGTTTTGTAGGTTCTTCTTTACTTAAAACGTTGTAACGTCGAAGCGTGCCGCCAAAATCAGGAACAAGTTGTATCGTAGCCCAAAAAAGCGACAGCTTAGTAAAGACCTGCCGTGCTGCGCCAGACAAGAGATAGGCCGGAGAAGAGTTTAAAAATATAATTTATTAAGTCAACGCGACAGAGTTTCGGCTTATAATATTCAACAAATCTTCTTATTAGCTAGTTTATATACTAATTAGTAATGACGCACATCCTAAGTTAAATGCTGAGGTGTTAAGACCGAAGGTGCAATACCTAGTCAGCAGATGTAGTGCTGACGAATGATATATTTGGGGGTGCATCGGACTTAACTAGTGCATTCGGGGTTAAGTTATTCGTGATAACGTTATACGGGGTACGTTTCACTATTTGGGTAAAGGAACATTCATGAAAATGTGGTTCGTTTTCTATGCTTTCGGGAAACCATTGTTCGTGGATTGCCATTCGTGAACCTGTTTCGTACTGCAGCAGACAGCCAAGTGGGGACTATCCGTAAAAAATATGTGAATTTCGGGACAGCAAAATACGACCGCAGCTGTGTCACTGCGACATAGGCCGAAAGGGATTTGAGTCGATGCTGATCCTCGGCGACTACAAGAAGCCTTTTTCGGGCATTAATCGCTTCTGGAACCTTTATTCTCACTAGTTCGATTCATTAGTCCGATCGTCGAACTAGTGAGAATTTTTTTTCTCATTTGTTCGACCGTCGAACTAGTGAGAATATTTAAATGAGAATCTTCCCTTTATTCTCACTAGTTCGATTTCTCAGTTAAAAATTAAAAACGCTTATATGTATAACAAATGATTTATTGGTCAAAGACCTAATTAAAAATGACATAATTATAATCATACATAGTTCTATTTGTAAACATAATATCTTTGAACAACTATAATAATATGTTCAGGATGGACGTATATTCAAAATGAAATAATGCATAATTGCGAATCCATGATAAAGTTTAAAGATTATTTCGATAATAACTGGATGAAGGGTGATTATCATAAAATTTGGTCGGTTTATGGTGAACGCCAAAGAACAAATAATGCAGTAGAAGGATGGCACCATAAAATAAATAACCTGGTAACTAAAGGCTATCTAAACCTATTGCAAATATTGCATATTTTACGGGACGATTCTTTATTGTCTTCATATCGAAATGGCATCCTTCCACATCAAAAAATCGTTGTAAAAGGAGAAAAACTGATTTATTCAATGACGATTACATTATTAATGCTCAAATGCAATTAATAAGCGAAGAAATTGGTGTTGGTAATTTTTTAGAAAATATGCGGTTATAGTTACATTGTTGTTCAAAGATATTATGTTTACAAATAGAACTATGTATGATTGTAATTATGTCATTTTTAATTAGGTCTTTGACCAATAAATCATTTATTATACATATAAAATCGTTTTTAAATTTTAACTGAGAAATCGAACTAGTGAGAATAAAGGGAAGATTCTCATTTACATATTCTCGCTAGTTCGACGGTCGAACAAATGAGAAAAAAAAATCTCACTAGTTCGACGATCGAACTAATGAATCGAACTATTGAGAATAAAGGTTCTGGAATAGCCACAGGGTAATAGCTAGGTATGAACGAGTATACTTTCTATATACGTAGTTTCAAAAGTCCCTAGTCGCACTATGTGACTTAGGGACTTAGCAATTTGGCCCTTTGTTTTAGTATACCCCATTTCTATAAGAAACTCAGAGAAATGGTTTTTAAAGTGTACCTACCTATACAACGTGTAACAGTAGGGGCAAATTCACCCGAAAGGATATTTCATCCGAACGGATATGAACCAGCCCATGAAGCTGAACAACTTTACCAAAGGAACATAGGTCGAAAAACTAAAAATAAAGTTTGACTCCCCATATTACACACGATATTATTCTTCTTTTTTTGACCTATGTTCCTTTGGGAAAGTTGTTCAGTTTCATGGGCTAGTTTATATGCTTTCCGGTGCATATACTCTTTCTGTTACATGTTGTAGATACCTAACCATTCTGTCTGTTCCAACCAACCTATAGTGCAGAAAATATTATGCATCAATTAGACCCAAGTTTAACTTTACAGTGTTATGTAGCACTTGTACAATTACCTTTATAAATGTTGACTTTTGGCCCTATACTGTACATAAAACAAGTAAGGATATTTGCTGCCACTGCTGCCTGCCTACTCCCTATGCTACTGCCAAATCCAAAATCCAAATCCCTACTGCCAAGAACTTTTAAAGGTTACAATGAAACATGATATGGATGAAATAAAACTATTTCTTTTTTTAATTACTGAATTAGATATACAAAGACAATAAATAATTTAGTAAATGTCTTGAGGTGGTGGTCTCCCAAAAAGTAATTTCCATGAAACTGGTTGAATCAACTGCGCAGCTAAATCCTTATTATCTTCAAACAGAGGTATGAGTCCTCTCAGTTGGTAAATCATTTCATAGGCATCAGGAATATTATCACCTTCTGAGCAATATTTAAATAAAATCAAGCATGGAGTATCTTTCTCTGTTGCAATATCAAACAGTAATGTTGCAAAGCCTCCACCAAAGATCTTCCATGAGGTGCCAGCATCAGGTTTCTCATGTTCCATCCAACCTAACTCATTTATTGAACTTTTGTGCAAACATAACTCATTGGCCACATATCTAAAGGATGATGTAGGTATGTGCTTCTTCTCATGAGCAAAACTGCTGGTCAGTATTACTATTTCCTTTATTAGTTTTTGTTTAAACATTGATAGCACATCTTCCAGAAAAGATTTAGCATATTTATAAACCAATGGAGCTCTTAACTGCAAAACAGCAAGATTTCTTGTGCTGCTTTTGTAAACCTCACAGCAGGTTGACAGTTTATCACTGTTTAGATCGTAAGGATCATACCCTATAACAGGAATTAGCGCTGGGCTATGTACAGAGCCAATTTTTCGCATATTCAGACTTGAAATCAACAAGTCACAGGCAAGCTGTCCGACATTGCCCACTGCAACACTGGGAACCAAAAGAGTATATCCACATAAATCACACTCGTCAGTAAACTTCCAAATACAGTTTTGAGACATTTCTGAGCCGAATATCGCTGCAAACTTTTATTTTACGATACTGTTTGATTGAGGTTATGGCAAAGTGTTTAACTTCAACTTTTAGTTGTTTAGCGTTTCCGTGATGATTCCGCCAGTGTCAAGTTTGTAGGGCCTTTTAAGGAGGTAGGCGTATTACAATGCTTTTAAGGATAGGTATCTATGAGAGGACAAGGGTAAGAAGGATGAGGTAAAAAGGCAAAACAAAAGGTAAAGAAACGGAAAGGACTGCTGAATTACCTGAAAAAAGAAATTATTAAATAAGTAAATTGTACTTTTAAAATAAACATGGAATATTTACATTCTAATATTGTTATTATAAAAATATTCAGATAAAACATATACAAATGGAGTATCTAAATATGTGAGCAGGGACTTAAAATTAATAGGACGAGGAAGATCATATAAAGATGGGGAAAGATTGGGACAGTTAAAGAAAATATGGTCCAGAGAACCTTCATACAAACCACACTTACATAGAGATGAGTCTCTTACTCTGATTTTCGCCAGAAACACAGGAGTGCAGGACCCAATCTTAAACGACTTATAGAGGAGTTATAGTATTCCGTGACTTATAGTCGAAGTGACTCGCTTATTTGATTTTCTAAATTTAAAGGATCATTAGATGGAATACAAAAGTCAAGTAAAAATTTATGTCAAATCATTTAACTGCGTTTTGTTACTACAATTTCATTAAAACATGGTTGAAACTATAAACGATAATGCACACACTAGGGCAATACACACACAGTACAAATAATCTTTAATAAAATTTTAAAAATAATGCTATTAATTATTTTGAATCCAGTAATAAACTGTTTGTTATATTTAAAAAATATATAAAACAATAACTAAACGCATTTATGGGTTAACAAGGATCGAGGATTTGCGCGGGAATCGTAACAAATCGCTGTATAACTGAGTTTGTGAACTGGCTTTCTTCATGGCTATTATTGTGGGATTAGCATAATAATGTGCCAGTTGTGAAAGACAATATAGTGGAAGTGATAAATAAAGTACAGATATACTATATGGTTCGACTCAACACGCCCACGTAAATCTTCTTCGAGCATTGGAATGTGGGCATCACATCTGCATTCTTATAAGTTCTAGATTAGGTTAGTTTGGGGTTTTGCGCGGGAAACATGAAGAATCTGACGGACTTTGTACCTCGCTCTTCTAAATTAGTTTCTTGTAGTGCTTGTTGTATTAATGAGGTGGATTTAACATAATGATCTGCTGACGACGAACAATATGGCAAAGTAAAACGCAAAGCGAGACGCTACTGTAAGATTCGGATTGTTATATCTGTGCAAAAGCCTGTTGAGCATTGGAATGTGAATCACCGGCGCATTCTGATGACTTTTGGTTAGCGTCGGTTACAAAAAAAATGGTAAACACAACTCAAGAATAAAAATACTTCTTCTTCTTCTTAGCGTCTCTATGGAACACGAGAAATTACATCATAATGTCCGGAAATCAGCGACTTGTAATGCGGATAAGCTGCCGTCCATTAAATCCGCTGGCGTGCAGGTGTTGGGGCACGCCGGGCACGATGTCAAGCGCACAGATTAGACAGTATATATGTCCTACGGAGGTGCTTTATTTGGTCCATTGATATATTTTATTCATTAATTTTTAATGTCTTAAATACACTAACAGATATGCATCCAATGCGTACATTAAGCTAAATGTTACATTACAATTTGTTGTTCCTAATCTAACTCGAATAACTAAACCACGATTTAATAAATTGACGAAGACTATCATTAAAAACATCAACTTGTGGGTGTTCAGTAATCAAGGCGTTGACGTGATTCACGGCCTGAGCAGTAGGCGCGTTCTGTGCGGTGTGGTGTGAGTGAGCGCGCGCGCCTCGTGGAGCAGCCACAGCGAGCGCAGCCGGTACGCTCGCTGTGGGGCGTACAAGTAGCAGCGGGACAGAGTAGTAGGATTGTCCTTGATCCTGCCGGTAGATTGCGCGGTTGCTGGAAGAGCTTGTGTTGAGTGTGGTTCTACACACGTTGGCAGCATTGACCACACGAGTAATTGGGTCATCGCCGTCCGTAAGGACATGCCTAGGTCTGCGTTTGAATGGCGTAGTCGGGTGGGGGATATAGTTAACCACTTGGACTACTAGCGGGTGGCGGTGGTGAGCCGCATTGTCAAAGTGGCGACGAGACGCTTTTTTTTACGAAATTCTTTATCGTCGGCGGACCGAGATCAGTGTGAATGTTGCCTTACACAAGAATTTGTTTTGTTCTTTTTAGAGTCTATCCAGGTGCGTAGGAAATGTATGAGCGAAAGACTTACATCATATTCGGTCTTATTGGGCCAAACTCACGTAGTGTAAACCCTCACCTTATTTCTTAGGGTGACAGAATATATAAAAGTACTACCGTAGTTATACCCAAGTACCTACTTGGCATCCTTAGACCATAGAATGGGGTGGCCGAAAATGCTTTCAAAACAGCGGAGACGTTCTGCTCCGATTGGACCGAGTAAAGTAAACTGCGTTAATTCTTTTCGGGATTGACCTCTATTTTACGCCATTTGTGAAACCAGCTCCCTACGGAGTCCAATGTGCGTTGGGGGGTATTTGGTAAGTTAGACGAGTTTACGCGTTTTTTTTATAAATCGCTGTGTCGGCTGCGAGGAAAGCAAGCTGTGACTGGGGTGATTTCTGATTTGGGTATATGTGAAATGTCACATATTATATGAAATAATGTTTTCCATCCAACACTTTTGCTTAAGACTAGGCTGTTAGGCTGGCATCTATTACCTCTCCCCTTTGGAATTAGTTTATAAAAAAAAAGCATAAACGTCAAACTCGGTGTGCGTGTGTTCGTTTTCGTTTCGTTCTTTTCTTGTCCCCTAGGCTTCGGCGCCAGCCAGCCGCATTGAAAATTTATATATGCAACCCCTTATTTTAAATGGCAGTAAAATAATAGAGTTGTAAAAGACAAAAACAATTTACATTGCATCTGTACTGATTATGACAGAAGCAGAAAGTATCGATCCGCAGCTAGAAGACTTCATCCTTACCGAAACACAGAAGCAACGTTTTCAGGTAATTTTTATGTAATTGCATTAGCTCTTCATTATTGGATAGGTTAGAAGTATTGCGCAGATCTATTGATTTGAGTAAAGTGGTCGCGGGTTTAAGTTTTACTGCACAATGGAACTATCTAAATATTCACATGCAATATTGCTGACCTTTGTCCTCAGTACAAGATGAAATTGTTTATTGTTTATACGAATCATTATTTATCCAATGTGTTATCATGCATTCTTGTTTTAATACCCCACCAACTCCCACCTCACTAACAAATGTACCCATTTGTTAACTCTTTTATGCTGCACCAAATTTCTGAGCTATGGATACATTTTCATGTAACACAGAAAAACAAAGTATGTCTATCCCCATCACATTACATCAACTTCCCAATGATATTATAAATGTATTAAATATATGTTTGGATTTTTTCCCAAATACTTGGCACACATAGGCTAGGTCCAAGAATATGATTATGAAAACAGTGATTTAACTGCTCGTGAAACCATTAGTTGATTAGAGTCAGTACTGACTATGTTAGATGATACTATAACTTATTTTCTGATTGAACTGTAAATCTGTTCCAGGTCTTGGTTCACTGTCTTACTGACACCTGCTGGGACACATGCATGGGACTGCCTTCACCGCGTCTCGATACCAAAACTGAAGTCTGCATTATGAACTGTGTGGAACGCTTCATTGATTCAACTACTTTTATTACAAAACGTTTGATGAACACTACTAAATACCGTTCAGATTCCCCTCTTGAATTTCAGTAATTTAAGTGAAAGTTGATCTGTAATAATGTATTCCAGTGTCAGAAACTTTTTACACCGCCACAAGAGGAAGTTTATTGTGACAGGAGCTGTATTTGGCGGTCTGTACCTGCTGATGAGCTATGCCCAAAGAAAATTAAGAGAATGGCAAGAAAATGAAGCCAAGAAATTTTTTGAGATGACGCGTAAAAAGCAGCACTTTGAGAGCACAGAACGCACCTGCAATCAGACAATCCTCTCATTGTCTAAAATCATTTCTGAAAGTATTCTTGGCACATTGAATACTGAAGAAATAGTGCAAAAATTGCAAGATAATCCTGAAGATAAACTGGCACTATGGGAACAGTTGAAGATCATGATATTTACCAGGATTTGTACCCTTGCATATGCACTTTGCATTGTACAAGTGACTCTAAGGGTTCAACTCAACATCATAGGTGGTTACCTATACAGAGATTCTGCGCACGAGTTTGAGGACTCTCTCATAGACAGCAACTTGCAAGCCAAATACTTATCGTTGTGTCACCACTTTGTGGGGCCCGGTGTCGAAGACTTAGTAAAACAAATAGAGAAAGTAGTAAAAAGGGTAGTAGAACCAGTGTCGTTAAAAAAGAAAATAACGCTTCAAGAAGTTGAGCAAATGTTTTGGTCAATACAAACTATTCTGTGTACTGACACAATAGAAGGTGATCCTGTTAAGAAAATGGTTCATTATTTGGTTGGCCATGCTGAAATAAATGATGCAAAATTAGATACCATTGTGAAAGAAACTATGGATGTCCTAGAGAGTGATGAAGTCACAGCAATAACAATGTCTTCTGTTAGCAGGAGCTTTTCATTAGTGATTGACGAAGTAGCTAACCTATTTGTGTCCAAATCTGCTCCTCTTACTAAAAATCACTTGGAGATTGGAGAGGGCCACATTGTCACAAATGGAGCTGTCAAGCTAGGAGCACCGGCCAATTCCTTTGTAGATGTGAATAAAGTTGAACTGCACTTGGTTAAGCTTTTGCCAGTAATGAATGAGCTTGTAAGCAAGAACTTATGCAAGGGCAACACAAACATTCCAGATTTATTGACACAACAACTTACACTCAATGATAAGTTGAAGTTATTGGGTGCAAATATATATGAAGTATTTAGTAGTGTCTAGTATTGGTTTTAGTTGAGTAAATTAAGTTTTGTTGCAAATAACTTGTACTGTAATAGATACTTAATTTCATAGTTGAACTTTGAAGTATTTAATGGTAAAGGTGTACTTCAACTTAGCTAAATAAAAGAGGTGTAATATAATAATAACTAACTTGCAATAGACAAATTTCAGTGAGTAGCTTACAATGCCTTTTAGAGATAAATATTATATAGTAAATACATACTGTAATATCTTTGTTATATTAAAATAGAGTTTTAACACAATAAGTTGCATTGACAAAAGTGTTACACAAATAATAAGTGTTCACCAATATTGTACAAAATTAAGTGCCTGCTTGTAGTCTAGATGCTACATTATATTTTCACAGACTTGCCTTGCATATAGAAGTACCTAATATGGGAAAATTAGAACAAACTTATGATGAAACATTGCACTTAAGTCCGTGTTCTTAATAAGCAATAATTATTTATGGACAAAGTAATAAATGTATCAAATATTTAACATTTTTGTTATACTAGTCTTGTTATTTGTCTTTCTATCTTATAGTTGTGGTATTTTTGATAATACGTACCTTCTTAGATTCGTCACAATTTTCGATTACATTGTTATTTTTTAGGTTTAATTATATTTTTTCTATAAATATGGGGAAATTAATAAAAGTGACCAAATGTCAAAATTTGTGTTATTAAATACCACTCTTTCCACTAGGTTGAATCAAATATCTGCGATGCTTTGCGAATTGTTGGAATGAAATTGTGCAGAATTAATTAATTATGGCCTGTGCTCAAGCCCGTGGTTCACGCTTAGCGAATTTCCATAAAAAAAGAACACTTGTATTAATAAATTAATGTACCTACAAATCTATCTTAAATAACTCTAAACACTTTTGTCAGACGTGGCGAAACGACCCTTGTTTAGATCGTTTACCCTCTGCCTAACCCATTAGGGATAAAGACGTGATTTTATGTATGTATGTATTAATAATGCGCTTGTGGCGCCAACAACGGTGTCAATATAGACAATTATGAACTATACCATGCAGTAATACTCGTAGTATACCTACTACGTACAATAATACTAATATATTTATTACCAAATTGGAGTGTTGGGTAAAAATTTATCCTGGTTAAGGATTACACATTAAGATAAGATAAGAATATACTTTATTGCACAGAAAAGACACAAGAGAAAATAAAATTAAATGAAACAAATAGTAATACAAATAGGCGGCCTTATTGCTATGCAGCAATTTCTTCCAGGCAACCTTACTTCCATGCTGGACTGGGAGAGATAGAAAAACATAGAATGTTCCAGCTGCCCTTCCTCCCGGGCATGCTGTAGAAGACAGCAAAAGGGACTCGAGGGTTACAGTGTATTGTAATTTAGGCGATGGGCTGACAACCTGTCACTATGGCAATACATATTACAATCTAAAATTACCCTCAATTATTGTCAGACGCGGCGAAAGCGCCTTTTACGAGGCGTTTAACGCTCTGCCTACCCCGTAAGGGATAAAGGCGTGATTTTATGTATGTATGTATGCAACCTTAGGGTACAGGAAAATAAAAAGTTGAACTAGTGGGCTGGTATCCATTACATTTTGTAGTGGCATTAACCATTACTGTAATCCACAAAAGTAATGATAACTTTTTGGGATTACAGTAATGCTTAATCAAGTAATCGTATTACTCGATTACTTTTGGATATTTGACTGATTTGGCTGTTATAACGGAATTTGGCAGATTGGACAGAATCGCAGATTTGGCAGGCTGGGGAGATTAAGCTGATTGGGCAGATTGAGCAGGCAACCGGCCCAATTTGCCTAATCTGTCACATCTGCACAATCTGTCAAATTCAAATCTGCTCAATCTGTAAAATCTGCCTAAACTGCACAATCTGTCAAATCTGCCCAATCTGGCTCAATTTGTCAATTCAGCACAATCTGTCAAATGTGCTCAATCTGTCAAGTGTGCCCAATCTACCCAATCCATCACTCACAGCGCCCACTCGCCCCCCGTGCCCCTCACTACCCTAAGTGTTAACTGCCGAGTGGAAAGTCTTCAAGTTTTACTGCTACACAAAGTTATAGCAGGGAGCCATCAATTGAAAAGTAATCGAGTAATTATATTAATGATTGCAGATAGCAATTACTTGTTTGCAATTACTTTGAGTTTTCATACGATACCCAACACTGCCAAGTAGCATGGTTAGTATTCTGGGTTGTTGTGGTCCTCATGGTACCCCACTGGTACAAAGGGCCTTCACGAGCTTTCTCCATTCTCCCCTATCTTGTGCCTTCCTTTTGGCTTCCTCCCACGTCAATCCCTTCCTGTTGAGTTCGCTCTCTATGGATCGTCGCCAGGTGTGCACGGGTCGACCAGGTCTTCTTCTGCCGCTCGGCTGCCACACAAGTGCTATCGAGGTGGCATTCGTCTCGCTGCGCCGGAGAGTGTGCCCTATCCACCACCATTTACGTTGAGCACTTTCTTGCTTGATGGGCTTCTGCTGGCGTCGGGCCCACAAGTCCTCATTCCTGATGGTGTTCGGCCAATAGATGCGGAGTATCGACCTGAGACACTTGTTGACGAACACTTGTAGTTGGCTCGTCAGTGTTGCCGTCACTCTCCACGTCTCGCAATCAAGCACACTTTTCACTATAGAGTCGAAGAAGTGTAAGTTTGATGCG
Organism: Scrobipalpa costella; assembly: GCA_949820665.1. Classification (NCBI taxonomy): domain Eukaryota; kingdom Metazoa; phylum Arthropoda; class Insecta; order Lepidoptera; family Gelechiidae; genus Scrobipalpa; species Scrobipalpa costella. Next base: position 10,787,911 of record OX463295.1, on the reverse strand, counting down.
ACGAGTTAGTTTATTTGACGTCCAGACTGGCTTGAGTTGAGCAAAAGCGCCATTCGCCTTTTTTATTCTGGCATCTACGTCTTCACTTGAGCCGCCTTCGTTAGTAATGCAGCTTACTAGGTACGTGAACTTAGAGACAATGTCCAGAGGGGCATTGATTAGCTTCTGAGGTATGCCATTACTCGCATGTCAAGCGTTTTCTTTGAGTTAATTCGCAATCCCACATTCTCTGCCATCAGCCTGATGTTCTCAAGCTTGGCCTGCATCTGGATTAGAGTTGGCGAAATTAACACAATATCATTGGCGTAGTCGAGATCCTCCAAGATGTTATTCCTCCATGCAATGTCGGCGTCGACACTGCATCTCGCATGATGTCATCCAGCAGGAAAAGTCAGGAAAATTTATGTTTGCCATTCGACACTCTGCTCTATCAGGACGCGTAAGGTGTTAGTGTGGTTAGTACACGAGCGTCCAGGTCTAAATCCAGCCTGTTCTTCACGGAGAGTGCCTGCAATTTGTGGGACATCCGGTTCGAGCAATTTAGCTAGAACTTTTGATGGAGATGAGACTGTTACAGTGATATTCCTCTCCAATTGTCACACACAGTCATCTTGCCTTTCTTGGGGACCTTTACGAGAAGCTTAGCACTCCATTGGGACATTATCTGTTCCGATTCCTAGATTCGCTCGATCAGAGGTTGCAGCAGTGAAGCTGATCGTACAGGGTCAGCTTTCAGCATTTCGACGTTGATGTTGTCTATACAAGGAGCTTTCCCAGGCTTCAGTTGCTTTATGGCTTTAACCAATTTATCTAATCTTGGTGGGGTTATTGATATGTCCTGCAGGGTGACAGGGTTATCTGACTGAGGTGGTGAGGGTGATGAGTATCTTGTCAGTAAATTGGTGAAATACTCTGTCCAGCGCTTGAGCTGTTATTCAGCTGTACAGAGTAGCTGGCCCGAACTATCTTCTTGTGATTTCTTCGGACGGCGGTGCTTCTTGCTAACTATGCGCTTGGTGATGTCATACAGCTCCCTTATGTCGTTTCTACGCGCTGCTATCTTAGCTCGGTCTGCTTAGCTTATCTGCCTCATGTCGTATATCCCTCCTGGCAAGTTTTTTGATGGAAGTGCGCAACGATGAGTATTCCTGTCGCAGCATGCTGTCCAATGGCGTATTCAGCAGTTGGAGTTTGGGAAGTTGTCTGCGCTCAATCACTTGCCATAGTTCTTGCGCCATCCATGGTTCTCTTTTGGTACAGGTATACCCAAGAACTTCCTCGCCCGCTTTGTTGTAAGCACTTCGAATACGATCCCAGTTTTCGTCCATTTTCTCGTCTTCTTATTCTTCAAAGAGATCAAAGCTGTTTTGCAAAGTAAGACTGAATTCTTTTTTGTAGTCACTTTAGTCGAACTTTTGGATATTGATTTTTTTTTGTAGGTTCTGTCCAGTTTTCAGTGTGGTGCTGCTATTTTGAGACGCACTTCCGCTACTACAAGATAGTGGTCGCTAGCGACGTCAGCTTTACGTTTGTTTCTAACATCCACAAGCAAAGATCGCCAGGCCTTACTGATAGCTCAATGGTCGATTTGATTGAGGGTCACTTTGTCAGACGACACCCAGGTAGTTTTATGGCACTCTTTATGGTGAAACAGAGTACCTCCTAGAACCAAAACTTGCGCCGAGCATAGACCACCGAAAAGTTGACCGTTCTCGTTTATTTCTCCGGATTTTCCTTGCTGGCCCATATAGTGTTCGCGATCTTTATTGTCTGAACCCGTCTTTGCGTTCATATCACCCATTAGGATTACAATGTGCTGCGTCTAGATGCTTGTTAGAGTCTTTTCAAGTTGTTCGTAGAACTTTGTTTTTGTTTCCAGGGTGGCTAAGTTGGTAGGACCGTAGCACTGAACTACCGTTAACTTTTTCACCCGTGATTAAAAGCGAGCACATACATAATAAGGAAGTTTCCATTAGCAGGAAAACCAAAAATAATATTTTTATTGAAAAGATTAGAGTATTACATTAAATATGCTGAAAGATTTTTTCAATATCTTGAAAAATTACGGAGTAAGTAGTAGTATCGTAGCAAAGTATCGAATTTCACGGCTGTATCGTGTGAATCATAATAACTATCTATACATATAATAAATCTCTAGAAGTTTCGTTTCTGTACATAAATATTCTTCCAAAAAAAATATTGCAGCATTCATCAGTCAGGCATTATTAACGATATAAAGACCAAATGTTTGCTTTTTTTCTTTTTGTTTGTCTGTATGTTACCACATCACGCTAAAACTACTGAACCGATTTCAATGAGACTTTTTTTATTCAACTCAGTGTTACACAGGTTGCAACTTAAGATACCTAAAATCACGCTAAGTCACTTAGAGGGTAGGCAGGAAATACGAATTTGGCTATTTTTTTACCGAATTCGATCAAACTTTTTTATTCGACTGATAATACTGGAAAAAACATAGGATACAAATAATCATGCCACCTGAGTTGGGGGGGAGGTAATAAATTAAATTTTGATTGTTTCTCACCCGATTTGATGGTTTTTATTCGGCTGAATGTTACCTCACCTAAAACTTTATAGATTTTTTTTTTTTTTTTTTTTTTTTAATATATATAGGCGAGCATTTGTCCGCCATCTCACCTGGTGGAAAGTGACGATGCGGACTATGTTGAAACATACTCACCTATGTAGTGCCTATTCACTCTCGCCTTGAAAAGGCCCAGGTTATATTGTTCCGGAAACAGATCTGCCGGCAGGGAGTTCCACTCCTTAGCCGTTCGCATTAAGAATGTGGAAGCGAACCGCTTCGTGCGAATTTGTGGTATATCCACGACATAAGGGTGGAACCCCTGTCCACGCCTCGTGCTCCGGAGATGGAAAGGGGAGGGGGGTATAAGGTCATGAAGTGCTAACGCGCACTCCCCGAAATGTATCCTGTAAAATACCGACATGCACGCCACTCTGCGACGGTGCTCAAGGTTCTGTAGTTTTGCCTCAACCAGTGCTGAGTCTCCAATGAGCTTCTTAGCGCGTTTTTCGATATACGTAAAAAACCACGCCACCTGACTTAGGGAGTAGGCAGAAAATTTAATCCCGTTTTTAAAAAATCTCATTACAATACAGTAAGTCTTACGCACTCAAGTATCGTGTTAGGCTTAGCTAACGAGATTCGTAATGACACAAATAAATAAGAGTAGAGATTAAAACGTTCATCGAGACGATGGACAACCCGACCCCGACCGCCTTTGGCGCCGTAAACGTAAAGAATGGAGTGATCTTTTCCTGCTTAAATTGTTGTCCCTTTCTGTTCCCTCATGATAGAAAAAGTCGCGTATAGACTTTTTTGATACTACGAATTGGCTCAACTATTAATCGAGCGAGGGGATCGCCAACTCGCTGATAAAGCCGCGGCTGAGTGAGCTGGGACCCCGTGGGATCAGCAAAGTCGACGGCCAATCGGTAAAAACTCAAAAGTTTATCAGAAGTGTTTGAGTTCCCAAGATAAATCTCACCACCGCGATCTAAAAATATCGCCAAATCGTACAGCGACATCGGTGATTCAGCGGACAAAACAAGTTACGTTTCGTTTAAAGACATGTTTCACTCCTTTTTATTAAATTTTGAGTGACTGTATTCTATCCCAATTATGTAAAATTTAAAACAAAAAATATATCGCTGTTTAAAACCACGCGTACGGAGTCGCGGGCACAGCTAGTTAATAATAAATAGTGAATAACCAACAAAACCTAATTACTTTCGAGGTCTGCTCTAATGACGAATAAATGAATAATTTATGGCACAGTACAGGCCTAACCCTGATATGTTTTGATGAACGACCAAACACGTAAAACGTGGATTAATACTTGCTTTGTAAGAGCTGGCGAAGTCCGTAAGTACATAACGTAAGTACGTAACGTTAGGTACTGACCTAGTACCCTAAGATCTGCCACAATCGCCCGTAAAGCCCTAAAAATGAAACTTCAAAAGAACTTGAAACTTGAAAAATTTTAATATCTTTCATACCGGGTGTAAGGGAAAGCGTCCCGCAAACTAATAGGTGTTGCTCAGTCAATGAAACTGAACAACTATCACCAGGAAGTTCTTTTAGGAAATTAAAAAAAAAACCCTTTAGGGGAGGAAAATCCAAAAATCCTTTCTTATTGGGTGGTTACGTCATAAAAGAAATCTGTCAAAATTTTATGATTCTAGATTTAGTAGTTTAGGCTCTGCGTTGATGAATCAGTCAGTAAGGGCAAACGATTTTATAAGTACCTATTGATAAAAGGGCTAGAAATCCGTGCTTCGGAAGGCACGTTGAGCCGTTCGTCTCGGTTAATACCGTTTAATACCGTAGATATTAGTCGTTAAGCCATATTAGATTCCAGTGCTAAGCATTGGCAGCTTGAAAACGATGACCTAATCTAGGATTGGGTCTGGTTTCCCTTCTGATGGCAGTCGTTCTGTGTAAAAACCAGTACCCTCGTTCAAATTATCTAGATTAGGTAGCCGACCCCGTAAGATACGGGATAAGACTAGGGAGATGATGAGGTAAAAGGGCAAAAGGTATTTTATCCGACTAATTTAAAAATACCCTTTTTTATTTCTGGTTCTAGATCAGAAGAAAAAAGTTTGTTTATTCGTTATACCGGCGACGTTGCCACATCTATCACGATATCAGGTTTTATTTTACTACTAACAACATAAATTAGGGCCGAATGCTGAATGCAACTTCTGTTTCACGACTGTTTGGAAATAGAAACACTCCTTTGTCTTTTATTCTACGTGCAGCTGTCTATCTATTCCAATTAATAAACAAGAAATATGCTGCAAAGAGTTCAGTTCTTAGGTCAGCTGGGATAAATTTCTTTTTAGAAATTTACTTACCTATAATTACAATACAATACAATACAAGATACTTTATTGCACAAAGAAACACAAATACATACAACAGAAAAGTAAGGAACAAAACAGTACAATATAGGCGGCCTTATTGCTAAAGCAGCAATTTATACCAGGCAATCTTTGGGTATTAGGATAGTACATAGCAGATAGCGGGATAGTGCATACTAATTATTAATAATTACCTATTACGTCGTCATTGACTTTTCTATGTTTCTTGAGTTTATAAATTTAAAAAAACCGTCTGATGCCGATTTACTTACATATGTAGGTACAAGGTACATAGGCCTTTGGTCAAAGTTTATGTTTGGCCAATAAGTAGTGTATTATTTTCCAAACATGAACTTTGATCTTAACGCCTTTCGAAAAAAACTTTAACTAAGTACGACGTGAATTACCTACTCTCAGGTAAAGCGAAAGTTTCAGACATGCAATGACGGCATTAGGATACGAACATGAGAAACGAGGATTTGTGGTCCATTTTCCTGCAGACCCATATTTCAAAAGAGATCGCGCATCGTAAATCGAGTTGGATTGGGCATGTTCTTCGGAGAGGCGAAACCTGGCAGGAGTCGCCGAGGCGCTGATGCAGACCTGTTCAAGACGGCTGGAGTGACCTGAGAACAAGTAAAGATCACGGTGCAGGACAGGGAAGAACGGAAGAAACTCTCCAGGGCTTTTTGTACCAACATGGTACGAAAGGACTACAACACACCAACCCTACAGTCTATCATACTAAATTGATTTGACTGAGATTTTTAATATTACATCCCACAATTACACGAAGAGTCTTCGTAACATTTTCTTATAATATCGAATTATAAAACTGTGCCACCAACGCGTTTCAAGAACTGCACTTCTCACTTCTTCCGGCTGAGGATTTTCAATCAATTCGTAGGATTATATTTCTTGACAGCTTCAAAACAAGGTGGATTATTTTTAACTATTTCCGAAGACACCGCTCTTCCGCTAAACTAAAACGTTGTAGCGCTTCATCATGATCATACATTATACATACATATTTGTGGAATTCATCTTATGGCCCTGAAGAATATTGAGTTGATATGAAAAAGTCAATGTTGGTAATGTAGGTAAAATCTGAAAATTAAAGAAAAAATATGATTGTTTTATATAGCAACGCCAGTGAATTGATTGGTCTGAAAGGTAAATAAGTAGCGTATTTTTTATTACTAGCGACCCGCCCCAGCTTTGCACGGACATTATCAGTGTTTCTCTACTACGTTATGCCAGTATTATACATATAAACCTTCCTCTTGAATTAGTCTATCCATTAAAAGAAACCGCAACAAAATCCGTTACCTAGTTTTAAAGATTTATGCATACATAGGGATATAGGGACAGAGAAAGCGACTTTGTTTTATACTATGTAGTGATAATGATAGCAATTCGTAGTAGCAAAAATAGCGACTTAACTAATATAAGTCTATACCTGTCATTTTCTTTCATGAGAGAACAGAGAGAGTACGTCATGAGCACGTTATAAGTACGTAATGGGCAGGTCATAAGCACGTTATTTGCACGTTATGATGAGTACATCATGCGCACGTTATAGGTATGTTGTGGGCACATTATGAGCACGTTATGAGCACGATATGCACCTATTATGCAACGTTCTCATATATACATATAATCACGCCTTTATCCCTAATGGGGTAGTTTTCATAACGTGTTAATAACGTGCTCATGTTGTACTCATCATAACGCGCCCATAACGTGCTCATGACCTCATAACGTAGTCACAACGAGCGCATTACGTGTGAGTAACATTTCCATAATGTGATCATAACGTGCTCATGACGTACTCATCATATTGTGCTGATATAACGTACTCATAAAGTGCTCATGACGTTCTCATCACAACGTATGCTCATTATGTGCCCATGAGGTGCTATATCATGTTCATAACGTGTAATGACGTGCTTATCATAACGTGCTCATAACATGCCCTTAACTCGCACATAATGTACTTATAACGTACTCACCACGTATGCATCACTTTGCTATCGCCAGCCTGGAACCGTGTACCACTTGTGGGGTGCACTAGTTATCATCATCATCATTTCAGCCAACATCTACCCACTGCTGAGTATAGGCCTCTTCTTTTGGTCGCCATCTACACCGGTCCTGTGCCTCTTGCACCCACTGTTTCCCCGCGATCGCCACTATATCATCGGTCCACCTGGCTGGTGGTCTGCCTACTGGACGTTTTGATGATAACGGCAGCCAGTCCGTTACCGCCTTGGTCCACCGTCCGTCGTCCCGACGAGCCAAGTGTCCTGCCCACCCCCACTTCAGTTTCGTGATTCGTTTCCCGACATCGACGACTCTAGTTCGCCGTCTTATCTCTTCATTCCGAACACGATCTTGAAGTTTGATGCCTAGCATGGAACGCTCCATGGCTCTTTAAGTGACCTTTACTTTGTGTACGCTTTCTCTAGTGAGCGTCCATGTTTCGGCACCGTATGTGAGCGTGGGCAAGACACATTGGTTAAAAACTCTGGTCTTCAAGTTTTGCGGGATTTTGGACTTGAAGACGTCTTTAAGTTTCCCAAAGGCGGCCCAACCCAACTGAATAAGCCTTTCGACCTCTTTGACTTGTGCTTGTCGACCAAAGGATAAACAATGTCCAAGATATACGTAAGTATCCACCGCCTCAATCGGACTGTTACCAACGATTATGTTTGGTACTGTTGAGTGACTCAACATAATTTTGGTCTTGGACAAGTTCATCCTAAGGCCGACTTTTAGTGATGCTGTGTGCAGCTCTTCCAGCATATTTGTGAGATCTACGACACTTTCAGCTATGAGTGTCAGGTCATCAGCAAACCTCAGATGCGACAGCTTAGCGCGATTTATACAGACTCCTCTCTCCTCCCAATTTAGAGTCTTCATAGCGGCTTCAAGAACATTTGTGAAGAGCTTCGGGGAGATAGTGTCTCCTTGACGTACACCCCGACCCAATGTCACAGGACTAGTTAGATCATGCATTCGCACTTGTATAGTCGCTGAGCTGTACAGCTCCCGGAGGACACACACGTACCTACTGTCGATGCCGCAACGGTGGAGAGAATGGAACACGGCCCAATGTTCGACACTGTCGAAAGCCTTTTCGTAATCAACAAAGGCGAAATATAAGGGCCGGTTATACTCTCTGCATCTCTCCATCATTTGCTTGATTGTATGTATATGATCGACAGTAGAGTATCCACTCCTGAAGCCCGCACTGGTTGATACTCATCTAGAGTCCGGGTTAATCGATTGCTCAAGACCTTTGCGAAAACTTTGTACACCTGGGAGAGAAGGCTGATGGGTCGGTAGTTTTTTATTTGGCTCTTGTCTCCTTTTTTAAAAAAAATTTTGACTACCGAAGTCTTCCAGGCGTAAGGTGTGGTACTAGTTTCTACCACTTTGTTGAAGAGCTCTACCAGGATTTTGAGCATGGGTTTTCCCCCTGCCTGCAGCATCTCCGTTGTTATCCCATCCTCACCAGAAGCCTTTTCCCTTTTCATTTGTTTCAGAGCGAATTTTATCTCCTCAGGCAGAATAGAAGGCAGTAGATCGTCTGTTAGTTTTTCTATTGGGGGTGCTCGTGGATCTGAAGGTTCTGGTGTATCAGGTTCAGCTGACTTAGATGTATATAATTCCTGGTAAAACTCCTCAACAATATTTAGTAATCTGGTTCGATCTGTAACTGTAATTCCAGTTATGTCTTTCAGTTTGTTGATTTCCTGTTTAGTTTGATTAATCCTTTTTCTAAAAACTTTGGGTCCTCGATGCTGCTCTATTGTATTTTCTATAACTTTTATTTATCACCAGTCTGAATTTTACCCGTAGCAATATAAAATAGAATATATTTTCAAAAATTCCTTTAATTCAGGTGTTTGTTTTTTTTTAGATTATTAATAAGTGTAAAGTAGGCCTATACCATAGGTCTTATATGAATCCAGTTTACCTCCGTATTGCCCTTATTTAACGATTAAAAAAAACGATGTGTTTTACTTCATATATTTTCTTTTGACATATGTGATACTTGTTTCAGCTTTGGATCATCACCAAATATAAACCAACGCAAGCTTTATAAGCACAAATATTTTCACTTTTCTGCTACGAAGGTTTTCCGAAATATATGCAAATAAAAAATTGGATTTTTTCAAATAGTTCTAAGTTTGTGATAATATCAGTGTCAGTAAAAAGTATTATTATAATAATCTGTATAATAATATAATAATCTGTAAAAAAACAAAACCTGAATTTTAGACATTATTTTTAAGTAAAAAAATATCTAAAATAAATTATTATTTTCTTTTTGCTACGGCTGAAATCGATTATTATGGCCTATATATTATTCATACCGATTTTCATAACTCTACCCTCCTTTGCAGCGAAGTTAGGCGTGCCGCGAGGGCTGCCACTAAGCAAAGAGATGGATAGTTTGAAGAAATGCTCGCTATTTCCGTAGAAACTTTCAAACGCAAAATAAAATTAGCTTTACTTAAGAGACAACGTGTTGCAGAGGACTGGAAGTACACTTATTACAAAACTCTGCCTCTTATATCTTTTTTTGATAAATAATAACCCTTATTTTACGCACATATTATGTATGGTACACAAACACTCACACACACACACACACACACACACACGCACACAAAAGAAAGTATATATCAATTAATTAATTAAGTTCCTTTTAGTTACTTCTTGCTTTGTTTTTCTTTATATTGTGTAAATTTATTAGTAAGGTAGCATTGGAGCACAGCACTACAACCATAGCAAATTAAAAAGTCACAACCCTCTATTACCCACTCTCCTGCATAAGACCTTAAGGAGAAGGGGGTGACTGAAAATCAGCGCTACGTAGTGTCGTGCAGCGACTCTACGCATGCATAAAGCTGAGTCACTCCCTTTTGCCTGATTTGATAGTTTTAAGTTAGGTTAAGTCTGTAATGTATTTGGTTTTTTTTTTATAAGGCAATAAATTATTTTTTATCTTTATCTTTTATCTATTTGGCATCTTGTCTAAGTAAAGTCTAACTTTGAGGAGAAGACAAGATAACAAGAGGCGTTTCTTCGAATCTAGCAGTCGTATCGGAGTGGGAAAACGTTGAACACAAAGACCGAAATGAACTACCACATACAAACTTGGATTAAAACCCAGACCCACCTGTTCGATGATAACGTCACGTGTACAGATTAGATATAAATACTTAACTATCTAAATGTAAATCAACTAAATCAGAACATTAAAGATAAATGAATAGTTTATATTCGATTAGTAAATTATATTTTTTTTTGTTTGAATGTTATTTTTGAAAAGTGGGTAGGTTTAAAGGTTGGATTGTAGGTCGAAATTAAAATCTACCTAAATTATTTCTTCTTCTTCTAATTTTCTATGGAGTAATCGCCATTTGCGCGGTATTGTATGTGTCTGTGGAGATGAATGACACGAACACGGCCTCAGCTTTATCTTTTATATGGTCTGTATCAAATTATTTTAATTCCGCAGTGTAGTTAAGTCCAAACTATTATTGTAAATTCCAAAGTGTGTTGTTTGACCATCTTTCACATCGCCAGAAGCAATGGTATTATGGAGGGAGATAAATGGCTGCAGAGACATGATCGCACTCTAAACAATTGTAATCATTTTTCGTATAAATAAGATTCTCTCCACCCACCTAGATAGTTCCGATTTTTTACGAAAAACTTATCTTAAATTTCATGGGATTCTCATAATTTTGTCCAAAAACTGCTAGTATCAAAGTAATTTGACAGTAAAGTTGAATTGCAATTGCAACAAATTTGTATAGGTTGTTGACAAAATATAAAGACTTCATTTTGATTTGATTAATTTTATTTGACATACAAATCGATATAGATATGCATTTCGTCGTCTATCTATACTTTACTTATCCTGTCCACGGAAGTACCTAGGTTTGCCAATAAGAGATCTTCTTGGGTCGAACGGAAAGATAATGTAGGTACTGGCATAGCCAATGATGCCATGCTTTACGACATTTGTGACCCAGTGTAAAATAATGTGTAAGTATCAACTTCGTTCAATATTATTAAACTCTACATATTTACGAGTATCGCTATTTATCCAGGTTTGAGTGGTACCTGGTGAAACACCTATGCACCATTTCGTCCCCAATTTATAAACAATGTACCTATTATTTTTAATCGTTTTTTCCGGATATTACTACCTACATCAACTACTTGGTGGTATTGAGATCCGAGTCACTTCATTTGATAAGAGTTGCATACATTTTATAAAACTAAAAAGAGGATTATAAATGAAACGTTCCGCAGATCGAAACGTTACTCTCTTTAAAACTGAACAGGTTGGTCTAAAAATTCTGACTGAAGACATAGTCAGATTACTTCGACTCTTTCACAAACTCTAACATAAAAATAAGTACTAAATATTATGTTGAATAAAGTGTCTCCTGCTCTGATTAACTTAGCCATATACCCTTATAACGTTAAGTAATAAGTGAACTTATTTTATTGATCTGTTGTTCAATTCAAGTGATGTGAAAATTATCAGCTGTTGTTGTTACGAAGTACTTATGTAAGGCAGGGGACTGAGGCGACACGTCAGCAAGCATCGCGGCGCGGTATAGAGTAGCCCTTTTATTTTGTTGCGCAGATTTACAACAAAGCGGTTGCGCATCAGAAAGTTTTAGATGAAAGCTAGATAACATCGTCAGATTTTTTAATAACAATGAAATATAGTGGTAGAAAATGTAGGTTGGTGGAAGCGGCACGCTCGCTCGTTGGGTGCGATGTGGTATGTGCGGTGGCCGGTGGCGTGCAGTTTGCGCGGTGCGGAGCGGTGGCGGTGCCGCCAATGCGGCGCGGAGATGCGGCTTGCGCCATGCGGCAGGCGGGCAGGCGTGCGCGCGCAGGCCGCCCGCGCGCCAATAACCCGCGACCAGCCGGCTAGCGCGCGCCTCTCTCGCGTCTTATCGACGTGCGAATACGAAAACACCCCGATTTTAATCCAAAACTACTGCTCAAATTTTGTTGTGGTTACGTTCACGTGAACGAAGAAACTGATCTTCGCACAAACTAACATTACAAGTTTTAATCAGTGGGAATCTAAAACTCTTATCAGTGTTAAACGTTCTTTTATGTAAGTAGAAAATACTGCTAAGTTAGTTGGTTATTTTACATAGGGGCAAAAACTAATCAATTTATGAAAAAAATAGATAAGAACAAGTACATTATTATCCTGTCGCCTGATGTTTTAACCACAGTGATTATGTTATTTACAACAATCTTTATTTTTAATTTACGATAAGTAGATATTTTATTTTCTCTACAAATAGTATGGTATAAGTATATTATACATACCTACCTAAATTTTAATTTTGCTGTGAATCATGTAAGAATTTATTTAAGTATCTCTACGTATACATAAATAGTTGATTTCGAACAAGTACAAAAATCCCTAATTCATTAGATTTAGCTCGCGCAACCTAAAACTATTTTAGAGAGCGTAAGTACTCATCCTTAAACGACAATACATAAGTTTTTTTCAAGAGAATGCATTCTTAAATGACGTCAACCTAAACAGCATAGCGATATACCGGCATGAATAACTTCAATCGTAACGTGCCTTTTTATTCCCTATTGCAGACTTCAGCAGACGACTTGACAAATGATGAAACATATAAAACATGGTAAGAACTCTTTTCAGGAATGTTTATCTTTAATCGAATCATTAGTTTTTGAGACACTGTATTTAAACTTATGCACTAGAACTTTATGACAACTTATACATACAAACATATAAACACGCCTTGATCAATAATGGGGTAGGCAGAGCGTGTACGACCTAAACAAAGGTCGTTCCGCCACGTGTGACAAAGTTTTGAGGGTTATTTAAGAAAGATTTTTACGTATATTGCTATAGTGACCGGTTGTCAGCCTTTCGCCTAAATTGCAATATACAGAAACCCTCAGATCCCTTAGCTGGTTTTTAAGCACACCCGGAAGGAAATGCAGCTGGCACATTCTATGCTTTTCCCTCGCTCCCAGTCCAGCATGGAAGTAACTTATCGTATTAAAAATCTAGACGCGTATTGGCCTTCACCGGCTTCATGTAGATAAACTGAAAGACCTGCATTATAATGGGCTAGACGACTTCTAGTTGAGAATTCGGAAAAGTTGAAACTATTTTAACCGTAAACAAGCATTTTTTATACCTTATAAATATAAAAATCGCGCATCATTGATGTGACCGAGAAGGCGGCAAAATTAAAATGGAACTGGGCGGGTCACGTCTGCCGAATGCATCCAGAGAGATGGGTGAAATTAACGACCGATTGGGTTCCCCTCGATAACCGGCGAGGGAGAGGAAGATCGAGGAAACGGTGGCGCGATGACTAAGATTCTTTTAAAAAGTCTCTCAAAACATAGCTGGAGATCGGGACCAGTGGAAGAAGAAAGGGGAGGCCTTTGCCTTGCAGTGGGACATTTCAGGCTAAGTAAAAAAATAATTGGAAGGCACCCGTTCTCGCAGGGAAGAGTATAGAGGGATAAGAGAAGTAAAAAAAGACCTTCATAAGAGTAATAAAAGAATGCATGACGAACAAGATCTAAAAGAGATTGCGTCTAGCTACTCAAAAAAACAGACGAGAAACTTCTATGGCCAAATAAACAGGGGACAGAAAGAATGTAAACCGAGAATCACATATTGTAGAGGTAAAAACGGGACGTTACTGAATGACAAGGCTGATATTACTAAAAGATGGGCAGAATACTTTTTATGAGCTCCTAAATAGTTAAATAAAACCGAATCGCACTATTCCCCTAGCTCTGATGTACAACCTAACTACCAGATATCCGACGATGATACGCTGAAACCCACACAGGTCGATACTAAAAAAGCTATCCAACAACTCAAAACCAATAAAGCGCCGGGTCTACACACATCCAGGGAGAACCATAAAATATGCTGAAACTCGCTTCGATGGAGAAGTACATAAGCTGATGATTCTGAATTGGAACACAGAAATAATGCCTAATGACAAGAACATTATTTGCTGTTATCTTCTTCTGTCGAGTGGGTATCGACTCTATGAACCCAATGAACCCTGGTGTCAGAGTTTTTAAACCGCCTGGTTGCACAACTATCAGGCCTCTGACATGGTTTTGTGTAACGACCACTGTCAAAGACAGCGACCGGGACCGACGGCTTAACGTGCCCTCCGAAGCACGAAATATTTTTCTATTCGGACAATCAGGTGATTCAGCCTGCAATGTCCTACCCAAACTGGGGAAACATTCACAAAGTGATAAATTCTCAAATATCAACTTTGTGTTTTCCCCCCTGGGAATCGAACCCAGGACCTCTGGATCGGAGGCAGTTATCATTTGCTATATTATTTGCTGTTATCTGCCCCTTACATAAGAATGGAGATATACTCGAGTGCCATAATTATAGAGGCATATCTTTACTTTTCACAGTCTATAAAATCTTTGCCAATATTCTCTTCAACAAACTAAAACCTTATGTTGAAAGCACTTTGGGCGAGTATCAGTGTGGTTTTTGGATAAACAGATCCTCAGTAGAACAAATCTTCTCCCTGACGCAGATCCTAGAAAAAATATTGAATTTAATGTGGACACCCACCATCTTTTCATAGATTTCAAGGCTACGTATGACAATGCACATAAATATTTACTCTACCAGGCAATGGCCGAGATCGGAATTCCCAATAAACTCGTGCGCCTTACAGAAATGCTGCTCTGAAACATTCTGAGAGAACATATGACATAACATTTTAGAACATATGACGGACTCAATCAAGGAGATGCACTATCCTGCTTGCTTTTTAATATTGCCATAGATAAGTGTATCCGTAACTCCGAGATCGAGACTGCTGGAAATATTTTCTACAAATAAGTGCAAATTCTGGGGTACGCGGATGACCTCGATCGAGGGAGGAATATACCTGCAGTGGAGAGTGCATATCTTGCCCTTGAAAAATCAGCTGTGGAGGCCGGTCTGAAAGTCAACATGGCCAAAACCAAGTACATGAAGGCGGCTAAGAACCAGCAAACGTGACCATTAGAAATTACCATCAGTGATAAAAATTTTGTCGGAGTTACCGATTTCATATACTACTAGGTAGTCTGGTAACGGATGAGAACGTTATATCTTCGGAAATTGGCCGGAGAATAATGGCCGCTAACAAATGCTATTTCGGATTGTTAAGATATTTCCGCTCAAAGCTACTATCCAGATGTATTAAAATCTTTCTTTACAAGACCTTACTTAAACTAATACTTACCTATGGTTCAGAATGCTGGTTATTTAGCAAAAAAAATACTACGCTGGTGTTCGAGTGCAAAATACTAAGATTCGGAGCTGTGTTTGAGGATGAGAGATGGAGGACACGATACAACCACGAGCTATATCAGCTGTATAATAAGGCTGATGTCATAAAAACCATAAAAATAGGACGCCTACGAAGGGAAGGAAGGGAAGGGAAGGACACGTAATCCAAATAGACCAGGCTAGAGTACCCAAACGTTTGGTAGATGGGCGGCCAGACGCCCGAAGAAGTCGATGCAGACCAAAGCTTAGATGGTTGGATGGTCGAACAAAATCTAAAGAATCTGAATGTGAAGAGTTGGAAACAAAAAGACCTATAAAGATTTACTAAACCATACTAATGCCCACATACATACATACATAAAATCACGCTTTTATCCCTAATGGGGTAGGCAGAGCGTAAACGACACAAAGGTCGTTCCGCCACATCTGACAAGTTTTTAGGGTTATTTAATTACAGATGATTATGTCCCACCCACGGCTGTAATGCCTTAGATGATGATGATTAAAATAGGTATGTATGGCAATGGCAACATACATTAATCTGTATACAAAGATTTCAGGTTATACTAATGTTAAACAGTTTTCAGATCACAAAAAATCCCTCTGGACTAGATCAAAACAGAATTGCGTAACTTTTTTTTTATAAGTATTAATTTGATGATTTTGCTATGAAACAAGGGCGCTAGAAGTACTACACGCTTGAAATATCCAATTTGAAATATAAATAGTGAAAGTACATGCATAAAATATTCTTTAGCTTCATCTGAATACGCGTCGCCATTGTTGCTGAAATATAATTATTATGCTTAAACAAGAATAGAAATAGACGAATGATTGTTTTAAATAGCGTATTATTTAATATTCAGTAGTCTTTATTATACTTACCATTCTTTCTTATAAAACAGGCATGCGGTTATCAAAGCTGATAAGAAAGCAATTTTCAAAATATTTCACTCAGCTTGTTTTGCTATCGTATTCGCATACTACTTACTAATCGTGGCGTTTAGAGGCCGTTTAAAACGATTTGTTACGTAACAAAAAGTATTTAAAAATAATAATAAAAATAGGTTATCGTATCGTTATTGTAGATTTTATTATACTTTCAGAGCTTCGTACATCACCAAGAAGGTTAGAAATAACATAATGGATATTTTGTGCCGCAGGAATAATAATATATTTGGATTATTATCTAGAAATGAAAACAAATTTTATGACAAGGAAATCTATTTTTAAGTGTTTCAGTAACGATGAATGAGCATCAATATTATTTTTAATTTTACTAACAAAATTGTTTGATCGAAGTGGGGAAGTCAATTTTATGTATTTCCTGAGAAAGAAAACTAAGTGAAAATTGTTCAATTTCGTTGATTATGTGAGCTACAGACCCCTATCAGTACATCCGATATGGTATCTACCACTATACCTATACGTATTATACGTTATTATAAGATCAATTCAAAATAAATAGGTACACACAATAAACTGTGAAACAAAATAATTAATAAATAAGTATGTCTTTTGGTTTAATTCAATTTATTTATTCGTTAACAATATAAATTGTGTTCGAAATAACATAAAATAACAGTTCAAGATAACAATAAAATTCAACAAACTTATTAATTATAAGGTAATAAACTTCAATCGTTAGAACTGATTTATCAATAGTTCAATATTGAAAAGTCTACAATCTAAACTTATAAAATCGTTTGTCCTTACTCACTGACTGATTCATTAACGCATAGTCAAAACTACTAAAGTTAGAATCGTGAAATTTGGAGAGCTGGTTTCTTTTATAACGAAACCTACCACTAAAAAAGGGATTTTTGGAATAACCTCCCCTAAAGCGGTAAAAAAGGGGTGCGAAGATTGTATGAAATTCCGTCAGTTTTGACGATAGGATCTTTAAATTTTGTATATAGTCTAATGAATTAAAAGTAATGAATACGTGTTTCAGCGTTGTTCAATATACCCAGTTAAAGAAACACACAATTTTGAATTAAAACTAATAATACAAATATAATTGACACATATTTCAGCGTTTTTTGGAAATTTACGGGTGAAATGATTCACCAACGCAGAAGCTATAGTCATGAAGTTTGGAGAGCGTGTTCCTTTCATAACGTTACCTGCCACTAAGAAATGATTTTTGGATTGTCTACACGGGGTAAGGGGGGGGGAGGTTTGAAGTTTGTACAAAAGTCCGTCAATTTGAAAGTTAGGATCTTGAAATTTCGTATTTTGACTAAATGCAAAAATAATGAACACGTGTTTATTTAAACGTGTTTTAGCTTTTTTGAAAATTCCGCCTTCTCCTTCTTAAATAGGGTTTGGAAGTTTGTATGGAAATACCGTCAATTTTGAAGTTAGGATCTTTGATATTTGTGTTTAGGCTAATTATTAAAAATTTATGGACACGCGTATCAACGTTTTTTTATTCTTGACCCCTAAGGGAGTTAAATATTTGATGGAAGTTTCTGTGAAAATCGGCCAATTTCGAGGCTTACCTTGAACTTAAGATTCTTAAATCTTCCGTTTTTTTTTTAATGCTATTTATTTAAAAAATAATAGACACGTGTTTCAGCGTTTTTGAATTGTCTACCGGGTAGATTCTACCCCTAGCAGGTTTTAAATAGGTGATAAAAGGTTTTATGAAATTCCGCCAATTATAAATTTGGATCTTCCGATTTTGTGTTAAGGGTACCTAATCAAAACAAATCACTCTCACGGGAAAACTCTAAGTCGCGCGCGGGTGAAACTGCGGGGTGGAAACCTAGTTAAATTCATATAGGTAAGGTAAGAGTGTAGAGTCAAGGTTATACTAAAATTAAATAATAAACATAAAGGAGGTGGATTATTTTGTTATTTAAAAATATTTTATTTCTTGATCTTTAGTGCATCGTACGTTCCATTGGTAACAGATATTTATCGAAAGCGAATATGAGAAGATCTACTGATCTACTTAACGAGCTGCCTATCTTTACCATGCCCAATTTCCCAGAGTACCAAGCTCAAATGTACACCCTTTCTAAATGAGGTTCATTCTTTTAATTTTGAAGGCGGAACGTACCTAACCTTTAGTTTATGTTTGGTCGTTGACGCTCTACGTACCCTATTAGATATAAAGGCATGGTTGTATGTTCGTAAAAAGTTGCCTGCATATCTTTTGATTATTATGTATCATCTATCTCAGACTCGCTCTATCGTTCTGCTTTTCATTAAAATTCATATAGCCGTTTTAGTCGGTTCAGATTTTTAGTATAGACGGATTTGAATTTCGAATTCTGAATCCAAAAAATAAAGGTCAAATCGCACTATAGTGTCACAATGCGACGCGCCGTGACGCGATAAAATATTCTTTGTATGAAAATGTATGTGGGCACATACAATGCGACAAAGTTGTAATTTTTTTTATTAAAAGATGTTGTCGCGACGCGTCGCGTCGCTGTAGTGCGGTCTAACCTTAAGTCTTCTTTCTCTTCTTTATTTATATAACTAGCTGTGCCCGCGACTTCGTACGCCCGGTTTGTATGGAAAACACGCAGTGTCGAACATACTGAAAACGCTTCTCGGCGCGTAGGAGCAGGACCTGGTAACCCGCGCGCGGAAGCGTGTTTCGCATTGTCTGATCTTTGTTTTTGTATGGAAAATACGCTTCCGCGCGCGGGTTAGCAGATCCCGCTCCTACGCGCGGAGTAGCGTTTTCAGTATGCTCGACACTGCGTGTTTTCCATACAAACAGGGGTACTTACTCAATACTAGAATGATTTGCGTGATTATTTCTAGCCTGGGCTGGACACCAGGTAATTAAAAAAACTCAGACAAATAAAAAAGTCCCTTTAAGATCGGTTAAAAACGATCAGAGATAAATTTCCTGCCTAAGGTGGCGTGATTATTTGGATTGTAACTTTGAGTTTAAGTTATGCTTAGTCAAACAAAAAAGTTCCATCAAAATCGGTTAAAAATGTTTGAAATTCAATTTCCTACCTACCCCTAAGTAAGGACAGGTAAGCTTTTTCTTCTAGATTCCATATTTAGATTTTATATTTATTTAGCGTGATTTTAGGTATCCTAAGTTAGAACCCGGGTAACACACAGTTGAATAAAAATAGTCCCATTGAAATCGGTTCAGCAGTTTTGACGTGATGTGGTAACATACAGACAGACACAGACAGACAAAACTTAAAAAAAACATCGTTTTGATCTTTATATCGTTAATAACGCCTGCTGCATTTTTTTTGTAAAAATATTCAATGAATAGACACGACCCTTCTAGAGATTTATTATATGTATAGATATTGTTACGTGCTCGACGTTTCGTTCTTGACGATGCGGGCTTTATTAACCTCGACTTACAAACGTGCGACAACGTCCACGGCACTCGACTAACGGCGTTTTCTTCGGTCATCAGACCAGCAAAGTTCCGGCGTCCGACACTATAATAATATGCAACATCATTCTACTTATTAAAGCACGCACAAAACAACTACCACATATTCTTATAAGCACTAAGGGGCTGGTCTGAAAATCAGCGCTAGGCATTATGCTGAGATTAGTACCCATTGCCAAATACGCCAAACACTGTTTTATTTTTTACTTTTTGGCTAACTAATTTGTATGTAGTTTTAAAAAATAATTCATTTCTATTGTGTATTTTTGGCATCAGAGACTTTTTTACTTTACTTACTTACTCACAAACTGTGAACTTCCGTTCGCTGTCTACACTGTTTCACACACAATACTCCTCTTTTTTATCTTCTTCCTTTTCCTTCACTTCAAACTTAGAACTACCGGGTGGCCGGCATGGCTTCTATACCCCTCAAATCGGTTCTAGAATATTCAATTTTGATTGTCATTTCAGCATTCAATTCGTTCGTCATCAGAATCTTGCTTCTACATTCCGTCTCACTCTAAGATTCTCTGTTTCTTTTACTTATTTCTTTCTAGAAAATACCTGAAAAAATAATCCACTTTACTGCAGTTTTGACGGCCAGCCATAGATGGAATGACGACCGACTATTTAATAATAGAGTTAGCTGGACCGTCACAATATAATTTTGAATTTGGATTGTTTGATATCAATCCCAGTATCAATTTGGTATCAATCTAATATATTCTTGTATTATTTACAAACCCCAAAAAGTTTATACTTACACAGATCCCTTTCTACTTTCATAACCATTTTATGTCAGTTTTAGCTTGATTGACGTTTTATTTATTTTAAATATAATTTAATGCCCCTTATGGCTTAGCTGTGCTCGTGGAGTTCATCATATACTCCAGATCTATTTTTTTTATATGACATGAGAAAGTGTTTATCACACTGATATTTTTTTGTTTACGTGGTATCTTAGTAACTTTTATAGATTAGCTGGGCTCTCTGAGTTCTACATCAGGTACTCCAGGTTTGGTCTGTTTAAATCTACAAGTCGCATTAGAAAGTGTAATCGTTGGCAGAAGACAGTGAAAACCGGCGATTACTCCACCGACAAGTGCCCAACCCTTAAATTTACGAAGATAAAAAAATCTACAGAAAGTGCTTATCACAATTTTTTTTTTGCTGAAGCGGCTTCTTTGTATCTCTGATAATTTAGCTAGGTTCTGCAATTCCACATTAAATACTCCAGAGCTTCGATTCATCGGTTCCACTTCACCAAATTGGAAATTCTGAAAGAATACATTCGCTATATTACTTAAAATATCAAAATCGCTATATATACGCCTATAAAATTTAAGGAGTTTGCTTAATACCTCATGAATACCACCATCAGAACTGAATTTTAATGAAAACGGGACTATCCCGAAAGTATACCCTTCCTAATAAAAAAAGATCGATCGAGAAGAGAAAATCGATTCATAAATGACGGAGTTGTGAGGTAACATAGACGCACAAAAAAAAACATACGGCCAAATTGAGAACCTCCTCCTTTTTGTTTTAAAGTCTGTTAAAAATACGTTACTTACTACTTATTGAACATTTTTGGGAAATAACATGAGTTGTATAGTGGTATAGCGAACTAAAACGTTAAATAAAACCGAACAACTTTTTTTTCAAACACCAGGTTTTTTTTCAGTAGTCTTTTTATTTTACTTTTCCATACAAAATACCATCTCAATCAGAAAATTTGTACCGGAAATCCTCCCTGATGAAAATTGATCAGTTTCGTTGACTGAGAAACCTCTATCAGTTTGCGCGGTACACGTACACTGTTCTTCCACCGGGGTATACTTTCGGGATTCACATTTGTGTCCGTTTTCACGTGGTTTTTACTTGGTACATGATCAGGTTCACATAAGTTCACTCGACTAACGGCGTTTTCTTCGGTCTTCAGACCAGCAAAGTTCCGGTTTCCGACACACACAAACTTCCGTTCGCTGTCTACACTATTTCACACACAGTAGTCTACTTTTTTTACATGATCAGGTTCACATAAGTTTTATCACGAGGTTTATTGGAACGTGGACTGCTCCAATTAGGTGTTGTTTCTGTTTTTATCACAAACAGTTAATGTTAACATGAAACTGTACGTAACCTATAACTATAACTATCATATCTGCATTTACCGACACTACAAGTACCTGCATACTTGTAGTGTCGGTATAGATATTATGCTTACTACATGGTTTTTTGAAGATACCTGTATATATTTCAACCATGCACTTCTTCTTCTTAGCGAGTGGATTCTCGAGTCAAACGACCCGATGAAGCCTGGTGTCAGAGTTTTCAAACCGCCTAGTAGCACAGCTATAAGGCCTCTGACATGGTTTGAGTAACGACCGAGACCGGGATCGACGGCTTCACGTGCCCTTCGAAGCACGGAATTATTTTTCTTTTCAGACTATCAGGCGATTCAGCCTGCAATTTCCTAGCCGTTAACAACCATGCACTCGAACGACATATTTAATAGAACAACTTTTATACCAATGCTTTTCAAACTGCAAATTGGAAATGCGATTTTATTTTCTTCGTACAAATTGGCTTAATCATTTCCTGCCGTGGAGAAAATGCAGCTGCCAGCTTGTTGTATATTTATGTTTATACTTGTTATATGTTTTTCTCTCAGTCCCAGACCAGCATGAAAGAATATATAAGATAGTAACTCGAAGTTCTAAAACATGGTTAGGTTAGGTTAGGTTAAAGCTTTCCAGTTACCACACGGGTAAATTATTATAATTTTATAATAGAAGAACCATTCTATATTACAAACTGAACAACAGTGACCAAAAGAAGTGGTCATGGGTTAAAATATGTAAAACAGCCAAGCAAAAACAAACGTAGGAGAGAGGAAACAACACTTGATCGATGTAACTTACTCTTGGCCTTCCCCTTCCACTCCTTCCGTCTATCTTTCCTTCAATAAATCATCTTTAATAATTCGTCGTTTCGTATCAGGTGTCCCAACCACTTTCCCAGACAATGAGAATCACGTTTCCGCGCGCAAACCAGCAGATCCCGCTCCTACGCGTGGAGAAGCGTTTTCAGTGTGTAAAGCCATCGTAAATCTCCTTGTATGATTTATAATCATACGGCTGTCATAGCTGTACTGCCACATACCTACTCCCTGCCTAGCCACATTGTTATTGTAAAAGAAATAACTGCTTATTATTTTACGATAAGCAGCCTGACAGCCTGATTCTTTCCTCACATAGCATGGAAAATCCTGAGACTTTTATTTCAACTTAATACACTTTCTTTAAACATACACATATACATTATCACGCCTGTATGTATTACGGAGTAGGCAGAGTATCAATATCCTCGTAAAAGGTCATCGTCTGACAAGTTTGGAATTCGTGTAAAAGAGATCGAACTAAGATGTCAGTCATACGAGTAGCTTTAGCACGAAGCACGAGCCATCTTACTTAACAATCAGCCAGCATGCATTGTCCTATTCAAATTAGATATATTTTAACAAAGTGATAATATAAAATTCCTGTATGCCCCGTGTAGACAGCTGATCAATGTAAACAGTAGGTAACAGTATTAGCAGTTAGCAATGCACCGGAAAAATAACAGCAGGAAGTAGTATCTACTACTGTCTAGTTGACAGTAGATACATCCTTGTACCTAGATGAAGATGAGCAACATTTTACTTTTTTTATGACATTTCCATGTAATGTACACTGGTTGTTATGAAAACATAGGTAAACCTGCCAAAGACAATACTACGCGCGGTTCGATCAGTCTGTTATTGTGATTGCATGCTTTATTCTAAACGGCTGTCCATTATTTAGTGAATTGATGTGAACACGTGCAGTGGTTTAAGTTTATTTTTGTGAAAGTGTTTTCTGTGGTGAATTATAACTTCTTTGAAACAGCTCTCCATGCACAAATAACATACTCGTAGGAAATCCATACCAATATTATAAATGCGAAAGGAACTCTTTTTGGCTGACTGTTTGTTTGTTTGTTGCTCTTTCACTCCTAAACGGTCGAACGGATTTAGATGAAATTTGGTATGCTGTGCTGATAGATGGTAACTTGGAGACGGACATAGGCTTTTTTCCGCGGGAAAACACAAAAACGTATTTAAAGCGGGTAAAACCGCGGGGGAATCTGGTGTGAAATAAATATTAGGACCTATCCATATATATTAGGTACGTACATAATGATATTAAGTGTAACAGTAGTGGGATATTAAGTGGGTGGGACTCTGCAGATTATTCTGACGAGATGTCGCTTGACACAGTTGATCTTTGGGTCAACGAGAGTTGATTTAGACCCAGTGACACTACTACGACTACTTGCTAACTAGTAGATCTGCATCAGGCAGGCGGGGAAGGGGGGGATGTGTATGCTGCACTCGACCTCTGTTCACACAAGTATAGGTATTAGATGGTCCAAGGATAAGAAACTCATTTATGAAATAAATTTTCTAACCATCTCTAGGAAAAAACAAGCCTTGTCATGTCTTGTCTAGCCATTAGCAAAAATACAAGATTTGAAAAAAAAAAAAATACAAGGTAGAAATAATTTGAATGCCATTTCCTTTTCATATCTACTTAACATTCACGACGCTTTGCAAAAACGGGTATTTTTTTTAGGCCCAACTAAGAATATTATATTTGCACGTTTGTTTTATTAAATGATCTAATTTAAAAATATCGTATTACTAGCTATTCAACAATAGGCACGGATTTTAAATACTCAAGAATTCCAGTTATTGTTATACGAGGTGTAAGTGCAGCGACACACATGCGTCACTTACTGCGCGCAAGGTTACGCTCAACATGCTGTCAATGCTTTTTGCATTGCCTACAACACACATGCGTCACTTACTGCGCGCAAGGTTGCGCTCAACACGCTGTCAATGCTTTTTGCATTGCCTACAACACACATGCGTCACTTACTGCGCGCAAGGTTGCGCTCAACACGCTGTCAATACTTTTTGCATTGCCTACAACACACATGCGTCACTTACTGCGCGCAAGGTTGCGCTCAACACGCTGTCAATACTTTTTGCATTGCCTACAACACACATGCGTCTCTTACTGCGCGCAAGGTTACGCTCAACACGCTGTCAATGCTTTTTGCATTGCCTACAGCACACATGCGTCACTTACTGCGCGCAAGGTTGCGCTCAACACGCTGTCAATGCTGTTTGCATTGCCTACAACACACAGGCGTCACTTACTGCGCGCAAGGTTGCGTTCAACACGCTGTCAATGCTTTTTGCATTGCCTACAGCACACATGCGTCACTTACTGCATGCAAGGTTCGCTCAACACGCTGTCAATGCTTTTTGCATTGCCTACAACACACAGGCGTCACTTACTGCGCGCAAGGTTGCGCTCAACACGCTGTCAATGCTTTTTGCATTGCCTACAGCACACATGCGTCACTTACTGCATGCAAGGTTCGCTCAACACGCTGTCAATGCTTTTTGCATTGCCTACAACACACAGGCGTCACTTACTGCGCGCAAGGTTGCGCTCAACACGCAGTCAATGCTTTTTGCATTGCCTACAGCACACATCCGTCACTTACTGCGCGCAAGGTTGCGCTCTACACGCTGTCATTGCCTGGTACGGTTTTAAATTTAAAATAGAGAACTAATTAGATACATAACATAAATATATATATTTTTTTCTTTAACCTATGTTTCCGCAGGAACACATGAAATATCAGTGCATACAAGTGGTTGAATTCTGGGCCGCTACGATGTAATTTCTCGTGTTCCTTCGACACGCTAAGAAGAAGAAGAAGTACATACATAAATACACACAAGATACGCGCGAAAAACATAACCCTTTCTTGTAATTCTTCCTTGTAGTCGGGTAAAACATAATGAACTGCTGTTTCTGAAGCTGTTTTATCCTCGCCAGTCCGCTAACTTGATGCATTTATTCCTTTCAAATCTTTCGCGATGAAAGAATGCAGCAGAAATAATTCATTTTTTTAAACTGATAAATGGCCTAAATTGGTACTCTAATATTATATCTTTGATAATTTTCGAGTTTACCTATATTTTCATACTGGGGTCGATTCTATATACCACCGGCTAAAACTACCATGTTTGATGCAAATAAATTATTCTATTCTATTCTAAAATTCAAAGAAAATCTATTTGTCACTTCCAAAATAATAAAATTGAAAAAGGATAGGAGATCTATTCTCTCCGGTTTTTAATTTATAGTCGGTGGTTTTATGCGTTATCTGTAATTTTTATCCGCCGTCATAATATGATATGGCGGATAAAATTGACAGAAATACTGAAGAAACGTGCAAAAGCGCGCCAGTATCCAGCGGACAAAGTGTTTAGACCATATAGTATAAATCTATCCTTTTCCAATGTTTTTATTCTGAAAGTGACAAATAGATTTTAGTTTTAGCCGGCAAATCTATAATCGAGCCCACTATCTACCAATTATAATGGCTCGCCCCAAAAATATGTTATCAACCGTTAACAAACCTGTAAAATAGTCCATTCCATTCTAATCCACAGAGAGTATAAAGTGATATGCGTTGGTGTAGTGTATGACTCCCGTACCTACGACTTTTAATAAATAAAGCGATGTAAGTTAAAAACTACATATAACGAAGAGATATTGGACTATACGTGCTTTGATATGATTGCTATAGATTAATTTAAATAAAGGTATGTCAATTACAAGTTTAATACATATCAACTTAAATAAGTAGGTATTTCAAATAATGTCAATGTTAAAAAACAGCAACAAAAAGAAACATACAGAGATATTGAGAACCTCCTTCGTTTTGAATACGGCAATTTCTTTTTTCAATGGAGAATGTTCTTTTTTCAACGGATATTTATTAACCAATTTAATTTCTCTACTTCACGGAACAACAGCGCTATCAAAAAGCGTTGAAATCGCGAATAAATTTTAGCATGTGATTGTACGGTTGCCAATGTTTACCAGCTGGCGAGTACATTAAGGGCCGTATTTATAATCAGCTCTCATGAGTGACAGCGAGTTTGAGTTCGTATCAGAATATAGTATATATATAGTTCAGAAATGTCATTTCAGTACGAACAGGCCTGTCTTCTTCTTCTGTCGAGTGGGTATCGAGTCAATCGACCCGATGAACCCTGGTGTCAGGGTTTTTAAACCGCCTAGTAGCACAACTATCAGGCCTCTGACATGGTTTGAGTAACGACCACTATCGAAGACAGCGACCGGGACCGACGGCTTAACGTGCCTTCCGAAGCACAAAATCTTTTTCTTTTTCGGACAATCAGGTGATTCAGCCTGCAATGTCCTAACCAAACTGGGGAAAAATTTACAAAGTGATAAATTCTCAAATATCAACTTTGTGTTTCCCCCCTGGGAATCGAACCCAGGACCTCCGAATCAGGAGTCCATGGCACTAGCCACTAGATTACGGAGGCAGTTAAATCCATACTTAATATTGCTCTCAATCTTGAGATTGCTGTATAAATACGAGTCTAAGTATGTTAGAAAATACTTAGTTGCATCTAAAGCATTACCCAAGACCAAGAAACAGAAAAGTATTTCGGTACCTAACTAAAATACTTACATAGCGGTTAGCGGTGACCTATTTTATTTGATTGTCTATTTCCTAACAATCTTTTGGACATTTTGGTATGATATTTTATCTACTCACATAGATTATCCAGTCGCTTATCGACATCATATAGTTACGAACAAATAGCGAACACTAACGTCGTCACTAGGTTTATACGGTTTACTACAGACCTACTTATCGCTGAAACGGATTGTGTACCTTGTAGAGATATTTCATCAGGGTTATTGATTTTGTGTTCGTTTTACTCGATTCTGCCTTCCCACAGTCCGCCGGAACAAGCTTCTTGAAGTTGTGGGAACTTGAATTTTTCTCGCAGAACATCCCATAGGTGTTTCGTTTCAGTATTATCGAAACATCTTGTTTTATATCAACACAACATGTGCTATTCATGTAATTTTCAGGATAGTCTGAATTTTGATCATATAATACTAGATATAATACTTATACTTATCTACTGTCTTTAATTTTTTTCATGAAATCTATCATTCAACAACATAGTTCTTTTGTAAAACAAGTAAAAAAAGAAAACATTTGGTAATCTATACTATTATACTACATATAGTTACTATTCCTTTATACGCATTCTTCCATGCTGGACTGGGAGAGATAGAAAAACATAGAATGTTCCAGCTGCCCTTCCTCTCGGGCATGCTGTTGAAGTCAGCAAAAGGGACTCGAGGGTTAGTGTATTGTAATTTAGGCGATGGGCTGACAACCTGTCACTAAATCAATACATATTACAATCTAAAATTGCCCTCAATTTTTGTCAGACGTGGCGAAAGCGCCTTTTACGAGGCGTTAAACGCTCTGCCTACCCAGTAAGGGATAAAGGCGTGATTTATGTATGTATGTACTTTATACGCATAGATATACGTAAATATAATATTATAAAGAGGAAAAATTTGTATTTTTGTGTGTGTGTGTGAATGTTTGTAACGAATAAACTCAAATACTACTAACTGAACCGATTTAAAAATTTCTTTCACCATTTAAAAGCTACTTTTCACCGCGGGAAAGTATATCATTCCCACGGGAAAACTCATTTAGCAGCGAGTGACACCGCAGAAAACTAGTTAATTATAATTATAAACTTACGGTAGGCCCATTTTATTCTATTAGATATTTTTTTAATTCGTATGTTGTCTCTATTAAACAAAAAGTCATAAGATCAACAATAGTAGATTTTATGCCGAGTGCATAAAGCAAGTCATTATTATCCGAGATCGTTATATGCCCGAGCCCGCAGGGCGAGGGCAGATGAAGAAGTCGAGGATAAAAACGATTTGTGCACGAGTTATAAAATCTGCTTTTCACTTCGATTGCGAGAAAATAAAACAGTAACATAACATACTAACATTTATTTAATTAAAATTAAAGTAAAATTAGTACAATTTTGAATGCTGAATGATATGGTTTTTCCCGGCATATTAACGGCTTCTTTCCCGCTACTTTACTTTTTTTAATTTTTGTGCATGATTTTCGGGCAAAGAATAAAATATATACAGCCTACTCTTTAATTATTTTGGAATATTGTTTTTTTTAGTGATGAATATGTCTTGATATTTAGTTACTTTTTCGTATTATCTTATTATAAACCAAAAATGCAAATAGGGAAGGATATATTATAAATTAGCAAGTTTTATCCGTGCACAATTTATTATGTTTGGCTGCATGGTCTAAATCGTCACTGCCTTAGTATAGATACATTTAAAAAACTACTTTTTTGCCCTTGTGCATAAAGTTCAACTTTATGTCGCCTAGATTCTGCATAAAGTAGTACTTTTTCGAGCATGAGAAGTGAAAAGATGGTTTACCTACATCCACGTCAAATAGCTATTACTTTTATGTTTCATTCATAGATAAATGTAACGAAAAAAGTTTTTATTATGAACTGTGAAGGATCTAAATCTGTAAGGAAGTCCGCCTTTTTTCGTAATTCGATTTGACATATACCGGGTGTAAGGGACAGTGTCCCGCAAACTGATAGGGGTTGCTCAGTCAACGATTCTGAACAACTTCCACCGAGAAATTCTTTCAGAAAGTGAAAATAAAATGGCTTTTTGTAATTTGTATGGTAAAGCCAAATTTCTCTAAAAGAATTTCCTGGTGGAAGTTAGTGTTGTTGACTGAGCAACCACTATCAGTTTGTGGGACGCTGTCCCTTACATCCCGTATAAGTATTTCAGGATATGCAGGTACCCTTTTGTTGTTTTGTTAACGTGGGTCACAGGTGGTTGGTTACATTTCAATCGCTATATTTTTTAAACCTCTCCTTCTTTGGATGATCATAGCTATATTTTTAACAAGAGATTGCTTTTTTTTATGATGATCTCTTCCATGCTGGCCTAGGAGCGAGAGAAAAACATAGAAAGTGACAGCTGCATTTCCTCCGTGGCATGCTGTAAAAACCAGCTAAGGGATCCGAGGGTTTCAATATATTGTAATTTAGGCGATGGGCTGACAATCTGTCACTACACGAATCTATCTTAAGTAACCCTCAAAACTTTATTAGACGTGGCGGAACGACCTTTGTTTAGGTCGTTTATGCTCTGCCTACCCCATCAGGGATAAAGGCGTGATTATATGTATGTATGTTGATTTTCTAAAGTTCATCGATCTCAGGGTTTTTCTATGAAAGTACCTTGAACTAAGCTAGGTATTTGGACTTTGCCGTATTTATTAGGATGGAGTTCGGCGCTGCATAGTGTGCGCGACATGTTAATTTGTACCGTTCTGTCAATACAACCAGAATAGCCGCAACCGCAGTGACGGGCTGTATCGGCTCGCGTACTTGTTTGTGCCTAACGGAAAATCATCGACGAAATTGGTCTAAATAGAAGAGTATATAATTTATACGGGGTGTAAGAGACAGCGTCCCGCAAACTGTAGAGTGTAGGGGTTGCTCAGTCAACGACACTGAACATTTTGCTTAAGGAAATTCTTTCAGAGAAATTTGGCTTTTCCATACAAATTGTCTGATCGAGGTGGACACTTTGTATGGAAAAGCCAATTTTTGTTTTTCAATTCCTGAAAGAATTTCTCTCGGTGGAAGTTGTTAAGTATCGTTGACTGAGTAACACCAGACCTGAGCGGAAAGCTGTCCCTTACACCCGGTACAGCTATTTCGTCAAAGATAGAAACTACATATACCTTGGGTACGGCTACGTAAGTTATCGCAAAATCAATTATAGATAACTAGCGACCCGCCCCGGCTTCACACGGAAATCATCAGTGTTTCTCTACTATATTATGCATGTATTATACTTATAATTCTTCCTCTAGAATCACTCTCTCCATTAATAGAAACCGCATCAAAATCCGTTGCATAGTTTTAAAGAGCTAAGCATACATAGGGATATAGGGACAGAGAAAGCGACTTTGTTTTATACTATGCAGTGATGATATTACACTTGCAGGTGCCAAGGTCCATTTTCACAATTAGTAATTTAGGCCAGGAACGTATCAAATTAATTAATCAGCTTCAGAGACTGACAACTAGTTTGAGATCGCAGCAGAAATGTCATTTCAGTACAAAATACCTATCAAGTCTTGAGATCGCTTTATAATTTCGAGCCTTAGTAATCTACATAATTAAAACCCTTAGAAACATAACAAAAACAAAATATCATACAGGCAGTATAGTATGTAGACTATGTAGATAAAACACTTTTTCCAAATATACTTAGATATAAATATCTTTTAGCTACGTACTTTACTCTACTCAAATTATCAAATCTTGATCTTAATCTGCTATTTATTTCTCGGTAATGTATAGACTGATAAGAAGTAAAATAATATTGTAAGTTTTCAGTCATTTCCGAGGGTTTCTGTATATTGCAATTTAGGCGATGGGCTGACAACCTGTCACTACAGCAATATACCTACAAATCTACTTTAAACAACCCTTAAAACTTTGTCAGACGTGGCGGAACGACCATTGTTTAGGTCGTTTACTCTCTGCCTAACCCATTATCCCTAATGGATATAGGCGTGATTGTATGTATGTATGAATATTTCAGTCATTTACTAATTCACTATACATATATTATACAGCGACAAAAACCTGTACTTCCAGTGCAGTATTTTTATATATATTAGAGTTTTAGAGGTAAAGGTACTGAAAGAAGAAAACATATTTTAGGTATACATAATCATAATAGAATAGTTATAGACAGATTATATAATTAAAACAAAAATTAGCAAACTAGCTAATGGTAAATAGCAAGCGTTTTTTCCGTATAGTTAATAAAATAACGCCGTGTATTATTATTTTTTATTGTAAAATGCTTACCGAACTGACTCTTATCTGGTATCGCCTACATATCGCGTACATAGCTATTAAAATAAATAGGTCGTTACTTAGTTTCCAAACCCGTTCTTGCGTACTGATAACTTACCTTTACATTTATCAATACATTTCGGTACCTATAGGGAAAGTGTTCCGTTCCACATCATTTCCCTATCCTTATCACGTATCTCACAGGGCAGCTACCTAATCTAGGATATAGACAGGTATATTATACAGGGTGTAAGGGACAGTGTCCCGCAAACTGATAGGAGTTGCTCATTTAACGACACTTAGGGGCGTATTTATAAAGGTATCTCAAGATTTAGAGCAATATTTAGCATGGATTCGACAGGCCAGTTGTGCTGTTACTTGAGCACTTGAGACTGACAGCTAGTTTGAGTTCTTATCAGAAATGTCATTTCAGTACAAACTGGCCTGTCGAATCCATACTTAATATTGTTTTCAAGTTTGAGATCGCTTCATAATTACGAGACTGAACAACTTTCACTAGGAAATTCTGTCGGGAAGAGAAAATAAATGGCTTTTTCATACAAATTGAGTTGTTCAGTGTCGTTGACTGAGCAACTCCTATCAGTTTGCGGGACGCTGTCTCTCAACGCCCTGGTTTATAATGAATTATTATTAAGGCAAATCAAAACTGAATAGGTAATTTTATTATATTAATTAAACGTTCATTATGGTGTATACCAACGGTAGATGAGCAGGTAGATTTCAAGTAATGCCTTACAATATCGTTCAAATCAGCACGCGCTATGGCGTGGCGGTTACGTCCGTGGCCGCGTATAAAATGTGCTGAAAACGCACAAAAAAGCTAATTCCATAAAAACTACGAGTCGAATTAAATTATATGTTGCAATTTTAGATAGTCGTCATACGGATATTTTCAGGAACCGTGAAAGCGTTCCTAATAGTTTAGGAGGAATATCAAATTTACTGACAAAAACAACTATTCCTCCAGATTTTTTTAGCATACTTGTTTATGAACGAGAATATTTTTGATTGTTGCATTTAGAGCCCATGAACTAATTTCTTAGATAATTATTTTTTTAATATTTTCAATGATTAGTTTAGGAGAAACAATCTCCTAAAAACAACCATTTGCCTTTAGGAATTACCTTATCATGCGATATTGATAATCTGAAAGATAACGAACATTCGCAGACGTGCGCAAGCGCCAGTTGAGGATCGTCGGCGGACTGCGGTTGTGATGAAGATGGGTGAAGCACATACCGGCTCGGACGGTTAGCAGAGCGATGTGGGCGCGAGTGGCGCGCGCGTTGCGGCGGATGGCGCTGGTGCTGCCGCTGCTACTGACGGCCCTCGTGCTACTGCTGCTGCCGCGACCGCCCGCGCTGCGCCCGCTGCCCGCCGCCAGGCTGCCTTCGCCGACTCCTCCTGACAATGGCGTCAACCCGTCTATCAACGAGGTATGTAACATTACTAATACTGTAAGATGGTTGGAAAAAATATTGGTATGAGTTTACAATACGTTAGTTACAATAACTTAATAAAATGAAAATATTTTTAAAAAAGCTGTAATGGATCTGCCGCTGGAGTTTGTGACCCTCCAAGTTCGTAGTTGCTCACCCTTGGTCCTTTTTTATTTATCAGTATCAGATCCAAATAAGTACCGTACATATTAGGTGATTTCACGTTCATACCTACCTACTTACCTATCTCAGTAATTCACCGTGGCGGTCTATTACATCATCATCTCCCTAGCCTTATCCCGTATCTCACGGGGTGGGCTTCCTAATCTAGGGGATTGAACGAGGGTACTGGTTTTTACACAGAGCGACTGCCATCTGACCTCCGCAACCCAGAAGGAAACCAGACCCAATCCTAGATTAGGTCAGAGTTTTCAAGCCGCCAATGCTTAGCACTGGCCTCTGATATGGCTTAACGACTAATATCTACGGTATTAAACGATATTAACCGGGACCAACGGCTTAACGTGCCTTCCGAAGCACAGAAAAAGCACCGAATAAACGTACTCAGTACTCATATGAAATTCGAAAACCGTAAAACACATTGGTACGTGGTGGGATTCGAACCACTACCTCAGGAGGCAGCGGCCCTATCCACTACACCATCTGGCTCTATTTGATTAGCATAATAATTTTAGTTTAATATGTTGTAAGTATGTTGTTGTTAACTAATAAAGTAAAATTTTAATTGCTATCAAAAATTTTAATTGCTAGGGTGAAGTTGCTATCGACACGTGGAGCGCACAATTTAACTGAATCTCGACTAAAATTATTGCCGTCCCGTACTGTTCTCTCATGATAGAAAATTACAGGTACAGACTTAAATTAGTTAAGTCGTGATTTTTGCACCTTCTTCTTCTTAGCGAGTGGATTCTCGAGTAAAACAACGACCCGATGTACTCTGGTATCAGAGTTTTCAAACCGCCTAGTAGCACAACTTAGGAGATTAGGACATGAGTAACGACCACTATATCAAAGACACCGCCCGGGACCGACGGTTTAACGTGCCCTCCGAAGCACGGCGGAATCGTTTGTCTTTTCGGAAAATCAGGTGATTCAGCCTGCTATGTAACAATCTAACCTAACCTAACCACATCCTCACAAAGTGATAAATTCACAAATATCAACTTTGTGTTCCCTCCTCTTTGTGTAAAGCGGACCCAGGACCTCCGGATCTTGAGCCCATGGCTCTGACCATTACACCACGGAGGCGGTTACCTTTAGTGGTACAACCAACAATCTGTCAAAAATCGAGATAACACTCATCACCACCTCATCACCAAGGGCAAGTGCAAAGATGTATCACAAAGTGTCGGTCATTAATTTAATAATAATAATAAATCACATCACTTTAATAATAGGTTATTCTTCTCAGGTAGAGGAAAGTCAGGATGAAAGCGCGGTGCATGATCTGGGCAAAAGATCGCAGAGGCCGTGGTTCATGCAGGGGGGAGAGCAGAGACCGACCTACACCGACGCTAAACTTGCCAAACTCTTCCCCGAAGACGCCCCAGGAGATGATAGGTAAGTATACATTGCAGAAGCCGTCGTTCATGCTAGGGGAGCAGATACCGACCTACACCTACGCTTAACTTGCCAAACTCTTCCCCGAAGACGCCCCAGGAGATGATAGGTAAGTGTACATTGCAGAAGCCGTGGTTCATGCTGGGGGGAGCAGAGACCGACCTACACCGACGCTAAACTTGCCAAACTCTTCCCCGAAGACGCCCCAGGAGATGATAGGTAAGTGTACATTGCAGAAGCCGTGGTTCATGCTGGGGGGAGCAGAGACCGACCTACACAGATGCTTAACTTGCCAACCTCTTCCCCGAAGATGCCCCAGGAGATGATAGGTAAGTGTACATTGCAGAAGCCGTGATTCATGCTGGGGGGAGCAGAGACCGACCTACACCGACACTAAACTTGCCAAATTCTTTTCCGAACACGCCCCAGGAGATGATAGGTAAGGATACATCTCCGAGGCCGTGGTTCAAGCAGGGGCGGGGGGGGGGGGAGCAGACAGCGACCTACACCGATGGTAAACTTGCCAAACTCTTCCCCAAAGACGCCTCAGGAGATGATAGGTAAGGATAGGTATAGCTGGACATAAGTAAAATACTGCTGTGACTGACGTATGATGATGACTATCATGCATGCTGTAGAAATTACCAAAGGGATTCTTCACTGTAAACCTCAGTGTATTGTATTGTAGTTTATTAGTCGATATTGTGCAAACCTTTCAATAGGCATTGTCAAAAGATTGTGAACAGCAACACGCTGGTTGCAATATATCGCATATTTTTTTTGTAAGATTACAATCTGTCAGACCTTATACCGTTAACTTTGCGGCTTACAATCTTTCGACAGATTGCAATAATCAAACGATATTAAATTTTTTATTACGGTGACTAATCTAAAATTGCCTACAATTACTTTTACTAGGATTTTACGCTCTGATTACTCTGTAAGGGAAAAAGTCGTGACTGTACGTATGTTTTTTTGTAATTCTTTTCAGAATATACGACCAGCTCATGTTCACGCTACCCAAGAGTGAAAATGTCCCTATAAAGAAAATCTTGCTGGCGAACGGATTAGGGGCGTGGGGAGCGACCAGTGGACGGACGGAGTTCATCCGCAACAAGTGCCCTGTGGACCAGTGCAGTCTGACGGCAGACTCGCGCGACGCAGCCACCGCAGACGCCATCTTGTTCAAAGACCATCACACGCCGTTCAACGTGAGGAGACCGCCCAATCAGGTAAACTTCGATATTTTAATAGAACCTCTCGCTCCTCATATATTTCAACAAATACCTATACTAGTATACCAGTGTAGTCTAATGGCAGACTCGCGCGACGCAGCCACCGCCGACGCCATCTTGTTCAAAGACCATCACACGCCGTTCAACGTGAGGAGACCGCCCAATCAGGTAAACTTCGATATTTTAATAGAACCTCTCGCTCCTCATATATTTCAACAAATACCTATACTAGTATACCAGTGTAGTCTAATGGCAGACTCGCGCGACGCAGCCACTACAGACGCCATCTTGTTCAAAGACCATCACACGCCGTTCAACGTGAGGAGACCGCCCAATCAGGTAAACTCCTATATTTTAATACAACTTCTCGCTCCTCATATATGTCAACAAATACCTACACTAGTAGACCAGTGTAGTCTAATGACAGACTCGCGCGACGCAGCCACCGCAGACGCCATCTTGTTCAAAGACCATCACACGCCGTTCAACGTGAGGAGACCGCCCCATCAGGTAAACTTCGATATTTTAATAGAACCTCTCGCTTCACATATATTTCAACAAATACCTACACTAGTAGACCAGTGTAGTCTAATGGCAGACTCGCGCGACGCAGCCACCGCCGACGCCATCTTGTTCAAAGACCATCACACGCCGTTCAACGTGAGGAGACCGCCCATTCAGGTAAACTTCGATATTTTAATAGAACCTCTCGCTTCACATATATTTCAACAAATACCTATACTAGTAGACCAGTGTAGTCTAATGGCAGACTAGCGCGACGCAGCCACTACAGACGCCATCTTGTTCAAAGACCATCACACGCCGTTCAACGTGAGGAGACCGCCCAATCAGGTAAACTTCTATATTTTAATACAACCTCTCGCTCCTCATATATGTCAACAAATACCTACACTAGTAGACCAGTGTAGTCTAATGACAGACTCGCGCGACGCAGCCACCGCAGACGCCATCTTGTTCAAAGACCATCACACGCCGTTCAACGTGAGGAGACCGCCCAATCAGGTAAACTTCGATATTTTAATAGAACCTCTCGCTTCACATATATTTCAACAAATACCTATACTACTAGACCAGTGTAGTCTAATGGCAGACTCGCGCGACGCAGCCACTACAGACGCCGTCTTGTTCAAAGAACATCACACGCCGTTCAACGTGAGGAGACCGCCCAATCACGTAAGCTTCTATATTTTAAGAGAACCTCTCGCTCAACATATATTTCAACAAATACCTATACTAGTAGACCAGTGTAGTCTAATGGCAGACTCGCGCGACGCAGCCACCGCCGACGCCATCTTGTTCAAAGACCATCACACGCCGTTCAGAGGAGATCAGGTAAATTACAACCGTTTAACGTTGATGGCGCTCCATAGTAAACAAATCATAACTCACTAAAAACACAACGAAAATCCGTTCGAACAGACTCAACCAATAGTTATAAAGATAATTTAGAACCTTATAAATTAGCGATTCTTATTTCGATGTAGTAACAGGTAGAAAAATTGCGATAAACAGCCACCAACAGCAATTTTCTGATTTTCGATTCATTGTTTTTAGTAAGATATGATTTCTTAACTGATCTTAGGCTTAGGCCTACGAAATATTCGTTACTACTATTGCGTAGCACTTGCTACGCCGTAGCAAGGGTCAACTCTCACAGCTACGGAGTACTGCGAATCAATATAAAGTAATGTTTTGTACGAAGAACCACGGCAACATTCACTTTATAGAGGTTTTTCAACTCGCGACGACCCAATGAACCCCGGCGTCAGAGTTTTTAAATCGCCTAGCGGCTATTATTAAGCCGTTGATTTTATTTATTTGAATAAATAATTATAAATTTAATTTATAATTATTTTTATTGTCAATTTATCACTTAGTGAAATTTATCCCAGTTTGGGTCGGACATTGCAGGCTTTATTATTCATCACCTGATTGTCTGTAAGAAAAAAAAGCGAAGAGCCCGATGGTGTAGTGGATAGGGCCGCTTCCTTTTGAGCGGAAGGTCGTGGTTCGAATCCCACCACGTACCAATGTGTTTTTCGGTTTTCGAATTTCATATGTACGTTTATTCGGTGCTTTTTCCGTGCTTCGGAAGGCACGTTAAGCCGTTGGTCCCGGTTAATATCGTTTAATACCGTAGATATTAGTCGTTAAGCCATTGCAAAGGCCAGTGCTAAGCATTGGCGGCTTGAAAACTCTGACCTAATCTAGGATTGGGTCTGATTTCCCTTCTAGGTTGCGGAGGTCAGATGGCAGTCGCTCTGTGTAAAAACCAGTACCCTCGTTCAATCCCCTAGATTAGGAAGCCGACCCCGTGAGGTACGGGATAAGACTAGGGAGATGATGATGTCTGTAAGAAAAAAGATTCCGTACTTCGGAGGGCACGTTAAGCTTTCCGGTAGCTATCTTTGACAGTGGTCATAACATAGCTATTACTAATACGTGGTTTAAAAACTCTGACCCCAGGGTTCATTGGGTCGAACGACCAATACGACAAGATTAAGAGAAGAATATCAATTGCTAAAATTTTTATATCATTATATTTATTTTTATATGCTATCTTTGTCACTAATTATATTGCTAACTGAAGTTTTGTGTTGCGCAGATCTGGATCCTGTACTACCTGGAGTGTCCATTCCACACGGCGCCGCTGCGGCCGTCGTCTTTGGACGTGTTCAACTGGACGGCGACGTACCGGCGCGACTCCGACATCGTCACGCCCTATGAGCGGTGGCTGTACCACGACCCTGACGTCACCGAGAGAGACCTCGACAGGAACTACGCTGCTAACAAAACTAAGAAGGTAAGCTTCTTCTTCTGTCGTGTACCCACTCGTCCATCGACCCGATGAACCCTGGTGTCAGAGTTTTTACAGGTAAGCTGTCTCTAGAATCTCATCTGCATCATTAGCTTATCTACGTCCTCACCGAGGCGCACGAGCCTAGCCAGAATTCATACATACATACATACTATCACGCCTGTATCCCTCATGGGGTAGGCAGAGCGTCAACGACCCAAACAAAGGTCGTTCCGCCACGTCTGTTAAGTTTTGAGGGTTAAGATAGAACTGTATATTGCTGTAGTGACAGGTTGTCAACCCATCGCCTAAATTACAATATACCCTCGAATCCCTTAGTTGGTTTTTACAGCATGCCCGGGAGGAGATACAGCTGGCACATTCTACGTTATTCTATCGCTCCCAGTCCAGCATGGAAGCCAGAATTCAATTTATTTATTTTATTATCCTTACAGGAATATACCCAATTCGACAATGCTATTGTAATAACATTACGTACTCTAATAATACAACTTACTTACGTAAAAAATATAACATTCATAACATATGTATCAGTTAACGGATTCGAAGGTTTTAATGCATTGTAATCTGGGCGATCAGCTGACAACCTGTCACTACAGCAATAAACAGTTCTATCTTAACCCTCAAAACTTGCCAGACGTGGCGCAATGACCTTTGTTGGAACGTTGACGCTCTGCCTACCCCATTAGGGATAAAGGCGTGATTGTATGTATCAGTTATAATTAATTAAAACAAAATAAGGGTGATTACGTGGGCCCGGTCAGTACTTCCGTCCCTTAATGATATCATCACTGCTACTGCGAATAACTATTATGCTAAAACGCGAAAGTTATTTTGAGAATTAACCGTTCACTGCTCTATTGATCGGCACAATTATTTTCGAGGGTATTAGATATCTATATAGATCGTTTTAGCAATGTTAAATGAAAGCAAAATTCTAAATAATAGTAATATTTATTTAACAATTCAATGATTAATATTATGAAGTAAATTGTATACATTTGATACGTAACGCAATACATTTGACAAACAAATTCGATATAATGTACAAAAACATTTAATTGGTAATAATATAAAATTAAATGAAATAACCATTAATCTTCCATACTGGACTGGGAGAGAAAGAAAAACATAGAATGTTTCAGTTGCCCTTCCTCCCGGGCATGCTGTAAAAGTCAGCAAAAGGGATTCGAGGGTACAGTGTATTGTAATTTAGGCGATGGGCTGACAACCTGTCACTACAGCAATACACATTACAATCTAAAATTGCCCTCAATTTATGTCAGACGTGGCGAAAGCGCCTTTTAGGAGGCGTTTTACGCTCTGCCTACCCCGTAAGGGATAAAGGCGTGATTTTATGTATGTATGTATGTACCATTATTATTGTTAAGTCACATTCTATCGTATTTTAGCAACTTGTTTCCTAATGTAATGCAGGAAATTATTATTAGGGACAATCAATACTTTAAATTGGGGTATATTAATTCCCTGCGGTATTGTTTCGTCACGTCACACACGTCACGTACGCCACGCACGACACGCACGCCAGCAGTTATGGTTGGTTTCATATAATTAGGTACAGTCAGCAAAAGCGACTGGCCGCTCGACAGGGATAAGATCGTTTTATTTCTAATTTTGAAAAATATTTCATTTTAATAGATATTATATCTATTATAGTCGCTCTGACCCTCGTACAATCCTCTATATTAGGAAGCCGACCCCGTGAAATACGGGATAAGGCTAGGGAGATGATGATGATATTTTGAAAATTATTTATGGAGTTTAATAAAACTTCGTATATGTTTTTAAGTAAATAAATTGTACAAATATGCAAATTTTCATGACAAACTATTAATAACCTCCAGAAGTAACTTTATTGGTTCGAGCGGCCGTGCACAACTATCTCTTATGCTGATTGTACTATTAATATTATCATTATGTATTTACAAGTGTTGTTAATATATTATTGAAATAACTCGTCAAGCATTATTATTCTTTGATATTTTCATGGTTAAAGATTTTAGCGTATATTATTTTCTAAAACTTTCTAATCTCTAGTAGCACTAATTGTAGGTAGTATTTCTATTGCTTATAAACTGAATGAAACCGAAAGTGGCATTTTGCGATGTTTTAGCAAATTGAATTTCCAGTAAAAATAGGCACTTTAAACGCTGTTTAATTAACTTTTTAAAGCGAATTTACGCCATTCAGCGAAAGTTATCTTATCACTATGACCACCACCATACTTAATTAACTTGCCAAGTACGGTGTACTGTATATGCGTAGCCCCGTAGATTATAAATGTCGTTATGTACCGTGTTGATTATACAAAGTAGGTTTATGTACCCACAGTTGGGAATTATGTTGTTTTACACTATGCCCGTATTTGTAAACCGCACTTGAATCTGACAGCCAGTTTGAGTTCGTAAATCAGAAATATAATTTCGGACTAAATTAACTATCAAATCAATACGTGCTTACAAACCGAAATACTCGTATCTGTGCATCTGTCACGTCGCCACTATAGCTGTCATTGCTTGCTACAATCACTGTCAGTGTTACTACACTACTTAGCCAAATTTTGTTCCTAATATCTCCACGAACAGATTCATCGGTCGTACTATGATATTGTTCTAAATCTTGAGATCGCTTTTTAAATACGAGCCTTGAAATTAATATTTATGTTCATCATTGATATAAAGGTGACAAAATAATTGCAACTAGCCAGAACACATATGAAACTAAAGCAAAAAATACTTTTAAAAGTCCCTATACTGATTATTTCTTAGAATGGGCCAGCTGCATTTCCTCCCAGGCATGCTGTAAAATCCAGCTAAGGGATCCGAGGGTTTCTGTATGTTGCAATTTAGCCGATGGGCTGACAACCTGTCACTATCTTAAATAACCCTCAAAACTTTGTCAGGCGTGGCGAAACGTTCTGCCTACCCTTTAGGGATAAAAGCGTGATTATATGTTTGTATCACTGAATGCACATTTTTTATCCAGGTGGCGTGGTTCGTGTCGAACTGCCACGCGCGCAACATGCGGCTGCAGTATGCGCGTGCGCTGTCCAAACACATCCAGGTGGACATCTACGGCGCATGCGGCTCCCACCACTGCCCCAGAGCAGACCCCAACTGCCTGGAGATGCTCGACAGGGACTACAAGTTCTACCTAGCCTTCGAGAACTCAAACTGCCGTGACTACATCACTGAAAAGTTCTTCGTGAATGGACTTTCGTGAGTACCGTCGTCTTTTTCTTCTTCTTTGTGGGTGAATCGAAGAAAGATTCAATATTTTTTCATCCAAAACCCCCGGTAGCCTGTAGCTGTGCACCACTGCTCCAGAGCAGACCTAAACTGCTACCCAGTCTTCGAGAACTCACAATCTTCTTCTTAAATGGACTTTTGTCACAGTCAGCGTTTTTTCCTAAAATTGTAAACGTCCATTCGTGCTCTGCGTTTTACCGAAATTAAATTATTATGTAATTGTTGCCTGCAGTGATAAAGGGGAGGTCTTTGCCAAGCAGAGGGACGACCTCATCATCATCTCCCTATCCTTATCCCGTATCTCACGGGATCGGCTAGATAATCTAGGGGATTGAACGAGGGTATTGGTTTTTACACAGAGCGACTGCAATCTGACCTCCGCAATTCAGAAGGGAAACCAGACCCAATCCTAGATTAAGTCAGACTTTGTCACTGTTAAGTCAATGCTAAGCAGTGGCCTCTGATATGACTTAAAGAATAATATCTATGGTATTAAACGATATTAACCAGGACCATGGCTTAACGTGCCTTCCGAAGCACGGAAAAAGCGCCGAATAAACGTACATATGAAATTAGAAATCCAAAAAACACATGAACACGTGGTGGGATTCGAACCACGACCTCCCGCTCAGGAGGCAGCGGCCCTATCCACTACACCATCGGGCTCAGAGGGACGACCTATAATAGGCTATTAAAAACAAAATGATGTTGCAGTCACGACGTGTTGCCGATCGTGATGGGTGCGCGCGCGCTTGAGTACGCGGCCGCGGCTCCTCACAACTCGTATGTCCACGTGGAGGAGTTCGCGGGCGCGGAGGAGCTGGCCGCTTACCTTCACCGGCTCGATGACGACGACAATCTGTACAACTCCTATTTCAAATGGAAAGTAAGTGAAAGACCGCTATAACTATATCTCATCATTATCTCCCTAGCCTTATCCCGTATCTCACGGGGTCGGCTACCTAATCTAGGGGATTGAACGAGGGTACTGGTTTTTACACAGAGCGACTGCCATCTGACCTCCGCAACCCAGAAGGGAAACCAGACCCAATCCTAGATTAGCTCAGAGTTTTCAAGCCGCCAATGCTTAGCTTTGGCCTCTGACATGGCTTAACGACTAATATCTACAGTATTACATTTAATAAATAATATCATTATATTAACCGGGACCAACGGCTTAACGTGCCTTCCGAAGCACGGAAAGAGCGCCGTTTGTACATATGAAATTCGAAAACCGAAAAACACATTGGTACGTGGTAGGGTTCGAACCACGACCTCCCGCCCAGGAGGCAGCGGCCCTATCCACTACACCATCGGGCTCGCTATAACTATATCTATGTACAACCAAATCTATGTTAACCTGTCACTATAGCGATACACATTTCAGTCTAAAATAGCTTTAAAACATGTCAGACGTGGCGGAATAACCTTTTCTTTGGTCGTTTACGCTCTGCCTATCCCATTCAGGATAAAGTGATTATATGTATGTATGTATGTACAACAATAGAGTGCATAATAAGAATATATTTGAATTATTATTCTGAATGGAAGTATTTTCACTACAGTATTTCTACTTCGATAAACTTATTTAAATGTTCAGAATAATTATTTTGAACGTAGTGAACAACCGCGAAAATCTAGAAATTTAAATTTGCTAATATTATTATTATCAGTTATGTTTCAAAAAACATTGGTTTTTTTTAGTTTATTGCGCGCAGTAATTGTGGACCTCCCGATAAACTTCTCTGAAGTTTGGGAGATTATTAAATTATTTGTGCCTTGTCATTTTGTGTAGCAACCTTTTTTTTAGCTCCTATGATAAAACCCCTACAACTCCTATGACACAAACTCTACAGATACCAAAAAACAATTCTAATTGTACAACCTGTACAACTACCATGATACAACCCTTAAGATACAACCACTACAGATACTATATTACAATTTCAATTGTACAACCTCTACAACTACTATGATACAACCCTTAAGATACAACCACTACAGATACTATATTACAATTAAAATTGTACAAACACTACAAATACTATAAAACAATCCCAATTGTACAACCTCTACAACTATCATGTTACAACCCTTAAGATACAACCACTACAGATACTAAAATACAATCCCAATTGTACAACCTCTACAACTACCATGTTACAACCCGTTAGATACAACCACTACAGATACTATATTACAATTTCAATTGTACAACCTCTACAACTACCATGTTACAACCCGTTAGATACAACCACTACAGATACTATATTACAATTTCAATTGTACAACCTCTACAACTACCATGTTAACCCCTTAAGATACAACCACTACATATATTATATTACAATTCCAATTGTACAACCACTACAACCACCATGTTACAACCCTTAAGAAACAACCACTACAGATACTATAATACAATCCCAATTGTACAACCTCTACAACTACCATGTTACAACCCTTAAGATACAACCACTACAGATACTATATTACAATTCCAATTGTACAACCTCTACAACTTCCATGATACAACCCTTAAGATACAACCACTACAGATACTATATTACAGTTCGAATTGTACAACCTCTACAACTACCATGTTACAACCCTTAAGAAACAAGCACTACAGAAACTATATTACAACTTCAATTTTACAACCACTACAAATACTATAAAACAATCCCAATTGTACAACCTCTACAACTACTATG
The DNA here is from genome assembly GCA_949820665.1 of Scrobipalpa costella. Classification (NCBI taxonomy): domain Eukaryota; kingdom Metazoa; phylum Arthropoda; class Insecta; order Lepidoptera; family Gelechiidae; genus Scrobipalpa; species Scrobipalpa costella. The sequence goes on along the minus strand of OX463295.1, from coordinate 10,743,244 downwards.
ATACAATCCTTAAGATACAACCACTACAGATACTATATTACAATTTCAATTGCACAACCACTACAAATACTATAAAACAATCCCAATTGTACAACCTCTACAACTACCATGATACAACCCTTAAGATACAACCACTACAGATACTATATTACAATTCCAATTGTACAACCTCTACAACTACTATGTTACAACCCTTAAGATACAACCACTACAAATACTATAATACAATCCCAATTTTACAACCTCTACAAATCTTATGATATACGATACAACTCCTGTGATATACAATCTCTACAAGTCCTATACAGTACAACACAACCTCTACAAATACTATGATATAATCCTTATTTTACAACCCCTATGATACAATCTCTACAACTCATATGATTCAACACCTATGACAATCACTACAAACTCGATGATACGACCTCTATGATATTACCTCTACAGCTCCTATGATACAACCCCTATGAAAAAATCTCAACAACTCCTAAACCTCCACTATAACTATTATGTCATATATATGACACAGTTGAGTATGATTAAATGAGTTGTTTGTTGCAGGGTACGGGTGAGTTCGTGAACACATACTTCATGTGCCGCGTGTGCGCCATGCTGCACGCGAATGACGTCAGACAGCGCTCCACGCTCTACTCGGACGTGCAGGTAATTACATGCATTTATTTCGTTCATTTTATCATTACAAAAGAAGTTGCAAATAGTTGTGTTCATATAATTTTTACACTTAAAATTAATTAGGATTAAGATTATTTGATTAAGCATTAAAACGATATTAATAGAATTAATTGGGCTCGATTCTAGATATAGAAGATAATAAATCTCCTGTCCTTTTCCAATGTTTTTACTCTGAAAGTAACAAATAGATATTCATTTTAGTTTTAGCCGGCAAATCTAGAATCGAGCCCGCTATGTATAATATTTATTATTATTTATTATTTTAACATCATCTAGGAACAAGCCCCCATACACACTTCTATTATTCTTAGTAAAGTTTTGAGGACACCATTTTGTACAGACTTGATCCTCCCCTTACTTGAGGATCTCGAGCCGGGAGATCGAGTAAAAACCAGTATAAATGGTTGAGAAGTAGGAATATATAATAAACATTGTTTATATACAATAAATGTATCTTTTACAGGCGTGGTGGCGCAACGGCGCGTGCACACGCAGTGAGTGGCGCACGCGCGACAACGGTTAGACGCGCGCAACGCAACGGATAGACGCATGCGCGACAACGGTTCGACGCGCGCAACGCCACGTTTAGACGCATGCGCGACAACAGCTAGTCGCAACAGCAACGTAAACGCATATGCGGCAACGGGTGAAGGCATGTACAATATATCGTTGTCGGTGATAGATAAGTATGTACATTAAAAGGCAGTCGCATGCGCAGCAACGAGTTACACACAACCTATAGACGCTTGCGCTGCAAAATTTAGACGTTCTCGCGTTAACGGTTAGTCGAATGCGGCAACTTTGAACCGTGAGTGGAAACGGGTTAATGAGAAGGTTAGACGCAGTTTATTAAGGTGGACAGAGACGAACGACTTCGATCGCCAATATCATGACCCATATTGCACTATAGTAAAAAAAGAGAGCCCGATGGTGTAGTGGATAAGGCCGCTGCCTCCTGAGCGGGGAGGTCGTGTTTCGAAACCACCACGTACCAATGAATTTTTTAGTTTTCGAATTTCATTATACGTTTATTCGGCGCTTTTTCCGTGCTTCAAAAGGCACGTTAAGCCGTTGGTTCCGGTTAATATCGTTCAATACCGTAGATATTAGTCGTTAAGCCATGTCAGAGACCAGTTACGTATTGGGGGCTTGAAAACTCTGACCTAATCTAGGATTGGGTCTGGTTTCCCTTCTGGGTTGAGATCGGAGATCAGATGGTAGTCGCTCTGTGAAAAAAATAGTACCCTTGTTCAATACCCTAGATTAGGTAGCCCACCCTGTAAGATACGGGATAAGGCTAGAGAGATGATTGCACAGTAAAAAATAATGACGTATTTATAACGCTACCAGCAATTTAACTCGTTCGTCTGTGTTGACATTTACTCTAAAAATACCAAACCCAGGACTGTGCTGAGTAGAAAATTATGATGAAGCTTTTAAAACTGGAATACTGCCTATAAAAGGGACTTGCAAAACTATGATAACAAAATGCAGTATCTACGAACGTCTGAAAAATGCTACCTGAATTGTGTGCTCTTAGAAAATACGCAATAAGTAAGTGTATCGATAGATTTAATTTGTTAGACTGAGCTCTTGGAAATTTATTCATCGCTAATATACCGCGTTTTTAACACAATAGTGTTAAAAGTAATAGTGATAGCCAGCAGGACAAGATAGTTGTTTAAAGTATTCTGTTTAAAGTAATAGTGATAGCCAGCAGGTCAAGATAGTTGTTTAAAGTATTCGGTATAACCAGTTTAATATTGGAACTTTAAATGGGTAACTAACGTAAACGTCATCACAAGAATATTAAATATAATAATAAAATAGTACATGATTTGAAACATAATTACCTATATAAATATTACAGTTTATTTTATGTTTTAAAAACCGACTTATACTTATGATAAATATAATATACTATTTGTTAAAATAAAAATATTATGTAGTAAATAGTATCATGGTATATTTTATAATATCGTACAAATATGTGGCAGTAATGTCATGGATTGCAGTGGTTAGTTTTACTATGAATGTGCTGTACAATGCCCGGCAAGGCGGCAACTGACACCTCACAATAAAACAGTATATCACATTCACGACAACGGCACGGAACGCAACGCAACGCAACGGGTTGACGTCGACGCAAGCGCGATAACGGCTAGTCGCAATAGGCATTTTGACTGGGTGGCTAAAAAAATCAATACGCTTATACTTAAAACTGATGACTTAAAATACGTGAACCTCATTCATTATATTAAAAAACTGCACATTTAGATTTACAATTGAGTTAAAAATATAGAAGTTATTAATTTGAGTAGTCAATATTTACTGGCGAGTGACGTCATAACAAAGTATTTTCATGAAAACAGCGTTTTTGATATTTCATAAAAAGTTGCTGATAGTGTACTCGCACACGCATCTGTGGCAATGGGCAAACGGGTACTTGCCTAAATTATCAAATTATCAAACACTCCATTGCATAGAATGACATTACTGCGACTAATTCGCCATAGTGCCATAAATTCAGTGTTAAAACTGAAGCACATAAGGAGGCTCACTCGCAGGTAGTCAGCTGTTAACTGTGAATAATGATAAGAATATATTTAAAGTTTATGTATTAAATGTATAGTATAGCATAATTTTATACATATAATTTGTAAACAGGGCAAACCAACAGTGATAATATTGTACACGAAGCCCCGAAGATAGATCCCACACAAAATACCTTACATTTAGGCGTACGTAATACAAGTGAACGAGACCTGATTTATGTGTTAGCTGTTCTTTATGTGTTAACTTGACGCGGAACTGATTACCTTAATATCCAGCAGGGTCTTCTGTAATAATGATCAATGTCCTAAACTATTTTTTGTGTTATTCCGGTCACTTTCATGTTCGTTATGACCAGACATGACATATTTTTTAAATTACTTTTAAAATGTATATTACCAAGGATTGATTACCACTGCATGTAGTTAAACAACTGAATAGTAGGTAACTCGCCCTGTTGTCTACAGTAAGTACCTACATTATGAAGCGTGTGCGCGGTGTACCTACCTACTTTATTAGTAGGTGTACCTACTTTATCAGTGGGTGTACCTACTTTATCAGTGGGTGTACCTACTTTACCTGGCGGTGTACCTACTTTAGCAGTGGGTGTTCCTACTTTAGCAGTGGGTGTACCTACTTTACCAGTGCGTGTACCTACTTTAGCAGTGGTTGTACCTACTTTAGCAGTGGTTGTAAAGCACGGTAAACTAAGCTAAGGCAGTTTTGCTTTGAATGTTTGGATATAGTTCGAACTGACTCGACAATGCAAAGCAAAAATTCCTTGACCACGCCACGCCTACGGAAGAAGGAGCAGTGCAAGCACCTCAAAAGTCGCCGCGCTCTCACTTTAAATTTTCAATATACTTGTGATGAAAAAAAAAGAAACACTATCACTCTCATAGCCCCCACTGACAGGATTCTCTGTATCGGGGTGCCATGGACATATACAGAAACAATCACAAAGAAAACCCAGACACAGAAACAGACATGAAAAAAATCATTACTAAAAATAAATGAATGGATACGATTAAAACTTTATTGGAAACGTAAAACACATTTTTCACAAGCAAGTGTATTGAAAATTTAATTAATTATAGGAGTAATTTTCTTTTATTTAGCAATCGCAGCCCTTAAAACGCGTTCGCTTAACTAGTTATACTTACAAATTATAAGTTAGTATAAGTATTCCTACTATTTAAGTGCAGTCTGTAGTCTGACGTGGTATAGATGCATTATGTAGCATTGTTCGCTTATTTAGTTAATCATAGCGATTTGGCGTTGCAAACGACATGACTTAACTAAAATAGGTTTATACATCATATACCTACCTGTCAATTCCTATCATGAGAGAACAGAAAGAGACGGTAGTTTAGACGGGCTTATTTTTGTTACGCTTTAATTAAGTCGTAAGTATTTTTGCCCAATCCACAGAATATTTTAAAAAAATGTTTCGAATACATTCCATTCAAACCTATTTTTGGCAGTTCGCGTGGTGTTAACTGGATGAGAATTCACATGAATGAAATTATGTAGGTAGCTCGTAAATGAGTACCTATATTTATGTAAGAACTTAAACAATTTCTGAAAAATACCTTTAGACAAATGTTACAACTGATAAATGTACTACCCAGTGAGCTGTGACTGCCAGAACTTAAGACCCTGGTTGTGTCTAGTCATTATGACAATGCTACGCACAACTTTACTGAGCACAAATTATACTAATATAAATTGCCATTTATACACGTTTTACACAATCAAGAACATTTAATATTTTTCATTTTATGTAAAAAGGCCAGGTACTTACCTACTTATAAGTATTAAAGTTATATTAGACGCACAAAAGCGCTCGAACTCATTATTAACGTCAAAATGTGTGTTGTATTTTGCTTATATACTATATTTATGTGTTACCTATTACTTATTAATTAGTTGACGACATATCACTTACGTTTGTAGCTCTATATTATTGTTTTTAAATTTATTCAGAAATGTTTTAATTATTAAGTAGGTACTTACTTATATTATAACTCTACTTGTTAAAATGTGATATGTTCCTCGTTCAGAAAAATACTAGATTAGATAAGTAATTTAATTATGTTCTGTCAATTTTGTATTAAGTTATTTAAATTAAAAATAAACGGTGAAATTTAATTCGTTTTAAAGTGGGCATGGGGTGAGTCTATCTATTAAACATAATAATATGATTAAACTGGTTTACATACTCCACTCCAACAAAAAATGAAATTATGCCCGACGTCTTTGACGTACCGTTGTTTCTTAATTAACTGATATTTTAACTTATTGACTTACTCCTTAGTACCTATACCCAGGTACTGGGCTCGATTCTAGGTACCTCCGGCTAAAACTAAAATAAAATCTACCTATCACTTCCAAAATAATAAAATGAAAAAGGCTTTTGCACGTTTCTCCAGTGTTTCTGTCAATTTTATTCGCCATATCATATGACGGCGGATAATAATTACAGATAACGCATAAAACCACCGACTATAAACCAAAAACCGAAGAGAATAAGATCTCCTGTCCTTTTTTCAATATATTTAGTCTGAAAGGGACAAATTGATTTTAATTTTAGTTTTAACCGGCAAATCTAGAATCGAGCCCTGTATTAAAGTTAGGTACCTACAACTGGCAGTGGCACTGTACTTTCCGATGCACGGCGGGATATACCTACATACATTGTAACTTGGTGCTCAGGTGTAAAAAAATGCAGATAATTAGGAACACAATTATGTTGAAATATAAATGTTTTCATGTAACCTATTTTCCTAAGGGAAAGTTAATCAGTTATTTATATTATATGGGCTAGAGCATTCTTTTTACAGCTTGTAATGTAAAATTGTTTGGTTGATATCATACCTACGTGTCTTGTCTGCCGTACATTCTTCAAGACTTGCACTAAATGGCATGTTTGTATGTTTACCATCACATCAAAAATTATTTGTTTCTTCAAACATATTCACATAATAGTTTGTGCGTACTTAGTAGTAAATATATCGATTCCGCAGACACTCTATTCCTTAAAACTAGAATAGTAAATTATATTTTGCGAAATAATTATGAGAGCTGAAGATATTAATGAAGGCATATTTTTTCACAACTACATTATGCGGACTTAGTCCCATGTATAACTTATTCCAAGAAAATAGAAAATGTTATAGTTTTTACAAAAGATAACTACTACGTTGTAGTATAGGACCAACACGGTCACTTTCATCGCAACTTATTTGATTTTAATAATAGGGTAGTTTATTAGATATAGAGCACTTATTTGAATACGTAGGAGTGAACTCCTGAAGGTTTTGTTCCCCTCTATTTGATGAATGTTCACTGACTCCACTGGTCTTCGTCTCCTACCCACAACATATACACTATATAGCACAGTACGGTTATTAGTCATTTCATTACATTAACATCACTCCTATATATTTTAGGACCCTACAGCCTACTGCTGAAATAAGTAGGTGTAATTTGTAACGTCCACGTATTTGATATTATTGGTTTTAAAATCTTCGAAAATAAATTACCTACGGATTTTAAATTGTGCTTAGATTAAAGATATAAGACTAAATCATGCACATAAATACTTATACCTACTGTTCGCTAAAACAAACAGTTAAAACGGTTGCTAAAATGCTTAACATATTGATGCTATACAGACTAGAATACAGATATGTAAAATTAAAAGCAAACATGCTAAACAAAATGTATACCTACTTATGATTAATGTTAAATCCTAAATTAATTAGTTACTGATTCAAGTTCATCTAATTGTTAAACAGTTTAAACAAAATAAAAAGGAATAAATCTTTTACGACTTTTTTTGTCTAATCTAAACCTATCTACCTACCTGATCCTCAAATCCTATAATTTTTAAGTTCCGAAGGTTGCAGTATATTGCAATTTAGGCGATGGGCTGACAACCTGTCAGTACAGCAGTATACCTACAAATCTATCTTAAATATCAAAACTTTGTCTGACGTGGCGGACTAACTCTTTTTTTAGGTGGTTTACTCTCTGCCTACCTCAATAGGGATAAAGGCGTGATTATATGCATGTATGTACGTGGCTACCCATATGTCGTAAACTATCGAATCAATTACTCGTACTCGTACTATGGTTATGTAGTACTATTATATATTCTGTGCTATGGTCCTGCGAGCAATTCCGGGTGTAAGGGACAGCGTCCCGCAAACTGATAGGGGCTGCTCAGTCAACCGAACTAAACAACTGTCAGCAGGATTTTCTTTTCAGGAAATAAAAATTAAAACTTCCCATACAAAATGACCACCTCGATCCGACAATTTGTATGGAAAATCTATCCTATTTCGCTACCTGAAAGAAATTCCTGTTTATAGTTGTTCAATTTCGTTGACTAAGCAACCTGTATCAGTTTGCGCGACGCTGTCCCTTACACCTGGTATCCCAATTCCCAGCAAATAAAATATTGACTTCTGCTTCTAGTTTGGTTAGAACGTTGCAGGCTGACACCTGAAAAGTAAGATGATCTATGCTGTCGTGTCAATCAATCTGTCCCATCTCCCATCAGAACAAGAGATTGAAGGAATAGCCATTATTCAAATTCAATTCAATTATATATTTCAGACCAATTACAAAGTCCATATATTTGTTAGTAGCAACTTATATAATGTATGAGTTCTTCTTCTGTCGTGTGGGTTTTCCCGAGTCGATCGAGCGGATGAACCCTGGCGTCAGAGTTTTTAAACCGTCCCATAGACCTCTGACATAGTTTTGTGTAGCGACCACTATTAAACACAACGGCCGGGACCGACAGCTTAACTTGCCCTCCGAAGCACGGAATACTTTTTTATTTTCGGACAAGCAGATCAATCAAAATATCAAAGAAAATTGAGTACCCATCGGAGTATCAAAGAAAAATGGCAAGTAAAGGCATATTCCAGAAACTGTACGTTCCGAGAATTTGACCTTCCGTGAAATTAACTCTCAAGGAAATGGACGTTCGAGAAAGTAGACGCTAAAGAAAATGGACATCCAAGGAATGTACATTCCGGGAAAGTGACTTAACGATCCTAGTGGACATTCCGGTAATTGGACCTTCCGTGCCTGAGGGATCAAAACTAATGAGTAAAGTGAGTGTCTATTTTTATATGTAACAACAAGAAATCAATAAATGATTGAGTACCTATTGAGTAGGTATCTGATATCAGCTGGCAGAGTCAGGGACTAACAGACGGCTTAACATGCTCTCCGAAGCACGGAATCGTCATCTATATTAGCAGAATCAGGTGATTCAGCCTACCTACATTATCCTAACCAAACCGGAAAAAGCCAATTGGTAAAACTTTGTGTTCCTTTCATTTCCCCGCATAGCAATCGTACCCATGACGTGCCTAGGAATCGTGGGTCTAAGGTTCGGAACACTATAAATCTAATAGTGCTATAATGGCCAGTACAGGTATCAAAGAGGCGATAAGATAATATTTTCTGCTTCTTGATGGTTCATTCTGAGTCTGATCTGAGATGAGTCTGAGTACTACATGGAGTGAGCGTAGGTAGGTACTGAGTATGAAAATCAACGATGACCTTTGCATCACAAAACTCGTACAAAATGTTGTGGAGTGTAGAAGTGAAATCAAGCCCCCCATCAATTAATCATCTTCGTCTGTGCGTTGAATACAACGCAATCAATGAACGTAATAGGGTTGAAATCGACTATAAACGCTATGTATTCACAGTTTTTTAATTATACTAGCCGTTATCCACTCTGTAACTTAAACTGCTGGATGGAAAATATTATACCATAAAATCTATTTTTACAACAAGAAAGCAAATAAATATATTGAGTATGGATGAAATTTCGAATACAATAATAATATATAAGTTATATTTTGGAGCAGAAAAATATTTTTTTCCCATGGGAAAAATAATAAGCTGGGACTGAAACCAACCAGTAAGTAGATAGACCATACCAGTTGTATTTTAATGATTGGTTGTCTTAAACAATAATTTAAATAATTTATATTATTATTGTTATTTGACCGCACGCCCACACTGGATCTTAGGATCATGAAATCAAACAGTATTACTGATGATACTGTGATCCATCAGTAATTTCATGATATTCGGATCGTAATCTTATTTGGATTACGATCGGAATATCGTGCGATAATACTGACAGTGCGTACGATGCCATTACAATTTGTTAAAAATAGACAAGTAATAAACAAAAACGCAACGTATTGTCGCAATTTGAAAACGCACGGGTGCAGATAGATCATTGTTGTTTATGGTACTGGTTGAGAGCGACGCCATTTTGTAGAACTTTTGGATTCGTGTCGTGTTCGTGTTGCCTGTGCGAGTTTGCAGTAAAATATCGCTAGGCTGTGCAAAATATTAATACAGATTGTTCTAAATTGACGCAGGGCAATGTCGGATCGAAAGCGTTTGCTTACAGATCTAAGGGTGATTGATTTACGGGCAGAACTGGAAAAACGTAACCTAGACAAAAGTGGAGTTCGCGGTGTACTCATTCAACGTTTATCAAAGGTAAATTATCCAGCTATTTTTGTTTTAGTTATGTTATGTAAGCTAAACATACATGAATCAATTCATTGTGCGATATTTGTTGTAGTATTTGGAGGAAGAAGGGCATGATCCTGCGACATACCGATTTGATTTGGGCGCTGGTGAACAGAAAAGTTCTCCTACCAAGAGAGCCCGGCGATCAGAAAGTGCCATAGAACAGGAGAGCGATGAAACGCCAGCTATAGAAGACATGATCGTGCAGGACGACGCTGGCGAAGAGGAGGAAACTGAACAGAATCCCGATGATGCCACCGCCGCGGCTGAGGCGACGCCTGCGCTGGCCGCCGCCGACGACAGCATGGACGTTGATAGCGCGGAGAAAAGCAACAGAAAACGAGACATGAAAGATGACTCTGAAGCAACCCAACCTAAAAAACCATGTTTAGATAAAGATGATGACCATAAGGCCGAAAATAATACAGATGCTGAAGACAGCATCAATCTAGACCTTGGTGACGATGAATTGCTAAATGAGGAGGTACGTTTTTATTTCTTCAGAGTATCAGTTTCATTGCCAGTTGACACCACTCATAAAATGTCCAATGGCATCATGATGGAAGTAGATTAAATATATTATCATTTTATAAGTAGAATGCAGTTATTAAAGATTTAAATATATAAATTTGTTACAATCTTAGTTTATTCTTTTAATTGTCAAAAACATCTAACATTTTATCTGTCTCTCAATTTCTTCACAACTCAAATATCTACAATTTGGATATCTGCCAACTATTCAAAGTATCACTTGAACATTGTATCTTTGTCTCTTTCAGACTGACAGCACATCCAAAATTAAAAAAGGTAAGTCCTGTTGCAATATTTCTAATAGTTGAAAGGCTTGATATTATAAATTTTGTGAAATGATTATACTACCATAGCGTTAGTGTTATTTGACAAAAATGTGAAAATATTTATTCATTATAATTGAATATTTAGAGCACCAGAAATTGTTGACAATTGATGCTACACCTGGCTGTGATACACATGTATGCTTGAAGAGAAGTGACCCTTTAAATGCAAAATGATAAAATAGAAACATTTAAATGGAATAAAACATTTAACAACGATTGCTGCACTAAGCGCAGCTTGTATCGCAGGAACCTCACAACAGTTATCAGTAAATGTATTAATTAAAAAACATCAGGTCTGGACACCATTCTACTAAGAAATAGCACCACTACTTGTGAAACCTACTACATGTGATAAAATACACACCTAGCAAAAGAAGATGCCAAGTCTGAATTACCTGGAGAAAAAATGCCAAGCATACAAATGCTACCAGATGTCCAAACATTGTTAACCCACTTCCTATTTGTGTGGTACAGCACAGGTCACGGCTGCGACGGCCTCACCTCACCTCACCTCAATGTGACAAATGGCTCAAAGTTGTATGAAGGCAACCCTCACTTATTTTAAAAGTGTATTATCAGCAATATATTAAATAAGTAATATGTGGACATTGTGGGAAAGCCCATTCTTATCGTCGTCCATTGTTGAGACAGTGGTGCTAATATCAAATCAAGTTTTCAGGTCAAGAACTTTTAGAATGTCAACATGCAAGTGTGAATATGAAGGTGTTTAAAGAAAATGGTGTACTTAATGGAAACCTGGGAGAGGCAGGGTGGGCCGCTCCCAGCGAGCTGCCCGCTTTGACTCACAATTCAGCTGCTAACTGACATTGGTGTAGATGATGCGGCCAATGAAGATGCTGCGGAGTCATCGCGCGACAAGTCTGCCCCGGACAACAGTGCGGCTGCGTCGGACTCCACGCCTGCGGACGCTCAGCAAGTAAACGCCGATGCCCCCGCCACTAGGTTGGTGAACGCCGAATGGCCGTCGCGACGTCGCCATGCGCAACTATAACTTCGATTATCCCAACATCTATTATCTTTAGGTTACGTTATCGCTACAAAGTTTTGCACCAAAATGAACCCATGGGACCTGTACTGCCATCTGAAGAAGTCATCAATGCAGTTCTGCAGCTACTATAGAAGACTACCTCGTCCAGCTAGCTTCCCTGCGAGGCAGCATCGAGAATGCGGTGAATAGTTGTTGGACGGAGCTGTCACCGCGTCGAGAAGCCACGCTGGCGACCTGCACGACTGCGTCGGGCGGCGAGTAGCGGGCAGCGCGGGCGGCGGGGGGAGGAGCGCGCCGGCAGACGCCACAACCTGCGACTCTCCAGCCCCAACACTTGCTGTCATGGTGCAAAACTTTGTAGTTGATTGTGTGTGCTATTCAACTACAGACTATCGAGCCCTGATAACCTGAAAAGCGTTAGGCCAACCACAATCATCTTTCTTGCGTTACTTTTTTTCGTTTAAATATATTTCACATACATCATTATCATCTTATTGACTTGAGTTTATTTTGAATGATTCAATGAATAATTCTTTTTTTCAGCAATGATGGTGACAATGCGGACAAGGATGGAAAAGGTAATATTTTGTTGTAACTACACTCAGAGAGCTTGTAGCCGACAGATGGCGCCCCATCATGAAACCCAAGTTCTAAAACGCGGCATGAAAGTTTTCTCAGTGATCTGCACTGACTTCTTACAACACTTGACCATGCGGGTAGCTACACTTTTCCCAACTATCATCACTAAGCTAATTGGCTACAACCTTTAACTCCTAAAGGCTTTTAGCCAGTCTGGCGTCGTTCATAGAAAATGTATTTGATGTAATATATATTTTTGTGGCAGATGATAAACACAAATCTGATGGAGACAAAAAAGACAAGAGAGATGATGGCAAAGAGGCTGGGGCTCGCAACCTGTGGGTGAGCGGTCTGTCGGGCCACACCCGCGCCAAGGACCTGAAGCAGCTATGCAGCAAGCACGGCAAAGTGATCGGCGCCAAGGTGGTCACCAACGCACGCACCCCGGGCTCGCGCTGTTACGGATATGTGACAATGGCCACTGCTCAAGATGCTGAAATTTGCATTAAAAATTTGCATAGAACTGGTAAGTTCCAGTTACTTAAATTAATTATGGGCTGGATTCTAGCTGCCACTGCTAAAGCTAAAATTAAAATCTATCTGTCACACCAGACTAAAATTATTGCAAAAAGACAGGAGCTCTATTCTGTCCTGTTTTCGATTTATAGTCTGTGATTTTTGTTGTTTAATTATCTGTCAATTTTATCCGCACAAACCGTAATAAAACCATAGAGTATAAATATCCTGTCCTTTTTCAATTTTATTATTTTGAATGTGATGGATAGATTTTAATTGTAGTTTTAGCCAGTGGTATCTAGCATCGAGCGAGCCCTATACTCTATCAAATAACTGCTGCTATGGAAGTCTGTATCAAGTCCTTATTGTTTTGCTGTAGAGCTACACGGCCGCATGATATCTGTGGAGAGAGCGAATTTAGAATCCGAGACTGCATCGCGGCGTCAGCCTTCGCGATCCGACCGCCGGTCCAGCAAGGACGGAAAAGAAAATGAGGTTAGTAATTTTAACTTGTTATTATTTTATTTTCATGCTTCATACACATTATATTATAGTGTTTTTATCTCATGACTGCCGCTCGGCCATACGTATTGTTGTGCATACGGACACGCGCCCATGTGTGCGTAAGTGCAGGTTTACTTTGGCGAACTCGCGCACACTAAATCATTGCGCGTGTCGGTATATTTACAGACAAGTATGGCAAATCGGCAGTAGTGAGATAAAACATCTACTCTTATAAATCGAACTCAGGTCTAAATAGATAAATGATGTTTACATTTATTCCATTATTATCTAAGACCTGTGTTCTAAGTTTTAACTAAGGCGATGCACACATTGAGCTCCACGCTACGTCGCGTCGTGTATATTTTCCATTGTTCAAACCAACTGCTCTGTGGTTCAGGTGCTTCGCCTAAGTGTCGTTCATTATTTTTTATTTGCGATATTCTGTAATTTTATTTGGTATGCGATTATTATACAGGACAACAAGGATGGAGAAAAGAATGACAAAAAGAAAGATGAGGGCACTGAAAGTAACAGGTCCACTTCTAGGACTCGTGAGAAATCGCATCGGTCAGATAAGGTTAGTAAATATTAATGTATTATAGCATGTTTGGTGTAGTGTGAGTTTTTTTTATTGTCGTTGTTTTTACTCCATAGGACAAAGCTGGCCGCAGTACCAGAAGTCACGAGCGCCGCCGATCTCCTAGAGAAGTGCTATCATTCTCAAAGATTTGGGTACGTTTATTCGTTGGCATTTCCAGCTGTTGGCGAGGTCTACAGAACTCTGCGTCAGGTGTATCCGGCAATATTTTGTACTTCATGTGCTTTTTTATAGACTAGGAGTACCTTCCCTTTCTCGGAATAAAATTAAATACGACCGATTGAGGAACATACATAAATGATGTCGCGAAGAGTGAAAGGGAGGGAAGGAGGCTTCTTTATAAATGGTGGATACGAAATAGATGTTTATATGATTTTTCAATGTAGTTCATAGTTTCTGCTTTGGTTTTACTGCAATGTGTATTTTTGCACTAGTCCACCTTTTCATTAAGAGGGGTGTGAACTGTCATAAAAATCACTACTATAGATAGTATTTGGAATGATAGCTTGCTGATCGTATATGTATCGTCCTGTCCTATGACAGGGATTGAAACTGAAACGAAATGCCTAAATTTTCATGCTAATTACGATTACGGATAGATGACAAATTATATTCTTATTTAATTCAATATATCTCAAATCTAGGCATGTACGTTTCGTTTTCATTTTAATAAAATTTTAATGAATCCAATAATATTAAAATTCTGTTTGATAGTGTTTATTCAAACATACATAAGCCAAATTTCTTATAGATAGTTTGTTAGTACATACCTAGTAATTCATTTTATCTACAACATATGCGGTGATAATTGTTGTCGCTTTTTGTTTAAAAATTTACGGGGTCACACTTCTTTTAAAAGAAATTATTTTTTTGTTTAGTAAATCTATCTTTTAAATCTTTATTTGTTCGTCTAGGAATGTACGAAATTGTGAAACATCAACATAAGTCACTGCTGAATTCAATTCAATATAGAGCTCTATCACATATATAGGCATTAGTCGCGCTCGCGTTACAGCAGCGCTACGCCAGCGGTTCCTTTATACTTTACATTACAGCTACTGTCAGCGTCTACTTAAAGGGGTTCGCGTTTTTACTTAACGCGATGTGCACTTTATAGCCGTGGCTACAGACAGACGTAATGTAACCGAGCGTGTTTAAACGGCTGGCGATATTTGTATATTTTGACAGTATAGTTGCAAATTATTGGGTAGAAAGGGTCTTAAATATCTATGGATGTCGCAACGCGAAAATCGCCCTATATATAAAAAAAATGATAGGGTTGAGTAGAGGTTGGGGAACAGGGGATGTCCCTATAGCTGTGCCGTATGTTATAGAAGGAGCGTGATGTGGTCCGGGCCCGCGAGCGGTCGCGCGCGGACCGCGAGGAGGAGCGGCGGCGGCGCGCGGCCGAGCACGCGTTGCGCGAGCGCGAGCGCCGCCAGCGCCAGGAGAAGCACCGCCTCGCGCTCGAGCGGGAGAAACTGCGCACCGAGAGGTGAGCAACCAACCTAGTGGGCGCCTATAGGCAGTTGCCAATTCATTACGGGTGTAGATTGCGTGTAGCAACTCCCCCCCCGCCTTAGCCCGGTGACGCATTATATACACTTTGTAGTATTTTGCAAACAGGTCCATTCAAAAAAAAAAAAGGTGAGCAAACACCCACAACAGGACCGCGTCTGCTGCCACAAGCGACTCCCGTACATGATTTGATTTCTATAAATACATATAGCCACGCCTTTATCCCTAATGGGGTAGGCAGAGCGTAAACGACCTAATCAAAGGTCTTTCGCCACGTCTGACAAAGCTTTGAGGGTTATTTATGATACATTTTAAGGTATATTGCTCAGTGACAGGTTGTCAGGCCAGCGCCTAAATTACAATATACTGAAACCCTCGGATCCCTTAGCTGGATTTTACAGCATGCCCGGGAGGAAATGTTGGCACATTCTATGTTTTTCTCTCGCTAAAATTAAAATCCTTTGAAGTTTTTGAACGAGTTCTATGTGACTGGATTATAATAAGTCATCTCTATACTGACATTATTTTCTGTTCTCTCAAGACGGAAAGCGACAGGACCAGACCAAAATATGTTTAGTTGTGACCGTGACAGAATCTGCAGCAATATCCACTAAACTTGATCTCACCTATTATTACCACTGTATGTCTCTGTCATACACTGGGAGACTCTAGTCAGCTGGTCATTGTAGGGACCTGGTACGTTGACCACTCTACAAAGTCAAAGTCAAATCATTTATTTCCGAATAGATTCCTTAGAACACTTTTAGAAAGTTACAAGCGAGTCTATTACAAAGATAATTAAATTATATCTCTGTCACAAAATGAAATAAAACTATATCACAATGAAGAAGAAGTATTAGAAACTCGCACTTTGCGCCCCACCCTTCGTTTTAACTTATTCTTACTTTTGTCCTTCTTTTTGTTCAAAATAGGGTTTGAGACCGCAATGTGTGCCAATTTCTTAGGCTTCACTGAAATATCAGAGCTCCAGACATCTTTGTCATTAGTATAGTCATCTAACTTATAATAGGCTTTCCGACATAATGTGTTTTTAATAGTATCTTTAAATTGATTTTCTGACAATTTTAATACTACCGCACCTGGGATCTACTCAACGCAGTTGACGCCTGAAATGTAAACTGGACTCATGTCTTCAACCGGACATAAATGAATCAAAACCAATAATTGTCCTCTATCGACTTGAATTATTTTTTCAAGATAGAAAATTTATATATAGGACTAGCGACCCGCCCCGGCTTTGCACGGAAATTATCAGTGTTTCTCTATTATATTATGTATTATACATATAAACCTTCCTCTTGATCCATTAAAAGAAACCGCATCTAAATCCGTTGCGTAGTTTTAAAGATTTATGCATACATAGGTATATAGGGACAGAGAAAGCGACTGTGTTTTATACTATGTAGTGATTAAAGCAAAAATATATGAAATACTCGAATTATATTACGGTCAGTAATGGATATGGTTTTCGTTGTCAGAATAATATAAATTAATGTATTTTATTTCGATTTTAGAGAGAAAATAGAACGTGAAAAGAACGAACTGCTTAGAATGGAGCGCGAAAGGCACCGTATGGAACGAGAGAAACTGGAGCTGGAGAGACTCGAACTGAAGAGAGCTCAAATCAGGTATATACGTATAACTTGAATCGCTAAAAGGAGAACGGTGACTTAAACCAGGGCTAAAAAAATTACATGAAAAGATTCTAGTTATCTGTTACCGTGCACTTTTTGTATAGTCTTTATTATCATATTACACTTAAAATAACGTACATAGTAAAAAAAACTGGATTAATTTATTTTTGATATTGTTGTGGAAGTTGTAACAAAATGGCGCTGGCCGGGTCTTCTTCTGTCGTGTGGGTATCGAGCCTATCGACCCGATGAACCCTGGTGTCAGAGTTTTTAAACCGTCTAGTAGCACAACTATCAGGCCTCTGACATGGTTTGAGTACCGACCACTGTCAACGACAGCGAAGCACGAAATCTTTTTCTTTTCGGACAATCAGGTGATTCAGCCTGCAATGTCCTAACCAAAAAAAAAATGGGGAAAAATTCACAAAGTGGTAAATTCTCAAATATCAACTTTGTGTTTCCCCCCTGAGAATCGAACCCAGGACCTCCGGATCGGGAGTCCATGGCACTAGCCACTAGACCACGGAGGCAGTTGCTGGCCAGGTATTGTTATAATAACGGTATGTTACTGTCAGGCTGGAGGAGGAGAGAAGAAAGCGCGGCTACGAGAGCAGCGCGGCGTACCGCAAGGCGCTGCCCAGCCCGCCGCCCGAGCCGTACGAGCGCGAGCGACACAAGCGCGCGCCGCCACCGCCTATGGTAAGACACAAATAAAAAAAAAATGAGTGTCTGGGAATAATCAGTACATACATACATACATATAATCACGCCTTTATCCCTAATGGGGTAGGCAGAGCGTAAACGACCAAAACAAAGGTCGTTCCGCCACGTCTGACAAAGTTTTGAGGGTTATTTAAAATCGATTTGTAAGAATATTGCTGTAGTGACAGGTTGTCAGCCCATCGCCTAAATTACAATATACTGAAACCTTCGGATCCCTTAGCTGATTTTTACAGCATACCCGGGAGGAAATGCAGCTGGCACATTCTGTGTTTTTCTCTCGCTCCCAGGCCAGCATGGAAGAACTATAATCACTACATAGTATAAAATAAAGTCGCTTTCTCTGTCCCTAAATCCCTATGTATGCATAAATCTTTAAAAATACTCAACGGATTTTGATGCGGTTTCTTTTAATCGAGAGAGTGATTCAAGAGAAAGGTTTATATGTATAATTCATGCATAATATAGTAGAGAAACACTGATAATTTCCGTGCGAAGCCGGGGCGGGTCACTAGTAAATAATACACGGCATATGGGACAGTGTAACAAAACTTTCACTATACAATTTAGTCAGATCTGATTTTAGTATCGGAAAGTCAAAAAAAAAGTTCATTTCCTGAAAGTAGAAAACCACATTTTATTTTAATATCCTAAAATATTTATGTGACGAAAATTGTTCAGTTTGACATTGACTGAGCTATTAATCCTTATCAGCCGGCACGAAACCCTTGGTATGCAAGGCCGATTAGCACTAATAGTATTTACTAAAGTATGATATTTGTTTTTACTTCCATGCTGGACTGGGAGAGATAGAAAAACATAGAATGTTCCAGCTGCCCTTCCTCCCGGGCATGCTGTTGAAGTCAGCAAAAGGGACTCGAGGGTTACAGTGTATTGTAATTTAGGCGATAGGCTGACAACCTGTCACTATAGCAATATATATTACAATCTAAAACTGCCCTCAATTTTTGTCAGACGTGGCGAAAGTGCCTTTTACGAGGCGTTAAACGCTCTGCCTACTTCGTAAGGGATAAAGGCGTGATTTATGTATGTATGTATGTGATATTTGTTTGCAGTCGTCGAGCCGCGGGCCGTTCGAGGCGCCGC
Organism: Scrobipalpa costella; assembly: GCA_949820665.1. Lineage (NCBI taxonomy): Eukaryota > Metazoa > Arthropoda > Insecta > Lepidoptera > Gelechiidae > Scrobipalpa > Scrobipalpa costella. The sequence continues at coordinate 10,724,353 of OX463295.1, read as the reverse complement.
CGCCGCCGCGCTTCGAGGTGTCCTCGAGCTACGACCGCAACACGGACAAGCGCGACCGCGACTACAAGAGGGACTACCCGCGACACGTCTCATGTAAGCTCATCCATCACACGCACACACACACACACACTATACTACGTCACTGTACCTGAAAAACTGTAAGTGGGCATGGAAAAATATAAAATTAAAAATATAGAATGGTAGTATATATGTTATCTCATATTCAGTTTTACAGGTTGGCTGGAAGAGATCTCTTTATAGAGATAAGCTCACCTTTGTGAACTAAATTTGAATTTGTTTATTTATTGTATTTTTTTTTTACGCAATAAAGAATATAGGATATGAAAACAGCAACCATGTCCCACACAACACTATGATAGCACCAACTTAAGTTTATGATACATAGCTGAAAGATGTGTTGAAGATAATGCCTTTTAGATCATTGCAATACTACATACATGTACATATAATCACGCCTTTATCCCATTAGGGATAATGAGGTAGGCAGAGCATAGACGATCTAAACAAAGGTCGTTCCGCCACGTCTGACAAAGTTTTGAGGGTTATTTAAGATAGATTTGTAGATTTATAACTGTAGTGACAGGTTGTCAGCCCATCGCCTAAATTACAATATACTAAAACCCTCGGATCCCTTAGCTGACTTTTACAGCATGCCCGGGAGGAAATGCAGCTGGCACATTCTATGATTTTCTCTCGCTCCCAGTCCAGCATGGAAGAAATACTACACTATCAAAATATATCTAATAATGTCTATCTTGCCCCTAAGATGGTAGCTGCGACAGATGCCATTTGGAAGGGAAAAGGAAAGGAAAATAAAACTTAATTAAATTCCATAGAAATCGCATGTGTCACAGCTTACCATCTTACAGTTTTTCGAATACAAAAAGCTAGTAGCTTACCACCTTACAGTTTTTTTAATACAAAAAAGCTAGTAGCTTACCACCTTACAGTTTTTCGAATACAAAAAGCTAGTAGCTTACCACCTTACAGTTTTTCGAATACAAAAAGCTAGTAGCTTACCACCTTACAGTTTTTCGAATACAAAAAGCTAGTAGCTTACCACCTTACAGTTTTTCGAATACAAAAAGCTAGTAGCTTACCACCTTACAGTTTTTCGAATAAAAACACCTTACAGTTTTTCGAATAAAAACACCTTACAGTTTTTCGAATAAAAACACCTTACAGTTTTTCGAATAAAAACACCTTACAGTTTTTCGAATAAAAAAAGCTAGTAGCTTACCACCTTACAGTATTTTTAATACAAAAAGCTTGTAGCTTACCACCTTACAGTGGGGTTACAGTTACCTGTGGGGTTTCTTCGGCGGCGGTGTGGGTGACGAATGCGAGTACGCAGCCATAATGGCGACACTCTTACCTGAACAGATACCTCGGCCGTACTGTAAATTGGTGGAACAAGTATAATACAAATGCATTCTGAACCTTTCCTTTACAAAAATGGACTGATCATCGGATCACGTTGTACGAAAAATCAATTTTATAATTGAAAAGAAAATATCTGGCCTGACTTACCACACGAGAGGTAACTTACCACATGTAAAATTAATAATATTTAAACGTATTTTGTCAATGGATAGGTAGGACTTTTAAATTACCATCTAAATACAATACAATTCAATAGGAGTCTACACTTGAATAGATAACATAATAAGTAAGTAAATCATTATTATTACAGCTGGCAATATGAAGTACCCAAGTAACGGGAATTCAAATGATGACGTCAGGCAACCAATGCCACCTGGGACGAGACCTAAAGAACCTGGGTAAGTTTCATTGTGTATTAGTATTTTTTTATGGGCTACCCGTTTTTCACATAGCATGAGCATCCTGCCACAAAGTCAAATGCATACTTTTTTGACACTTATAAAAGAATCTCTTTCGCGCCTGTGATGTTCTTATATTTCCTACCCGCTAAGGAGACTCATGCTATCTGAAAAATATAATATCATGTCGCGCACAGTACACGTTCCAAACGAGGCCATTGTGTATTATTCAATGTTTTAAAACTCTTTTTGTTTCTGTATTTTTTTCTTTTCTTTTTTATTTCAAAGGCAGATGTAAATTGTATGTCCTTTTTCAGTCGTTCGTACGATCCTCGCGACAACAGATCTTACCGACCGTCGCCGCCGGGCAAGCCAGAACCTCGCAGCTGGAATGTATCCAGCCGGTATCCTGATGCCGCTCCAGCTTCAAAGGGTCAGTGATACATTGCCGTTCTTTACTCACTACTTCAGTAACGTTGTTTGATTTTCCATAGATGATTATGCTGTTATTAATTGTCTGTACATACCGGGTGTAAGGGATAGCATCCCACAAACTGATGAGGGTTGCGATGTCAATGACACTGAACACGCCTTTTTTGTCAGGAAATGAAATCGAGGTGGACATTTTGTGAGGAAAGGCCTTTTTTTAACTTCTGCGAAAGATCAAATAAAATCTGGTGTCAGTTTTTGACCACCCCAAAAAGCCTCGAATGGATAGCGCAAGGGTCAGGCCACATTTGTACCACTTATTCCTGTGCTTATGATGTAGGATTTCTATGTGGGACTGGGAGCGAGAGAAAAACATGAGAATGTGCTAGCTGCATTTCCTCCCGGGCATGTTGTAAAAACCAGCTAAGGGATCCAAGGGTTTCTGTATATTGCAATTTAGGCGATAGGCTGACAACCTGTCACTACAGCAATAGACCTACAAATCTATCTTAAGCAACCCTTAAATTTTGTCAGACGTGGCGGAACGACTTTTGTTTAGGTCGTTTACGGTCTGCCTAATATAAAGGCGTGATTATATGTATGTATGATGTAGGTGGCGGCGGAGGTACCGGCGAGGTGTGGCCGAGCACCGAGCCGCGCTACGGCGGCGGCGGGGCCGGCGGCGGTGGCTCGTACGACGCGCGCTACCCGCCGGCCTACCAGCCGCCGCCGCCCGGCGCGCCCTATCCCGACCGCTATGCGCCGGCACGCGACTACCGCAAATACTAGACACATCTACACAACAACTCAGGTTAGTTCCACTCTTGTGATTTTTACACCACTCTGGTGGTGGTATAGGCTCAATTCAAGAGGACTGCTAATTTTATTTTATTAATTTGACGTGGATAAACCATGTCACTATTTTACGCGTAACTCGCATAATATGTGAGTTTCATTATTTTAATTTAGCGGTTTCAACTTTTTAAGCTATGGGCCCATAATTGATTGAATTGTTTCTAGCCATTAAATTGTTTATAATTATGTTGTTAATATCATTATAATAATAACAATTGCTTCATTGTTTCAGATCTAAGCAAAAGTGCCAGAATTATGGATGAAAATTGAAAATATAATAAAATTGTTATCTGCATTTCTGACCATTAATATAGTCTATTTGTTTAGGTACATAATTTGCAGTCCTGTAATGTAAGAAGAAAAAACAATCATAGAAATATGATTTAACGTTAATTTGTAGGACTGTAGAAGTCATTCCTCTTATGTAACAATATTTTATTATCTGTATGTGTGTAAATGGGTTCCCACGATGTTTTACTTGACATTACACACCCTTATGTTAATTTGTAGGACTGTAGAAGTCATTCCTCTTATGTATCAATATTTTATTATCTGTATGTGTGTAAATGGGTTCCCACGATGTTTTACTTGACAGTACACACCCTTATGTTAATTTGTAGGACTGTAGAAGTCATTCCTCTTATGTATCAATATTTTATTATCTGTATGTGTGTAAATGGGTTCCCACGATGTTTTACTTGACATTACACACCCTTATGTTAATTTGTAGGACTGTAGAAGTCATTCCTCTTATGTAACAATATTTTATTATCTGTATGTGTGTAAATGGGTTCCCACGATGTTTTACTTGACAGTACACACCCTTATGTTAATTTGTAGGACTGTAGAAGTCATTCCTCTTATGTATCAATATTTTATTATCTGTATGTGTGTAAATGGGTTCCCACGATGTTTTACTTGACAGTACACACCCTTATGTTAATTTGTAGGACTGTAGAAGTCATTCCTCTTATGTATCAATATTTTATTATCTGTATGTGTGTAAATGGGTTCCCACTTAGTTTCACTTGACAGTACGCACCCTTATGCATTGGCACAGCACTGTCTTATTATCAGCATTCCCTAAATATGAATGTTCAGTAACAATTAATTAGTCCGGATTTACTATTTCTGTATGCCTAGGATGTACCATTCTTATAACACGTTAACATGCTGTGTGGGAAATGTGACTTCACCTAGCGATTGACCATGTCCTGAGCGTGATCCGGTGGTGTTAATAATTTGTTCTTTAGTTGTTCTATCGAATTATATATTCTTTCTCCTCTTATATTCTCTATTTTTATAAACAAAATTTTAAAAGTTTTAGCTCTAAAAACGTAAATAAAGTGAAAAATATTTAAAAACCCTAGAATAGAAAAATATCACCTAAATGACAAAAAAAAAAGCTTGTTGTATATCACCCGGCACTTCTTTTTACCGGACTGCGCAACGCCTTATCAGCCTATGTATCTATGTTTGATCCTCTGTGGCACTCTGGACTCCAAATCTGTGGGCTGATTGTAATTATTCTTACGTGAATCGATAACACCCTGTATACTTAAAGGCTTTGAAAGTTTTTTAAACATATTGCTGGCTTAGTATGATTGTAATTATTTATGAAAATATTTCAATAGAATAGCTAGCGAGCTTATCATTGTTATTAAATTCATTATCCCACAGGACATAGTGAATCAGCACTAGAAATTATGGTCCATAAAAATCAAGATTTTGAGCAATGCATCGTTAACTGTTCTGTTTTTGTAAACATATTATTTTAGTAACCCAATGTTTTTAATGAATAAAAATTATATACAGAGTTATAGCTGCTGTAGAACTAATTTCCTAGATATATTTTATTTCTGTAAAATGCATAATTTACAAATACATCGTTGGCTGAAGACTTGTAAATAAAGATGGGCAAGCGCCCAGTTTTAACCCGACGTTTTTAAATCTGCCCGGGTTAATTCCCATTTCTGCCCGTTTATGCCCGATGCGCCCGGGCAGAGACGAGCAGTGTTATTATAAGTTTATTCTTAACCCTTAGCCAGGCTGTGGGCACATAGTGACCACATAGGTAGCGATTCTTTTTTTTTTAACGGGCTGATGCGATATATTGACCACAATATTATCATGACAATATTGTCTATGAATGGGTTGATTTCTAAACGAAAGAAAAAATGGTGTATCTGTAGTTTGACATTTCATTTGACAAAAACGAATCATAGATGATAGACAATATTAGGCAAAACGAATCTTCGTTTCGACAGCCACTAATGGTGTTCTGTGTTGAATTTAATAGCGATTATGTCGAAAATAAACAAGGTATGTGCTATTTATTGTAGCTTTTTGATAGTTTATTTGTTTATTTATCCGTGTTATTGTTCGCTTTATCGTTGTATTTGTTTTTCTGTGAAATAATTACTCTCAAAGTATGTGGGCCTCATACGACCTCTGCCCGTCTGAAAAATGTGTATGTGGTCTTCATGCGGCCACTGTCTTTCTAACTATCCAGCTAATTATTAAGGGTTAGATCTCACTCACGAGATACATTGCATGAAAAACCGATGATTTAACCCATTGAATGATGATTTAACCAAATTTATTTCATACCACTACTTGATCTTTTCAGAACCCACGGGAAAATATTCGAGATCATGAGATTGAAAAAGCTTTAGAAGAAATTTACGCATCATTAGAGGACGAATCATCTGAGGAGGAAGATATTTCGCCAAACACGTTTTCGTGTTACCCTTACCCAACCTATGATATTAACAGGGCATTGGATACTTTACAAAATGTGGCAGACGATGACCTTCTGCAGGTCTTAGAAGGAGTAACTCCGGCAGTAATAGTGGAAGATTTACCTTCAGCTGTCATCCATCAGCCCTCACAGTTTACACCTCCAACAGCTAAGAAGCGTAGACTTTTGACTCCAAAGCCCTTACGTTCAACAATTAGCCATCATTCCTCTCAACCAGTTGCAGCAGCTTTACCGCCCAGACCTCCATTGGCAGACTATCAGCCCTCAACATCAGTGTCAGCCCAACAGTCTTCACCTTTAACGGCAGCCATTCATACCTCTTCATTACTAGCAGCTTCACAGCCCTTACCTTCATCGATTACCCATCAAGCTTCATCTTCGGCGGCAATTCAACAATCCTCGCCTCCATTGGTAGACCATCAACCCTCAACATCAGTGTCAGCTCAACAGTCTTCACCTTTAACAGCAGCCATTCAGCCCTCTTCATTACTGGCAGCTTCACAGCCCTTACCTTCATCGATTACCCATCAAGCTTCATCTTCGGCGGCAATTCAACAATCCTCGCCTCCATTGGTAGACCATCAACCCTCAACATCAGTGTCAGCCCAACAGTCTTCACCTTTAACGGCAGCCATTCAGCCCTCTTCATTACTGGCAGCTTCACAGCCCTTACCTTCATCGATTACCCATCAAGCTTCACCTTCAGCGGCAATTCAACAATCCTCGCCTCCATTGGTAGACCATCAACCCTCAACATCAGTGTCAGCTCAACAGTCTTCACCTTTAACAGCAGCCATTCAGCCCTCTTCATTACTGGCAGCTTCACAGCCCTTACCTTCATCGATTACCCATCAAGCTTCATCTTCGGCGGCAATTCAACAATCCTCGCCTCCATTGGTAGACCATCAACCCTCAACATCAGTGTCAGCTCAACAGTCTTCACCTTTATCAGCAGCCATTCAGCCCTCATCATTACTGGCAGCTTCACAGCTCTTACCTTCATCGACAACCCATCATGCTTCATCTTTGGCGGCAATTCAACAGTCTTCACATGCCACATTGCAAGAAGTAATAACAAAGGTCAGGAATTGGTCTGAAAACACAACTGGATTTGCAGCTCCTAATTTCACAAAAAAAATTGAATCGACAAAGTCTTATGATCACAGAAGTTTACCACTAGATTACTTTTTAGATATGTTTCCTGATGAAATTTTTGGTATCATAGCTGCACAAACAAATTCATATGCATCATTCATACACTCATTAAACTGGACTCCAACAAATTCATCTGAAATAAGATCATATTTGGGTATTGTCATAATCTTCTTCTGTCGAGTAGGTATCGAGTCTATCGACCCGATGAACCCTAGTGTCAGAGTTTTTAAACCGCCTAGTAGCACAACTATCAGGCCTCTGACATGGTTTGAGTAACGACCACTATCAAAGACAGCGACCGGGACCGACGGCTTAACGTGCCCTCCGAAGCACGAAATCTTTTTCTTTTTCGGACAATCAGGTGATTCAGCCTGCAATGTCCTAACCAAACTGGGAAAAATTCACAAAGTGATAAATTCTCATATATCAACTTTGTGTTCCCCCCTGGGAATCGAACCCAGGACCTCCGGATCAGGAGTCCATGTCACTAGCCATTAGACCACGGAGGCAGTTATGGTCATAATCATGGGTATACACCCTCTGCCAGACTTAGAATTGTACTGGTCTTCCGACCCCTTTTATCACAATCCTGTCATAAGTGCAGTAATGTCTTGTAAGCGCTTTAAAAAACTCACAGAAAACTTGCATTTACGTGACAGGGCTACTGAAGAACCTCGTACAGATCCAGGATACGATAAATTGTGCAAAATTCGACCAATAATGGATATTTTGAACAAAAGTTTTCAAGAAATTTGCATAGGTTCTGATACACAATCGGTGGATAAAAGCATGGTGAAATTCAAGGGAAGAAGCTCAATGAAACAGTATATGCCGCAAAAACGAATAAAGAGGGGATACAAAGTCTGGGCGCGGTGTGATTCAGAAACAGGATATTTATATCAGTTCAATGTTTATACAGGCAGAATTGAAACTACCAATGATAGTGATGGCGGACTTGGTTACAAGGTTGTAATGAAATTGTGTGAATACGTCGAAAGTGGGACTTTGATGGCTTTCGATAACTTTTTTACCAGCCTTCCCTTACTAGAGATTCTGCATCAAAATATTCTCTGTAGGTACTGTAAGACCAAATCGAAAAGGTTTACCACCACGTCTTTTACCTCAAAAAGGTGACAAGAAAGAAAACAAACTGAATGTTGGTGAATTCATGATGCAGTATGATGCCCCTATTGCTGTAATCAAATGGCGTGATACTAAAGATGTGTACGTCTGTACAACAGCTTTTGATCCTAAATCTGTAGTGACCATTCAACGTAAACAGAAAGATGGTCGCAAAGCTCCATTGATATGCCCATTAGCAATAAAACAGTACACTAAATGTATGGGCGGTGTCGACACTTTTGATCATCTTACTCTATTGGACGAAAATCGACCAAAAAAATTGGATTCGCCTGTTCTTTTTTATGCTTGAAGTATCATGCATAAATGCATATATCGTATATAGTAGAACCCACAATAAGACGAGCCAGAGTCACAGGGATTTTGGGCTAAATTTGGCCAGAGGCCTGATCGACAATTTTACGACTCGACTGCGAAATCCGCCTCAATTCAAAAACAAAAAAGGTGGCCAGTATGGAGTGTCTGACACCGTAAGGCTTAGTAATGTTGGTGTACATATGCCTTGCCAAAGCAGTAGAAAACGATGCCGGTTTTGCAACACAAGAGTAAAATCGATAAGAACAAAAGTAATATGTAAGGCGTGTCAAGTACCGCTGTGTGCGGTACCTTGCTTTGATGATTTTCACCGTTAAGGCTTATACCTTCTTCTTCTGATGAAACCTGGTGTCAAAAGTTTTTAAACCGTCTAATAGCACAACTATAGGCCTCTGAAATGATCAAAGATAGCGACCGGACCAACAGCTTAACGTGCCCTCCGAAGCACGGAATCCTTTTTCTTGTCAGACAATCAGTTGATTCAGCCTGCAATGTCCTCCCACACTTTGTATTTCCCCTGGGTGATAAATTCGTTAGTGAGTTTCTTACAGTTTCATCTTCGTCTTCCTGTAGAAGGGTTTTTAGGTCCTTGACTGATCAGATCACAAACACGGGTTTGTCGGTAGGATGACGAGATGACTGCCAGACACGCCTAAGTCGCCGTTTTATGTTTATTCTCTTGTCTAATTTCTAGAGGCAGGGTGACTCCTGGTTGTCTTGGAGTAAGTTCCAGAGTATTTAGCCACGCCGCGACCTGTAGTACATTCGTGATATGAGTACTTGCTTCGTCAATATCGGAAGGAGATCATGGGTAACTTTAGATCAATGTTGGAGTCCAAGTATTCACGGAAGCCATTCCAGGCAGTCTTGTGATTGTATAATTGTTCTTTACTGCTGTTGCGTTTCAGAACTGTTGTGCTCAAGATAAGGATAACAGGCGTGTGGTCTGATGATTCAACAAGACTAGACTCTACATGAGTATACATATGTTCTTTGAAATGAAAAATTCAACAAGGTCCTGAATCTTGTCCCGGTTAGTGGGCCAGTAGGTACGTTGACCTGCAGATATTGTCCGGCAATGGTCAACACTGCGTTATAGTTCGCGACCTCTTGTAAGTGTTAAACGTGATCCCCAACACGTATTTTTCGCATTCCAGTCTCCACCGCAAATGAATTTGTGAAAGTGTGTCGAAGTAGTGGGAGAACATAGACTCATCAGTTTTGTGTCTTGAAGGGCAGTACACTGCTGAGACAGTAGCAGTGCTAGAACGATCATCGATTGAAACGGTTGTGGCTTGGATGTGCGGGGATACGTATGGGTCCAGCACGCTGTGTTCAATATTGCTTTTGATGACGACCGCTGTTCCACCGTGAGACTTTCCATTTGGGTGACAGGTAAAGTAGATAGAATGGCCTTGCATATTAGAGGCACTATTTGCGTTGCAGTGAGCTTCGGAGATCAGGACAACGTCCAGCTTATTATTGGTGATATAAGTTTGTAATTCTAGTAGGTTGGCAGCAAGTCCATTTATGTTCCAAGTTGCAATACGTAAGGAAGTCTTCGGGATAGCTTGTTGACCATGTTAGTTATGACCGCCAAGAGAGTGCTTATTTTTTGGAATAGAAGGTCAAGTTTTTCACTTTGTTTCAATAGTATAATTTCTATAGGACTGACTATAGGCTGGGGTGGGTCTGATGTCATTGTATGACCTTTGGTAACGTGAGCGTAACTGAGTTTTTGCTTGTCTTGCTGTGGAACATTCTGCAGGTCTGAGGGAGGCATTATATGTGGAGAACTCTGGGTGAAAGCATCAGAAGACTGTTGCGGGTTTTGCCTTATTCTAGGCTGACTATTGCGGTTTCCTTTTGCCAGTATTTCCTCATAGACCTCGCAGCCCTTGTAGTTGGCAGGGTGATCGCACGCGCACAAGGCACATTAAGCTGGTGAGTTTCTGTCCTTTGGACATTCAGAAGTCTTGTGGCCGTTACCACATTTAACGCAACGATACGGTCGCATACAATTATTTTTGCAATGGCCGTATTGCTGGCATCGTTGGCAGTGGACTATGGTCTTCCTTTTATATGGATCTTCAATTTTCACTGCTTAATGGAAAATTTACTTGATAGATTTTATCTATCAAGTACATTTTCCATCAAGCAGTGAAAATTGAGGCCATAGCGAGAGTTAATGATTTCTCCTCTTATTTTATTCCCGGTTGCTTCAATTTCCGCAGTAATCGCACTAGTTGGTGTCAAGTGGTGAAGGTTTTTTATGACAACTATAAAGCATTTTTGGTGTTTGCGGGTGAAGGTTTGTCCAATCAGACCGCGTGCTCGGATTAGAGATATTATTTTCTTATATTTGTTGACAATGCGGAATTTAAAGTTGCTTTTATCGCTGACCGTTTCTATGAATTTTGATAGCTCTTTGACATCTTCAATGCCGTAAAGAACTACGGGAGGAGGTTTGCTTGGCCTAGGAGCCATGTCGTTATTTTCTAGCTGGTCGACAGGAAGACCACTGAAACGATTTGACACCGCTGCTGGGATGTCTACATGTGGTTAGGAGGTTGCGGTTCTTTTACGGCTGTAGCTGTACTCTTTGTCATGGTGGAGGCATTTTTTGATGAGAATTTTCTTTAGCTGCGTTGGGGCTTGGTGGTAATGCAACTCCATGCCTAGAAGCTCAAGTTTGCCAGCTATAGGTACAGATGTACTTCGGAAAGTAGGAGTCTGGTTGAAAGGACTCCTTTTGGCGGTAAATAGACACGCTTGCGTTTTGGTGGCATTAAAAGAGACCAAATTGTCATCACCCCACTGGGAAACATGACTTAGGGTCAGATCTAATCGCTCAACCATGGCCCTTCTCAAGGAAAGTATTTCTTCCCTGCTGGTGTTTGCGCTGGATAAGTATCTCACCAAAACCGTACTATCATCTGCGTACCCAACAATACCCGGCCGAAGAAGGTCATTGATGTGCAGCAGGAACAGAGTTGCAGAGAGAACAGACCCCTGAGGAACTCCGGCGTCAATAGCCATCAAGTCAGAGGAGCAGCCGTCAACGACTACTCTGATCGACCGTTCACTCAGGAAGTCAGAAATCCAGCTACAAAAATCACCTGGGATGCCATACGCAGGAAGCTTGTTTAGCAGGCTTTTGTGCCAGACTCTGTCAAAGGCCTTCGAGATGTCAAGTGAGACGGCGAGAGCTTCGCCGTGCTTCTCAATGGCCTCACCCCAGCAGTGCGTAACATACACAAGAAGATCCCCAGTTGACCGTCCCCGGCGAAAGCCATATTGACAGTCACTGAGGAGATCATTGTCTTCGAGGTAGGTCAGCAACTTACTGTTCAGTACCTTCTCCATGACTTTGCATAAGATGGAGGTAATGGCAATCGGTCTGTAATTAACAGGGTCTGAACGGTCGCCTTTTTTGGGACCGGCTGAACATTCGCAAGCTTCCAGGACTTTGGCACAGTTCCTTTTTTGAGAGAAAGGCGGAACAAGCGTGTCAACACAGGAGACAGTTCGGGCGCACAATGCCTCATGACTCTTGCTGGGATGCCATCAGGACCACTAGCTTTATTCACGTCCAGACCGCACTATACTCTTCGGACCTCTTTAGTGTGAACTGCAATCTTCGGCATCGAAGAATCGCAACGAGGTACAGTAGGTGGTTGCTTAGAGCTAGCATCCAGGCGTGAATTGTTTGCAAATAGCGACGCAAATAAATTTGCTTTGTCACATTGTGTCACAGAGTGAGCCAGCGACCCATCAGGTTTCAGCATTGGAAGCAATGATGGACGACGGAAGTTTGCTTCGACCGCTTTTGATAGGGACCAAAATTGTTTACTACCCGGCGGGTGTGATGCTAATTTTGTCCCTATACGTCCGACATGGTCGAAACGTGCCTTACGCAAGACCCGCTTGCAAGACCTAGCGGCGGAATTAAATGCTCTCTTCTTCGCGCGAACCCTACGTGCTCTTACTTTGCGGTCACGGGCTTTGACCCAGGCTTGGTAAGCAGATTCTTTTCGAGCCTCAGCGTGGGCGCATTCTGCGTTATACCAAGGTCGGGTTTTGTGACCGAGCGGCATATCGGAGAATGGAATAAAGTACTCCATTCCCTGCCGTATCACGTCCGTGACCGCATCAGCACAACACGAGGGGTCACCCGAAGAGAAGCACAGTTGCCGCCACGGGTAGGATGCAAAAAAGTGCCGCATCTCATCCCAGTCTGCCAACTCGTATTTCCAAACTCGTCTCGTGCCTCTAGGGCTTTCATCCGGAGACGAGCAGATCAATATGGATTTCACCAGACAGTGGTCGGAAGTTCCCAATGGGGCAGAGACCGAAATTGAGTGAATGTCTGGATCAGTAGTTAGCAGCAGGTCTAAGCAGTTGGGTGTGTGGTCGTGAACATCCGGTACCCGCGTTGCTACATTCACCAGCTGGGTAAAATCTATCGATAGTGCAAATTTGCGCGCCTCTATCCCAGCATGGTCGGGTCGAATTATGATAATGTATATCTTTTTTTTTGTAATTAATTAGGGAGATACTTATGGTATTATCGAATTTTGATTTGAAAAGATGACGACGCGTCGCGTTACGTCGCGACGTAACAAGGTTACAGCAACCTGTGGTTGAGCTGTCATTTTTTTTTTTTTTTTTTATATTTATTTATTATATTTATTAATATATACAAACATTATCCTTACAGGAATATTCCCAATTCGACAATGCTACTATCATAATATTACGTACTCTAATAAGAAAACTTACTTACGTAATAAATATAACATTTCTGACATGTGTATCAGTTATACTGAATACCATCATTTAAATTTAAATAAAAACTCACAAACTGATAACAAAATTACTACTCCTACTACTTATTTCCTATTACATAAATATTTTAATGTAACCTCTATGAATTTAGTCAATGAACATTGGAATATATCAATATCTCTTGCCACTTCATTAAATATCCGAAGAGCTGTTGGCACTGGAGCAAATTTGAGGATATTAGTTCTACATGTCGGTAACATGAATAACTCATCCCGTGGTGCTCTGCGCAGTCGCGGGTCTGGAATCCTTATGCCAATGCTCTGTAACACCTCCTCATTATACAACTTCCCCCTTAATACCTTAAAAATATATATTGCCAACGCTAAATTTCTTCTGACTTCAAGTTTATAATATCCGACCATTCCCAATATAAAAAGTGTTGGATACATTAGAGGAAAAAATGGATAAACCCCATATTGTTTTAGGTATATGTGTCTCACAAATTTATTTTGTATTTTTTCTATCATTAGCTCATATTTTATTTCGTGGGGATTCCAAATGATACTACTAGTTTCAAGCTGACTTCTTACTAATGCGTTATATAATGATTTAACTGCTGGTAAACTCTGAAGATCTTTCGTTTGACGAAGCACAAATCCTAGTTTTCTAAATGCTTTTTTACATATTCCTTCTATATGGTTCCGGAAGGTAAAATCTTGAGAAATATACACACCTAAGTCTCGTACCAATGTAACTCTTGGTAGAATTTCATCATTAACCCTGTAATTAAAAATATGTGGATTATGGGCTCTAGTACATGACATTATGTTACATTTTGATACATTGAAATTTAACTTATTATTGAGGCTCCACTCAACTACATTGTCAATATCCTTCTGCAGTCGTTCACAATCCGTAACGTCATTTATTTCTAAATATAATTTGAGATCATCAGCAAATAAAAGACACCTCGCATGATTTATTACGTCTGGCAAGTCATTGATCATCAGTATAAATTCTAACGGGCCCAAATTACTTCCTTGACTCACACCTGATAACGTTAAATATGTCTGCGAAGAGTGTCCTGCATACTCTACATATTGTTTCCGCTGCCTTAGATAACTAGCAAAAAATTCTAGCAAAGATGCTGAGAATCCAGCATTTGCTAGTTTTAACAGCAGAACATCATTATTAACGACATCAAAGGCCTTTTTAAAATCAAAGTAAGCGATATCGACCTGACCGCCTACTCGTGCATCTAGAGCTGGTGCAGTGTACTGCATAAAGCACATATGATTAGAGTGTACTCCTCGCCCTGGTCGAAAGCCATGTTGACAGTTAGTTATTCTGGCGCTTACTTGGGCTGAAATTAATGCGTGTAGAGCTGACTCAAAAATTTTGGCAAACGTTGAAAGAACGGCAACCGGTCTGTAGCCTGATACTTCAGATCCCGAGTTACTCTTAGGAACAGGTATTACTCGTGTAGTTTTCCAAACGTCAGGGTAGCTCGCGGAGCTCAAACAAAGATTATATATATATAATAATGGATCTACTATAACTGATGCGGTGTCCTTTACTAAATACGATGGTATCCCATCGGGGCCATGCGATGTTTTGGGCTTAAGTTTTGCCAGTGCTATCCTTACATCTTTCTTAGATAATCTTGAAACATTAACGTAATCCGAATTAGGAACCGCCGCTCTTGCTGCTGCTTCAGCGTCAAGCTGGGGAGGTACAGAGTCATATACTGACTGGAAATATTCCGCAAATGCTTGAGCACACTCTTTATCATCCATCGAATTTCCGTTTTTGGTGATGCGACTTTTGCTTCTCTTAGCTCGTTTATTATTTGCAAATGCCCAGAATGATTTAGGATCACTAATAAATTGGTTTTCTAATTTACGTTTGAAGTTATTATAAGCAATTTCAATTTTATGTTTAACTGACGTTCGATAATATGAGAAAATTTGATATTCTTCGTTAGAACCACTCTTTTTGTAAGCGGCATGCCATCTTGCCTTATCTTTTATTTCCCCAATTATTTCAGAAGTATACCACATGGGGTAACAGTATCTATTGCTAATATTTTGTTTTATATTTTTTCTGGGTGTGCTGTTATCTATTAGTTTATAAAATATAGAATAAAAATATTGGACTGCTTCCTGAACACTACTTAATTCATATAAGGAATTCCAGTCTATCATACCTAAGTCTGTGTATAATTTATGGAAATCGCATTTATGAAAATTCCATCTATGTTTTAATACATTATCTCTCTTACTAGAAATATTGCATTTCTTGCTGTATGACCCTGACATGATGTTTTTGCACACGCAGGATATCTCTATTGCGGGATGTTGTGAATCTAGTGGAACCAGCCGATCACTCTCTTCCCGAACAGTAATTTCGTATTCTTGTAGATTCGACAGCACTACATCTAACATGCGCAGCCTGTCATTAGTTACCACATTACATTGACTAAATTCGCAGAATGTAAGAACATATTCATAATAACATTGAATATCTATAGACGTAGAGTACATGTTGAGATCTCCAACTAATATTAAATTACGATATTTAGTACTACATTGTTCAATTAAATAAAAGAGGTTCATATAGTCACAATCTTTGCTATCTGGCGGAATGTAGACCACACAGCATGTAAATAAACGTTTGCCATACTTAATAACCTCTGCACACAATATTTCAAACTTAGCAGCATCAATATCCGGGTCTCCAGGCAATGACAGCGGTTGCAATTGTATGGAGGGCGCTGCTATGAGTAGAGCACCGCCGAGCTTGCGGCCGTCGGCGCGGTCGCATCGCACTACTGTGTAGCCCTGTGGTACTAGTTCTCCATCATATACCGAGTCATTTAGACCACTTTCTGTAATTGCCCAGAGATCAACAGACGATGACAAGATATTTTTATAAAATGTTGGCAACTTTGTGCGAAGACCTCTAACATTTTGATAGTATATGTTGACACTACGCTTACTGACAATGTTTTTACAATTATTCACGAAAAAACTTGCTTTCGGTTTGTGTTTGAACAGTACGATTTGTTTTATGATTGTGTGTGGATTTTCTTTGTACATTTACAGCTAACTTATTTCTATGATTAATTAAAACTATATCCATTATCAAACCCCTACATGTATTATGTTTATCTAACCTATGATTTTTAAAATAATTCAGTTCTGAGTAGTGTAAACTAGAGTTTAAATCTATAATTTTTATCATTTCGTTTAATTTATGTGCATTTAAATGATCATTTTTATCAATACCACCAAATAACACATTTGTGTTTTGTAGAGTATTTAAACAATTATATAAACTTGACTGAAAGCTAATTACGTTTTTATCATAGGAGCCCGCTAGTAAAATAACATAATCATTCTTAGTATAGGTACTACATTGTTCGAGGCTGCCCTGTATAATTTGACCTAGAGTGGCGTAGGGTTTAATTAGTGAGGTAATGTTAAAATCCGATCCAAGAAGACTGCCTAATTTATTTCTTAATCCTCTTCCTGTTTCATCACTTAACAAAAGAACATTGTGTTTGGCGCTGGAACAACTGTCTAATATCTTTTTATTATTGGATTCCAACACATTCCGGCGGCCTTCCGTGCTGCGTAGACACGCCGAACTCAGTGTATTCAAGTAAGGCAATTTTGAATGACTTCTAAGGTTCATATGGACGTTTAATTTATCAGTGTTCAATGCTGAGTTAAGGCAGTTGTTGCTTTCGTCTTCCTCGTCGTCATCGCTGTCAATACATAAAGATTGGAAGCTATTTTCCGTAGGCACATTAATTGAGACTTTTTGTCTTTTAGTTGGACTGATAGGCTG
Organism: Scrobipalpa costella; assembly: GCA_949820665.1. Lineage (NCBI taxonomy): Eukaryota > Metazoa > Arthropoda > Insecta > Lepidoptera > Gelechiidae > Scrobipalpa > Scrobipalpa costella. Next base: position 10,707,256 of record OX463295.1, on the reverse strand, counting down.
GGCGGCGGCAGCGGAGGCAGCGTAGGATGGAGCAGCGGAGGCGGCGGCAGCAGCGGGGTGTTGTAAAGGCGAAGATGTTGTACTTATTTTTTCCGCAATTTTCGGACACCTGTTGCACCTCCATTTATCTTTTCTTTCGCGATCAAGTGCATAAAAACAATGGAATCTTTGCTCAGAAACATTTGTGCATAATATGTGAAAGACTTTCTTGCAGCTGGAGCATTTTAAGTATTGTCTACTCGTTATACTAGTACTACATTTTGCACAAACAAACGTTTCCTCGGCGCGCAACATACATTCGGCACTACCACCACTGCTGTTGCTACTTTCGTTATTTGTTTTTAGAGAGTTTATTTCCAATCCCAAGTTGAAGAGTTGTTTTTTAAGATCATTGTTTTCATTTGCCGTACTCTCTAAGCGGTTTTCTGTGGTTTCTAATTTCTGTTTGAGTATGGATATTTCTTTTTGCAGCTCCTTTACTATTTCTATGTCTTTTGTAATTCCACAACTGCGTAACGATTCATTTAAGGTGCTATTTTTAGATTTTGGGCTGACCTCTTTAGATTTTTGTGTGCTATTAGATAACTTTCTTTTCTCTTTTTTGCAATCCATACACGTCCAGTTATCTTTTTTGTCCTTGCTCATTAAATAGTATTGCGTGTCTGAAACTTTAGCGCAACTATTATTAGCACAGCAATCTACCTTGCACAATATACAAGTCAAAAACTGTCTTCCAAAAATTTTTGTTTTGCATTTAGTACATGTGATTGTATTTCGTCTCGAAGTCATGTTTTCAGGTGGCATCTATGTTTATTGATTGGTATTAAACGTTTAAGCGCCCTCTAGCAGCGGTTCGGTAGTACTAATGCAATAACGTTTCTTTAAGCTGGTAGATGGCGCTGGCACAAAAAACTACTGTACTATCTAGATAGATGGCAGTGTATTCCAAATAGTATTATATGTTTTATATAGATGGAGCTATATCCAAACTTCTTCGAACTGATAAGGATTTCTCCTCGTCGTATCTTTCACAAACAATATTCGAAACTGTCAATATTTTTAACATGTTTGATATTATTCAAATAGGTCACTACACGTCTTTAAAAATCTTTTAAATATTTATGCAAGACACTATTGTTGATAAATCACAAAGTCCTTCAAAAATATTTGCCACTAGAAAAAGTTCGTTGCGGTGGAACTGAATTTGAAATTTGAAATATATTACGAAATATTTTGTAAGAGGAAAATCTTGAAATTACGACTGAAAATTGTTCACAGTTTACTAATAATTGTTTATCACTATTAAGTAACACTTTTCTCACAGTTTGTAGTATAAAAACTTGTCCTTTTGTGTAGAAAGTTCCCAATGGTTTGTTTACATACGGCGTCGTTTTTTGTTTTGTAATTTTTGACTTAAATACACTTCACTTTTAGTAGAAAACGTTAATCGTTGTAATTTAGAACACTAACTTTCTGGAACGCTTAAAGTTAACTTGGTTTAACTCATAATTACTAGAAAAATTGAATTTAATTACTTGACTCTACAAAAATAATGTTTACTTAAGGACGCCACCTAGCGGAAAATGTCATACGTAACTTTAGGATTCGGCTCTACTGTAATAAATAAATACTAGTTAAAATTGGATTAGATAAAGCCTTTATGTGAGTTATGTTGATTTTTCAAATGTTATAGTTGTAAATAATATTAGAGACTATGATTTGTGTTTTTTTTTCATAATTTCGATATAGGTACTTCCACATTGTGGCAAAAAGTGAACATGATTTATCACTTTTATCAGAGCTTCTGTAATTTGTTACTTGTGATTATTTAATTACTGAATATACATATTAAATGAATGACAGATAACCTAATTTTAGTTTTATTTTTCAACTAGTTTTTTCCCACGATTTTGTCTACTGACAGTATTTTTTTCTTAATGTATTTTTTAAGGGTAATTGCCAACCCGCCGATAATAAAACCGCGGCTGAGTGACCTGTGACATCCTTGGATCGGCGAAGTCGACGGCTTTCCAACAAGGTAAAAAGTCAAAAGTTCATTAGAAGTATTTGTGTACCCAAAAAAATGTCACCACCGCAATCTAAAAATATCGCCAAATCGTACAGCGGCATCTGTAAATACACGGTATAGAGATCTTTTATGTATTTACAGTAAAAACTATGAAAACCTAATCAAAAACTTTAGCACTTACAGTTAATAAATTTGATAGGTCCGCCACTGACCACTAGATGACATTATGTAAAATTTAAAACAAAAAATACATATAATTAACGCCTTTATCCCAAATATGGTAGGGGTAGGCAGAGTGTTAACGACCTAAACAAAGGTCAATCCGCCACGTCTGACAAAGTTTTGAGGGTTATTTAAGATAGATTTTTAGGTAGTATACTGCTGTTGTCAGCCCATCGACTAAATTACAATTTACTGAAACCCTCGAATCCCTTAGCTGTTTTTTACAGCATGCTCGGGAGAAAATGCAGCTGACACATTCTATGTTTTTCTCTCGCTCCCAGGCCAGCATGAAAGAAAAAAGTACATCGCTGTTTAAAATCATAACCACTACGCGTACGGAGTCGCGGGCACAACTAGTATGATTAATGATTATAATATAAATCACTAGTATAAAACAGTCGCTTTCTATGTCCCTATATCCCTATGTATGCATAAATCCTTAAAAGTACGCAACAGATTTTGATGCGGTTTCTTTTAATGGATAGAGTGATTCAAGAGGAAGGTTTATATGTATAATACATGCATAATATAGTAGAGAAACACTGATAATTTCCGTGCGAAGCTGGGGCGGGTCGCTATAAAATAAATATAATACAATTACTTTGAAGCTTTTTTTATGATTTTTTTCGAAATTAAAAACTATACAAATCATAAATTTCATATAATTCGATAGAACTAATTATTACCACTAGTTCACGCGCAGGACATGGTCAATCGCTGGGTGCAGTCACATGTGTGGGAACCAATGAAAGAGTTTAGAACTGGAATGCATATTTGCTTCATATTTTCTGAAAAGATTTTAATGTGATGTCAGTGACAAAATGTGACAGATCACATGTCTATTCATATTCATTTCCGGAATTCAATATCCAGCAAGTTCATCTCATCATTCTGCGAATTCATTATGAGTGGCCGTCAACACGAAAACCCCACTTTGTTAAGAAAGTATCCTGATCCCGAAAGATAATATTAAAACACGACTTATTTGTTAAGGGAATTTATGTCTACTGTATAAATAAAAGGCTAATGCTATTTTTGGACTATTTATTTATTACTACATAATTCATCCAAAGTTAACTAAAAATACTACATTGAAGGTAGATTCGAATAGATGATAAGTACACAAAACATTAACTTAATATTACAAAAAGCACCTATGTAGTACCAAATTTAATTTCTTATGCCATAGCTATAATAATAACAACCTAAAAGATAGACTAAAAACATCACATACAATCCCTAAGAATAATGATTATTACAAAAAAAAATTGTTCTTACTTTAACTGTAATGGTACATTGCATTAGATTATGTATGGCATCCCCAGAAAATAAAGAACTAATTTATTACACACTAGTATTAGTACACTGTTGCTTCATTAGTATTTACTCTCAAGTAATTAACATTTTCGATAAACAGTGAGGTGTGAGATGGGAGAACACTGTTATCATATGGAGTGCAGCGGTAGACCCATGGATTATCATCGGGACCTGCAGGCTGCGGGGGCTCAGTTACATCAACGTCTAGAGACTTGAGCGCATCTATGGCATCTTGCTGACCTTGCACAGCAGCGAGACGCAACAGCCTGGTGGCTCGCTCGGTGTCCCGCGCGAGGCCGCCGCGCCCTTGCCCGTAGTACACGCCCAGGTTGTAGAGCGCACCAGGATGTTCTAGTGCAGCAGCAGATCGATACAGTTCCATTGCCTATGGATAAGAAAGAAAAGATTTGTTTTGTTCACAGGAGTTAGGTTTAAAGTATCTTAATTTATTTTACGTGTATGCTATCAATGCCTGGGGCCCTCTTAACTAGTGGGGTGCATTAGAACAATACGTGTGTGTCAAAATGGCAGTTGGACAGATATGAAATGGATTGAAAAGTAGTCAATTATTTATAGCTGATGTTGTACTATTTAGTACCTAACAAATAAAAAAATATACCTCAATGGATTTAAGAAAAATCATAAATAAGCGCCACCTGCGGCACTGACGTCAAAATGGCAGTTGCCAAAGAAAATATCTGTACCATACACATTTGCTAATAATTGATGTATGAGAATGTTAAGGGAGATAGAAAAAAGTAAAGGGATAAAGGTGTGATTATATGTATGTATGTAAAAAAAGTAATTGAAAATTACGTAAGACATCATAGAAAAGTTTTAAATCTAAATAATACCTCGGGGACGTCTAATCACTAACTATTACATAAAAAAGCAATAACACTTACTAGTGCATTGCAATGATACAAATTTCTGGCTAACTGATGTACCAAATATATTTTTTTATTTAAAATATTTCTAGGATGTCCTAGGAAAGCTTTTTTAAAAAATTTTGTCCTACGCACAGCCGTTTTAAAGCTATAAAGTAAGAAACTCTTTAATTCAAAATATCTAGGCAATGTGACACTGTAGCCAAAAATCACCAAGTATATTTTTAGCTTGTATTTGTTCATAGAATTAAATATCATGGTTCAAAGTATATTTCTAGCTTACTTATGTGACGTCCCGCAAGATGTCCCGCAAAAAGTTTAAGTAGTAAGGAAGTCTCCATTTTCCGCATCTGTTCTTAGAAGTTTAGGTAAATATACCTACTCTACCTATTCCGATCACTGGTACTTATACATAAATGTAGGGTTTTGGGCCTTCTATAATCCCGCCAAACTCGCTACGCATGCGCAAACATGAACGCGGCAACGAAATAGATCGCGCCGCCACCGATCCGATAAACATTACTCGCGCAAACTTCCGTGTCGCACACACCGACAGGCAGACATCGTGTTCCACTGGCTGAGAAGTTGATTGTGGCTGGACAAGCGTTGAGTGAATCCCATAGTTTTATTGCGGACAAGTTATTATCAACAATAACTCTAAACTGAGCTATCGAGAATACAATATATGTATACCTAACCTGTGATGAAAAAATAAATTTAATAAACTGCTTGTCCTGGTTTCATTAATACGAGTATAATATGGTCACCCTTCACTGCGAATTCATAGGGAAATAATTAAGTATTGTTTTTTCAAAATTCAAAATATAAGTACTGCTGAACTGTACAGATATATTTAGAAGACATTTCTGCTAAATGTTGGTGTGTCTCTGACTTTTGATTCCGTTGAGATCTCAGGTGGCTACAGTCAATCATATAAAAGTAGAATGTCAGGATTGAGGAGCCAAAAAAAATCGCTCACCTACAAAATTAACTCTATTTATTTTTTTCTATTTTAATTCTATACTGCAAAATAAAACACACCACCTGCTAAAAAACGATCATTAGGTCGAATATTTTAATTGATAGCTCACTTCAATGGAAATTCATCTCTAGAGTATAGATTGAGGAGCCGTACTAAAAGTATTGTATATTCTGTAATTTCTGCGCTACAGAAGCCAAATTTTTAGAAGATACTATACATAATTGCTGCTAAGTTATGCAAAATTTTCAAAAATATTCATCTATTACTCAACGAGTTCCACATGGCTCCTCAATTCAGATGTTTAGATTGAGGAGCCACTTTTGAATTAATATAACTAGTGATATATTTTACTGCTACATCCAGAATTCATGCTGCAAAATCAGCTACTTTGCTGCTTAATAATATTGAGATCAGCCTTTAAAAATCCGATGTGGCTCCTCAATCCTTACGGCCATCAAATTTAGCTCTAAATAATTGACTACTTTTCAATCCATTTCATGTCTGGCCAACTGCCATTTTAACACCCACTTAGGACAACAGCAATGCTATCAATGCTTTTCCTAACAATAAAAAAATGATTTTATTTTGAAATTAAAATGCATGTTACATTAGACACTACTTACAGTTTTTTCATTTACTGGTACTCCTAAACCCAGTTCATAGCATAAGCCCAAGTTATACATAGCTGGAGCATGGTTTCGAGTTGCAGCTGACCTGTATAAAGCATAACCATTAATCATTTAACAGGTGAAGCTAACGAAACTAACCTCATAATATTAGCATGAAATAGACCTATTAGCAGGCACTACAGTGGACCCCGCACAAATTGTTCGAAAATCCCTGGTCGGTTGATTTGGCTGGAATTGCCCATATCATGTTGATGAAAAGTGTAAAATCGAATGCGTGCGCGAATATTGACCAGTTTTTGAAATGTACCTAGTTGTGTCAATGTTGAATCAAAATGGAGTAGTTTAGTCTATTTTAAGCTAAAACTTGTTCATATGAGCAAAACATAGAAGAGTACTAATAAATCACAACTGACATAACTGCTGGCAACAAATAGCTAAATACCAGACTATGTTCTCGGAACAATAGATCCTAGATTACTCGCAGGTACAATTGATAAGTTTGGATGAGATCCTAATTTTAGATGACAGCTGTCATCTGAAATGAATATCTCATCCACACAATTAGTCTAGGATCAATATTTTCCGAGATATGGCCCTTTCGAGTTTGAGTTTCTGTTCCGTCATCTAAATGTATAATCTCGTCCAAACATCATATTTATTGATTGATAAATAGTTTTCGAAAATATAGTCTAGTATTTGGTTTTTATTCCCAGCAGTTATGTCAAAGTTTTGATTAGTACTCCACATTTTAGCAAGGATTACATTGATCTTATGTACAAGTTTTAGCTTAAAATACACAAAACTACCTGATTTTAATTCACCATTCAAATAACTATATCTTAAAAACTGGTCATTATTTGGCCATGCAATTTTAAACTTTTCCTCAACATGATTTATAGGGAATAATTTTCCAAAATTTCAGCCAAATGGACCAACCAGTGTTTTTTCTTTTTGTGTGGGGTCCTATGTATGCTAGTAAATTATAAGGAAGCAGTGTCAAAAAAATAAAAATCTCACAAAACTAAAATACTTGCCTTAACAGATTCAGTCCATCTTGCATCTGGCCATTTTCAATAGCTGCTAATCCCAGCTTATTTTCTATAGAGTTGAGCACACTCCCTAGATCATCATCAGATGTGTCAGGGTTAGTGGAGCTGCTTCCTGAGGATACAGCATATTCTCTTTTCTCTCCATTTTCATCATTAGAAATCAAATGAACAGTAGGAGTAAAATTTGAAATAATTTTCTCAATTTGAGACACAGAACTCAAGTAGACTGGGTTATTATTCACAGATTTAATGTATGGGTAGATTGAAGAAAGAAGTGTACTCTTAGTCAAGCACTCCCTGGCAGGCCGCTTCAAGCTGTACTTGATCTTCAGGTGAATCAGCTGACTTGTATACCAACCAAGTACAAGAGCACTACTCTGTAACAATAAATGAGAGTATGATTTATCTTTTTGTAATATTTGCATTGTAAATGTTAATGTTTACTTATAAATTATAATATCAAGCATGTGGTTGATATTAAGAGCTTTATTACAAAAATAAACTAGGTATTACCCATGTTATGGCACCAATCCAAGAATGGTTTAATTGTTCGAAGTTCCAACGTTTGCTGTTGGTGTCATTGTCTTCGCCGGAGGGTGTCCAGCACCGGCGCGAGCAGAACCAGCGACACGGCGGGGCGGAGCGCTTGGCCTTGTCCTCAGGCACATTCCCAGGCGCGTTTACAACCCCAGTTGTACTACGCTTGTCGAAATGGTTAACACTTCTCTCAAAGGTATCACGGATGCGTCGCGACACATATTTCCACATGTTTAGACGAATCGTGTATTTATACGGTATCAATTCGCAAACTAAAGATTTCCCATGGCCGAACCACAGCGATAAAACCGGGTTCCCTGAGGAACCCACAAACTCACAGACAACCCAACAAATCCAAAATAATTTTGACACCTGCACTTGACACTTCTATCATGGCCGACGTTCTTTTTTATTCAGTTTCTGGCCCGGAACCAAGTCATTTGGGTATTATGGACCGTCAATCAAATCAAACGAAATAAAACCAGCAATGGACCATTGCATGGACCATCCAATTAGGCATCCATTGAATGGATGTCAATATCTTAATTTCGATTTCCAGAGCCGTAAAAATCTATATAAAAAAAAGTCGGGTGCGCGTGCGCATACACATGATTATATATTCTGCTGTGATGTTGTTGAATTTGTCTGTTCTGCCCGTCTTTTCCGCTTGTTTGTTTATCTCTTGAGTTTGGTTTACCTAATTAATTACTTGAATATTTATTTGTCAAGGAACTTTATAAAGTGATCACTAAAACACCAGTCATTAAATTCTTCTAAAACCCAGTCTTGGTGCAAAGGTGCCTATAACTCCAATAACACTTTCGGAGTTGCCACGCTGGATGGCTATGGACAATCTTTTGAACGAAAAACGACTCGGAACGGGGGTCAAATCCCTTTTGTCTGAGTCGACAAACTATCTCTTTTGCAAAATATTACTTGAATAAAGTTTAAATACTGATGTCGTATTAAACGTGTGATCATAAATAAAATTATGTGTGGTCGTACCGCTCTGTAAGTTTCAAATTTAATGACTTTTATCTCATCAGCAGTAGTAAATTGCTGCTGGAATGCTTGTGCCTAATCTTCTTTTGTATGTTCTCTTCCAGGTCTTTAGACAGCGAACAACTGCGTTGTGCTTGCAGCTACAAAGCTAAAAATAAAGAAACTTACACTAAACCAGATTGGGTTGAGGAACACAATGATGGTAAACAGTACACGCCGTCTTTCAACATTGCTCCTACAGACGTTACACCAGTCCTTATCTCTTCCGGTTCGTTAGAAAAAGAACAGGCACATCGCATTCTGAAACCTATGATGTGGGGCATTATCCCACCTTGGCACAAAGTACGTTCCTTTTTTACTACAACATTAAGCAGGATCCTATATAATTAATTCCAATCAAATACCTACCAATTAGATTTTTTACTTCACATTTTTAGCTGTAGTCCATATTATAGTTAGTTATATAATAATGGTTTTATCAATCATACATTAGCAATTAGACGTCAACCATGAGCAAACATTTCTGATATTTTTTTTATGTTTTGGGTTGCTGAGCCAAATAAATAAGCATGCAAGTAAGTAATTCATATTTTTTTAGGGGAACTACAAATCACATAATTTGAGTACAAATAACTGTAGACTGGAAAGTATTACCACATCAAAACTTTATGGTCCTATATTGAGGAATGGAGGTAGATGTGTTATAGTGTGTGAAGGATTTTATGAATGGAAGACCACAGACAAATCAGCAAAAGTTAAGCAACCATACTATATCTACATGGCTCAAGATGAGAAGACAAAGGCAAGACCCATTTTATTTTAATTAAAACCTACCTACCTAATAACAATATATAATTATTTTATTTGTTATGATTATGACATCAGCCTATTGAGACGTCAGGATCCCACTGCAGTATCTATAGTATTTCCAACTTGGTTTTAGGATAAAGGTAAACAAAGGTCCATGTTTTTTTATTCAAAAACACATTTCAAAAATAAATTATATGAGTTGGCAAATTAGTTGGTAATTACTAAAACTACTATTTCATTATGTTGTCATATCTAACTTATTTAAGAAACAAGATTTTCAATTAAAAGACATTAAACTTTGTTTATCTTTATTCAAAAATTGAGATGGAAATACTATATAGGGCACCATACTTCTTGAAATTCAGTTATTTGATTGGATTCTTCACTACATAGTATAAAACAAAGTCGCTTTCTCTGTCTCTATATCCCTATGTATGCTTAGATCTTTGAAACTACGCAACCGATTTTGTTGCGGTTTCTTTTAATGGATAGAGTGATTCAAGAGGAAGGTTTATATGTAGGTATAATACATGCATAATATAGTAGAGAAACACTGATGAATTCCGTGCGAAGCCGTGGCAGGTCGCTAGTTATTATTAAATCAAACTGACGACAAATGAATAATTAAACTTTATCTTAAATTATTTTCAGATGGACGACCCCTCTACATGGCATAACAATTTCAGTGAAGAAAATGGCTGGACTGGAATAAATTTACTGCATATAGCTGGATTATATCAAGTGTGGCAGAATGGAAATGTAATAATGTATGCGTATACTGTTATTACCATGGAATCTAATAGCTTGTTCAATTGTTTGCATCACAGAGTCCCAGCCATTTTAGATTCACAGGAAAAAATTGAGGTTTGTATTTAATTTACATCATACAGATGATATAAATCGTGTAGGTACATAAATAATTTTCCATGCTGGCATGGGTACGAAAGAAAAACATAGAATGTGCCAGCTGCATTTCTTCCCGGGCATGCTGTAAAAACCAGCTAAGGGATCTGAGGGTTTCAGTATATTGTAATTTAGGCGATGGGCCGACAACCTATCACCACAACAATATACCTACAATTCTATCTTAAATAGCCCTCAAAGCTTTGTCAGACGTGGCAGTACGACCTATGTTTACGTGGTTTACGCTCTGCCTACCACATTAAGGATAAAGGCGTGATTGTATGTATGTACAATGATAAATCAGACAGTCTTATTTATCGATTCCAGATGTGGCTTGACACCATTAATGTAAATACTGAAATGGCAACTTCGTTGTTAAAACCTACTGTAATACTGTCATGGCACCCGGTTTCACAATTAGTAAATAATTCAAGAAACAAGTCCCCAGAATGTTGCAAAAGACAAGAAGAGAAGCAAAATAAGGCATCAGGTTCGCAGAAACCTCTAACTCATTGGTTTATGAAAACAGAAAAAAGGAAATCCATGGACTCATTGGACACACCAGAGAAACCATGTAAAAAACCAAAAACATAATATTTCATTTCCAAGATTCAATGTGTTGTGTTCATTCTTTAAATCTCATTCCTCCTGGTAGCATGTAATCACGCGAAAAATTAGTGAGAGATTTTCATTCAAACTCGATATTTTTGATATAAGACTTTATTTATTTATTGATATTCAGACACACAAACAACAGCTATCAAATAAATTACAGTTGTTAAACCGTGACTGCTGCACTCAAACAAAACACGAAACATACCCACACCCGCGGGGCAGAGGGGTTTCTCAAACATTTCCCTTTCGTTTTGTTTTATGTAATCTTTTGAGAGCAGGAGTCACAGCAATAGTTACATTTTAATGATACAGTTGGCAATTAACAGGTTTTTCCCGGTTAGTTTATATGAGTAGATTATGTGTTTAGAAATATTTATAATAATATATACTTGTATTTAATATATACCCCATTGAGGATAAAGAAGTGATTATATGTATGTATGTACTTGTATTTCTGTGCTTATATTATAGCCTAAAGTACATACATATGTAACTAACAATCAACAATGATGTTTGAGAAACTACTAAACTTTAATAACTACACAGTACACTTAGATTGAACAATCTACAAATAGTAAAATGCGATCTAATAAAACAAAACTGTATTAAAGATACTTGCTAAAATGGCTATACAAGGTGTTAATTCAATTGCGAGCTAGGCTCAGAGGATGTTTTAGTAATCCCGTAGAAAGGAGCACTTTTTTTTTAAATAGCACCCATGGCCATCTTAGGTGTAAGTAAATGCTTCATATTTATATCCAAATCCGAACTAAACTTGTGTGCCTACTGTATTGACTAAAAAGTTTTTATTGGAGATATTAAAAGCTTATAGAAAACCCCATTTTACACTTCCAGACTTTCAGCACGAAAATTTATAAAATCTGCCTCACAGCGTATCATTTTATGGCTTCCCAGAAAATTAAGAACAAAACTCTTCACTTCATATTCAGCTGAAACAAAAAGCGTGGTTTAATAAATTACCCCACACGGAAGTAAGTAGGAACATGAATCTATAAGATGCGTTGCATCGACATAACCAAACTTAGGATAGCCACAAAAACTTGTCGTAACTGAGTCAACTATAAAAACATGTTCCAAAAGATGTAGAAAAATAAAACTTACATGGAAAATGATTGCACTGATAAATAACTCTGATCAGGTGTTTTGCAAGTATCTTAAACAAAGATTTGCCTCTAATACGTCCTTTCACGTAATACGGAGTCAACATTTTCACCACCCAGGGTGCAATACGCTCCTTGCAGCTGGTTACAAATTCGGGAGTCTCTTCTATTGGAGACAAGGCTCCATCATCATCACTGTCATAGCCAAAAATCTGCTTGATTGACTCTTTTATCTGGAATAATAAATAACAAAGCTTATTTTTTAAATCGGGCCTGTTACAAAACATACAAAAATCCAAAACAACAAATATCTTTCCTCTTTATGATATTAGTATAGAATATATGTATATATATATGTACTATGTACATTACTTCAATACCAGAGTGGTGCACGAATTGACCAATAAAAATGTTTCATCTGAGATGCAGAGCAGATTTCAAGCATCCTGATAGGTTCATTTATACACCACTGCTTCTGCCCCAATTTCCCGTCAATGGAACCAAAGCCTTAATTAACATAGATCAAATAAAATCATTACCCGTATTAGCTTCTTTCTATTAGAGTCCCTTATTTCATCCAACAATTCAGATAAACGAATTTTCAAATATATTTCTTCACACAACCATTTGTTGCAATTTGTTTTTCTTGTTTTTGGCATATCAGGTTTAGCAGGAGTAATAAAATTACTCTCTGTGTTTGTAGCCTGCAGCAATCCAGTCATAGACGCCAGCCTTTCATCTAAAGATATAGTTTGTATGGGCTGATTTTGTAATATTGAGTCCCCTGTACTGCCTGTATCTATCGCTGCACAAGATTCAGAAACATTTTCAATCTGCAACTTTTTGTTGGTATCTGGACCATCAAAATTATTTGAATATGATCCCTCAAATAAATCATCATTAGGATCAGCTTGGAAGAGTTTTCCTAATTGCGCCATTAACTCATCTGACTCCTGAGGCTCTACAGACATCCTCGCTGAGTTTATAATGCTTGACTGACTTTGGTTTTGCATAGTCTCCCGCTTTGATGTACTTGAAGATGATGAAACTCTAAAATCTTGATTCTTCACGGATTGCTCCACTCGTGAATTAATTAAAACTGGTATATAATTTTGTTCATATTGAGATACAGATATATTGTCCTTTATAGTAACTTCAGAAGCGAGTATGTGTTTTGTTACTTGAGAGGCATTTGAACTCTGGGAGACCTTGCGGCGCTTCTTTTTTTTACATTGGCATTCACAAGTGCAATCTTCTGTTAAGTTGATAGTGGTTTGCATTTTTTTCTCATTTAACGGTGGAGTACGTAAACAGTCATACAGACTTTTGTGTAGTCTTCCTATTATGGTGTCATTTTTAAGCTCATTTGCCTGTAAAATAAAATAACCATTCATTTATGTACTTTATACTCATGCTTGCACTTTTTTTTTAATATCCTATAGGTCGCCCACTGCTGGGCAACGGCCTCCCTTTTATCTCTACGGGACTCTATATGCAGCCTCTATTGGCTATTGTGCACAGACAAACTCATAGAAGTTTGATTTCAAAACAAAGCAACTATAATGACTGTAGTTACACATGTATGGTTAATGAGTTGCTATATTTTCTGGATTTTCAATTTTGGGGAAAATATTTTGTAGACAAAATAAAACATACCACAGCTAATAGGTTTTGCCTATAGAGTTGCACAACCATACACCTCTGAGCAGCTGCAGTTTCAATTTTCTTAGCACATCTCCATATAGCACTAGGGAGGTATATGTTCTTGTTAAGAAGGTTTTGGTGCGTCTCGTAATTGACTGCTAACAGTTTTATGAGATATTCCATATAGTGTTTCCGAACCTAAAAAATACCATGTTATTTTGATAAATAAATTGAATATAGGTATTCAACAGTACAAAGATTGGTATTAGAATAAAACATACCTTGGATATAAGCAGGTGAGGTTGGCACTCAATGTCTGGTAAAGGCATTCCAGTTTCATCATATTGACTAATGAGTTGATCGACTATTCGATCAGAATCCCAACTTTCATGAGAAAGATTCATCATGACTGTTTCTTGCTCTCCTTACCTAAGATATGAAAAATTAAATAAAAGACTAAAGAATATATTTCGGCATTAATCGATGTGTTTTACATACCGGCAATAGCGTAGCGGTACTACTTACAAAGAAATAATATACCACAGTAGTTTTTACCCACATTGCAAAATATTTGTGCTTTCTAGAACTATAAATATCCCTACGTAAAAAATATTAGACAAAATTACCTTTCGCCGGTGATATTGCGGCAACGAACTGCAGTTGGTACACAGATTAGACTAGACAGTATCAGTGTTGCCGTTCTATAAATTTGAAAAGCGCTAAATTATCTGAAAATTTTGCCCGATATGAATAAAATATAGTCAAAAAAATCCGCTAGGAAGCGCTAAACTTTTTCACATGTGTTACACGACCAGTTTTATTTTTCTGTACTAATTTATACATTTAAGCATTATGTTATGCTAAGTTAAACCAGGTAATCATTACATAAAAGGCAGCATGGAAATAATGTATTTAATAATCAGTTTAAAACAATAAAAAATCAACAAATACAATGTTTTCTAAAATATTTCTTTTACAAGATAGGTACTTCAGTAACTAATTAACTTAAAATATAATTGAAAATTAGTTTACATGTTGAAATCAAATATTGCGTCCTCTGCATCTTCAGCTGCAATGACACTCGTACTGGAGCTAGAAGTGACAGCCTCTCCATGCTCTGTAGTTGCTTTTGGTTTCCATTTACCGACTTGATTAACAACGTCATCAGGAAGTTCGTTCGTTGAGCAATTCATGTCCTTAATCTTTAGTTTGTTTCTGATTGACTGACGGGAATTTAAAGTTTTTTCGGATAACTTGTTACGTAGTTTATTTTTGATGATACTCATGGCCTATGAATTTAAAATAGATGGAAATTAACGTAACTAAAATTACTACTTTTGGTTAGAAACTCATGAATTTCAATCTTCCAAAAGTATTCAAAGTGAAGTGGAATAATCCGCCAGAAAGCGCTAAATATTTATTTCCCGCTAAAGTTTTATGTTTTCGCGCGAGAAGATCACAAAATCCACCAGTTCTAGCGGGAAAGGCGCTAAAACGGCAACACTGGACAGTATATATATAGTAGGTAGGTATCCAAAATCAAAACAAATAATCAATCAATCTTCAATTATTTTGGAGAGAGCTGACCACGATTGAATCAAAACAAATATGACGCCTCGACGTGTTATGACGCCTCGACGCCGTCCTACTGTCTGATCGTTCACTGGGCTTCCCCGAACGGGGATCCACCCGGTGGGCTGGATCACGCGGACGGCGAAGAAACCAGGATGTGCGTAAGGGATACTCCGCATCCCCAACCCCAGGACCCCCACGTTGTTACGTGGGGCGTAGATTGCCGTGGCAAGGAGGCTACGCCTCGACACCACCTCCCGCCTTCAAAGCCATTTGCCACGATTGAATCAAAACAAAATTCTTAAAGGAAAAGATACTCGCGGGAGCCAATAATGTACAGCCATGATATTTGACGACCCGATAATATACGCGCCAATATTACGAGACCATGCAGGTACATGAATTATTGGTTGACAGGGATGAATGGAAGAAGAAAACATACTGCGCCGACCCCAAATAATGGGATAAGGGCAAGGGAATGATGATGATTACGAGACCATGCATGTACATGAATTATTGGTTGTGCATTCCATGGCTTTCAATTATTGTCTGTAGAATATTTGCCTGGACAGACAGATATTTCACGACCTTAGTCACGACCCATAATACATTGGCAGCGATTATACTGTAAGTATAGGTCTACCAGGCTTTGAAGGCAATTTAAAAAAAACTGACGCTAGATTCGATACGCGATACCGTGATAATATCCCGATACGAAGTATCAAGGTAGCATCGATATTATTGACGTCAGTACTGAATTGAGTCGGTGTGGTCGGCTCTCTCCAATCTTGTTGGAGGGGGGAGGTGGTGTCGAGGCATGGCCTCCTTGCCACGGCAATCACCGCCCCACGTAACAACGTGGGGGTCCTGGGGTTGGGGATGCGGAGCATCCCTCTCTTCACATCCTCGATTCTTCGCCGTCCGCGTGATCAAGCCCACCGGGTGGATCCCCGTTCGGGGAAGCCCAGTGAACGATCAGACAGCAGGACGGCGTCGAGGCGTCATGTCCGGTGGGCGTGTTTCTTACCCCCGTGCGATCAAGCACCCCCACCCCATCCAGGGTAACGGGGGGGCGATCAGCGACGGGCGGCACGCGAGGTCTTGCAGATGGGCGTGTTTCCCCCCCCGTGCGATCAAGCACCCCCACCCCGTCCGGGGTATCGGGGGGGCGATCAGCGACGGGCGGCACGCGAAGTCTTGATCAGGTGGGCGTGTTTCTCCCCCCGTGCGGTCAAGCATCCCCACCCTATCCAGGGTATCAGGGGAGCGGCCAGCAACGGGCGGCACGCGATGTCTTGTCCGGTGGGCGTGTTTCTCCCCCCGTGCGATCAGGCATCCCCACCCCATCCAGGGTATACGGGGAGCGATCAGCAACGGGCGGCACGCGGTGTCATGTTCTAGTTTCTCCCGCTGGCGCGATCAAGCCCCCCGGGTGATTCCTCGTGGGAGGAGGCCCAGTGAGCGATCAGCAGCCAGCGGTACGTGGTGGCCCTACGGGCCTGGCGTCGTCTGGGCATCCTCGGTCTCCTCCGGTATGGAGACCAAGTCTCTGGGGTACTGAATTGAGTTCGTGCCATGCGGTTGTATTTATACTAGTCGTTATTCAGTCTGTAACTTAAACTGCTGGGGCCCGTTTCACAACGTACAAGACTACAAGTAACAAGTAAATTAATAAAAATTAAAAAAATATATTGTTAACGGTACTCTACTGCTAATTTTGTGATTTGTTCTCGAGTGTTAGGAAAAAATATGCAAATGTGAGAGTCAAATTCGTTCTCTGGCAGAGAATAGTATATTACCAAGAAATTGTCGAGACTCAATCAAAACGAAGTTTCGCACGCATATTATACAATTAAATCACACTCAAAACTCTTACGGAGTAAGCAGAGCATCGACGCACCTCATTTCAATAAACTTACTATAGTTAGCGTTTGCTAATATTATATTGTCTTTGCTATGATCGACCCCGACAGTGATAACTCCATAATTTATTTTCTTCAGACGGGTTTTTCGTGGATTTTTTTATCTCGAATAGTTTTCGGATTTGTCTTCTTTGCATGTACTTATTTATTTATTTTTAAATAACTTTACAATAACCTTGTTTGTCATTTGGGTGTAACCTAATATTTCTTGTGCAGTCGAGATATTTTCCCTTCCCTTTTTAAACTTTATGGATTATTGTATTGACAACAAACTTAATTTTTGACTTCATCAAATATTTATAAATAAATAAACATTTTGTAGTCGATTGAAAAAAAGCGCGGGAAACGTCGTAGATGTTGGGTGTATTTTACGATTTGGAATTTATAAATTAATTTTAAAATAGGATAAACTGATAAGGATAGTCTAGTAGTGTAGTTATATTTTATATTAAGTGTATATATTTGTATTTTAGTGTTTATTTGCTGCATTATTGGTAAGTTTTGTACATATTTGTAAATAGTTTTTCCATTGTATGACAGACCCCCCGATAAAGATCGGGGGGATCCAGGTAGGCTTTGGCCTGGCCTGAATCTCCCTGTGGGATCACAAATTACCATTGTATCGAACGATGAGCTAAGTAAGATGGATACAGATGGCTCGGTATCATCAAGAGCTGGTGATACTGGACATTCGGGAAGGAAACGTACACGCTTTATAAGAATTTGTCGCGTATGCTCGAAGCGCAGAAAGAAGTCGAATAATGGTCAGCCGATTATCGGTGACTATTGTCAGTGCGATAATATTACCAACATTAATGAAAATACACTTTTACTTAAAATAGTCACACCTATGAATGAATCACCTGCATCACCGCAGCCACAAATAAAGCCACTGAATGCTCCATCGTCAGATGTGCATTCTAAAATATCACAAAATATGACCCATCAGTTAATTCTCAATTGGATTCATCACAAAAAAAAAATGATGATCGCCAAGTTAGTCGGACTGAATATTTACAATCAGATGTTGCCCCATTTCTTATTCACGTTCAACGTACAGAAACCTCTCCCAACGATAGTACCATTCTTCATCCGATCTCCTTTGGCAATTTCCTTCGGAAAAATAATTTTCAAAATATTATTCCCGGTAGTGTTAAGAGAATCGGTAGGAACCGCTGTGCGGTTGCTTTTTCGAGATTCAGTGATGCAAACGACTTTCTACACAGTAATCTTTTGGATGCAAACAAGTTCAGGGCTTTCATTCCAACATTTCATGTTACTAGAATGGGACTGGTGCGTGGTATTCCAACAGAATGGGATGAGGAGGAAATAAAAACGAATATTTCCACTCCTATTGGTTGTGGAAATATAATTAAAGTTAGACGATTAAATTATAAAGTAAGTAATGACGGGAAAACAACATGGAAACCATCACAATCCATTGTGGTAACATTTGATGGTCAAGTCTTACCGAAAAGGATATTTATGTGCTACAATGCGTTACCTGTGGAGATATATGTGTATCCCACAGTCCAATGCTTTAGATGTTGTAAATATGGACATACGAAATTACAGTGCCGCTCGAAAACACCAAAATGCTTTAAATGTAGTGGAGACCATTTAGGTGAATCTTGCTCTAAAGAAGAGGACTCTGCATTATGTGTCATGTGCGGAGGCTTTCATTTTGCAACAAACAAAACGAGCCATAATAGGCAGAACATTGTAAGCGCCAAAACACCAACTTTTCAGGAGAAGTTTTTATTATTTTTCTCATAAACTACAACAGCTTTCGAATCCATTTTAAGACAGAAAAAACAATTTTAACTACAGGTATGAAAAGGTATACACTGTTTTTTTAATAATAAGAGCAGTTTCATAGATAGCGGCGGTTACGATAAAAAAACATTTACCAAAACTATGCATTTAATTAAAATGGTGGTTACGATCACACATACGATACTTCAAAAAACCTACAGGTGCGTTCAAAATTTGCATTTACGTTGTCATTTAAAATATTTAATAATGTGATAACAAACCTTCGCTTCGCGGACAATATCGTCTTGCTCTCTACATCCGGTACAGAACTAGAGCTCATGCTGCAAGATCTAAGCACCGCGAGCCTCGAGGCTGGATTGATGATGAATATGTCAAAGACCAAACTCATGTCGAATAGCATCGAGAGGACAGTAACAGTCGATGGCGGAAGAATGGAATATGTCCATGAGTACATTTACCTCGGCCAATTAATTTCCTTCCAGGCTCGCTAAGAGAAAGAAGTAGCGCGACGTATAGAAAACGCCTGGAGGAGTTATTGGTCGATGAAGGACCATATGAAAGGTGAATTGCCTTTATCATTAAAACGCAAGCTCATGGACATGTGCATTCTTCCGATACTAACATATGGGGCTCAGACTTGGTCTTTGACGGAAGCTCAGAGATTCAGACTCGGGGTCTGCCAACGAGCCATGGAGCGTAGTATACTCGGCTTAAAACTGATGGACAAAGTCCGAAACGCCATAATACGCTCCAAAAAAGGTATAGCGGATGTAACCCGTGCAGTAGCTAAGCTAAAGTGGGACTGGGCAGGTCACGTATTTCGCATGCCAGACGAATTATGGGCTAAAACTACCACCGAGTGGAAGCCCAGAAAAGACAAACGGCGGCGTGGCCGACCCAGACGGCGGTGGCGAGACGAACTCGATGCCTTCCTGGAGAACTGGCCGGAACAGGCACAGGACAGAGAGTCGTGGAGAGACCGGAGAGAGGCCTTTGCCCAGCAGTGGGACACTAATGGCTAGATAAGATAAGAATAATGTGATTATTTTCTACACTAAATTATTTAGTTCTGGGCATTTTATTGAAATTAAACAGTTTTGAGAAATTTAACAATTCTGCGGACGATGCCTTTAAGCCTTATTTGTAGGCGCAGCGTATGCCGAGAAGAACTAATGGCAGTATCTCAGACCAGTTACTGTTCTCATGTCACATGATTGCCGCTTTCATTTGTCTGTGAAATCTCTCTATCAGGCCATTGGCAGCTGGACGGTAAGCTGTTGTTCGCTTGTGCTGGAAGCCTGCTATTTTTGAAAAATATTTGAAAAGGGCTGATTCAAACTGTCGTCCACTGTCAGTTACAATTCCGATAGGGCATCCAAAACGTGCAATCCAACCAGATAAGAGTGCGTGTGCAACTGTCTCTGCTGTGATGTCGGTGACAGGTATGGCTTCAGGCCATCGCGAAAATCTATCGATGGCGGTGAGGCAGTACTTAAATCCGTGAGAGATTGGCAGAGGTCCTATGAGATCGATGTGGACGTGCATAAATCTGGCGCGTGGAATTATGAATGTACCAGTGGAGATGAAACATGCCTTGTGACTTTTGCTCGTTGGCAAGCGTAGCAGGTTTTTGCCCGGTCACGACAATCTTTGCGAATGCTGGGCTAAACGTAGCGCTGTGCCACCAATTTTGCAGTTGCGTTCGCTCCTGGATGGCTGAGTGAATGTAGACTCTCGAAGACTTTGCGTCCTAATTCCTTGGGAACGTACGACCGGGAAGCGTTAGTACTTAGGTCGCAGTAGATGTGTACATTGGTTTCGGTAATGCTTACTTTATTTAGACGTACTGAAATCTCGTTGTTTAGTAAAGTTTTCAGCACTGGGTCACTGTCTTGAGCTTTCGCTAATGCTGATAAGTCGATCGGCTGTACTATTTCTTCGATTTGAAAGAGCGTGTCGGCAACAATATTGTACTTACCGGATATGTGTTGTATGTCTGTCGTGAACTGAGAGATGTAACCAAGATGTCGAAACTGCCTTGGAGAATAATTCTCTTTTCTGGCTTGTGATCTGTGAAGATCGTGAAGTGTCTCGCTACCAACATGTGACGGAAGTATTTGATTGCGTCGTAAATCGCTAGCAACTCTCTGTCGTACCGCGAGTACTTTTGCTGCGAAGTGCTTAGTATTCGTGAGTAGAAAGCAAGTGGCTGCCAAGCGACTTCTTTGTGTTGTTGCAGGACTGCACCCGTAGCGGTATCCGAAGCGTCTGTAACTAATGCAAGACTGGCCTGTAAATCTGGATGAGCTACTTTGCAAAGGCTTTCTTTGCACTGAAGGAATGCATTAATTGCTTCGCCGGAAATTTCGACAGGGTGTGAGTCTTTTACTGATCCAGTCAATAGAAAATGGAGAGGAGCTTGATGTTGCGCTGCGCCAGGAATGAAGCGACGGTAGATATTCAGCATCCCCAGGAAACGCCTTGGTTTCTTGACGTTCTTTGGTGTGGGAAATTCTTTGATAGCGTCCACCTTAGATTCCAGGGGCTTAACGCCATCAGCGGATACCTTGAATCCCAGGAACGTAACTTCCGAGACGCCGAAGGTGCATTTCGACGCGTTGATGACCATGTTGTACTCTAGAAGCCGGAAGAAAAGCTGTCGTAGATGATCTTTGTGAGTTCCTCATCCTTAGAAAATACGACGAAATCGTCCAAGTAAACGTAGCATAAATCAAGGCCATGTGTTATTTCATCTACGAATCTCTGAAATGTTTGGTTCTTAAACTAAAAGTCATAAACGGAAATTTAAAAAGTCCAAATGGTAAAGAAATTGCCGTTTTGCAGATATCCTTATCCTTCCTTTGCAACTGGAATTTGGTTGTAGGCCTTGGTTAAGTCAACTTTGGAAAAGACGTGACAACCAGAAATGTTGTGAGAGAAGTCATGAATATGGCGTATTGGGTATTTGGCAGGAATGGTACGGGAACTGAGCAGGCGATAGTCTCCGCAAGGACGCCACCCGTTATCTTACTTTGGTGTAAGATGGAGTGCCGATGACCACGGACTTTCGGAGAGTCTTGCTGTCGAATTCCTGTTTCGCAATTTTTAGTTTGTCAGGAGCTAACCTACGAGAGGACTGGTTGTCCTGGAGTTGTCCTGATATGGTTATCAGGACAACTCCAGGACAACTAGTCATCTGCACCAGCACCGTGTTATGGGATGGAGTTTTTTGGGTCCCAGGCGGGCGCGTGATCTCAGGAAAGTCCCGCAGAATGTCGTGGTATATGGAGTCACCCGCCAATGCCTTCACTGAAGATATGGTGTTGGACGATGGAACAGATGCTGCAGCTGCGGTGAGTGAAGAAACATTGTCTATAAGGCGTTTCTTTCAGACGTCGACTAGCAAATTGTAGCAAGCTAGGAGGTCTACTTCGATGATCGCCTTTGTTACGTCAGCCACTATCAAGCGCCAGTGAAATTCCCGACGCAGTCCTAGGTTTAGGCTAATGTGGATAAAGCCATACGTGGTGATCCTGGTTCCGTTTGCTGCGTATACGTCGTAGTCGGTTTTGAGTCGTATCTGTCGGAGCGCAGATTTGGTATAAACGCAGAGGTCACTGCCGGTGTCGATGAGGAACTGCGTTTTCGTACTGCGGTCCGTTACAAATAAGCAACCTGGTGAAGCATGGCAATCATTCGTCGCCGTTACTGACTGCCGGTGAAGTTTTCCTTACCGTAATCGCAGGGTTTGGTGCATCTCCGGGCCTTGCTACCGAATTTCATGTGGTACCAACATTTAGGGAACTTTCGGTAGCTGGGAGCTGATCGCGAGGTGCTGCGCGTTCTACTGCTACTGGGTCCATCTTTCCTCGTTGCTGAGCGTGAGCGTCTACATTATTGTGCCGACAGAGCTTCCACTTGCTTGGTGAGCGCAGAGATTTGCTTTGTCATCTCGAAGGCTGACCTTGGGGTGGAGGACGCTGCTGCGGAGTGAAGAGTAGGTAAGACGATGTCTAGAACAGCATCTGCTTAATCAGCTAGCCCAAGTCGGTTTTAGGCTGTGAAGCGAGGGCTGCTTGGATGTTGGTGGGGAGGCGGTTGGTCCAGATTGATCTTAGGAACTCCTCAGGGACGTCAGGTCCAGCGAGCTGTCGCAGATCGGCATATCTCTTTCGCGTATGTTACTGTTACTAAGAAATCTTTTTTTTATATCGCAAACGCCATAAGTTGTTGCTTACGATAACAGAATAATTATTGCTTACGATGTTTTTTTGTGAAAATGTCAGGTAACGATAAAAAACAAAAAGGACTGTTATGTGATAAAAAAATAAGGTTCATTTTCGATAATTTTTGAGCATACGATAGAAATCATGGCCTTACTTTTACGATAAAAAAAGGTTACCAAGATTTTTGGCGCTTACGATGTTCTGCCTATTATGGCTCGAAAAGTTGTCCTGAATTTATACGCCAGAAAGAAATAAAGCACACAATGGCGCATAGCTGTATCTCTTACATAGAAGCCAGTAAGATTCACCCTCCTATTTCAAAGTCATACGCAGATGTCTTAATTTCGGAACCGGTTCTTTTAAATGAGGCTTCACAACAATCGTCAACTCGTACTTCACACAAAAAGACAGTATTTTTAAAACCTCGTTCGCCACCAAAATCTCAAGGCGGTTATGATAGGGCTGCCCACAACGCAATTTTAAAAGAATTCCAGTTTCCATTAACATCGGCTAATGGGTGCGCATTATCACCTAAAGAATCAGAACCTGAAGACTCAGACTTGAATATAATTCTTGCCTTAATGAACACTTTGTTAAAGTCAAAGTTATTAAAACCGTCCCACGTTGCCTCTATTAATGAACTCTTTAATAATTTATGTAACAATTCCAATGGATTCAAAAATAATTCAATGGAACTGCAGAAGCATCATCCCCAAGAAAACTGATTTATTATTTTTGATAAACAAATTCAATCCGAATATTATAGCATTAACGGAGACTTGGTTAAAGCCTGGTTATGTTTTTAACATACCCGGGTTTACTTGTCTTCGTAGAGATCGATTAAATGGGTATGGTTGTTCCGCCATACTAATTAAAAATACTATACCATTTACTAAAATTATGTTCCCGCATTACGCTTTTAGTGATATCGTTGATATAGTTGGATTACAATTTGATAATGTTTCGATTATTTCTATTTATATGTCTCGTTCTTCTATTGCTATCCTCAATGAAGTTAAAAATATATTTTCCATCATAACAGGTCCTGTTTTGATTATGGGTGATTTTAATTCTCACCATCAGTCGTGGGGCTGCGGTATTACTGATAGTGAAGGAGAGAGATTGGCAGAAATTTTAGATGAACTGAACTTATGCATCTTAAACACTGGCAGTAGTACTCGTCGAACCCCTCCAAATCAAAACGTTAGTGCTGTGGATCTGTCTATTTGCTCCCCTGGATTAGCTTCAACTCTACATTGGGTTTCTTTTAATTTAA
This sequence comes from Scrobipalpa costella, assembly GCA_949820665.1. NCBI lineage: Eukaryota > Metazoa > Arthropoda > Insecta > Lepidoptera > Gelechiidae > Scrobipalpa > Scrobipalpa costella. The sequence continues at coordinate 10,682,737 of OX463295.1, read as the reverse complement.
CATTTGTCAGTGATCATTTCCGTTTAATTATATCCACCCCCTTTAGATGTTGCACTCCCCTAAAACGTAAACCACGTTTAAAATATAAGTTATATGATCCTGATTGGTCAGAATTTAAAAAAATTGTTGAGGCTAAGATTGTTGAAATTCCGGAAATAGTACAAGGTGGTGAAACAGATTCTTCTAATGCCTTAGTCATGTGCTTAGTGGAAGCTGCTGATCGAATATTCCCGATTAAAAACAGTTCTTCTACTAAAATTCCTTACCCACCATGGTGGGATAATCAGTGTTCGGATATTGTACGCAAGAGAAAAGAAGCTGAACAAATGTATGCTGCAAGTATGACAGATGAAAATTTAGACATACTTAATAATATTATGAAAGCTTCGCAGCAATTTCTTAAGGAGAAAAAACAGGAAGGGTGGAGAACATTTTGTAAATCTCTTTCTCCCACTTCTTGTCCTACAGAAGTATGGTGTAATACGTTTCAGATCAGCGTTCAATGAATCACGGTCATCTATCAACATGCCTCCATTATTAATCAATAAATTTCTAGATAAGTTAGCTCCTCCTACTGTTCCGGAAAATAACTCTATCATTCCCTTGCAATTTATTCATAACGCTCCATCTGCTTTAGATTCTGCATTTACATTATTTGAATTAAAAGGCGTACTATCAAGTGTAAAAGACTCCTCCCCGGGAGAAGATGGCATACCATATTCATTTCTTACTCATCTCAGTGACAATTCTTTGATTTTTTATTTAAATTTAATTAAGTCTGTTTTATTAACAGGAAATATTCCTTCATCCTGTACATCCCAAGAAGTCATCGCAATTAAAAAACCTCATAAACCTTTGGATAATGTTACTTCCTTCAGACCAATAGCATTATCGTCAGTACTTGCAAAGATTGCTGAACATCTTGTTAAAAACCGCATAGAGTGGTTTGTAGAACATAATCAACTTTTATCCCAAAGCCAATTTGGCTTTCGCAAAGCAAGGAGCACTCTTGATAATTTAAGTATTTTTATCACAGATATTCATTCAGCATTTTCACAAAATAACTCTGTAGTTGCAGCTTTTTTGGACATCTCCGCCTATGACAATGTTTTAATATCTATTTTAAAACAGAAACTATTAAATCTTGGAGTTCCTAGCTTGTTAGTCCGCTTCATAATTAATCTTTTATCTAATCGATCAAGAACTTTGCTTGTTGATGATGTTACAAAATTCACCCGGAGTGTCTCTAAAGGTTTGAAGCAGGGGTCTGTTCTCAGTCCACTTTTATACAATATTTATACTCATGATTTAGAATCCTCATTAAATAATTCAGTTAACATATTACAATACGCCGATGATTTACTTTTATATACTATTGATAATTCTATACATTGCGCATGTAGTTCACTATCATCTGGTTTGGATTTGTTAAAGTCATGGTTTCAAAATAACGGTCTAGATTTGTCCGTATCCAAAAGTTCTGTTGTAGTTTTTTCTAGAAAACGGCAAATCCCTCCAATATTAGTAACATACGATAATCACCTTCTGCCTGTGGAGAATTCTGCTAAATTCTTAGGCGTAATATTTGATAGCAAACTTACAGGTGTCCCACACATAGAATATGTAGTCAATAAGTGTGAACGTCTTCTTAACATTGTAAGATGTCTTTCTGGTGTTTGGTGGGGAGCACATCCGTTTTCAATGAAGCTTATTTATAATGCTCTTATTCGATCAGTTTTAGATTATGGTACTTTTTTATTGCAGGGTGGTAACGTATTAGCCTTTAAAAAATTAGATCTAATTCAATCGAAGGCACTTCGAATGATTATTGGAGCCATGAGGTCAAGTCCTATAAATGCTTTGCAAGTCGAGTGTTGTGAGCCTCCATTAAAGATAAGACGGCAGTATCTAAGTGACCGCTTTTTGTTTAAATGCTTTCAGTTTTCAAACCACCCTCTTCGAACAAAGCTTGAAGCTTTGGAAGAATGCGTTGTGACCTCTCGCTATTGGCAACATAAATCTGCTCCTTGCCTTATTCAGAGTTATAGAAAATTTCTTTCAATTCAATCTCATATTCACAATTCTCCATCTTTGCCTCTTTTTATTTCTAACTTTGAGTCCTTGTTAATTCAACCCATTATATGGTATGATCTTTGTATATGCAAACAAGATCTAAATGCTAACCTGCAATTCCTTTCGAACATAGATGATGAAAAATGGGTAAATCATTATCACATATTTACAAATATTCTTCAGAGGATTGTGTCGGTGTAGGTATTTATCTAGCCCAGTTTAAATTAATAGTAAAAGTCAAACTTCCTCCAGAATCCTCAGTATTTACAGGTGAATGCTTTGCCATTCTTAAAGCATTAGAATTGATATTAATGATGAATTTACGTAAAACTATAATATTTTCAGATTCTAAAAGTGCTATATAGACGTTAGATAAATTCCCATTTAAGATGAAACCGTATTATCCTGTTATATTTAAAATCCGCAAAAGTCTTGAACTGTGCGCATCCAAAGGATTATCTGTCATATTTTCATGGATACCTAGTCATTGCGGTATTAAAGGTAATGAAAAAGCTGATCAATTAGCCAAAGAACCTATACAAGATGGTGACATGGTTCCATTTATAAATTATATTCATGACTTGACAGCGCTGCCCAGGGTTTACCTGCAAAAATCTTGGAATAATCTTTGGGCAGAGAGTGGACTGTTAAAAGGCAAATCATTTTTTAATATCCAACCATGTATTCCCTCAAAACCATGGTTTTTTAAAGTAAACTGCCCTAAAATCGTAACTTCTATTATATCTAGAATGCGAATTGGTCATGTCTGCACTCCTTTTCACTTGGCAAGATTCAATATTGTTAATAGTAATATGTGTGAATGTGGCAGTGATGTGGGTGATTTAGATCATATATTTTTTGCTTGTTCTCTTTACGACCGTTCTTCTTTTCTTTCTTCTCCTCAATGCTTAAAGTTCCCTTTGAAAAAGCGCGGGAAACGTCGTCGGTGGCGGTCAAGTGATTTTGGATTTTTCGTTTAAAATATTATTTCTTTATTTATTTCTCATTACAATAGGATCAGTTAATTCATAAAACTTGTAATATAGTAGTGTAGTATTGTTTTCTTAGCTTTTATGTTGTATATATTCTCTTTTAAGTGTAAATATTTTTCACCTCTGATTGGTAAGTTTTTGTATTTTATCTATTAAAATGCCGCCCCCGGATGATCCCGGAGGCACCGTTGATCCTGGAGGGACAAATGAAATGGAGGTTGCGTATAATGTAAGCATTTCTAATGAACAAAATAATGATGCTAGTAGTATGGACACCGACAGCTCGGTCAAGGACTCGAAACAAAACTTGCGCAAACGAATCTCTTCCCGTCGCGTTTGTAGACAATGCAACAAAAAGCGCAGTAAAGCCCGTAGTGGTAAGGATTTAACAGCCAATGACTGCAATTGCTTAGAAGATTTATTTAAATCTTCGCAGAATGATTTGCAAACTCAACAGCAATCGCTTTGTACACAACATGCTAGACCAAACTCGGATAATATTAATGATACTCAGAATAAGACAGATAACACCTCGGGAAATGACACAACAAAGTCTCAAGAAAATTCTAACCCTGCTCGAATAAGGTATAAATCATCTGATGCTGCTCCCTTTGTCGTCCATGTTCAGCGAAAAGTAATGTCCCCGAACGATAATGTGACACTGCATCCGATAACATTTGGAAGATTTTTAAAAACAAATGCTTTTAGGAACGTTATTGACGGTAGCTTAAAGCGAATTGGCAGGAACAGAGTGTCCATGTCCTTCTCAAACTATGAGAATGCAAATTCATTTGTTGATAGTCCATTGCTTGAGACGAACAATTATAAAGCTTTTATCCCTTCATTTAACTTAACTAGGATGGGAATTGTTCGTGGAATTCCCGTGGATTGGTCAGAGGACGAAATTAAAGAAAATGTTAGTGTCCCTGTTAGGTGCGGGGAAATTCTAAAAGTGAGACGTATAAAAAGGAAAGTTACGATTAATGAAAGCTCAGAATTAAAACCAACCGAGACTGTTGTTTTCACTTTCGACGGACAAACTTTACCCAAGAGAATCTTTCTCTGTTATACTGCTTTGCCAGTTGATTTATATATATTTCCAACAATCCAATGCTTCAGGTGCTGCCGTTATGGCCATGTCAGAATTAATTGTAGAGCAAAGAACCCAAGGTGCTTCAAATGCGGACAGGAAACTCATGAGGGTAACAAATGCCATATAGAAGACGATAACATCAACTGCTGTTTATGCAATGGATCCCATACTGCCACGGATAAGAAATGTCTGGAATTCTCTAGACAAAAAATGATTAAAGAGACAATGGCTAAAAGCTGCTTATCGTACGCAGAGGCTGCTAAATTGCACCCAGAAATTTCCAAGAAATCTTACGCTGATGCACTATTATCTGCGCCAAGTATTCCATCTACAATATCTATTCCCAATTATAATGATCTTTCTACTAAACAGAGTACTAATACTTCGTACAATAAAACTGTATTTTCCAAGCCACGTGTCCCTGCTTCTCCATCCTCTAAAGGATATGATGTCGCTGCTCACAATGCCCTTATTAAAGATATAAATTTCCCACCTTCGCCTAACGGCTGTGCCTTGGTATCAAAGAACAACGATCCCAATTCATCAGTTGATTCTACAATACAACAAATTATGCTTCTTCTTAAATCATTACTTCATTCAAATCAGTCACCGTCCCACGCCGCCCCATCAGTTGATGTTATCATTTCTAAACCTTCCAACAATGGATTCCCAATCCAAAATTCTTCAGTGGAACTGCAAAAGCGCAGTTCATAAAAAACATGAAATAATCTATTTAATTAACTCTTATAGGCCATTTCTCTTGGCATTACAAGAGACTTGGTTAAAACCGGTATCCTTATTTAGGATACCAGGTTATGCTTGCGTTAGGGAAGATCGCCAGGATGGATATGCTGGTGTTGCCCTATTAATTAAACACTCTGTCTCATTCACTCATTTTCCTATTCCTGCTCATAATAATAATTATTCTGTTATTGCTGTTATCATCAAAAATATATGCTTTGTGTCATTATATATACCTCACCCCACTGTTGCTATTTTCTATGAAATAGACCAGATACTTTCTTCTCTTCCTAGACCTTACATTATCCTTGGAGATTTTAATGCCCAACACGAGTCATGGGGAAGCTCTAATCCAAATCATTATTATGGTCCAGTAGTTCTTGATTTAGTGGACACCCACAACATTTGTATACTAAACACTGGTTCAATAACTCGCCGAACTAGTCCTGATGAAGGTTCCAGTGCTCCTGATCTTTCTTTGTGCACTCCTAATTTAGCGTCCTCTTTAACTTGGCAGACATTACCATCCACTCATGGTAGTGATCACTTCCCAATTTTAATAAACTTTCCACTTATAGTAAGGCCTGTGCAGAAACGTCAACCACGATTAAAATATAAATTAGATAATGCTGATTGGGACAAATTTTCACAAAAAATTGAGCTTAGAATTTCATCTCTTCCAAGTGTTAATCAGGGATCAGAACCTTTATGTGCAGCTGACTTGGCTAAAGTCGTTATTGAAACAGCCGATGAAGTATTCCCAGTTAAACGCTGGGGTAGAGATTACATTCCGTCCCCGCCATGGTGGGATAACGAGTGTTCTGAGGCAGTTAAAAATAGGAAAGAAATGGAGCGCAATTACAATGAGTGTGGCTCAGATGCTAATTTTAATTTATTAACTAACATACTTACTAACAATAATAAATTGTTTAAAAAGAAAAAGTTTGACAGTTGGAAGTCTTTTTGTTTATCTTTATCCCCGGATGTTCCTTCATCAGAGGTGTGGCAGAATATTAGAAAGTTTCGATCCGCTTTTAAGGAGTCCTCATCCCGTTCTTTTCCTGCGCACTTAGCTAATGCTTTCATGAATAAATTGGCTCCACCCACAGTTTCTGAGAATAAAATTTGGCTTCCTCCTTTATCTTCTATTACTTGTAACTCTGAGGGACTCAATGGACCGTTTTCTGTAGTCGAAATACAGGGAGTCTTATCCAAAGTCAAAGATTCAGCCCCTGGCTTAGACGGGATTCCCTACTCTTTTTTATCGCATCTTGGTACTAATTCACTCTCTTATTTTCTAAATATTATCAATTCCATTTTAATGATAGGTAATATTCCACCCGATTGGAAATCTCAAGAAGTAATTCCAATTTTAAAACCTAACAAAAACTCATCAGATCCTTCATCATACAGACCAATAGCTCTTTCATCAGTTTTAATGAAAATTACAGAACATTTAATAAAGAATCGGCTAGAATGGTTTATTGAGTCCAAGGAGCTATTAAGTAAAAATCAGTTTGGTTTTAGGCGTGGTAAAAGTACAATAGATAGTATTGGTATTTTTATAACTGACATTAGACTTGCTTTTTCTTGTAATGAATCTGTGGTTGCAGCTTTTCTTGACATTAATGCAGCTTACGATAATGTTATTCTAAGTATACTATTACAGAAATTAAAATTTTTGAACGTCCCAATTCGTCTATGTAATTTTATCATGAATATATTGACAGAGAGGAGTATTCATGTTTTTCTCGATGATGGTAACAAGGAGTCTAGAATAGTATGTAGAGGTCTTCCTCAAGGCTCTGTGTTGAGTCCTATACTTTATAATAATAATTCATTTAATAATAATTCATAATAATATTTACACATATGACTTAGATTCTTCACTTAATAATGATGTCAGTGTACTCCAATATGCAGATGATTTGTTATTATATTGCACAAATAAAAAAATTGAAAAGGCAAGTTCCTCACTAACTAATTCTTTGAAACTTCTAAAAAGATGGATGGACCGAAACGGACTTGATTTATCTCCCTCCAAAAGTTCAATAGTTTTATTCTCGAGGAAACGATTTCCTCCTCCCGTCTCAGTCCGTTATAACGATTCTGAAATCCCTGTTAAAGGTCACACAAAATTTTTAGGTGTAGTATTAGATTCCAAACTTACCGGTACTCCTCATTGTGAGTATATTCATGCTAAATGCGAACGTCTATTGAATATGTTAAGATGTCTGTCTGGGGTTTGGTGGGGTGCTCACCCTTTTTGTATGAAATTAATATATAATGCTGTAATTCGCAGCGTTTTAGATTATGGTACTTTTTTGCTCGAGCCGGGTAGTGTAGTTGCCTTTAAAACACTTAACAACATTCAATCGAAAGCATTAAGATTGATTACGGGAGCTATGAAGTCAAGCCCAATTAATGCCCTGCAGATTGAGTGCTGTGAACCACCCTTACATTTACGTCGCCAGTATCTTTCAGATAAATTTGTTTTCCGTTCTCTTCAATTTTCTCACCATCCCCTCCATTTTAAACTCAGAAGACTCTCAGAGTTAATTAATGAATCTGATTATTGGACTCATAAATCGATACCATGCCTAGTACAAAGTTATCAAAAATTTAATTCTCTGCAGGCTCCTACTCATTTTTCTCCCTGTTACCCATTATTTTGCAGCTCTTTCAAGGCTTTAGTTTGTGTTCCTAATGTTGTTCTAAACTTAGGTTTAATAAAAAATGATATGAATAATAACATTAATTTTAACTTTATACGGAATAGAGAATGGGAAGATTATCATTACATCTTTACGGATGCTTCCAAACACTCTATAACTGGTCCCGTGGGTGTCGGAGTTTATCACACCCAGTACAAAATTATTCAACAAATAAAGTTCCCACCTGAGACATCTGTATTTACAGGCGAATGCTATGGTTTATATAAAGCGGTTGAGTATGTTCGTTTAGCCAAACTGAAACAGTCTGTTATTTTTTCTGACTCCATGAGCGCCTTGCAAGCATTGGCTAAATATCCTTTCAATTGTAAAACTATATTTCCTATATTAATTGATTTAAGAAAGATGTTGTACGAATGCGCTACTCAAAACTTTAGTATATTTTTTGTTTGGATACCGGGTCATAGCGGAATTACTGGTAATATTAAGGCAGATCGCCTTGCCAATGACGCAATTTTATGTGGAGACTTGTTTCCTTATAAAAATTATAGCCATGATCTAAGTTCTTTACCTGCTTGTGACCTCTTAGAGACTTGGGGTCAGATGTGGTCAGAGAGCTCCCAAACAAAAGGTAAATCTTATGCGCAGATTCAAACCAACATTTTGCGCAAGCCTTGGTTCCGCAAAGTTCAGCTTGGTAAACAGGCTACTAGTATCATTATTCGTATGCGACTGGGCCATGTTTGTACGCCCAAACATTTACATAAAATTAACATTGTTGATAATGATTTGTGCGAATGTGGGGATGTTGGGGATCTAAATCATATTTTCTTCTCCTGTCCAAATAACAATAGATCGTATTTTATAAATAATTTACTTAATTATAATGTACCTTTTCCCACTTCGATTAATGTCCTTCTTGTATCTAACGATTATTTTATATATAAATTTTTATCATCTTTCATCTCTTTGAATAATATTCGTATTTAATATTTATATCATTTCCTAACTAACTGATCCTAGATTTTTCCAAATTCCGTATCATTTCATTTCGTATCCGTTTCCCGTGTTTGTAAATGGCAATGCGCAAACCGCGTCACGACAATAAAAGAAAAAAAAAAAAAAAAAAAAAAGTTCCCTTTCCTACCCGAATGTCCTGTCTTTTGATGTATCCTCTTAAATATTGTTATGTATTGTCTTCATTTATTTTATTTAATAACATAAAAAATTAATTTATGTAACCTTATTTTCCTCTTTCTGTATATAATATTCCAGTTTTTATTCCTGACTATCCTAATTCCTTGCTTAAAGATTATTTAGTTGTTTGTAACGCGTTTCGTTTCCTAACCTTTTAACAACATGATAATGGCATAAAGTTGAACTATTGCCAAGAACAAAAAAAAAAAACATTTTGTAGATTCTCACTTGGACAAAAGTTTAAAAACAAAATTTACAAGAATATTTTATACAAATACGAGGGGTGGCTGATAAGTAATCTACCTAACTATGAAAGAAAAGACTTTGATGGCTAGTTTATTTTTTATTTTTCTATATAGTCTCCTGCAAGTGAAATACACTTATGACATTTGCAAATAAGGGACATCATGCCGTTATAATAGTAATTTTTATTTTGCTCGTCAAAATGGTCAGTCACAGCCTCTTTCATTTCTTCGTCCGTCGAAAATCTGCGACCCCTCAATTTTTTCTTTAAATCTTTGAATAAGAAATAGTCACAGGGAGCCAGATCTGGACTATAAGGTGGATGGTTAATTTCTGTGAAGCCGTTTTTGCTTAGGGCTGACCTCGCCGTTAAGGCTGTGTGTACAGGAGCATTGTCTTGTAAAATCAGAACACCTTTGCTGAGTTTGCCTCTCCGCTTTTCTTTGATTTGTTCACGAAGCTGGTCAAGCAAGTTTGCATAATATTCAGCATTCATTGTTGTATTTTTAGGCAAATAATCTATCATCAAAATCCCTTCGACATCCCAAAATACGGTGGCCATTAGTTTTCCAGCCGACGGCCGAACCTTGAACTTCCTTGGCGGCTTTTCTCCTTTAAATTTCCATTGCATTGACTCTTGTTTGCTTTTCGGATCCCACTGGCGAATCCAAGTTTCATCACAGGTCACAATTCGAGAGATAGTCTCTTCTTCTTTACCTTTGACCAGGTCTAGAAATGCCTGACAACATTCTACTCGCCTTTGTTTGTCAAAGGCGGTCAACATTCTAGGGACCCAACGCGCGCTCACCTTGGACATGCCCAAATGTTCGTGAATAATTTCATGAACTCGTTCCTTGCTAATGCCCACATCTCTGGCTATCTCCCACTGCTTGATTCGCCGATCTGCAAGAATCAGGTTCTTCACCTTTTCAACATTATCTGCGGTAACAGCAGAAATTGGCCTTCCACTACGTGTGTCGTCTTCCAGGCTCTCACGGCCATGTTTAAATTGCTTCGACCAAAACTTTATGACGAATTCAGAAGGACTTGAATCACCAAACACCTTTAACATGCGCTCTCTGATCTGCGTAGGCGTATTTTCTTCTTTACTTAGGAATTTAATCACTGCTCGATGCTCAAATTTCATTATTTTGCAATTTTCTTTCGACATGGTGAAATCAAAGCCGCGCCAAAAAAACAAAAGCAAGCGAAAAAAAATAAGCGTCATAATTTTGAAAAAGGAATAAATGTAGAATATGATTTTGCAATGGCCAGTTAGATTTTCAAAACTTTCTTTAACAAAGTAGATTTTATATCAGCCGCCCCTCGTATATACGTGTCATTGGCAAAATTGTGCCAAGCCATTTATTAAGATTTAACTAACTAACATTTTGTAATATCAAAATTTAAATGGTCCTCTGCTAATTTGCAATTATTGTGAGATAAAGTTTGATCTCGAGTGCTCGGCGAAATGATGCAGCCTGACTCCTCCACTGATGATTTAGAGAATGATTAAGGAACTATATTGTCTGAATCAATAATGAATTTGGTACCGATTACGAATTTAATGATCAAGCAAGACTGTAGGTACTAAATTGAAGAATTAAATAGGCACTACGTTCGTTCAGCTTTCTAAAGAAATACAATCTTTCTTCTTTATCTATTATAGGTATTCTATATTGCTTTAAAAATTATCTACTAGTGAACAAAATAAAACAAATTGTAAAATAAATGCTCATGTTTTTTAATTTTATTAATTTTTTTAACCTTGTTTCATTTACAAATGAAGAAGTATTTCCTTTGGTTTTTCACTAGAGTTATCTACTGATTTCGGCAACAGCGACTGCTGGACGGGCTCCGCACGGTCGTGTGTTCGCTTATGGCTGCTGTAGCCAATTTTGGCCCTAGAGGTCCTTGAGCACTTTGGGCAGGTGAGAACGCCGCTGCAATAATGGTATTCTAAAGCCGTTGGTGGTCTGGCCTTTAAGTTGTCTCTCTTAGCATCGAGTTCGTCTTTGCGTGTAGTTTCAATAGCGTCAATATTTTGCCTTACAAGACATCTCCACTCTGGACGTTCTGCAGCTGTAGACTTCCACGTCAAGGGGCCAATACTGCAGTTGTTCATATGTCGCTTCATATGAAGCATGTCCTTGTGCCGCAAGAGCTGTCCGCCATGCTTACGCTTGCCTTCTTGAAGCTCGCTGTAAAAGATGCGCTTTGCTACACGTTCATCTGGCATGCGGCACACATAACCACACCAGCGCAGCGCCGCAACAGGTATGCTTCTATGCCACAGATATCAGCGCGTCGAAAACAGTGTTGCAGACATCGGAGGTGAAATTGGTTCAGTATTTTAGTACGTGCTTTCAACATGGCTACGTTGAAGAGCGAACCGTTAGTTCTTTTGTAAAGTTTCGTTGACTACGGCTGCAAAATAGATAGCAAACAGCGTATGAGCAAGAAAGCAGCCTTGCTTGACTCCACAACTGACAGGGAAGAAATCCGCTTGTTCCCCATTTGCAATCTACCTTCTCCAGAACAATCCATAAGGCTTCCCGAAGAACGCTGTCGAATGCTTTTTCTTGGTCGACAAAACACAGAATCAATGGTCGACCTTGTTTCTTGCAGTTGTCGCACACAAAAGATTGCCTCACAAGTTCCTCTATCTGGGTGGAAGCCACATTGGGTTTCCGGTAGTATTTCTCCCGAAACTGAGGCTAAACGGTTGAGTTGAACGGCGAAGATCTTTCCGGATGTATAGAGAAGCAATATGCCACGATATGAATTGCAATTGGATCTGTCACCTTTGTTCTTATATAGTTAATCTGTTTACTCGTAAGGGAGATCGTAAATTCAAATGGAACTTGCTCGTCGCACCACATCTGAGTAAAAAGCTTCCATATCACATCATGGAGCACCTCTCCTTCGTACTTCAAAAGTTAACTAGGGATACCATCTATGCCAACCGCTTTGTTATTTTGCTGGCTCCTAATGGCTACTATCGCTTCCTGCAATGTGTGTGGCTCATCTAGCTCAGACCTTTGTGGGAGAGATGTGATCATCTTTATGTGCTGAATGTCTGCTGATCGATCATAATTGAGCAGCTCCGCCCAGCGGTCTAATAAATCCTTCTTTGACGTCCAAGGAGCGTCATGCCGTCACGTGACCTTAAACTACACACACGTACACTGCTCCGTTGAGTTGTTCCGGTGAGTGACCTTTACTCTCCGAAGAACGCACCAAGTTGGTTTGTATCTCAGAGCCACTGCCGGTACTCCGATTTATGTAGCCACCATTTATCTTTTAACTCCCTAGTAATTTTTCTGAGGTCAGAGCTACTTTTTCTTATTTTATCTGACAAATCTTTCCGACAGTTTTCTTGTAGACGCAGAAGGCTGCGGTGTTGTTTGAGCACTTTACTTAATACCTCATCACTCTCATCAAACCAGTCCTCGTGGAAACGCTTTTTTAGGCCTAGGGTTTGCATTCCAGCTTCAACAATCTGAGATGTGAGGGCACCCCAGTTGGTAGTAAGATCACCATCATTGATGGTAGTTTGTAATTTCATGGAAAGAATGCGTTGGTACTCCTTCCTCACTTCATTGTCTGTGAGCCTCTCAACATTAATGCCGGAGGGTTTTGCTCTGCAAGACCTGCGTGGTGGGTGAAAACGAAGCCTAAGCCTTGTTATTATAAGTCTATGGTCTGACCAGTAGTTGGCACCACGCATAGCGCGTGTGGCTTGAACTTGGGACATATGTCTTAGTCGAACGATCGCGTAGTCAATAAGATGCCAATTTATTGACCGAGGATGCATCCAGGTTGTTTTATGCTTTGCGGGGTAGTCGGAAGCGTGTGTTGGGAATGGTAAGGTCAACCAGAGCGCACAAACTTAGCAATAATTGACCATTACTGTTCATATTGCCCATGTAAGACCCCTGGCCACGCCTCATAATCACAACCTACTCTAGCGTTAAAGTCGCCTAACAGAAGAATCTACTCTCTTGGGCGAATCCTGGCAAGCAGGTGCGTAAGGTCTTCATATAATTTACCTTTAGTCTCATCATCCTTGTCCATGGTTGGGGCATATACGCTGATTACGTTCAGGTAGTTGTAATTTTCGAGATGTAGATGATATGACGCGGTCTGAAATATATTGAGGACAGTCCTCCAGTTTGCTAGCAATCTTGGTTTTTATTGCGAATCCAACACCAGAGCGTCTTGGTTCTGAAGCCGGGGTTCCCCTCCAGAAGAACTTATATCCAGCACCGTGCTCTATTAGCTCTTCTTCATCAGACAAGTGGGTTTCGCTGAGAGCGGCTATGTCCACATTGTAACGTAAGAGCTCTCTAGCCACGACAGCAGTTTTCCGTTCTGAACAAAGGTTTTCATCGCGATTGTGGACAGTAAGGACATTCCACGCACCGAATGTCATGGTGGTTGTTTTTATATTTTTCTTATATCTTCGACTACGAGGAATGGGATGCTCGGGCAGCCGTGGTTACTACCCCCCAATACTAGTGGGACAAGCTTTGTTTAGGTCACCTTTTCTAGTCCCTTCCCCGTGTGGGGGAAGCAGTGCCTCCCTGAATAGACCTGCTTCGTCACTCAGGCTGCTGGTCAATCTACGTTCTTGTCCCATATGCAACGCAGAAATGACCATCAATACCTAAGCCTCCAGCGTTTAGGCATCAGACAAAGCCGGATTCACATCACAAGACCTCTCTACCTTTGCCCATCGCCACTGGACTTGAGTCCTTTTCATGCCGCTGTCAATTGCGCAGGACATGTTTAAGTGCATAAGCAGACGCGCAAACACAGATGCACTCTCTCGTCCTCACCCTCCTATGCCCGATGGAATGGAGAACCGCTACGACCGGAGAAGAGTTCGGATGCAGCATCTGGCCGAGCAGCGCTTTTGACCTCTGCTGTCGCCCTTGGCCTTCTGCAATGCCTTGCTATTCCGCCTAATCCACCAAAACCGTTAGTGTACTACCCTTGGATTGCCTTCAAAGCCGGAATAGACTTCATGCACTATGCGAGAGGCATCCGCTTAAAACATATGCTAATGCATAAGTCCCCTCACCGGTTTTAGCTCACGAGCTGACGTGGTTTACCGGAGTGTGGCCGCGCATTACAGCTACCTGGAGTCACAGTTGAGACTTTATGAGCCGCCTCTTAAAGAGAGTCACCCTCGATCGGGAGGGTCGGCTGACTACCCTATACTAAGACGCCCCACTACACCCCATGTACTCTAGTAGGATTAGTACAAAACAGTAATCATGCTCTGAATAGTAGTATCTAATCAAGAGAATTTTCATTTTGCTTCAAATCAAATCGTTAAACTTATGGCGACTCCTTCGTATAAACCTTTTTGGACAAGCTATATTATGCGACGTGAAAAGCAATACTATCGATAGTATCGATAGTTATGACGTCAACCAATACTATTGATTTCTAATAGCTATCGATAATCTATGATTTTCGATAGTTTTGCAACGCTAAAATCGATATTTTAAATTTGCAATTGTATTTCTCGAAAGTCTACGACGCGATCCTGTTTTTTATTTTAGAATATATTTTACACATATTCACGAATAAATTGATGTAAATGACGAACAGTTTCTTGACTGCTCTTCTCATAGAAATATTTTTTTTAAACTTGTCACGGAAATTCGTCATCGCCATTCCTACAGCGTCAAACCTATTTTCCTGAACGTCCTAAGCGTCGAAATCTCTGGCTATCCCACGCTTTCTGCTCCTCCGTTCACTCTTCAAAGTGGAGCAGAGTGCACGTCACATAATTGCTTGATTTACATTTTAAAAAGTCCTGAAAACGAGTTCCTAAACGACTTTGTCACGGTTTACCGTCACTGGCTCATTGCCATTTATATTCATAACTCGTCAAGTTTTAAGCCACGTAATATAAGTGCACGATTTTGTATATATGGACAGAACTTCCTAGTCACGGTTATTAATTTTTGAGATTAATAAAAAGTTGGACCCGTCATCGCCATTACCGTCATTACCATTGTTTTTAATTTTTTGTTTTTATTAATGGCGAGGACGCTATGGAAACAGTAATGCAAAATTAATGTTGTATGCCTGTTCAAAAGTTACTTAATTGTTGTTTTAACACCATGGAATGACATCTGTGAATTTTAACCGAGAATTTCTCTTGACGCGACAATAGATGAATGACACTTCGCAGCCTGGTAATGACAATTCAGAGCCTAGTAATGACACTTGGGAGACTGAAATGGATACTTTGGAGCCTGGTAACACACCTCCGTGGCTTATTGGCTCTCCTTCTAATTAGCTTGAACTACATTAAAGCTATTCTTTAATCTCTTACCACTAGTGGCACTGGGGAACAGTTGCAGCAGAGGTTTGGGAGCATTGGACCTACTTGGGACACTAATGGCACGGTGGGTGGATGCAGTAATGGTTTTGGGAGCACTGGACCTACTTGGGGCTCTAGTGGCATTGGGGGAAGTTGCAGCGAGGGCTCTGGGACCACAAGTGGCACTGGGGACAGTTGCAGCAAGGGCTCTAAAGGCTTTGGGGGCCCTTGAGGTGGGTTTTGGGGCAATTGGGAGCCTGGGGTTACTGGGAGCTCTAGAGGCACTGAGTGCACTTGGGGCACTGGGGCCCTTGAGGTACTAGGGCCCTTGAGGCACTCGGGATGCTAGGAAGACTTGGGCCACTGGGGATACTTATTACGGTACTTAAGTTAGTTTATAATTACAGTAAAAACAGTAATTAAGTAACTTTTGAACAGGCATACAACATTAATTTTGCATTACTGTTTCCACAGCGTCCTCGCCATTAATAAAAACAAAAATTAAAAACAATGGTAATGACGGTAATGGCGATGACGGGTCCGACTTTTTATTAATCTCAAAAATTAATAACCGTGACTAGGAAGTTCTGTCCATATATACAAAATCGTGCACTTATATTACGTGGCTTAAAACTTGACGAGTTATGAATATAAATGGCAATGAGCCAGTGACGGTAAACCGTGACAAAGTCGTTTAGAAACTCGTTTTCAGGACTTTTTAAAATGTAAATCAAGCAATTATGTGACGTGCACTCTGCTCCACTTTGAAGAGTGAACGGAGGAGCAGAAAGCGTGGGATAGCTAGAGATTTCGACGCTTAGGACGTTCAGGAAAACAGGTTTGACGCTGTAGGAATGGCGATGACGAATTTCCTTGACAAGTTTAAAAAAAAAATATTTCTATGAGAAGAGCAGTCAAGAAACTGTTCGTCATTTAAATCAATTTATTCGTGAATATGTGTAAAATATATTCTAAAATAAAAAACGGGATCGCGTCGTAGACTTTCGAGAAATACAATTGCAAATTTAAAATATCGATTTTAGCGTTGCAAAACTATCGAAAATCAGTTAGATTATCGATAGCTATTAGAAATCAATAGTATTGGTTGACGTCATAACTATCGATACTATCGATACTATCGATAGTATTGCTTTCCAATAGTAACGATAGTATCAATCGTTTATAATCAATACTATCGACAGTAATGATACACTATTGCTTACAAACAAGCGATAGTATCGATTGTTGCAAAAACTATCGATAGTTCGCGAAAATTCAATAGTATTGCTTTTGATTTAGTGTAATGAAATATAATCAATTTTAGGTCCGTATTTATAAACCGATCTTAAGATTAAGAGCAGTATTAAGTATGGATTTGACATCACATAGGCTTGTATTAATAATAAGCTTGTGAGAGTGAGAGCGAGTTTGAGTTCGTATCAGAAATGTCATTTTAGTACAAAATGAAGTGTCAATCTTGAGATCGCTTTATAAATACGAGCCATATACGTATCGATAGTATTGATTATAAACTATTGATACTATTGGAAAGCAATGCTATCGATAGTTATGACCACAGAGAAGATACAAATACTATTGATTTCTAATAGCTATCGATACTTTTTCCAAAGTCACGATACTATCGATAGTACTATCTATAGTTCGATATATTGTTGCAACACTGATCGATTTGAACACGAACTGGCGATGACGAAAAGCGCGTGTTCAATTAAATTTAAAAAAATATACAAGTGATAAATGAATAACAATCTTGGCGCACTATAGTACAATGTGCAGGTAAACATACTATAGCTAGAAGCGGGCACTGCACCGTATGAGCCGTAGCGGCTGAGGCTGATAGAGGCTAGTCGCCGAATTCTATCCAATGGCACCTATCGCACTGTCAGTATAATTGCAAGATCTGTTACCTTGGGTATGGACCAGCCAGGAAAAAATGACCTGTCGTAGAGAAGAACAGACAAGGAATAAGAGGTCCTTTTTATTCTGGCTGGTCAATACTTAACTTCATGGATTTTGCGATAATACTGACGCTGCGAACGCTGCCAATCAAAATGCGCGGGCAGCACAGTTTACAGTACAGATGAAATATATTTGTTTATTGTCTATGCCTATTCTACACCCGGCAATTTCTCGCATAAACCAAACGATTTAATTAAACTTTTTTTATAAATCGCAAGTTGAAAGCACAGGGGTAGGGCTATGAAATGATTCATGACATCATTTGTATAATCTGTGATCTACGACCACGCTCTACATGAACGTGGCGGTAACAGGAACTCACGCTACCATCTTAAGATTTGACAATTCTCCGTATACTGCAGCTCCCCCGCCCACGTTCATTGAAAAGTGGAAACTGTAGGTACGCTACGTTAGCATCATCGTACAATCTCCCGTCGCATGTCGCATCAAATAAATAAAATAAAGAAAGAATACCACAATACCCCAGACATTATTATTGTGATACGAAGATACCATTAAAATGGCAGATTCCAATTTGACAGATGTAAGCAAAATGAAGGTAATCGATTTACGTAAAGAACTTAAATCACGTGGACTTCCAAGTACCGGTGATAAGGCGGAATTGGTTGCAAGACTCCAAACGGTTTTGACCCAAGACGTACAGGATGAACACGGAGATATAAATCTTGATTCTGATGACATTGACTCCGATGGAGTGTTGGATGAGGATGAAAAAAGTAACCACGATTTGTTGGAGGATCCAGCCGTCGAATCAATCAACGAAGAACTAGCGTTGGCTGAACAGATTCCGACACCGCCAACGCCGGCACCGATACAGGTACCTGATTTAAAACCAGCTACCGTCATGAAACCTCAACGTACACTGAAACGCAAAATTACAATGAGCGAATCTGCAAAAGAAAAACCAGCTGGCGAAAATAATGAAGATGTTGCAAAAAAAATTGTTCTTAACAGATCAAGTTCCCTCAATTCTATGATGACATCACAAGGTACAGAAAAAACTGAAGACAATGCAGCAACTGACATCACTACAGTAGAAGACTCTTCCAATAAAATTAAAATTGCTGCTAGTATGGATGCAAAAACTCGTTTGGAGCTGAGAGCTAAAAGATTTGGACTGCCTGTCAAGATGAGTGACAATGAGAGAAAAGAAGCTCGTAAACAAAGATTTGGACAAAATTCAGTGAAGACTGCTGTTATTTCCGGCGAACTGAATGACAATCTAGACAAACTTAAGAAAAGAGCTGAAAGATTTGGGCAATCAGTATCTAAACTTATGACTCAAGTTGAAAATAAAGAAAAACTAGAGAAGCGTAAAGCTAAATTTGGAACTGTTAAATGAAAATGGACTTGACATTAATTCATAAGTAATAAATAAATAAGACAAAGTGCATCCAGATTTTGTACAGGAGAGTTTGGTCTATGCTTGGGCAATTAGGAAAATTTATATTGCATATTTTTAATAATGATTAGTAGAAATAGATCATCTGTCCCAGTCTAGGAAATGTATAATTTCTGAAATCCACTAATTATACTTTTAATAAATATGAATTATTTTGTTTATGTTTAGCATTAACTAAACCGACGAGCGTGCATGAAAAGATTGATGAATGTAGATGAAGCGAAAGAAGTTTGCAAGGATCGTAGCAAATGGAAGGATGTGATCTCTGCCTACCCCTCCGGGAAAGAGGCGTGACGTTATGTATGTATGTATTAGCATAATGGACATTTTAAATAATGGAAATTGTTTCTTTAAGTACTGATTCTGACACAGTGCAAAATCTTAATAATATTTTCTTCAGGTTTTATAAGTAAAATTATTGAGCCAATAACTCAAAACTTTACAATAAAATAAATCAAATTGTTTATTTAATGTCATTTTATTCCTTAAATATTATTCAGAATCTAAAACAGAAAATGGTAGTTCACTGAAATCTTCTAGCGTAGGTTTCACTTTGTTTGGGATTGCAGGTGCTTTCTCAGGAGTATTGTTGTAGTCTTGTGGAATCTGGAAACCATATACCATGTATGGTTCTTTGTGCAACAAAGCCCATCTTACTGCTGTTTCTTTACAAAGTGCTTTTCTGAATACCATGCAATGCATATGCTTCAATTTCTCATATTTTATTCTTATGAAGCCCATTTTTGCTAATGTATACTGCCAACATTTCATAATCTTTGAATTGGCTCCTACATGCTTAGAGTCAGGTGTAGTTATAAACAAGAGTCCACCGCCATTCAAAATTTTGTATGCATTTTCACAAGCTTTTAATCGTAGCTCAGATGTAGGGATATATTCTAACAGAAAACAAAATGTGACCACATCATAACATTCTTTTTGCAATTGTTTTATCTTCATATCTTTGAATTCATGTACAGTTCCAATGGAAACATTTAAAAAGTCACACTCGTACACTGAACCATTGGCAGGGTATAGATCAATAGCTGTGACATCTAAATAGTCATAAGTCTTGAAAGGATTGTAACAACTACCAACATCTATTAATTTAGTAGGATCAGAATGAATCTCTTCCATTTCCAAAATAATATTCAATTTTCTAGCTATGTCTATTTCTTTTTGATGGTTTAAAATAAATTCTTTGCTATGGAAATAGTTCCAACAGAAATCTGAAACCCATTTTAAACGAGATGTAGCTGAACTTGAAGAATTAGCACAATTCTGTTCCCAATGAGTTGTTGCTAACTTCTCCATGGAATGTGCATATTTTTTTAATATTTCTTTATTTTGACAATGAGTTTGCCAAGCTTGTTCTGGCCCCAACTCCAAAGAAGCTTTTCTCAATTTGGAATGAACTTCTTTAACATAATGAGCCAATTCTTTATGTTCATCAGAGGCCATTTAAAATATGTGAAAAAATAAACTGTTGATTCAGGGCGAGAAATGTGGCAAACGGATTTGGACCAAAATAAGTAACAAGGCGCTCTCCTACTTTGGTATGAAACTCAGCCTGTCATAACCTTGTTCGTACTTAAATTGTCGGTAATGTTGTTAGTTCAAGGTGTTTTTCGTTTTTACTTACACGACGACAAGGATGCCTAACCTCAAAGAGAAGTTTTACTAGGATCCTAGTCCTAGGATTATTTAAATTATGTTTATAAGGTTTTAAATGAACGTGGGTATATATATATATATATACAAGGCAGGGTTGCCAAGTCTTTTTAGTATGAAATCGCCGAAAAGACTATTTCAAATCGCCTAAACCATTTACGAATAGTCTAAATAGATATTATTTTAAATGCTCGAGACCTATCCTATTGGGCTCTATTTAGTAGGGATGTTATTTAATAATATGGTTCGATCTCAAAATCTTGAGTCAAGAGGGTGGATCATGGGTGGATGGCAGAAATTTCCAATGGTTATTAAGAAATCCCTTGTGTTTGGGCCCATTGTGTTCGTATTATTTTTAAAGTAGTCTAAGATCGCCTAATATTTTTTTCGAGATAGCCTAAATTGCGACCAGTCGCAAATCGCAATTTTTGGTCGGCACAGCACCCTCCGAGATAGCCTTAATGGCGATAAATCGCCGCACTTGGCAACACTGATACTAGGTAATCTGTGTGGGTATGGGCGCTGGGGTGCGTTCAGAGGTGCTTAACCGATCGGCAACGATTACACTGTAAATACTGACGCGATATTCGATACTGTGATAATATCACGATACGAAAATCAAGGTTATTATTTCATATTTATTGTTATTGTTTACTGACGTAAATAATATCGAAGCAACCTTGACTACTGAGTTGAGTTTTTACCGTGTGGTTGTATTTACACTAGTCTTTATCCATCTGTAACTGAAACTGCTGATATGGATGCAATTTCGTATACAGTATATTATCAGTGACTTTGTCAGACGTGGCGGGACGACCTTTGTTTGGGTCGTTTGCGCTCTGCCTACCCCATTAGGGATAAAGGCGTGATTATATGTATGTATGTATGTATCAGTGATAATACATAGGTTATTTTGGCGCAGAAAAATATATTTTTCCCATAAGAAAAAAATATATATTTGCTGGGACTAAAACCAACCAGTAAGTAGATCATACCAGTTAGATTTCAATGATTCGTTGTCTTAATCAAGAATTTATATGATCAGCTGCTGTCATCCTTCGCGCTCGACGACACGGAAGCAGCCGCGCGTCTCCTCAATGCAGAGCTACAGCGCGTATAGGATTGGGTGCAGGACAATGCGCTGTGTCTGAATACACACTGCTATGATTTTTGGTATTAAGAAGTCTTGCAACCTGATATAAAATTGAATGGGAATTCAATTGAAATAGTTAATAATGCTAGGAATTTAGGTTTGTATATGGATTCTCATTTGAAATTCGATCGACATATAAACATGAAAATAAAAACTGCAATGTACAAATTAAAATCACTGTACAAAGTGGGCGAGTACCTTAGTAGAGAAGTAAGGCGTACTCTCACGGAATCTCTAATATTATCACAATTTGAGTACTGTGATATGGTTTACGGACCGTGCATACAGGACGAAACTAGCCGTCGTATTCAACGCGTCCAGAATTCATGCGTTAGGTTTTGCGAACGTTTATGCCGTCGCGACGCAACCGTATCACTCCCGTACTCAACAACTTAGGAGTCCTCGACATGGCTGCTCGGAGGCGTCTGCATCTCGCATGTTTCACATACAACGTAATGCAATCGCGGACGACGGCCGGGCTGGCCGCGAAACTGCGGCTGCATTTTAATTTCTCGTTCTTGGTAGTCGTCGTCTGACTTTGGATGGGCTTAAAATCAGCAATGCGCTGTGCCCACGCCATTTATCCACTTTGTTTTGTGTATTATTTTAATAGGTATTTCTTATGTATATTATGTTTGTAAATGTGGATAATAAATGTATTTGATATTTGATGCCACACCCACAAGATCTCAGGATCACGAAATTACTAAGAACAGTATTACTACTTCTAATGATACTGTGATTCATCAGTCATTTCATGATATTCAGATCGTAATCCAAATATCGTGCGATTGTACTGACGCTGTCCCTTACACCCGGTATATAAAAGTTAACGTGTGCAGAAGACATATAAACGACTTTATTACTAAATTGGTCCGATGTAACTGCTCCATTTCTTTTCACAAATTGCTCTAAGAGTTCTTCTAAAACCTTAACTAAAATTATTTAATTTAATAGAGAAATATTCTCGAAAATCATTTTTCGATTTGTGTGGTGTGAGAGACTACAATAAAAACCTCGTGGCGCGTATGCACCTCTTTGTGCCTTGATATTTGGTTTATTTTACCTTTTCGCCGCCAAGCAATACAGGTAAAAAATTGCAACCAGCGCCACACCAATTTCTGGGTA
Organism: Scrobipalpa costella; assembly: GCA_949820665.1. Lineage (NCBI taxonomy): Eukaryota > Metazoa > Arthropoda > Insecta > Lepidoptera > Gelechiidae > Scrobipalpa > Scrobipalpa costella. Next base: position 10,660,031 of record OX463295.1, on the reverse strand, counting down.
AAGAAACTACTACTCAATAAAATGGAGATGTCCAACAGTTCATATCGATAGTAAATCTTTACTTTTTAAACCAAGTTTTAACTAATCTAAAACCATTATTTTGCTTCCTAATTTTCAGTTATTCTTCCATATAGGTCAATACAATAATATATCATAGTGGTAGTAGTGGTGGTATACTAAACAACACTTGAAATATTCAATAAGTTTATCTTTAGGTCAGTTTTCAAATTAGTACTGGCGCATCTCTAATACGCGTCTCTATACATCGGGTTGTCGGCTATAGACGACTGTGGCGTCGTCGGTGGCATTTAAATTTTCTCAAACCGTAAGGACAAATAAGGATGTAATATAGAGCATCGATAAAAAATATGAAAATGAAAGTTTTCAACTTTAGAACATCAAAGGATTTATTCTGGTACCTATTTTAATATTTCATTGCGATTTTTTTATTAAATCATTCGCTTTCCTTTTTATTATTTTACTTGTGTTTAATATCAATTAAAATCGACGAACTATCAATGGTCAATGGCAAAACAAAAACCGGTTTGTCGATACTCAATCGAACAAAGAAAAAAATATCTAATTCTTAGCATATTTCTGCAAATCGATGTCGGAAATATTTTCATTATACATTAGAACAATACGAAAACGTTATTGTTATGACAGACTTGACAAATATACACATAGTATAATAGATACTTTAGACGTACCGATGTTTTATATTTGAACTAGCAAGGAACAACACTTCCAGTCGTGTGGGGCCGACTGTGGCGTGTGCGAATTGTACTTCTGCAGCTTCAAAACGTAATCAGTATTTTTCTTATTTTATACTACAAAACAAATAAAAATAAAGTAGAAGGTACAGAAAATGCAATATGCAAAAAAAAGTACTGTTTCAAAATGCTGGCTTATTAACATAAACTTTTTAATTAGATTTTGTCGGCTGTAGCCGACCGTGGCGCTGACGGCAAGTCGCGGGTTGTCGGCTATACCCGACTACGGCGGTGAAAAGGTTACCTTTGCAAACTATCTACTAAAAGTCTACAATAAAAGCAAACTCATTTTCAAGCTCCTCTCCGATATCACACTTTCATTTTGTGTAAACCGAAGGACTACACTCTAAAAGGCTGTATCTTTTTAATTAGTACTTCTACAAATTCCTGATCTTCTACAAAGTATGTTTCCCTAAAAAATCACTCTCTAAACTAAGGAGAGTTAAAACATTTAATCTGTCCTCGGTCATGGAACTTCGGACTTTATTTTTTATTAGCTTCATTTTTGAGAAGGATCTTTCAGCCGTACAATTTGTCACTATTAGTGTAAGATAAATTCCCAGAATAACCTCAACATTGTGAAAACTCTCTTTATCATTGTTTTTACACAACATCCATATCTCATAATAGCTAATCTCTTCTCTTCGATTGAAATTCTTCATACTGAACTATAAATAGTTTGAAATGTATGAATTCCTTGCCAGGAGTATCATCTACATCGTCGCAGTAGGTTTTCACCAAGTTTTGGCTGTCAGACAAAAGTTCTTGGTCAGAAATAATAGTTAAATTTTTCAAAATTCTAAATCGCGCATTTAGAAGTGAGTACGCGAAGAGCGTTTATGAGCTAGTCGACAACTGGGATGTAGCTGTGAGTCCTAATTTTGTCCGAGGGTGATAACTGAACTTCCGAAGCTTGCGGGCAATCTAAGGCCAGCCGCAGATGCTCGGTTTCCTGATTATGTTTCCGGATCAGAAATTCGGATTCGGAAACCTGAATGCTCGATTTACATACAAATTTTCAACACGGCGCACACGTCCTTACTATTTCCGAACGGAAAAAACCCGACGTTCGTTTCGGAATTCATCCCGTGCGTTCGGGCAGAAAACGGAAAAAACCTAATGGCGCATGGCGTCGCGTCGCCCCGAACGCAGCGCTCACATACATTTTGTATCGTTCGCCGCACACGAACGGAAATTTCTATTCAGAACCGCGCTAGCACTTTGTCGAATGGACGTGTTCTTACGATTTGGCGACCAAAATGTGTGAGGCCCAAAATTTAATAATGTCTGTGGAGCAATATCCCTGTATATGGGATATTAAGCATGCAGACTACCATAACAGAGACATTAAGGACCTCGCATGGGAGCAGATATGTAAAGACTATTATATACTATACTAGTATTCTTCCATGCTGCTTGGCATGCTGTGAAAATCAGCTAAGGGATCCGAGGGTTTCAGTATATTGCAATTTAGGCGATGGGCTGACAACCTGTCACTACAGCAATATACCTACAAATCTATCTTAAATAACCCTCAAAACTTTGTCAGACGTGGCGGAACGACTTTTGTTTAGGTCGTTTACGCTCTGCCTACCCCATTAGGGATAAAGGCGTGACTGTGTATGTATGTATGTAGGATTGACTCTCCGTTAATCTCCGAGTGTTCAAAGGATGTACCCAGTAAGGACGTTTTCTCTTCTTCTTGTCTAGCGCCAGTAAAAGTGCAATAGCAATTAATTCATCGTTGTTGGCCATAGTGCTTTCACAGAAGCGTCTCTATTCGAACTGACCGTGTAAATTCCTAATACAAAAAACCGATGGTTTGCGCTAGGCACGCGGAATTCCGGATCTGAATACCTGATTCGGAAACCTAATCAGGAAACCGAGCGTGTGCGGCCGTCCTAAAGTGGACAATCGGACGTTATTTTGTTTGTTGCTATTGGTCTAGCGCGGCAAGGTAGAATGCGCGAAAGGCGCAATTTGTGTTTATATTTCGTGCTTCGGAAGGCACATTAAGCCGTTAGTCCCGGTTAATATCGTTTAATACCGTAGATATTAGTCGTTAAGCCAAGTCAGAGGTCAGTGCTAAGTATTGGCTGCTTGAAAACTCTGACCTAATCTAGGATTGACTGGATTGGGTCTGGTTTCCCTTCTGGGTTGCGGAGGTCAGATGGCAGTCGCTCTGTGTAAAAACCAGTGCCCTCGTTCAATCACCTAGATTAGGTAGCCGACCCCGAGAGATACGGGATAAGGCTAGGGAGATGATGATTTCGTGCTCCTTGATCTCAGATTTTTAAATGTTAACTTTTCCCGCTCAAAGATAAATAAAGTTTTTCGTCCAACTATTTGTAACAAAACGCATATTTTTTTTTGTTTCTACTCAGCCTTTTTTGATTTAATTTAATTTTGTTTTTAGTAGTGTAGTGGCGACCCATAGGCAACTGCCGAGCGTAAACGACCTAAACAAAGGTCGTTCCGCCACGTTTGTCAAAGTTTTAAGGGTTATTTAAGATAGATTTGTAGGTATATTGCTGTAGTGACAGGTTGTCAGCCCATCGCCTAAATTGCAATTTACCGAAATTCTCGGATCCCTTGGCTGATATTTTGAAATTTCTGAAATTCCTGGATCGTTTCTACAATGTTGGTATAGTTATTATGCCTCTCCCAGGGTGGGTCCCTCACATATAATTAATAACACTGCACTTCAAATAAAAAATCACGTTTTAATATTATAGAATTTAATTAGGGTACATACAAACATTTTGTAATGTCGGAGTATAATCAAACTAATAAGCACTTTTGAGTAGCTAGTGAACATTTGTGATCGAGTAGGTAGTTAGTTCTTCGTCATCGACAGGTTCATTGAAATAGAATTAAAAAATGAGAGGAGTTCATTTTAATAACTAATGTACCATGATTCACGTGACTATAATTCAACATTAAATAAATTCATTTAAATATCTAAGTAAATCACATGTGATTTGTTAGCAGCAGACTGCAGCCCCCAAGCTATAAACAAACAAACAAATTATAATCTTACAAATACTGTAGAATTAAAGTTGTACTCCTCTTCTCTTTTATGTACAATAATTTAAGTAATGAATGAGCGAATTTGAGTGCTTCAAAATAATTGACTAATATACAGGGTGTTTGGTGCATCGTTTGCCAAACAGGAATGGTCGATAGAAGGGGGGGTCTTTGGCTAACTATCTCCTAAGCCAAGAAAAAAAATACCACTTAATTTTTTATTGGCGATTTTTTCTTTATTTTAACAAATACCCAAAAGGCAGCCTTCAGACTTCAATAAAATACTTTTTTTAGTAATAGTCTCAAAATTATATTTTTATTTATATTTGTGATGCTGTATGGTATTACTAAAATCAAAACTACTTGCCATTATCTAGTATTATAGTTACTTTATGCCATTATCATAAAAAAAACTTATCGACTTACAAAGTTTTTAAAACCCTTCTTTGAATGACTATTACAAAGAAACTAAAAGAGATACAGTTCTTCAGATTAAAAACAAACTTTGGTCTATCCCCATTCTAACGGTATGCAATGTGCCTTGAAAGACAAATCATAGCATCATATTTTATTTTTGTATCGCGGGACGCATTAGGCTGACTTTTCAAATTACTAGCAGTGGCGTAACTATACCATCTGAGACCATTTGAGTGGCAAAATTTTCGGAAGGGGCCCTCCGGCGTCCCAGTGAAAATAATATTTTAATTTATTTTCCCAATCGTGATACATAGGTAACGGAAACAGAATTAATATATTACGCGAGCAAAACGAGCTCGAATTTTCAAACAACCAAACACACGAGACACGCAGAACAATTAAAACGCAACGCGAGCGAAGGAGCTCGGTTTTTCAAGAAAATTAATAGAAAAACGTGCAGAAGAATGAACTAAAATCAGAGCGAACGAAATGAGCTCGACTATTCACGACAATTAATGGTTAAAAATGCAAAACAAAGTAAAACGCAATGCGAGCGAAGCAAGTTCGACTTTTCACAAAAACGAACAGATAAACACGCATTTTTTCTGTTATAAATGTAGGGTTGTGGCCTCTTGGGTCGGGGGCTCGTGGCATTGATGACTAGTTAGCGCATTGATTTCCTATTTTTGCTTAAAAAACACGCTAAGTAGGTAAAAACTGTTATCTTACTCTTTGGACCTCTCTGATATCAGGATTTATGAGATTATTGAAACCTCTGCCATCGGGTTGATCAATTCCCTTGTTCCAAAAACATTATAAGTCAATAAAAAAATTACAGATGTTACTGGCAAGTAGTTTTGATTTTAGTAATACCATACAGCATCGCAAATTTAAATAAAATAATAATTTTGGGACTACACCTTAAACTTTTTATTTTATTGAAGTCTTTTATTGCTTACTTTTGGGAGTTTGTTAAAAATAAAGAAAACAAAACCACAAAAAAGATATTTTTTGTGTAATTTTTTTTCTTGTCTGAGGAGATAGCCAAAGACTCCTTCTGTCAACCATTCCTTTTTGGCAAACGATGCACCAACCACACTGTGTATGTATAATTTTGGGGTTTAATTTTATTAGTGACCGATAGCCAAAACCATGTAATAAGATGGTAACAAAAATGTCATCCCTATAAGCATGGGCAATTGATAATAAGATAAATTAATTTTGAATAAGAGTGCATTTATAATATGTATCATATTTCCGCTATGTTCTTTGCGGAAACTTGTTTGTTATCTTATCATTATCACAAGGTCATAGTTAGTTTTGTCTGTCAGTCACTAATAAATTTAACCCCTGTATGTATATGAATATAAAACTATCCAAGGCAATAACAACGCGTCCTGACCACAGATACTGGATTTAAAATAAACATATGTTATAATTAGCAGCATCTTGATGCGGCAAATAGAGTTTTAACAGTAATAACCTAATGATGTCTACGTAATGTTTTCTATCTATTTACAACCATAATGAAGCCAGTCACATACAAAAACTACTTCATCAGAAATTCAAGTCCCACACAAAAAAACAGCGTTATCAAGATCAAACTGCTGATCAAGTGGCGTCATTCGTAAGATTCTTGAGTTTCAAAGGGAAAGTCGATGCATGTAACAAGCAGGCAATCATCAAATTAGTAAATAAATAAATAAAAGTATATTATATACATCGTAGACACCATCTTTTTCACATATTTAAACAATGAATAAATAATTTATTTATGTACCTATATGTAAATCAACAATTAGATATTCATTTCAAAGAATTACATCATCAGTAGCAGGCTGCAGCCTTTATAAAACAGAAGTTTAATATTTCATCTAAAATCTTTTCCGCGTACAATTTAAATTATGAATTAGCGTATTGAATAAAGTTCAATAATTTATTTAGAAGTCAACCATTTATTAGGATTACGTCAATTAAGTGTCTCCATTTTATGTAACATTCCATAATTAATTATTATTAACTACTATAAAGGAATTCACACTGATATTTCGAAAGCCAACAAAACAAACAAGCATCCACTAATAAGACTAAGGTTAGCGAAAAACAATGAAATAAGTCCAGTTGATGGTGCATCACCGATCAGACCCGTGCCATGGCGGCCATGACGGCCAGCGCAGCCACGGCGGCCACGGCAACCACGGCGCGCGGCGTGCCAGCGACTCCATATTTACAAAGAATACTCACTAAACATCGACGGCCACAATACTTTTACCCCTTAAGTGCACTATAACCGGAATCACTCGGATGATCCGAGCTCGCGGTTTAGATAAATTATATATTACACATGTCGCCGCCAGCTGGTTCCATTTGCTGTTTAGTAAAGAGGCTAGGCCGTTCATTGAATGCTGATATTGGATTAAACATAGGCCGTCTTTTGCATGGTTTTAAATAATGCACAAATGTTTTATCTCACGAATGGAGCCGACCCGTATTCTCACTAAGTGAAAAATCTACCTACCTTTACCTTAAGTGTTCGCAAGGTCGGCATAGTTAACCTATTATTACGTAGACAAGGATGTGGGTCTACTAGCACAACTACTAGTATGGCTTAGCTGAAATTGTGTGATAAAACAACTGTACCTCTTAGCAGCTTTGTTGGTTGAATGTTAGAGTTCTGAAGCTGAAACAAAAGCCGCCATGTGCCAGATAACTTAGATAGTTGTTTTGACTTAGCGCAGGTGACTGCGGCGGCGGCGGCGGCGGTGTGCTAAATAGTATAACGATGAACAAAATTAAATATTTTTAACACGATTAAAGACTAATAATTAATTTAATTTTCCTAACTTATACTTATTTAAAAACAATTCTCCAGAAGGTATGTTAGTTGTCACATACTCTAAAGAAAAACAATCTACATACTTAATACGTGCTTTTGGTAACTCGATTGGTGGTACTTAGTAGTACTAACGTTTCCCAAGCTGGATGAATAGCTTAGCTTGAATTTTCAAAGCTAAGGAACTTTCCTTTTCTTAAAAATTGGGTTCAGCCCATCAACTGAACGCTTTTAATGAACAGCCTATCCTTTCCACTGAAAAGCTGATTAAACCAATCGGCTACAACACTTACACTACCGTTATATCTAACGAATAAACATTAAATATTTTCATGTTCCGCGGTGCGTGTGTAGCGGGGCGCGGGGCGGCACCGGAGTGCGCCGCGGGGCGCGGGGCGGGGAAGGGCCGTGCGCGGGAGCTCTGGAGATAGATAGCGGCGGCGCTTGTCCCGCGGGTCTCGAACGGGCGGGCTGGCTCGCTCAGAGGGCGGTCGGCCCTCGCGAGTGTTGCGGCCGCGAGGGCGCCGAGACGCCGGGCGATGGGGGGTCGTCCCCAGCCTGCGGGCTGGCGTGCGGACGAGAGCCCGGCGCGACCTGATCCTACCTGCCCTCGGGCAGCTGTCGCGCCGCCGCGTGCGCACGCGCTGCTGTCTCCTGTCACAGTACGGACCCACACATTAGTCATCAACTCATTCATCACATCACTCAACTACTGGCTATAGTAAATATTAACCAAAAATCAGGACCTTCATTATGTTTGGATATAAACTCAGTGCAGGTACAGCATATGAATCCAAATTTAACGTTACACATTCAAGTTATTATTCTAATGGTCAATTAAGATGATATTTTTATAATATAATAATAAATAAAAGACCATACAAAAAGGATCTTGTATCCAACCTAATAATAGTTTAGTTAATACTCTGTAAAAGTTAGGAGGTAAGTAGGGAGCTGCGGCAGATATTATTCAGAAAGAAAACTAAAGAAAATGTATCCAAAATCCATTAAAAAAAATCATTTGTCACAGCTATAATCTTAGTTTTTTGAATATAATTAAAATATAAAAATCCCTCTAGCTTTTTAGGTCAGAGGCAACTTAAGCTAACAAGTTGCTAAGTGACCTTTCCCGGGTGCTTACGACATCACTGAATAAACAAAAACATTCAGCTGTCATATAATTTTCTTTTGAGCCATATCTGAGGATATTGTGAGTGGGCATTTTGGATTTCAGACACAAGCGGTAAAATGTTAAAGTGCTAAGAGGTTTTTTTCGGTTTAGGGGTGTCTAAAACATCGGAAAGGGTAGCCACTTGTTATTTAAGTTGCATCTGACTAGCATGTTTTTTCCTAGTCTAGTTGAGTTAACAAGAACACGATAGAGAAGTGTTTGTACGTGGCTGTACCTACCACTTGTACCAACGCTATGAATGCAGATTGGCTCCATCACATTCAAATAAATAGTCTACACGCTATATAGATATTACCTAAATCAGCCATCCTAACAAAATTCAGGCATAATAAATATTTTGTATGAAAATCAACCTAGTTTTTATCAGGATCTAACTAAACGGGGCATCAATAGAAAGGCTCCATGAGCCGATTCTAAAAATATGCTACACCATACATTTCAGCCCGTGGTTACGTAAAAAGGGTGTAATTGTATTCTAACTAAACGCACAACGAATCATGTCAGTTATTGTACTGTACTTACCTACACAGTATCCTAAAAACCTTGAATCAGCCATTTCAACGATGATTCAGTGACTGAATCACACCACGTGTTTGAACATAAAAAATCTCATTAGTGCCTTGGTGACTTAGAAAGCGATCTCGAGTATCAGTACCGTGTTAGCTCGGTACGCCGAAGATCGAGGGTTCAAATTCCACCTGTGTTAATATACCTACCTATAGTTTCCTAGTGTTTCTTTATTTTCATATTTTAAGACCATTTTAATACTGTGAGTTGAAATTAAAAAAAAAACATACCTAATACTGTTTACATATTTATTGTATTATTTGTTGTGTTATTCTTCTTCTTCTCGTATCAATGGCAAAAGTCACAGTCGATCGCCAACAGTTGGCGACGCCAACCGCCCGCAGGTTCAGGGCGGGTTTGGATAGAGTGGATTGTGTTATTAGTATTTATTTATGTTAGAAGTTACCTAGTTAGAAAGTTCTCCAATGCTGATAATGCTTTTATATTGCTCTCGATTCTGGAGGCTGGTCCCATTACTCTAATTTTAAGATAGCGCTGTCACTCTCTCAACTTTGACATATGAGAGAGACACCAAATAAAAACATGACATTGATATTCCCTAGTTGACGTTTGATTGCTTATTTGCTAAGCTTATTTGACGAAAAATAATAAAGCATCATAAATTTCCGTATTGTATGTATAGCCCTGCCAGGAATTAAAAAGATCTGTCATAGAGGTACCATAGAGAAGGCTTATTATATAAAGAGCATAAGTCCTTCTCATAATCCTTTTTCTGTGACAGGTCTTTTTAATTCTTGGCAGGGCTTTACGTCATATATGCAATCTTACGTCAGACCAGGAATGTCAAAGTCATATGTTTATTTACTATCTTGTTCTTATGTCATATTTGGGACAGTGACAGCGCTAACTTAAAATTAGTTCAAATTCATTTATTATTTTTCAGATTACATGATTCATTATTAGATGTTCTTAGGAATGTTGCCTCCAAAATCGAAAGCATTGTAACGCATTGTATCTTAGAGATAGTTAACTTATAATAATAATACAGGCCGTCTCAAAATAATTCCCTACAAAACTATCATGTATTATCGGGCCGAAACGCGTTTTCAAATGAATGGCACTAAAAATGTATAGCTGTATGTAAATCGCATTTCTTATAATGTCGAAATATACCATAAACACAAATAAAATCAACATTTTCATAAAATAAACAAAGCAAGCGGTACGAGAAAACCTAATTACATTGTTCAAAATTAACATTTTGAACTTAGCTATACGTTTTTAGTGCCATTCATTTAAAAACGCGTTTCGGCCCGATAATACATGATAGTTTTGTATTTACTAACCGAATAACTGGATAGTTTTGAGTGACCCTTATTATAATATATAATATACATACATAAAACAAAACAACAAACGTACTAGCTTAATTCTTTGGTCATGATATGGTAATAATAATGAATGATGGAGAACCACTAACAGAAGTCAGTGTGAATTTGAAACAAAACTACACTTAAAATGGATAATAAATAACTTTATTGCACGATACACACACACAAAAATAAAAGCAGGATTACAGAAAAGCGATAGAGGGAAGATTAATTTAATGAGGGCCCGGGCAGTGTGATCTGAGTTGCCCAACGTGATCCTACCAACAATCCCTAGCAGGACCGCGATCTTGTTACAATGCATTCCAGATGTCACGGTGGGTGTTAGCGTCAGTTATGGGTTCGCATCTCTCTGTTTCATGATTTCCTTGGGGAGTTTTTGTTGTGGTGGTAGTACCTTGGTCCGCGGCTGCGGTTTGGAGCGCGGCAGCGGCTGCGCGGCGGCGGGCGGCGCGTCGGCGGCGGCGACCGGCGCGGGCGCGGGCGGCGGGGGCGCGCGGGGCGCGGGAGGGGGCGCGCGCGCGGGCGCCGGCCGCCCCAGCGACGCCAGCATCAGCCCGCGGAGCAATGCCGAGCGGGACTCCGCCTCTATGCCGACTGGCGCGCTTGTCGTATCTGCAATCAACCAAAAATGTCTTAACACGGATGTTTCACACTGGAGGCTAACTCAGTTAATTCTTTCATACTATAAGTGGAGCCTCAAGTAGAATTTTAGTACATATAATCACGCCTTTATCCCTAATGATAGGCAGAGCGTACACGACCTACATAAAGGTCCATTTGCCACGTCCAAGTTTTGAGGGCTATTTAAGATAGATTTGTAGGTATATTGCTGTAGTGACAGGTTGTCAGCCCATCGCCTAAATTGCAATATACTGAAACTCTCGGATCCCTTGTACTTGTACTTCTTGGTGGGACGGCTGCGATACAAGCAGACGGGTGATCGGCTCCCGAATCCATTAGCTGGTTTTTACAGAATGCCCAGGAGGAAATGCAGCTGGCACATTCTCCCATTGCCTAAATTGCGATATACTGAAACCCTCGGATCCGTTAGCTGGTTATCACAGCATGCCCGGGAGGAAATGCAGCTGGCACATTCTCCCATTGCCTAAATTGCAATATACTGAAACCCTCGGATCCCTTAGATGGTTTTTATAGCATGCCCTGAAGGAAATGCAGCTGGCACATTCTCCCATCGCCTAAATTGCAATATACTGTAACCCTCGGATCCCTTAGCTGGTTTAATAATAATAATAATAATAAAATAGTTTTTTTGATCTCAAAACAATAGGCCAACTTAAATAAGGTTTGAAACCCTCTGCACTAGTGTGCACTGTATCGCAGAGAATATCTCCTCTTATCAGTTGGTATTGACTGTTGACGCGTTGTCATTGTTGCTGCTGGATACTCGATAAATATATTTTGTGCCTTTTATTGCTATGCTGATAACCCAAGGGTTTCAGTAATGTGCCAGCAGCATGCTGTAATCAGCATGCTCAGGAAGAAATGCAGCTGGCACATTCTCCCATCGCCTAAATTGCAATATACTGAAACCCTCGGATCCCTTAGCTGGTTATTATAGCATGCCCGTGAGGAAATGCAACTGGCACATTCTCCCATCGCCTAAATTACAATATACTGTAACCATCGGATCCCTTAGCTGGTTATTACAGCATGCCCGGGAGGAAATGCAGCTGGCACATTCTCCCATCGCCTAAATTACAATATACTGTAACCCTCGGATCCCTTAGCTGGTTATTACAGCATGCCCGGGAGGAAATGCAGCTGGCACATTCTCCCATCGCCTAAATTACAATATACTGTAACCCTCGGATCCCTTAGCTGGTTATTACAGCATGCCCGGGAGGAAATGCAGCTGGCACATTCTCCCATCGCCTAAATTACAATATACTGTAACCCTCGGATCCCTTAGCTGGTTATTACAGCATGCCCGGGAGGAAATGCAGCTGGCACATTCTCCCATCGCCTAAATTACAATATACTGTAACCCTCGGATCCCTTAGCTGGTTATTACAGCATGCCCGGGAGGAAATGCAGCTGGCACATTCTCCCATCGCCTAAATTACAATATACTGTAACCCTCGGATCCCTTAGCTGGTTATTACAGCATGCCCGGGAGGAAATGCAGCTGGCACATTCTCCCATCGCCTAAATTACAATATACTGTAACCCTCGGATCCCTTAACTGGTTATTACAGCATGCCCGTGAGGAAATGCAGCTGGCACATTCTCCCATCGCCTAAATTACAATATACTGTAACCCTCGGATCCCTTAGCTGGTTATTACAGCATGCCCCGGAGGAAATGCAGCTGGCACATTCTCCCATCGCCTAAATTACAATATACTGTAACCCTCGGATCCCTTAGCTGGTTATTACAGCATGCCCGTGAGGAAATGCAGCTGGCACATTCTCCCATCGCCTAAATTACAATATACTGTAACCCTCGGATCCCTTAGCTGGTTATTACAGCATGCCCCGGAGGAAATGCAGCTGGCACATTCTCCCATCGCCTAAATTACAATATACTGTAACCCTCGGATCCCTTAGCTGGTTATTACAGCATGCCCGGGAGGAAATGCAGCTGGCACATTCTCCCATCGCCTAAATTGCAATATACTGAAACCCTCGAATCCCTTAGCTGGTTATTACAGCATCCCCGTTAGGAAATGCACCTGTATTGTAAGTCTTTCTCTCGCTCCCAGTCCAACATGGAAGAAAAAAAATAATGCGCCTTACAAATTGAGTCTAGCCTTTGCATAATATTATTTCTATGAATGAAATTCGATATAGATATAGATAGATGTTTTGTTATAATACTGACTCATGTTAGCCTCAAAAATCGCCAAACATTTACGTCTTGGAAACCGGCACAAAATTTTTGTATGCTATTAAACATGATATTATCTAACCAAAAACGCTCAGACTCCAGCTGTAGTCCCTGGATCTTTTACTATGACGTCATATTTTTTTTGTATGTAGTTTAAAAGATTTTTTTTTATTGTGTAGGGTTTCAAATGAAAGGTCTTATGGAGCAGATTCTAAAAATCATCGATTCTAAATATTATCTATTCGTATTTTTATTCAATTAAAATCTGTTCAACCGTGTCTTACCCGCAGGTTCAAAGAGGACGAGTTTCAGATGTGTTTCTTTGATTTTATAAGACTACATAGCCGTTACAAAGGAATGTATGTATTTTCAGAAACTACTCATGATGAGCTTTCATTTGATAGCCCACATAATAGATCATTAATATTCCATATTAAATTCCATACTAAATTGATGACGTCATATAATTAATCCATGGTCCTGACAGATACGGGGTATGGGCGTTTTTTGTCATAAAATAGCATGTTCAATGGGCTCGATTCTAAATTTGCCGGTTAAAACTAAGTTTAAAATCTATTTGTCACTTTCAGACCAAAAACATTGTAAAATAACAGGAGATCTATTCTCTCCGGTTTTTGATTTGTAGTCGGTGGTTTTATGCATAATTTGTCATTTATATCCGCCGTCATATGATATGGCGGATAAAATTTACAAAAATACTGGGGAATCGCGTCAAAATCTAGCGGACATAGTGTAAAACATATCGCCTGTACTTTCAATTTTATTATTTTAAAAGTGACAGATAGATTTTAATTTTAGCTTTAGCCGGTGGAATCTGGAATCAAGCCCATAAACATAGTAAAAATTGATAACGGTTTGTAAATCACAATCTACATGTAAACTAACTCGAGTCACTACAACTGACGACTGCCGCTGTACTATGCTTGATTGTGTAAATGTACTAACACGCACAATGTCTTAAAGTATGACCAAGCGGCAATCGTGAATTTAAACCCTAATACGGGGTGTGAGGGACAGCGTCCCGCAAGAAAAATAAATAAATTTGATTTCCATAGAAATTTTCTAATTAAGATGGTCATTTTGTATGGGAAGGTCAATTTTTTTTTCATCTCCTGAAAGACATTCTCGGTGAAAGTTGTTCAGTTTCGTTGACTGAGCAACCCCTATCAGTTTGTGGGACGCTGTCCCTTACACCCGGTATAGATGACAGTTTGGTTGTTTACATGCTTATGTGCTGTGTGTACCTAAGAACCTTACTTCCATGCTGGACTGGGAGTGAGAGAAAACCATAGAATGTGACAGATGCATTTCCACCTGAGCATGCTGTAAAAACCAGCTAAGGGATCCGAGGGTTTCAGTATATTGCAATTTAGGCGATGGGCTGACAACCTGTCACTACAGCAATATACGTACTAATCCATCTTAAATAACCCTCAAAACTTTGTCAGACGTGGCGGAACGACCTTTGTGTAGGTCGTTTACGCTCTGCCTACCCCATTAGGGATAAAGGCGTGATTATATGTATGTATGTATCATGTATGTGTACCTAAGAATCCGGCGAGCAGGAGCTGGTTGTCCGTGTTGTCTTGCGGCGGGGGCGGTTGCTGCGCGGGCTGCGGCGCGGGGGGCGCGGCGGCGGCGGCCCCGCCCGACGACGTCGCCGCCGCGGGCCGCCGCGGCAGCCGCTCCAACTGTTGACGAGCCGCCTGCATCGCATGTAAGTAAAAAAAACTACATCGGACCACAGTCTTCTTCTTCTTCTGTCGTGTGGGTATCGATTCAATCGAACCGATAAACCCTGGTGTCTGAGTTTTTAAACCGCCTAATAGCACAGCTAATAGGCCTCTGACATGGTTTGTGTAACGACTACTATCAAAGGCAGCGACCGAGACCGAGACCGACAGCTTAACGTGCCCTCCGAAGCACGGAATCTTTTTTCTTCCATACAATCAGGTGATTCGGCCTGCATTGTCCCAACCAAACTACGGAAAATCTCACAAAGTGATAAATTGACAAATATCGGACCCAAGACCTCCGGATCGTGAGCCCACGGCTCTGACCACTATACTACGGAGGCAGTTACACAGTACTTAGCAGTATAGATGCATACATAGACGAAGTTTCTTAGATAACACACCATAAGTATATGGTGCAAAAAAATACTGCGTTCCTTTAAACCACATTTTCTACTCATGATATGTATTAGGTCGAAAACAGAAAATTGCCTTTTCCATACAAAGATGCTTCATCTGCCATTTTGTATTATGAACCAGGCATTTATTTTCTTAGCGACCTAAATTTTTTGTGCTTTGGGAAAGTTATTTAGTATCACCAGTAGAACATGTGGTTTAAAGGAATGCAGTACTTTTTTTTTACACCTTGTATAAATACGTTTGTATATCTGTATGGTTTATTACTCTTCTTATCAGGTGCCCGTTTCAAAAATTCATCGAACAACTGTTCGAAAGAGGATCATAATTGGGGTTGTAATTTTTTTTAGAAGACGTGAAAATTTCATATATTTATCTCGAAAAAGTATAAGACTATTGTAAAATATCTGAAAATTACGATGACCTTCACTTGACCTTTGTAACGTCATTGTAAAATAGCAAGGGTTTTAAAATTTTTGAACGCATCGCTCGGTAATTTCTAAACGCACGCGTCTCATGTCATTTGACGTTTATTTTGGGTAAACAATGCATTACCCTGACTTTATTTTGTTTTTATTATTATTTTAAAGATATATTAAGACCTGTTATTTTATTTTATTTGGGAAGCTTACAGCAACATTTACAAATTATTTAAGTATACGTATTAAATAAATGCCAACTATAAGCATACCTAACTTTCAGTGGCGAAGGGTTCATATAACACGATTACCATCGGCTTCCCTTATGAAATCAAGCCAAATTTCATAATAGATAATCAAATAACATAATAATTATAATAGCTCACAATGCTACGTAACTACCCAGCAGGTAAATCGACATTCATTTACTAAGAAAATAATAAAACTACCTCGAAATGTCCTGTATCAAAGTTTTTACAGTCGCAGTTTTTCCTCAATAACTCGGTTTCCTCCTTCATACTTCATACCCGTCGTCGAACCAGTAGCGCCATCTCTTAGCGTACACAAGAAACATGCGGCGTTTGCAAGCGCAAAATAAGCCGGTGCAATAATCATTAATCAAAATTCTCATGGCGCCTTTGCCAGGCGCACATTACATTACATTCATTCATTTAATCTTTTTTTTTCAATCTTCCTTTAAAAAAAAATAATGTAAACGTAAAAGCACGTAATCCATACACTAGTGTATACTTTAAAGACCGCTACGGTCGGTAATCGCTCCGAACTCGAGTACCAAAAAGAGTGAATATACGCTTAATTTTTTTTTATACTAAGGCTATGTCCGAGCAAGTGGGAGAAAATAATATTGTGAACTTAAAAACGCCTAATCCATAATAATTTGGTACTTTAAAAAATCGTGTAGCGTTCGTTTATGGTTAATTGTCGTTTGGTAAAATTGCTACCGCTACGAACTTGAGTACTGTAAAGAGTGAATGTACGCTTTATTTTTTTTAATATCGATGCTCTTTCGCCGAGCAAGTGGGTGATAGAGTTAATAGTTACCATGGCCTGCTGGCGCTCCAGCTGGAGCTGTATCTGCAGCTGCTGCAGGTGGCTGGGCGTGCCAGGCTGGCCGGGCCCGCGCCGCACTCCCGACAGTTGGGACAGGAGCTCCGCGATCGGGTCCACCACCGCGTCGCGCGACGACGGCGATAGCGACGCGATACCGCCGCCCGTGCTGAAACATACCACTCTATTTGTGAACAGGCTATTGTGGATGAGGACTATAGATACTCTGTAAAATTTAGGATGGTAGTTGCGACAGATGCCATCCGGAAAGGAAAAAAATAAAATGTATCTAAAACCCATACAATTTGCATCCGTCACAGCGACCATCTTACAGTTTTTCGAGTATAGTTAAAGGTGGCAGAAAAACTAAGGGCGAAAACTCTTCCATCAGCAGTGGAGAGTCGGCAGAGACCTACAATCAGCATTGGGTTCGCAACGGACCTCCGTGTGTCATGTTCATGTTCGCCAAAGGCAACTCAACTTTACTGTGCGTTGGGTTTTCGTCAGTCCTAATCTTAGTAAGTAATAAATAATAATAGGTACAATTATTTTATCTCACAACTACCGCCAGGCCTTACTTGTGTTGAGGCTATACGTATAGACACACTCCACGCTTGTGTGTAATTACATACATACATATATTCACGCCTTTATCCCTAATGGGGTAGGCAGAGCGTAAACGACCAAAACAAAGGTCGTTCCGCCACGTCTGACAAAGTTTTGAGGGTTATTTAAGATATATTTGTAAGTATATTGCTGTAGTGACAGGTTGTCAGTCCCTCGCCTAAATTGCAATATACTGAATCCCTCGGATCCCTTAGCTGGTTTTTACAGCATACCCGGGAGGAAATGCAGCTGGCACATTCTATGTTTTTCTCTCGCTCCCATGCCAGCATGGAAGTTACCAGTTAACAGGTTTATAGTATTTTTATCTCACGATTACCGCTCGGCCATAATTGAAGTTATGCGAACTCACGCAAGTAGGACGATGCGCGGTAGTTACATTTAAACACAAAAGTATAGCAAACTGATAGTCGTGAGATAAAAATGTTATAATATGACAGAAATGTACATTTACGTAGATATTTACACACACACAAGTATTGTTACCGATTCGTAGCGGGCAAGACTTAACTAAAATTATTTCTTTTTTTATTGTTCTCTCATGACAGAAAATGACAGGTATAGATTTATTTTAGTTAAGTTCATGATTTTTGAAACTACGAACTGCTACCAATGGTAGTTAAGTGGCTAAGCAGCAGTCGTGAGTGGTAACACGTATAATATGAGTGGTTACCTGAATTGCATGTTTGTACGTCTAGCGCGAGTGACGCCGCGGCCCGAGTGTGGAATACGCCGCGCCCCGCCATGCCTGATGCCGCTGGGTTCATCGTGCACTGAGGTTAAGGAATTCATCCAAACAACAAAACAAAAGCTTTTCACACGTGCAAAATCTTTTTATTGTAAATATGAGGTAAATGAGGCCTACATTTTACCGTGGAAAAATATATCATAGAAAAAGCATAAATCTCTTGCACAGCTACAAGTAATTATACATTCATAGTCTTTATTCCTAGACGCCCCTCCGTGCTTGTCTAAAAGTTTAAATAATTTTCCGTATTTCCATTTCTATGACGTTAATAA
This sequence comes from Scrobipalpa costella, assembly GCA_949820665.1. Lineage (NCBI taxonomy): Eukaryota > Metazoa > Arthropoda > Insecta > Lepidoptera > Gelechiidae > Scrobipalpa > Scrobipalpa costella. The sequence continues at coordinate 10,641,721 of OX463295.1, read as the reverse complement.
GAACGAGTGGTCAGTGGATATAGTATAGTATAGTGGTATTAGTAGATATAGGGGGCTATACCCAGGGAGTATTGAAATAAAAACAGACAGATCTGCTCTGTTACAATTCAATGTACGTATTCTGCCTCTTTGTTAGAAAGGGAAATCAAAAAAGCAAAGCCAGGCTCACGCCGATCTTTATTTTAAAAGGAAACTACCGGGTCTGCAAGCTGAAAGTTCGTTTAGTCAACTAAACTTAGTTCACTAAGCAACTAACCAACTTTTAAAAAGAAAAGAAATTTGGTACATTTTGCTCTGAAACACTTCATTCAAAGTTTTTTAGTTTACGACCCCAGTTCTTTTTAGACTTTACTTCCATGCTGGACTGGGAGCGAGAGAAAAACATAGAATGTACCAGCTGCATTTCCTCCCGGGCATGCTGTAAAAACCAGCTAAGGAATCCGAGGGTTTCTGTATTTTGGCGATTTGGGCGATGGGCTGACAATCTGTCACTACAGCAATATTCTTACAAATCTATCTTAAATGACCCTCGAAACTTTGTTAGACGAGGCGGAACGACCTTTGTTAAGGTCGTTTACGCTCTGCCTAGCCCATTAGAGATGTAGGTGTGATTATATGTATGTATGTTCTTTTTAGACTTAAATCTATGCATATGTTTCACGACTCGATTCTAAACTCATGAGTTTTTTGGACCAACGAGCTTTAGAAAATCGAGTTAATGCTCTCGATTCTGGAAGCACTATTCTTTTGGACTATTCCTAAACTATTTTTATGATAGCGCTGTCACTTTCATAACTTTAATATAAGAACAAGACAGCATATAAACATATGACTTTATACTGTGTGCAATAATGTGCACATTTTGCCGTTGAAGTACACTAACAAACATATTGAAACTCTTGAGACAAACTTTTGTCAATCGCGCCTATAGGTTTCCTTTCCACATTAATGCTACTGGTAATTTATTATGTTTTAGAGTAATCCAAATATATCTCGAGGAGAAGTTAATACTCCTTCCATGCTGGACTGAAAGCGAGAGAAAAACATAGAATGTACCAGCTGCATTTCACTCCCGGACATGCTGTAAAAATCAACTAAGCGATCAGAGGGTTTCAGTATACTGCCATTTAGGCGATGGGCTGACAACCTGTCACTACAGCAATATACGAATCTATCTTAAATGGCCCTCAGGACTTTGTCAGACGTGGCGGAGCGACCTTTGTTTGGGTCGTTTACGCTCTGCCTACCCTATTGAAGATAAACGAGTGATTATGTATGTATAAAAGAAATCAATAACTAGCAAAGCGCAGTGCTTATTTATTGACACAACAATGTATAAAACTGAAACAAGAACCAGTCTCTTGTTTGTGTGTCTCAGTGAGTTTAATCATGTTTTGCCAATCGATAGTTGATACAGTAAACGAGCATAAACAAAGCAAGCTGGAGTCGTACTTTTGAACCGCTCGTATCCGAATTCGCATACGAAATCCCAAAATCACTATTTTTGAATACTCATACGTATGCGACTCTGCAACGAGTGGTCCAAACCACTCGTTTTCTTTTTTACTACTCGAAACCTAAGTAGTCTATGATTATGATAGTGACACAGACAATCATTTGCCAAGTGACACTTAAACATTTAATTAACTTGAATTTAAGTTCCGTTTCATTGCGATTCATTTCCGGTTTTTCAAATCAACGATTTTTGGTAGTATAGTAGGTGTATTTCTGCGTAGAACGAAAACAATTTATGAGATTATACTTTATTGGCAACACAGATTTCTACTGCTTCAAAAATACGTAAAATCGTGTGTGATAGAATTTGATTTCGTACACGAATGATTTTCGTATGCGTTTTCAGTTTTCATACGAGCGGTTCAGAAATACGACTCCTGGTACTAGGGAAACTAAACATAAAGTATTTATTGAAACAAATATTTAATCAACTTTAGTTTTTTCTTGTAGGCATACCAAAGATTTACAGCATACAAATACTTCTACTCGCCAAAATATCTTTATTTAGTCTACACATTATGAGGGTGAAATGAAGAAGGGTTATTTTTATTTATTTATATTGGAGCTGGGTAGAAATTCTGAACGCTATCTGAAGGAATTATACCTGTAGAAAATTTATGTACCTACTTATTATGTTAAGAGTTTATGTTATGAGGAATAGTCTGAAATAGTTGTATTTCTTATTTTTTTAATAAATGAAACAACATAATGTGCAAGCAATAAGGGTCAGTTAGGCTCAGCAGTATTCAGCTTCAAAATATACGCTGTTTTGTAAAGTTAGGTGAAAATTGCTTTCCGCGATTGAAAGTTTTCTGAAATATTATACAGGGTGTAAAAAAAGTACAGCGTTCCTTTAAATTACGTCATGCATTAGTGATATACAACACAAACCACACATTAAATTAAATAATTAAAAATATTAAAATTTTATTTAATTTGTAATACAGAATAAAGTGGGCCAACCGCAGCAATGTACATTACGGCTGGCGTGGCGGAAATGCAGCGGGTGAGCGCGGGGCGCGGGGCTCGGGGGCGGCAGAGTACCTGTGACGAACCCGTAGTGCACAGGACTACGATTAGTTCACTTGTTTCTGTTTCACGAATTTAATTTAATTCTATTTATTTATTATTTGTTTGTTTTATGTTGTATATCACTATGGTTTAAAGGATCGCAGTACATTTTTATAGCCTGTATAGTAATGGCATTCCACTTAACCCTTTTAGGGACGAAAACATAAAAAACGCTGATACCCGTATATAATATTTTTAAATTATACGCATTATTCTAAACCTACCACTTAGTTACAAAATCCTATCTTAAAATTTCACGGACTTTCATACAAACTTCCATTCCCTATTTAATGCTTTTGGGGATGGAGATGGCAATATAAAAAACGATGATACATGTATTCAATATTAGACACCAAGTTTTCTTCATAGATTTTTATACAACATTCCACTCCTTACTTAACCCACTAAGCAGTGAAAATATCAAAACACGATAATACCTGTACCAATCATATATGTGATGTACCTATCAGTGGCGAGGGGTTCATATAACACGATTCCTATCGGGTTCCCTCTTGAAATGATGCGACATTATCATATTACCAGAACAAACCAATTACTCACGACGCTAGCTAACATTGCAGGTAGTTTAAGGGTCTAAAATTTATTAAGATATGATAAAATAATCTCCATTATTAACTTGTTGTCAGGCGCTATTGCTTAGAAAAAAGTCGCATAAAACGGCCTCACGTTTTGGTAGCGAATGGCCAGTGTCGCCAACTTTTCGCCAACTTTTGACATAAACAAAAGTCACGTGGTGTGCCCTGCCGCAAGCGGCCGGTCGGCGTTCTTAGACCGCGAAAATAGATAATCGATAACTCGATGAAATTATCAGGAATCGTGGATTGAAAGAGACGTTATGTGTAAGTGTAAAAGAGACGGAAAATTGCATCTGTCATCCTGTAATTTGTGATGTACAATGTAATGCAATTTAGGTAGGAATAGGTCACAAATTACATGCTTTTGGTAATGTTAAGGTGACTTTCTTTTGTGCATGGATATTTTACGACTTTTTTTCGCCAAAATAAAACAGTTTCTGTCATCTAAGTATGTATGCGGTATGATTGTTGTGATTGTGCTCTGATTTTGTGGTGTATTGTTGTGATTGTTATAAGTGCTTCGCTTATTTTTTATTATACAGGTATGTAGGTAATTAATTATTATTGTAGTCCTCAATAACTGCGTTACTAAGGTTTGAGTGCTGTCTTGTCTAACCTATTTGCTAAAGGCAAGTAGCTTTTCGAAATGTTATTGATATTTTGTTTGCCTATACCAAAACATGGTCGAGCTCGTTCTGAAATGAGAAATTGACTAGGTGAGGTACTAAAGGAAGGACGGCTTTTTCATACATTTTCATGTTTCGTTGTATAACGCCCTGTAACTGCAAAAAATCACGAACTCAAAACTAGTACAAGGTGACAATGGATCATTACATCAGTAGATGATCAAAGAAAATAAATATTAAACAAACACGTCCTATGCGAAAAAAATCACAGTTAAATGTTCTCGTTAGTTGTTTTTTTGGTCGGCCTGCCCCTTCAGTAAAATTCACTCTTCGCCACTGGTACCTATCCAATATTTTTTAACTATTATTCTAGACACTAAGTTAGAAAATCCTATCTTAAATTTTCACGGGTTTTGATACAATCTTATAACCCCGTATTACCCCTTGGGGGTGGAAATATCAAAATCACTTATACAAGTTTTATTTTTTAATTGTTAGCCTAGATACTGAATAAGAAAATCATAACTTGAATATTCACGGAGTTTCATACTAAGTTCCATTCCCAATTTAGCCCCCTTAGGGGTGGAATTTCAAAAAATCCTTTCTGAGCGGATGCCTACGTCATAATAACTATCTGCATGCCAAATTTGAGCCCGATCCGTCCAGTAGTTTGAGTTGTTCGTTGTTGATCAGTGTGTCAGTCAGTCACCAGCAGTGGTCGGAGTAGGTACATTCATTTGAGGTTATTGATCTCAAACGTATATGTGAACATGGATATGCCTCCGAGATTCCGGAATTTTAAAATTAAGTATTGTTATTTTTCCGTTACTTCGTAATTCAGATGGGTATAAAGTGAAAATTTATCAATACACTCAATTATGTGCCGCTAGTGGTGTAGGAAACTGATATTATATAATACTTAAAAACAAATGTGTTGGAGTAAAAACCTAGCCAAAGTATAAATTACTCTGCAAGCATGGTACTTTTTCACCTTATCTATTTTGCTATTTGTCTAAATGCACATCTGACCAATCAGAACGATTTATGCTGCATGACTCATTGACTGTTTTTAAGAACAATCCTTACTTCGGTTCGTAGAGTGCGCTTTCTTTCTGTGTTGTGAAAGTCGTTACCTGACCCTGGGTTGTGTGTTGACTTCTGGAATCTGCATTAAACGTCGAATTTGGCTTTTATCAACGGACTAAATTTGTACCAGTGTAATTGACCAAATAAAACTTGTTACAAATAAAGATTTATATTATTGTTATTATTTATTGTACCGATTTTTATTTTTGCTTATTTGTATGTTTTTTATTTGATTATATTAAATACGAAATTTTCCGGAACAACATCCGGTACCAGTTCCGGAGATATGGCATATCCATGTTATGACTCATGTGACGTGAGTACGTACAACGAATCTCCCTACTCCCATCACTGGTCATCAGTCACCTTTGCCTTTTATATATTTAGAATTAAAGTTACAATTTATAATTAAGCTGCCAGCTGGATATTATATGTTAACATTGCTATAGAATAGCTAATTAAATAAAATGCTGGTCGTAGAAAATTCATAAAAAGTAGGGCAAAGCTAAATAGTCTAATTGATTGAATGACATGCAATTAAATTTAATGTTCCCTTTTGTTTTATAATATAGCCAAATAAAAGTATATAAACAAAGCAAGATTATCACGCCAGCAATTATGTGAAAATATCGCACCGCCTATCACTTGCTATTCCTATAGCCAATCATTTAACAATGTTTAAAACTCATTTTTCAAACAGATTCGAACAAATATCTACAGCAGAGATTTTATATATGTAACGGGTAATGTCCGACGGGTGTGGATAGTCTTAAGGCTACCCGCCAGGAAACTTGGGTAATCTTAAGATTACCAACGTTGGTTGGGTAATGTCCGATGTTATGTTATTTTAAAGCGCGAAACGACTACCCCGCGATTTCACTTACAGCTCAACGTGTTTTTCCGTGGGAATGACTAGTTTCCCGTGGTATAAACCAGCAGTACGTCCTAGAAATCGCCAATCTTAAGAAATATGACCACAACTGTGTAGATTTACACGGACAGCATGCAATGGAGATCTCAGTTAGTATTTGATTTTCGCAGTACGTCCTGATAGTCACCAATCTTAAGAAATATGAACACTGCTGTGCAGATTCCCACGCGAGCATGTACTGGAGGTCCCAGTTAGAATTAGATTTTTCCAGTACGTCCTGGAAGTCGCTGATCATAATGAATTATCTTAAACCTGGTCAGATGTAAAAAATATTATGAGATCTTTGACGCTCTGCCTACCCCGTATGGGATATAGGCGTCACTTATATCTGCTGATAAATATATTCCCATAGAAAGTGGTTGTGCTTAAAAGGTACAGTTGATTTCCATACCCTAGGCTAGCTAGACAAAGACTTATAATTTTTACCACGGGAAACAAGTCATTCCCATGGGAAAACACATTTAGATGTGACTAAAACGGCAAGGGTCGTTTTAAGCTCTAAAATGATACGATATTGGGCATTACCCAGATGGCGTTGGGTAGTCTTAAGACTATCCAGGTTCTGGATAATGTCCGAATTCTTAATCAATATGAATGAGATATCGGACATTATCCAGAAAGCTTGGGTAATCTTAAGACTACCCAGATAGTATTAAGATTATCCAGCCATCGGACAATATACATATATATTATGTTTACGGCCTATGTTATGATTCTTTCATGTTGGGCATGTTGTTCAGTTTCATAAATGGCACCATTATTATATCATAACTGCCTCCATGATCTAGTAGTCTAAGCCATGAGAGGTCCTGGCTTTGATTACCAGGGGTACAAAGTTGATATTTTTTAATTTATTACTTTGTGATATTTTCCCCACTTTAGGACAATACAGGCCTGGCAATCACCTGATTACCTGATAGATAAAAGAATCCGTGCTTCGGAGGGCACGTTATGATCGATCGATGTATTTGATAGTGGTCATTACACAAACCATGTCAGGCGGAAACCCACACGACAAGAAGTAAACATGAATAAAATGTCAACATTATAACTGTATTTTTTTGTTGTTTAGAATATTTTTAAACTGATTAAATGGCAGCGAAGCAAATAGTAATGGTTATTAAAACACAAATGTATTTCGCAAAAGAACACTTTAGCCAATTTAACTACGTATATTTATGTAACATTTTAACTTTACTCTGTAAAATTAGGATTTAGCTGCGACAGACGTCATTCAGAAGGAAAACAAAAATAATATTATTTTAAATCCATACAAATTGCTTCTGTCACATCTACTATATTTTTATAGAGTAAGATAGGAGTAGATAACTAAATGAAATACTAAAAATAGTATAGGTATCGTTTGCCTATACTGAAACCACATTGCCTATTTAGGACACGTCAACCAGCATCAGTCAGTTATACACCCAGCGAAGTTCACGCCACAATCAAAGATTAAAAAAGACCTGACTTCCAGAAAAATAAATTACCACAGTTTTTCTGTTCTGTGAAGCGGGCTAATGGACAACATCCAGGAAATGTGCAACAATTTTTTTGTCAATTTAAATACTTCGCGAAGCAATCAATGCATTTGTCAACTCGCCTGCCAAGCACGGCAAGACAATCAATCCCCTTCCACTAGACTTCTTGCGTTGCGGTTCACTAAGATATAGACTAGTAATAGTTATTAAATAAACCAATGTAGGTAGTAAGTATACATCGCAGGTTAGACTTGAATTTAGGCCTTTGACCTATAAAGGCTAATTAATTTGGACACTGGCCTAGATTTATATATCGTTGTTATATTGATTTGATCGCTCAGCTTAACGTAAGATATATACACATTTATCATTTCACACATACACATATCACACATTTTGTTATTTCGCTCATTTATTGCATTGCTAATTCGGCCTTTCTTTGAAAGGTTGTAAGGTCGTAACCATAATATGTTGTTTAATTCAATTTCACCCTTATAGATGACGTCAATAGTATATGTTACGTCATCCATAAGAGCTGAGTTTAACTAGACTACAATATCCAATGTGACATAAACTCAATTCGTTTTTGGGAATGCATTTCCTATCTAACTTAATTTTATTTCTACCTCTGTCACATTCTCTACTGTTACATATGATATGATTGATTAAATAAGTAATTAACACGTGACTTTGACATTCCTAAACTGACGTTAGATTACATACATGATTTATGGATTGTGATGGATTTAACTAGACTAGCATATCCAATGTGACATAAAGGCCTCAATTCGTTTCTGGGAACAAATGTGTGATAGGAAATGTCCTATCTAACTTAATTTTATTTTTACCTCTGTCACATTCTCTACTGTTACATATGATATAATTGATTAAATAAGTAATTAACACGTGACTTTGACATTCCTAAACCGACGTAAGATTACATACATGATGTAAAATGGAGGAGAGTATTGCGATTTGGTCCTTTATAATAAAGCCCTATTGTAAAGGATCATATGATATACCTGCGTCAGTTTAGGAATGCCAAAATTACGTGTTTATTTTTATCTCATTCATTATGCCACAATTGTGATAGGTGACATATTAAGGCCATAATAAACCTTTATTCGCTTTAAAGCTTTAATCGATCGCATCAGGCATGCAGATTAATCTGTAAGTTAAGAATTCAAAAATGCTTTTTTTTTCTTGAATACTCTCCCATTTGATATCTCCTGAGCAAGTGGATTTTCGAGTCTAACAACGATATTAGACACCCAGTTACATGAAATCGCTTCAAACCTTATAAGTAAGCAGAAAGCGACTCGGTATCTCACTCCATTTTAGTTGAGGTATTTCAATTTGATCCTTTTCTGTCTTGCGATATAGACAGCTTTGGCAAAAATCCATGTTTGCGAAACAAAATAATTTTTTGAATAATACATATTTGAAATCAGTGTTTTTAATAGTTTAGTGTTATAATATCGTCATAAATGCTAGATTGTGTAAATTTAGTGGTTGTGAAATACTTATCTTTAATATAAATCGCACAGCATAACATAATATTCGCAAATAAAAATAAGAACAACGTCACAATAGCTGCTAAATGGAAGGGTCAAGTACATATACATGGCCATTATTTATTAGTTATTCTTTCTCACTAATGCACATGAAGATAGTATGATACTAAAGGCAACACAAAGCAAACCAATGCATTATAAGAAAGGTCTCAAGCTGATTGACAAGCACATTAGATGGAAAATTAAAAATATCATAAGAATGGGTTTCTTATGAAAAGGTATAAATATAACAAGCTAAAGGTTAAACGCATGTAAAGGTACATAATAACTTATGGTTGAAATTGTCGGATCATGTCAGTGAACAAAATCACTACATAGTATAAAATAAAGTCACTTTCTCTGTTCCTATATCCCTATGTATGCACATTTTTTTAAAACTACGCAACGGATTTTGATGCGGTTTCTTTTAATGGATAGAGTGATTCAAGAGGAAGGTTTATATGTATAATACATGCATAATATAGTAGAGAAACACTGATAATTTCCGTGCGAAGCCGGGGCGGGTCGCTAGTAAGTAACAAATAAGGTAGTTTCGATGGTCAATAACGTACAAAGTTTCTGTTAGTTCTAATTTAAAAAATAATGACACCACAGAACAAAGAAACAAATACAAATATTATTTATATGCAAAAATCGTTGAACCATTACTAAAAGTTGCAGGTTATGTTAGTATAAAACTAGCGGAGTATTTTCAGTTTAGTTGTATTCTAATCGATTATCGATAGGTTTGCCGACTCGCTGCGCCTAGAGAATGAAAATAAGTTGATACCTTTTTTCACACATAACTTACCGACTTTTTAAAATTAAATAAATGTGAATCTAAATAATAATTGATTACGTATGGAGAAGGGGCAAAAGACGGACGAAAGAGACGGTAGAAATTTACAGTCCTCAATTCATCTTTAAATATTAGAGATGTAACGAACAAAAGTCGTCTAATAAATAAACTACAAGTGATAATATTGTGGTATTTGAAAAGGATATCAGAAATGAAATTAGATCTCTGGGCCCAGTTCGATGTTCAAGGGTGAGATGGCCGGCGAAGTCATCGGTCACGAAGTTGGGCTCCCCTCCCGGCATGGACGCGCAGACAGGACAAACCACCTGACAAGTTACATCACTTGCAGTATAACAAGTAAATTTGTGACCATACATTAGGGTAAGAACCTACATGTGAAACTAAACAACTTTCCTCAAGGACTAATTAAAAAAAAGTGATTAGTATTTCCGATACAAATGTGTCAGCTGCTCGAGTAATATAATATAGGGGAACCAACCAACATTCTTATTCATATTTCCATGTCTCTCGGGGAAAATTGGTCAGTTACATGGGTACGTTCATCTCCTTGACTAGAATGTGGTCAACAATAAAGTTCTTTTAGACAAATTTTTAACAGATTAACTGGTAACAGAATAAACGAAAAAAAGTTTTATGTAAGTATGATAGTTCTGATGTTCATTGATTATATGGCTGCACTGGCGATCTCATTTACAATTTAAGTAAGTACTACTTAAGAAGACTTAGTAAGTCATCGGCTACTTACGGCCAGTGTAGTATCAGCATGTTCCGCAGTGACATGCTCTATGAGCGCCGCGTCCGTGAAACCCATGCGGTTGCAGAATGGACATGTGTACTTACGGCCAGTGTAGTATCAGCATGTTAAGCAGTGACATGCTCTATGAGCGCCGCGTCCGTGAAACCCATGCGGTTGTAGAATGGACATGTTTACTTACGGCCAGTGTAGTATCAGCATGTTAAGCAGTGACATGCTCTATGAGCGCCGCGTCCGTGAAACCCATGCGGTTGCAGAATGGACAAGTGTACTTACGGCCAGTGTAGTATCAGCATGTTCCGCAGTGACATGCTCTATGAGCGCCGCGTCCGTGAAACCCATGCGGTTGCAGAATGGACATGTGTACTTACGGCCAGTGTAGTATCAGCATGTTCCGCAGTGACATGCTCTATGAGCGCCGCGTCCGTGAAACCCATGCGGTTGCAGAATGGACATGTGTACTTACGGCCAGTGTAGTATCAGCATGTTCCGCAGTGACATGCTCTATGACCGCCGCGTCCGTGAAACCCATGCGGTTGCAGAATGGACATGTGTACTTACGGCCAGTGTAGTATCAGCATGTTCCGCAGTGACATGCTCTATGAGCGCCGCGTCCGTGAAACCCATGCGGTTGTAGAATGGACATGTGTACTTACGGCCAGTGTAGTATCAGCATGTTCCGCAGTGACATGCTCTATGAGCGCCGCGTCCGTGAAACCCATGCGGTTGCAGAATGGACATGTGTACTTACGGCCAGTGTAGTATCAGCATGTTCCGCAGTGACATGCTCTATGAGCGCCGCGTCCGTGAAACCCATGCGGTTGCAGAATGGACATGTGTACTTACGGCCAGTGTAGTATCAGCATGTTCCGCAGTGACATGCTCTATGAGCGCCGCGTCCGTGAAACCCATGCGGTTGCAGAAGGGACATGTGTATGCTTGCGGCTGCTCAAGCGCTAAGGCCTCTCCTCCGTAGTACAAGTCTACAAATAAATTAAATTAAATCAAAATGTGTATTTAAAAGTAATAAGTGGCATTGCGCGTCGTTCACGCAATGAAGTTAAAAATGATTTCATCATCTTGATTGGTGTATATATTATTGCCAATTATTTTAATTACACCCATGCAAATTACCAAAGTGAATCGCCAGTAGATCACTACACGGCGTGTTAGACAAATAACTCTTAACAAAGTAACAAAAAGGAACGAAAAAATCTGGGGAGAAAAGTACCGTACGTTCCTTAGTTTGCCAAGTAAAACAATTAACAGAACAAAAAAATATTTTTTACAAAAAATAAATATTTATTTTGAACTAGTGCCTGCGACTTCGTACGCCCGGTTTGTATGAAAAACGCTTCTCCGCGCGTAGGAGCGGGATCTGCTAACTCGCGCGCGAAAGCGTGTTTCACATTGTCTGATCTTTGTTTTTGTATGTCAAACACGATTCCGCGCGCGAGCTAGCAGATCCCGCTCCTACGCGCGGAGAAGCGTTTTCAGTATGTTCGACACTGCGTGCTTTCCATACAAACTTGGGTACTTACTAGGGTTTCGGTCCCGGGTTCCCGTTCCCGGGAATTCCCGGAAAAAAATTCATTCCCGATCTCGGGAAAAAATCTGAAATTCCCGGGAATTACGAAAATTCAATTTACGAGTTAAACTACTAGTTTACAAGCTGTGGTTTCATGAATTTTACGATAGGAACACACACATATTTAATTTATGACTAGGACCAGAATATATTATATTATAAATAATAAGGCGTGATTTTATGTATGTATGTATGTATGTAAATAAAACAATATCTTTTGCATTCTCCAATTAGTCGATTTGATTTACTCTGCGGTGCCGGTGACAAGTAACACACCTGAGTGGTATTTACTACTGCTACCTGCCTGCCATTGTTACACCTAATTACCTCTATCACGTAAATAGAGCTATATCTTTCTAAGAAGGTGTGATAATGGGAAGCGTGACCTGAGATAGAGCCAAACTTACAGAAGGACGATACGCATTTTCTGTCTTGTCTAAGATTGTGTTGCGAACAATTGGTCTGTGAGATGTGAGCTACATAGAAATTTATCCTGCTTACATTATACTGCTTGAATAAGCTGCACGAATCTACCACATACAAGTAAAATATTGTACTATAATACTTATGTACCGTCAATTTAAGTTTTACAGATAAGACAAACGATTTTATGTTTCGCTTCAAAATTTTAACCCCCTCCGGGAAAGAAGAATGACGATATTAAAATAAGTATGTAATAACATCGTTCAAACATAAAAATACTTATGCAACGTTTGATATTTTCACTAACTTATAATCTATTCGATTACTCAGTTTTAGCTGTCATTTTTTTTATATAAAAAATATATAATTGTTTTAAAAGACATAACATTATATAATATGATTAGAGTTACAAACTCAATTTTTTTTTTCTTTAATTTAATATTATAAAACGAAATTATTTTACAATGCATAATTAGAAATAAGAGTGATTTTTTAAATCAAATAGTGGTATTATTGACAAAAAAACCTTTCTTTTTTATATTAATGTGGTAGTTTCATTGACAAAACCGAAACAAAGCATCAAAACACTATCTCAACGAAAACCCATATAGTTTTATAAAATTTCCCGATTCTCGGTATTCCCGGGAATTTCGTTATTTCGGGAAATAACGAATATTCGGGAACGAAAATACCCCGGGAATCCCGACACCCTAGTACTTACTCACCAGACACCAGGTAATTAAAAAATCTCAGTTAAATAAAAAGTCCCTTCAAGTACGGTTAAAAACGATCAGAGTTCTATAACCTGCATATCCCCTAAGTCTGGTGGCGTGATTATTTGTATCGTAACTTTGAGTTTAAGTAATGCTCAGTCAAACAAATAAAGTTCCAGCAAAATGGGTTAAAAACGACCGAAATTCAATTTCCTACCTACCTCCTAAGTCATGAGGCGTGATTATTTGTATCGTAACTTTGATTTTAAATAATGCTCAGTCGAATAAAAAAAGTTCCATAAAAATAGGTTAAGAAACAACCAAATTTTAATTTCCTCAAGTAGCGTGATTTTAGATATCCTAAGTTGCAACCCGGGTAACACACAGTTGAATAAAAAAAGTCCCATCGAAATCGGTTCAGTAGTTTTGGCGTGATGTGGTAACATACAGACAGACAAACAGACAGACAGACAGATAGACGGACAGACAGACAGACAGACAGACAAAAATTCTAAATAAAATCGATTCGGTCTTTGTATCGTTAATAATGCCTGCAGCAATTATTTTTTTTGAAAAATATTTGATGTATAGACACGACCCTTTTAGATATTTATTATGTGTATAGATAAAAAGTCCGCAACCACAGATGATACGTTTTCTACCTATTTCCTTTCCAGGCGATCTTTGTTTTGTTTGTTTAGTAGAACATGGAACAATTATGTCAGGGGATACACAACTAAGCTGCCTGTCCGGTAGTACGGTTTTTGTATATGGGTATGCGACCCCGGCTTCCCGAGCTACTACAGCCACGAACGAACCCAGTCCTCCGAGGCATTAGTATCCTTGCACCTAGTTTCCTTTACCAACTCATATCTGTCCTTTCCCAGCCACCTTTTCCTTCCACCCTCCTTTGTCCTTCCCCCTCCACCAATCTAAGATGAATGGCTAGGGGCGAGCCTAGTTTTAAGCGTGCCGATGGCCCTGGGACCGGGTGATCCCAGATCAAGGCTAACCTTGTCCTGGTAAGCGGGGCTCTGCCAGGACCGACATATGAGTGCCCTTGCCGCTCGTGGGAACGCAATGGTTTTAAATTGTATAAAAACTAATAAAAAAGGAGGCGATGTAAAATTTCGCAACTCATCACGTCACGTTTCTACCGGGTGCGGAACGCGGACCACAGAGAGCCGCTTTGCTACGATGAATGTTAGAGGAAGTATGGCGGATAAAATTGACGAGGTATGCCAGTTGATAGATGATAGGCGTATAGATGTACTGTGTGTGAATGAGACTAAGCGGAAAAGGTGCGACCAGACGCAACATGGACCCTACGTAGCGTATTGGTCTGGGGTTCCCGGTACCGACAGAGGCTCTAAGGGAGTTGGTTTGGATTCCTTTCCGCAAGAATGGATGAATGTGTGACTGAGTATGAATGTGTGAGCCCTCGACTTCTCTGGCTTAGGCTGAAGGTCGGAATAACTCGTATCTTCATCCTAGGTGTATATGCACCGACGGATGTGGGTAGGAGTGGGTCCACAAAAGCTGAAAAGGAAAATGAGGAGTTCTGGGAGAGTGTAAGTGATGTTTTGAAAACTGCAAGGCAAATGAAAGGATTGTAATGCTAGGTGATTTTAATGGATGGGTGGGTATTAAGCGTGATGGGTATGATAAGATCCTTGGAGTTTGGTGACGGAAGGATAAATGAGAATGGAAGGACTTTGTTACAGATCTACTTGAAGTGGATTTTTTTTGTGGCGAATACAATGTTTCAACATAAAAAGATCCATACTTATACTAGAGCAGAAGTATCCTTAAGAAGCATGATAGATTTTGTGATTGTGGATGAACGACTGAAAAAGAAAGTTTTGGACACTCGGGCATATCAGGATGCCGGAGTCGACTCAGACCACTTTCGGGTGATATCACGTATAAGTAAGTGGTCTCTTCAATCGATGGAGGCACAGTGTGAATCAGCCAACTAGTGTTCTGGAAAGAGTGAAAGTAGAAAATTTTCAAGTAAAAGATGTAATAAAGGAATATGTTAGAAGATTGAAGGATGAATTTAGTGGTTTGAATGAGATGTCTAATATTGAAGAAGGTTGGAAGGAATTTAAGGAAAGAGTGCTGAAAGTTGCTATAGAAGTATGTGGAGTTTCTAGACGTTCGAAAGGGAATAAACAGAAGAGTGCATGGATGAGTTAAGATGTGCAAGAAGTGGTACAAAGAAAGAAGAAAGTGTGGTTGGACTAGTTAGCAACCAAAACTAATCAAATAATGCAAAAAGCGACAGATGCGGATGTAGATAAAGCACGAAAGGAGTACAAAGTATTAAAAGATAAAGTAAATAAAGCAGTTACTAGAAAGAAAGTTGAATATAAAGACGAATTTGACAGGAGGCTTTAAAAGTTTTCTGGAAATCCATAAGCACAGTATTATAAAAGTTGAAGAATACGTGTTGAGTAGATGGAAGGAATATTTCGAAAGTGAGGAAGTTTAAAAAAGAGGAAGTAACGCAAGGTTTTACCATTCCAGAGGTAAATGAAAGTCACAATGAAAGCGAAATTGAAATGGATGAGACTGTGAAAGTACTGAAAAGTATGAAGCTGGGTAAGGCTGCAGGATATGATAGAGTGTCTATCGAAATGCTGAAGGCTGGTGAAGGAGTAGTTACTAGTCAGCTGTACTGC
This sequence comes from Scrobipalpa costella, assembly GCA_949820665.1. Taxonomy (NCBI): domain Eukaryota; kingdom Metazoa; phylum Arthropoda; class Insecta; order Lepidoptera; family Gelechiidae; genus Scrobipalpa; species Scrobipalpa costella. Next base: position 10,625,880 of record OX463295.1, on the reverse strand, counting down.
CTTTTCAACCTGTGTTGGAGACACGGCCATGTGCCAAAAGATTGGTGTAAGGCTGTTATAGTACCAGTATACAAGGGGCAAGGGTCAGAAAGGGCAAAGTGACTGCAAAAATTACCGCAGTATAAGCCTTCTCAGCGTAGCAGGCAAACTATATGCAAAGGTATTAATCGAAAGAGTGATGAAAGAACCAGATGAGAAAATATGGGATGCACAAGCAGAATTTCGTAAGGGGATGGGATGTACAGAACAGGTATTTTCGTTGCGATGCATAACTGAAAAATACTTGGCTAAAAGCCAAAAAGTTTATTGCGCTTTCGTGGACTTAGAAAAGGCCTATGATAAAGTGGTGAGGAATGAACTGTGGTTGGCGCTGTCCATGCATGAGATGAACTGTATTTAGATACGAGCACTGAAATCCTGATATAAGGAGTCTAGTGCTTGTGTCAGGATTAACGGGGCGTACAGAGAATAGATTAACATCGAAAAAGGTGTTAGACAAGGATGTGTAGTGTCTCCATGGCTATTTAACCTATTAATGGATAGCTGTTTGGCAGATTTGAAAGAGAATGAATGTGGTTTAAGAATGAATGAGTTACTCGTCAAATGTCTTCTCTACGCTACAACCAAGTTATACTTACGTCCACGGCTGAAAAGTTACAGGAGATGGTAAATATTATACATGAAGCTTTGAATAAGAAAGGAATTAATGTGAACGTTAGTAAAACCAAATCAATGATTTTTGAGAAAGGGGAACAAATGACATGTAAAAGTGTAAAATTCTGATAGGAGATGAAAAAGTGCAGCAAGTGAAAGACTTTGTTTATTTCGGTTCATTGTTTACAGCAGATGGAAAGTGTGATAGTGATATTGAAAAAAGAGTGAATGCTGGTAATATGTTTATGATCAGCCAGAAGGTATCCATGAAGGCTCGTCTGGCTGTGCATAGAGGAGTGTTATTCCCAACACTTATGTATGGCAGTGAAAGATGGGTCTGGCAGAAAAGACATGAAAGTAGAATAAATGCAGTAGAAATGAGAGAGTTAAAAAGCATTATTGGTGTGTAACTGAGTGACAGAATAAGAAATAGCGTGATAAGAGAACGTTGTGGTGTGAAAGAGGATATAGTGACAGGTATAGAAAAAGGAATGCTTAGGTGGTTTGGTCATGTTGAGAGGATGGATGAAAGCAGATTAAGTAAACAGATATATATTGCGAGTGGGAACGTTGGAAGGGGAAGACCTCGACGAACGTACCGCGACCAAATCAGAGACGTTCTAGAGAAAGGTCTGGTCAGGAGTATCCTAAACCGACGAGCGTGCATGAAAAGATTGATGAATGTAGATGAAGCGAAAGAAGTTTGCAAGGACCGTAGCAAGTGGAGGGATGTGATCTCTGCCTACCCCTCCGAGAAAGAGGCGTGATGTTATGTATGTATGTAGTAGAACATGGTAGAAACAAGGGCGTTTTTTGAATCCAGAGCGGAGTGAGGGGATTTTTTAATAGAATCCCGAACACAGCAAGGGATTCAAAATACAAATGCCCGAGCCAAAAAAAGTGTTTGCTCCTGAGTGAAACACTCTATTTTTCATCCCCATCTATGAGAAAACAATTTGTACATAACTTGTCTCAAACTAAACAACTTTTCTCAAAAGTGAACAACTATTCTCAAAACTGTACAACTTTTCTTAAAACTGAAATAATTTACTCAAAAAGAAAAACTATTCAAAAAACTGAACAACTTTTATATAACTGATCAACTTTACTAAAAACTGATCAACTTTTCTCAAAACTGAACAACATTTCTCAAACTAAACAATATTCTCCAAACTTTACCCCAAAATTTTCGCGACAACGATGTCTAGGCGAGGAACACTGATATGTTCCAAATTCAATAAGTACGAGCGCTTAGATATATATTTTTTCAAAATGAACATTATTTCTCAAAACTGAAAAACTTTTCTCAAAATTGTACAACTTGAAAAGCACTTTTGCTCTCATTTGCTCGGAAAATGCTGCATTATTTAAAAAAAGAAAAAACAAGACCTACATTCACTTTTTTCGGTCCTCATATTCGCATACACCAGCAATTTCCCCAAACGACAATAATGAAATTACTGACCGCTTCACAAAGTCTTCAAGGACACAGTAGAATGGTTAAGGTGTTTTTTAGTTCACATTATTGATTATTTTAAGGCTGAATGCGCATACAACTGTTTAAATTTACAAAATGGAATGAATAGTTTGAAGTTATTGTTTCCTCGCAAAATGAGAGAAAAGTACTACACTTCTCTCAGCCGAAATAGCAATTTAAGGTCTAGTTTGCATTGAAAGACCTCGACTGCGCCTCGGCCTTCCAAATTTATTCGACCTTAAATAGCTTTTTTTGGCCTCAGAGTAAATGTACTATTGAGGGTACAGTTTGTTCAATTACTTTAATCAAACAATATCACTATCTCAGGTCTATAAAACGTTTAAATTATAAGTCAGAACTTCGATTTTTTTTACTGATTTTTTACTGAAATGTTAAGATAGGACATGGCAGGCTCATTTTTTAAAATTTAGTTCGACTATGTTTTTAAAATCGCATTTTGGCGCGCCCTAATTTAAACGATATGTCAATGGCGTTACGTACGATGTTTAACCTTTTCACCGCCAAGCAATACACGTCAAAAATTGCAACCAGCGCCACACTAATTTCTAGGTAAAGAAATACTCAATAAACTGGAGATGTCCAACAGTTCATATCGATAGTAAATCTATACTTTTTACACCAAGTTTTAATTAATCTAAAACCATTATTTTGCTTCCTAATTTTCAGTTATTCTTTCATATAGGTCAAAACAATAATACATCATAGTAGTAATGGTGGTATACTAAACAACACTTGGAATATTCAATAAGTTTATCTTTAGTTCAGTTTTCGAATTAGCACTGGCGCATCTCTATTACGCGTCTCTATACATCGCCATGTCGGCTATAGACGACTGTGGCGTCGGTGGCATTTCAATTTTCTCAAACCGTTAGGACAAATAAGGATGTAATATAGAACATCGATAAAAAATATGAAATGATGATATCGCTCTGCACGAGTCGGCGAAAGATACTCAATTAAACAAAGAAAAAAAAATTGAATTCTTAGCATATTTCTGCAAATCGATGTCGGAAATATGTTCATTATACTTAGAATAATAAGAAAACGTTATTGTTATGACAGACTTGACAAATATACACATAGTATAATCCGTATAGATATTGTAGACGTATCGATATTTCATATTTGAACTAGCAAGGAACAACACTTCCAGCCGTGTGGGGCCGACTGTTGCTTGTGCGAATCGTACTTTTAGAGGTTCAAAACGTAATCACTATTTTTCTTATTTTATACTACAAAACGAATAAATATCTAAGCGCAAAAGTTTATAAATCAAAGTAGAAGGTACAAAAAATGCGATATGCGAAAAAATAAAAAGATACGGTTTCAAAATGCTGGTTTATTAACATAAACTTTTTAACTACATTTTGTCGGCTGTAGCCGACCGTGGCGCTGACGGCAACTCGCGGGTTGTCGGCTATACCCGACTGTTGCAGTGAAAAGGTTAAATAGATGGAAATCGATTTGCTTATTCGATAGGCTTGATAGAGGAGATTAGTCCTCCTGCTTGCAGCCCCATATGTAGATTCTACGATCTTATTTGCCTCTCACTACTCCAATGCAAGATAAATACAGCTAAAATTCGTCCACCTATAAATAATTGACATATTATCTGATATATTGATTTGAATATATTTTTATTTTAACAATATTATAACTATAATTCTGGTGTGTTCTTTATTTATGTTTTTATTTATGGGTGGAATTAATCTGCATAAAATCAGATGTAAGTAAAATAATAGTGTTAAACAAAAATTTACGACAACATTCTCACATTCCTTTTCTTTTTGATTGTAATACTTACAGAATCCAGAAAAGCTTTTTAATTTTATTCTAACTAAAATCCAGATATCAGGTTTAAGGTCTTAATAAAATTTTCTTCTTCTTCTTAAATTTAAATGCTTGGCACTCGTCAGTGGAGTAATCTATAAATATAATCTGTAAATACAGTACTCTGTATCTTTACAAAAGCTTGGTTCGGAGTGTGCTGGAATATGGTTGCGTGATTTGGTCCCCGTTTTACGAATTACATATTTCAAACATAGAAAAGGTTCAAAAACGATGCTTTCGTATTTTAGCTTATAGGTCAGGTACAGCACGTGCAATAGCAAATTATAAAAGTAGACTGCAGAATTTGAATGAACACTCTCTCGAATCCAGACGTGTATATCATGACTTGATGTGTTTATACAAAATTGTCAATACCATCCTTGACTCGCCTAACTTGCTTTCACAAATGCGACTAAATACAATGCACAGGTTAAGAAATCCTAGATTGTTTGTAATGAATGTTTCTAGAAACAATACATCATACTACAATCCTGTCGTACGGATGTGTCGATTATTTAAAGAGGTTGTGGCTGATAATGCAAATATAGACATCTTTCACTTTAACATTAATACCTTTTCTAGAATTATAAAATCCAAAGTTCTCAAACCGGTCAAGGCACCGGACCCGTCCGAAGCTTAATTTTAATTTATATTGTTAATAAACTAAAATATATTATTGTGATATCACTGTAGAAACGTTTACGTAATTAATTTTAATTTATATCGTTTAATTTTATATAATAATTTATTAATCCTTTAATTTATTAGCCTCTTTAATTTATTTTATAATTATAGTTACTACAAGCTAAACCACTATCATGCTGTGGACATGCGTTTTTGGTATGCAATTGGCTTTAAGACCTGAGTAATGTAATTTATATCTCATAGTTGTGTTCTGTTGTATGTCTCTAATAAATAAATAAATAAATAAAAATTGCCAATTTTCTCTGTCTTTTGCCAACGATTTCCCTTCCTGATACGACTTGACATTCAACTTCTCTTTAATTTGGTCAAAGTAACTGCGTCTCGGTCTTCCCTTTCTTCACTTGCCTTCAAATTTCCCTACTATGATGTTTTTTTGAAGAATTCGTCATGTCGTATCACGTGGCCTATTATTCTTCCTCTTCGGTTCTGTATTGTCGTCAGCATATTTCTCTTCTCCTTTACCATTTCCAGTACCGCTTTATATGTTTTCGTTTACAATTCTTGTATCTTGCCATCAGGCAGTATTGTCCTCACATTCCACGTCCCTATTTGGCAAGGATTTCGCATGATGACGACCGACTCAGCCTTGCGTCTGAACCTGCCGGACTCACACCGCCACGGTATGTTACATCGTGGAAGCCCGTTGTAAACAACGGCAGTATTATTTTCTGACATTTCCATTACTCCTTTTAAAGGAAATAATTGTGCGGTGGTTTCTCCCACTTTCCTTCCGCACCGCAGTTCAACGACCGGGAGAACCACTCGTTGATGTCTGTCAGAAGCCCTTCCAAAACACATTTCTTTGGCCTTCTGCCAGTACTAGTGTTGGGCAGCACCAACAAGAGGAATGCTTATTGAATAGCGGCATTGATTCACTATGTCACAGAGATACCATTGAAATTATGTGGCATTTGATGGGTAAGCCCCTCCCAAAAGACCACCACGTCCCACCACGTCCCAAGACGTCCTCAACCACTGCCTCTTCTTGGTCGGGGAATGCTTATTTGCAGCTTACCGCTTGCAGCTTACCGCCATATCTTGATGGCCGTTCAAATCAAGGAACCAAAAAGGCTAGTTTTTAGTTGTACTTAGAATAAGTTTATTTCTTATCTGGATTTTAATTTCTTGTGGCTATAACATACGGAGCTTAACCTAAAACTCATGGAAATTCTGCAATTTGATACCACTGTAACTACAGCTTCATAAAAAAGCATATAATTAGGTATCACTTACTAGTTGTGATTCAATATGTAGAGTGTTCTGTATTGTACTCTTTTCTGTATTGTACTTTTTTCTGTATTGTTTTCTTTTCTGTATTGTACAAGAGTTACTATACATATAGGCTTGTAGTAATCGTTCGAATAGACCAGAAAATTGCTACAAAAGATTTTATTGTATTAATGGCTTTATTTATTGCCCAATATGACTCTCTTACTTACCCCACCCTGACGGACTTGTGTATAAGTGGGGTGTTTTCTTTTTTTCTGCATGTTTTTTATTATTTTTAGTTCTAATTCCTCCTTAACTGCCTCCGAGGTCTAGTGGCTAGTGCCATGGACTCCCGATCCGGAGGTCCTAGGTTCGATTCCCAGGGGGGAACACACAAACTTGATATTTGAGAATTTATCACTTTGTGGATTTTTCCCCAGTTTGGTTAGGATATTGCAGGCTGAATCACCTGATTGTCCGAAAAGAAAAAGATTTCGTGCTTCGGAGGGCACGTTAAGTTGTCGGTCCCGGTCGCTGTCTTTGATAGTGGTCGTTACTCAAACCATGTCAGAGGCCTGATAGTTGTGATACTAGGCGGTTTAAAAACTCTGACACCAGGGTTCATCGGGTCCATAGACTCGATACCCACTCGACAGAAGAAGTTCTAATTCCTATTGTGTGTGCTACCAAATGAAAGGGTATTTTGAGATGAATTTAAAAATATATAACATCATTATATTAAGTTCACCAATATCGAATGAAAATTAAAATTGAGAGAAAAGAACAATAGTAAACTAAGAGGCATATTGTGCAATAAATGAAGCCATTAATACCATAAAATCTCTTGTAGCAATTTTCCGGGATTAACAAAGGGGTTCTGAGCGATTGTTTATGTTTACTATCGTTCATCGATAGTGTCACGTCTCTAGATGAACAGAAATTAATGAACGAATGAAAAAAATACAATTATAATCCGACTCATTAGAGAATGACAACATATTGGTTTCCATACATTCAGAACCATGTATGTTTTATTGGGTCGTATTATTCACTCCTGTCTCTGCGCATTTTATTCATATTACAAAAAAATAACAAGAAATATTAAACTACTATACAATTAAAAATTAAAAAAATAATGCTGAAAAGTTTTGCTAAACAAAACAGAATATTTCACCATTTTTAAAGGTATCTTTTTTTTTCTTTTTCTCCCCGAAATTTAAAGTTGAACTGACGTCGGTAGCTTGTAAACTTTGGCAAAAATGCCACCTGTCTATCTAGAGGGGTAAGGAGTAAAAAGTCATAATTTCGCGTCCAGAGGTTGTTTCGTCCAAGATTGTCCTGAATGAGGCAATCAAAGAATAAGCCTTGTAATACATTTTTAGAGGGTGTGGATTATGTCTATTGTTGAGTTAGTAAGCAATGAAATCGTATTTTACTAAACATACATACATACTATCACGCCTGTATCCCTAATGAGATAGGCAGAGCGTCAACACCCAAAACAAAGGTTTTTCCGCCACATCCGACAAGTTTAGAGGGTTGTTTAAGTTAGATCTGGATATTGCTGTAGTGACAGGTTGTCAGCCCAACGCCTACACCTATTTTCGTTGAAGGCGGCCAATCTCCCAGAGATCGACGAACTGCGCAGGATGAGATAATAAAAAATAATAAAAAAAAACTTACATTTCGGTCAATCAGGAGATCAGCCTGCAATGTCCTAACCAAACTAGAAACAACAACACAAAGTCGTTGTCCCCCGCCGGGAATCGAGAGCCTATGGCTCAGACCACTAGACTATGGAGGCATGATCGCCTATATTACAATAAACTGAAACCCTCAAATCTCTTAGCTGGTTTTTCTATTTATTTATGTTTATCTATCGCTCCCAATTCAACATGGATAATAAATACTATAACTAAAATATTTGCAAAAACAGAGTGTACTATAACTCAACAAATTAAATAAATGTCTCAGCTAAAATTAAAACACCTGATTTCAATAAGTTATATGTAGAATCACCCAAAGATGCATGCAATGGTAACTTGTAAAGTTTAAATTATTTTAATTGCCTAACAATACCAAAAATAATGTACATTATTGTCTCTGCCATTAAAAAAGTTACAATTATATACTTTAACTTTTACACTCATTTTTAGGGTTTCATACCTCAAAAGGAAAAACAAGTACCCTAAAAGAATCACACAATTGTCCGTCCATCAGTCTGTCTGTTAAGACCCTTTTTCTCAGGAAGATGTGGAGGTATCAAGTTGAAATTTATACTGAATACTAAGATCTAAAGTCTCTTGCAGCTGTAAAAGAATCACACTTCTACATCCTCGCAATCAAAAGATATGAACGTTTGTTTGAATATTAGCAAGGGAACCGAAATCTAAAAGTATATTTTTTTTGCAATATAACTAACTAAAAAAAACCAGGTTCTCTTCAATATTCAAAAACCTATAAGGTACTTCCCGGTGACCTAGGACCTTGCAATTTAGCAACAAACAATGTTTCATAGCACAACCAAAGGAAAAAATCCATAAACTGTAAATTACTTCATACATCACAAAGAAAATATTGTTTATGTCATTACAAACTTATTTGTACAGTGCTCTTCCTATATCTGGTATGGGGACAATGGCAGAGTTAAGTTTGTTGTTTAGTCCAGATAATATTTTTGTTTATGTAGAAAAGTAACAGCCATATTTAAAAGTATCAACCCTATTCAGAGATCATTGTATATTATGTTCAAACATCACCACAGTACTGGGAGGTTTAGTGGGGCTTGCTCTTCTGACTTAATAAGAAAATGTTCATCCTGTTTTTTTTTGGAACAACCAAATTTTCTTCTAAGGATTCTATATTCACTCCAAATATCCCTAAGTTGGTACGGAAGCCTCGGTGAGTGAGTCTGTCTCGCACTTGACCTTTTATTTTTCAGTTATATAAAAATATAACGATAAAAAGGTGACACCATAATTTATTGTATACCTCTCTTTGTCTCTTTTATTTCAATATTTTATTATTCAAGTAACATTCACTACTACCGTTTAGCAAAATACATAATAATAACTTTGAAACTTATAATACATAAAAATCTCTTTTGCTCATTATTTCCTTTTGCAAATGCTAGGTTGATTTGTTATATTTCCATTACTAATTTCATAGCATTTCGTAAAAATGTCCACAAACAATGTGCAACATATTCCCATTTGAAAATAATTTGGTTTGCCTTTTGGTAAATGTAAAATTTTTATACTAAACCTCCTAAACCTATCAGCATTATAACAAAATATGCTTCAAGTTGACACTTAGATATAAACCCAAAGCAAAATTAGTGATAAATAATTTGAGTTCAACATCACATTTCTCTTGTGTTGGACTTGCCAAAATGTGTGTCAAATGTAGGGCGATAAGCAAAGTGGAAACACTTACCAAAATCACTTCTGGAGAGAATACATTGCATAGGGTGCTCCGTGGTGTGTTGGTTAGTGGTGGCGCCGGACTCGTAGCATGCAGCACACAAATCGTAGTCGATACATATCAGACATTTGTATCGTCGCCCTCGAAAGTTGTTTTTTAGACAAGAATCACAGCTGACTCCTAGGACAGGTCAAAAGATTTACTTTTAGTCAAAGTTGTGAATTTCATCAAAATAATATCGAAATACAGTGTAATTTTATCAACAATCAACATTTTTGCACCAAACTCGGCAACAAAAGCATCGAACAAAATTTTGATAATCATTCATTCATCACATCACCCACCTTCATGGCGATTCATTTTCGCCAGAAAATGTAGCCGAAACAGTCACTTCTTGGCACCAATATCACCGCTACTTTTTGAGGTAATTATATTACTAATCTAAAGTAAGTAGCACAACATATATTACATTAAATACAAGATTTTCAACAAAAATTTCCAAGCAAACCTAACCCAACCAGGCCATAATGACGTCACATAATTGAAGTACAGTGTTGCTATTTGGTGAAACTATGATTGGCAAAAATAAGCAACACTGAATTAAGGTACTTTTACATGATAATAAAAAAAGGTTGAATCAAACCAGAGTGTCAATTCAATCACCACAATAACGTTATTATCGGTACTGTCTGTCTCTAGACGGCTCATATAAAATGACTCGATAACACCCTAAGATCCTGTCTTCTGGGGTGCGTTCAGACGACCCTGAAAAAAAATATGCAATATTATGAATTTTAAGCTGTGTCTCCTTCTCTGAAAAACAACACGAAACATACTGCCGAAGGGAAGAGAGGGGAAGGGAAATGTTTGTGAAATCCTTCCCCTCTCTGCCCCGCGGTGGAATGTTTTGGTGCGCTGGAGCCACGGCTTTACTACCGGGACGCACTGGGGTGCGTTCAGAGCAATGACTAAGGAAAGATAGAGAACATAAAAAACATAAAAAACGTGCATACCTAAAGTCAGTCGGTAACTAAAATGGCGTAGAGCTGCGTGCATTCATTATCGATAAATGCATAACACGGTGTACGACAGTGGCGAAGGTTTCATATAACAAGATTCCCATCGGCTTCCCTTATAAAATCAAGCCAAATTTCATAATAGATACTCAAATAACATAATAATTATAATAATTCACAATTCTAAGTAACTACCCAGCAGGTAAATCGACATTAATTTGCTAAGAATAAATAAAACTATCTTGAAAGGTCCTGTATCAAAGTTTTAACAGTCGCCGTTTTTTCCTCAATAACTCGGTTTCCTCCTTCAAACTATCTAACGCCATCTCTTGGCGTACACAAGAAACGCACAGCGTTTGTAAGCGAAATATAAGCCGGTGCAATAATCAGGAATCTAAGGAATAAGATGTAATGGAGACTGAAAGTTTGCCATGTAATATAATAAAAAAATTAAAATAAAACGATATGTTATTAATAGGGCGAAAATTACATGCATTTTATAAATTTTTCGTTTTTTGCCTTTATTTTGTCATTTACGACTTTTTTAACCAAAATGTTCTATCGTCTCGGTGCGTATTCAAATTGTGCGGTTTTAATTAGCGTGTTAATTTTTAAACCAACAACGCACTGTAAAGAAAATAGAAAACTAAATAAAATGCAGTAAAAAACGTTTTTCCAAAAGATTTTTTACTGCATTTTCTTTAGTTTTCTATTTTCCTTACAGTGCGTTGTTGGTTAAGTTCACTAACCACTCCAAATAATGCAAGTCCTGGGCACTCTAAAGTCTCGGCGACGTCCCTTTGCTGGACCCATTATCGCGCAGTTTTGTCAAACTTAAATTTCAGTTAAAAAAAATATCCTCGAAATGCAGGGAACAGATGGAAATATATTTGTTTGAAAAAACGAAGACTTTATTTAATATCATAAAAAAATACAATTACAATGATAAAAACATAACAAAAATAGATATAAATACTAAGCTCAACTATAGATTCCATTCCCACTGGTACCTGGCCCAAATGTGCCCATGATGCTTGCAGCATTGCCGCGTTGAATGGCCAGAGCTATTTGTTGGACCAGGTACGAGCGGGAACGGGGATCTTGACCACAATCCCTCAAAAGCCGCCCTATCTTGCGCACAAAGTCTTTTGCTGCAGCACATCAAACCCCTGAAGTTTCTACTGCAAAGGGAATGAAATCATTGCTCAGTGTCAGGTCTGCATACTTCATGACTTCTTAACTGGCTAACAATTCCGCAGCGGAGCCGGCGGAACGAGTGGTTTTTGGCAGATGACTAGCGGCAAACGTACAGGCATGAGTTGCGTCCCATAACCATTTCAAACCCCAAGTGTATCCAGCCACTGTTCCCTTCTTTCTTTTTTTTTGCATTTTGGCAATCTAAAATCATAAAAAGAAATAGTTTTGAAACAAATTCGCCTATGGATATTCTATCGATATATTGAAAATGCCGAACCCTAACTCTATTTACTATGAAGAATCATTTTCTTTAGAAAATCACTAATTATTGATAGTTAAATAATTACGGAAAAACAAGTGTATCTCTGAAAACTTTCTCCCAAATAGCAAAATCATCAAAATAATAAGAAAATCAAGTTTATAGCGAACCAGAGGCGAGTAGGGGTAATGCCCCTGCCCGCTACAGAACACATGGTAATGTTATTGATCGGTAAGCGCATCAATCATAGATGGCGCTTACCGGAAGTCCTTATTTGTTTTACTAATGATAATTAAGGGAACTGGCTTGAAGCCTTTCTTGCATGTGTGTGTTTTCCGGTGAGCCATAGAAGGGTTAAGCTGTCTTGTTAAATTTTCGGGCGATTAAATTATAAATCGTGATACATCTTGTGAAACTATGTGTAATTCTGACTAAATCTTAGTGAACACGAATAAATATCATAAATTGAAACCTACGGACTTGTTATTTCTTCCATGCTAGCCTGGAAGCGAGAGAAAAACATAGAATGTGCCAGCAGCATTTCCTCCCGGGCATGCTGTGTAAAAATCAGCCAAGGGATCCGAGGGTTTCTGTGTATTGCAATTTAGGTGAAGGGCTGACAACCTGTCACTACAGCAATATTCTTACAGATCTATCTTAAATAACCCTCAAAACTTTGTCAGACGTGGCGGAACGACCATTGATAAGGTCGTTTACGCTTTGCTTACCCCATTAGGGATAAAGGTGTGATTATATGTATGTATGTACGAGGGGTGGCTGATAAGTAATCTACCTAACTATGAAAGAAAAGACTTTGATGGCTAGTTTATTTTTTATTTTTCTATATAGTCTCCTGCAAGTGAAATACACTTATGACATTTGCAAATAAGGGACATCATGCCGTTATAATAGTAATTTTTATTTTGCTCGTCAAAATGGTCAGTCACAGCCTCTTTCATTTCTTCGTCCGTCGAAAATCTGCGACCCCTCAATTTTTTCTTTAAATCTTTGAATAAGAAATAGTCACAGGGAGCCAGATCTGGACTATAAGGTGGAGGGTTAATTTCTGTGAAGCCGTTTTTGCTCAGGGCTGACCTCGCCGTTAAGGCTGTGTGTACAGGAGCATTGTCTTGTAAAATCAGAACACCTATGCTGAGTTTGCCTCTCCGCTTTTCTTTGATTTGTTCACGAAGCTGGTCAAGCAAGTTTGCATAATATTCAGCATTCATTGTTGTATTTTTAGGCAAATAATCTATCATCAAAATCCCTTCGACATCCCAAAATACGGTGGCCATTAGTTTTCCAGCCGACGGCCGAACCTTGAACTTCCTTGGCGGCTTTTCTCCTTTAAATTTCCATTGCATTGACTCTTGTTTGCTTTCCGGATCCCACTGGCGAATCCAAGTTTCATCACAGGTCACAATTCGAGAGATAGTCTCTCCTTCTTTACCTTTGACCAGGTCTAGAAATGCCTGACAACATTCTACTCGCCTTTGTTTGTCAAAGGGGGTAAACATTCTAGGGACCCAACGCGCGCTCACCTTGGACATGCCCAAATGTTCGTGAATAATTTCATGAACTCGTTCCTTGCTAATGCCCACATCACTGGCTATCTCCCACTGCTTGATTCGCCGATCTGCAAGAATCAGGTTCTTCACCTTTTCAACATTATCTGCGGTAACAGCAGAAATTGGCCTTCCACTACGTGTGTCGTCTTCCAGGCTCTCACGGCCATGTTTAAATTGCTTCGACCAAAACTTTATGACGAATTCAGAAGGACTTGAATTACCAAACACCTGTAACATGCGCTCTCTGATCTGCGTAGGCGTATTTCCTTCTTTACTTAGAAATTTAATCACTGCTCGATGCTCAAATTTCATTATTTTGCAATTTTCATTCAATTTGAATAAATATAGAATATGATTTTGCAATGGCCAGTTCGATTTTCAAAACTTTCTTTAACAAAGTAGATTTTATATCAGCCGCCCCTCGTATGTATGGACTTGTTATTTTAACACGGATCACCCTAGTGACTCTAAGTCGCCTGAGGATAGCCACTAAAAGTTATGTTTAAGGAAATTCGTGACAAACCTGTACAATGTTATTTTGTGCTGCTGTTTCTTGCTTTTCATATGAGTTCCTAATATTCGCACCTAACCATAATTAATGCGATATTTTGCCAGTTTGAACACCATCAATACATAATATTGTCAATTAAAATCACCAAAATTTGGTCACAAATCTGAAACAAGCAGGTCACGATGACAGCTGATCTACTTGCTTTTGACAAGTAACTATCATGCCGACCGGCCGCAAAGAGTTGTCGTTATTTTAGTATGTTTTGGTTTTACGCCAAGTCCTCAATTTTTCTTAGTCATTGGTTCAGAGACGCTTAACTGATCGAGTTTAGGCCAGGTTATAAATTATACTGCCCGTGCAGAGGCGCCTGCTCTCAAAGATTACAGAAAAAATACCCCCGCGGGGCAGAGAGGGAAAGGGAAATATATATTTCCCTTCCCCTCTCTGCCCCGCGGGGGTATGTTTTGTTTGAGGGCAGGAGTCACAGCTTCAGACGAAATTTCGACTATTTGAGGTTCAGAGGCCCACTGGAAGTGAAGGAGCGGCGAAAGTATACGTTCAATACGTGCAGAGGCGCCTGCTCTCAAAGATTACAGAAAGCATACCCCCGCGGGGCAGAGGGAAAGGGAAATATTTGAGAAACCCTTCCCCTCTCTGCCCTGCGGATGTTTCGTTTGAGGGCAGGAGTCACAGCTCCAGACGAAATTTCGAAAAACGAAATTTGCTAGACGCTGCACCCGAGCTCCGAAAGTCAATTATCAATCAGTGTTTTCATTTGCAATAATACTGATGCGATACGCGACCTTGAGTATAGCCCTGTCAAAATAAGACACAATTTTCTTAGTCTATTTCTCTCTATGACAGGTATTTTTTCCTTGCAGGGCTGTGCATTGGATCTCGAGTTACATCAGTCTTACTGATAGTGAAAACGCTGCCAATGGAATCAATCAATTTTCAATGTGTAGTCTACCTAAGTTATTTATTTTTTTCAGTTCTCCCATGATATAAAAAGGGCAACATTTATCATCATCTGTCACTGTCATCATGAGGATTCCTGCCGGAAAGCGGCCTTGTCCTGGTTCTAAATAGTTTTGTTACCATTGCTGCCTGTATGCAAAATGAAGTATGATAATCGAGTAGAAATCCATCTATGTATAATAAAATATTGAAAAAATCAAGTCCGATTTGCAAATTCGCCTTTTTTGGTCTTTCCATTCTTTCTTTCCATCCATAATCCAGCGTTGCCGATGCGGATCTTCTGGTCCGATTTCGGATCTTTGAAGGCTGTGGCGGAACTTTGGCGGATCTTCGCCCCAGTCGGATCTTTTCGGATCTTTTTGTGATCAGCACAGGAAACGAGAGATATGGGTGACGTTTCTTAATTCTTTGAGATAAGGTTCAAAGTTGTGTGAAACTGTTCGTTTTATATGGATTTTGACAGCTGTCACCCATATCTTCCAGGCCTGAAGCTACTATTAGTAACAATTTTAAAATTGTCAAACGCAACGCGTGGTGTTACGCGACATGCATTTGCGCACTTGTAGTAGAGCGAGCGTGCTCACAAGTATGCAACGTGCACACGTCGCGTCGCGCGTCAGGTGTGCTCTGACCTTTATATGACGTGTGTTGCCATTTTATTTTATTTTATTTTTTCAGATTATTTTGTAAATTCATACAATATGTGATTGATGATTAGAAATGCTGCATTATAACATCGTGATAACTTTAAAAGGTAAATAATTTAATGCTTACACATCAGTATTTTTTTGTAATTATATATTTGCTCAATCGGAACTTTTCGGAACATTTCGGATCTTTTCAAAGACGATAGTGGAACAAAACCGAACGTACTGGCGGCAACACTGCCATAATCATCCATTTTTGCTTTTCAGTTGTGGTGGTTAGATTTGTCTGATTAAAAAGACTTGTGCTATGCAAATTCTTTTCGTAGAATAAAATAGCAAGGCAAGCAAGATAATATTGTAACCATTATTCATGTATTTCTGAGTGAGGTTGAAATTCGATTAGTGGGAGATTGAGGACGGGTTATAATAGTAGCCGTTAATCCTCTCGCTAATTTTGCGCGGGAAGTTGTTTTGGAAAAGACTTAATTTTCTTTTCTACCGCAACTAGCATTATCAAAGACTAAAATAAAGTAATAATTAAGAATTAAGTTCAATATGACTGACGCTTTGTGTCATCTTGTTGTGGACGGAAGCGATGTTCTGGAGTTAAAATTAGGTAAGTTGTTCTATATTACTAAATGTACACCTCAACCATCTTGTTTGACAAAATTATGTCTCAAACTCACAACATAACCTGTCCCTGTTCATTCTAGTGCGTAACCCAGACGATCTTGAGAATGAGGAGACTAGTTTTGGACCTGAAATGTGCCATCAAGTTTTTGGAGAGAATGAAAACATATTTGGGTATACAGACTTACAAATCCGCTTGTACTACACTGCTGGAAGCCTTCAAACCTATCTTGGTATTGAATACACCGACAAGGTAATTCTACTGCAAATTTTCAACTTTAAGGGTTTGTGGGTACTTGTAATATATTTAAATTTAAATGTAGGTTTTATTAACTTACATGCAGTAACAAAACTTGTTACAATTAAATAGTTAAATAATAATGCTGAGACGGTTTTTATTTGCATAGATTGAACCCAGCATGTCTGAAGGGATGAAAGCAGATGATGTAGAAGGTGCACTGAAGAAGGTTCTGGCTCCAGGTTATACAACCAATTTGGATAACTTCGTGCGGTTGTTAGAGGATGATACGAAATTCACTCCCAATGGAAAAATGATTTATGGCTTTTCTATTACACCTCGTGAGTCTAAATTATGAATCTTGTTATTATTTCTATATTGTTACAATAACAATTTTGATTAAAGGAATTGAATTATATGCATTTAGTCCCAAAGTTTTGTCAATGGCATATTATTTTTAGAAAATAATTTTACTAAAGTTTTATTGCATTCCATTTTTGAATTTTTATAAAACAATGATTATAAAACAAAAAAATATCATTTGGGGCGATTATTCATGATGGAGTGGACCTTGTAAGAGAATCAAATAGCTGTTTTAGTGCACCGCTGTGGGCACTCGCCAAGTACCATTTTCAAGTTGCTCAATTTTTTTAAACAATGCTAAGGTTTGTGTATTGTACTATTAATAGTTGCAATGAAGTCTCGAGTCAATTTTATTGAAATCATTTTGGATTGTATTTTGTATTTACTTCACTATGTGTCATTGGCGGAATAGTGATTACACAAAAGCCATTAATCAAGATTATCTTACCATGAAGTCTCAAGTGTAGAGGGCAAGAAAAGAAATGGCTGGCCTCTCTCCACAAGAACACCAGTAGTGATTAAAGAGATCAAGTCAAGCATAATTATGATGAAATACTGTCTCAAACTGAAGTTGATGGCTTGCAGATCGAGGTCAATAGAAAAACAGTCAAAAAGGTTTTAAATGAAGACCTTAAAGTGCAAGCATAAAAAAGGAGTGGGCACCTACTTAATGCCTATCTTTAAACAATAAGACTTTAAAGATCCTGGATGTTGTTAAAATGGTACGCAAAAACCGACACTGTGTTACACTCTTAACAGACAAAAAAAAAACGTTATAGGAGAAAAGTACATTAAACAGAATGATAGTGTGTACGCTGGGAGCTCTGAAGAAGCAGCAAAAAGAATTCCGCGAGTGTAACATGGGCATCATCCATCTTCAGTGATAGTCTGGCTGAGTCTCCTACTATGGACCAACTGAGGTTAATTATTGCGAAAAAGGGGTAAAACCTATGCAAAAGTGTACCAGGAGATGGCTTTGGATAAGCATGTCAAAGACCTGCCCAACACACTATTTTCGAGACAAAGCCAAGACCACTCAAGCCTGGTTCGAGCATCAAAACATTGACTTTATTAGATACAAAGATTGGCCTTCCTCCAGTCCAGACCTTAATCCTCTAGACCTTACAATTTAGCAAGTCTTAGAGAGGAAGGTCTGTGCTCAACCCTATAAAAATTTGGAGAGCCTGAAGTCAGCTATAATAAAAGCAGTCACTGTAATAGACTTGGATATGGTGCGTGCTGCAATAGACGACTGGCCGCGACAATATAAGCCTGTATTCAAAACAAGAGAGGCCATTTTGAATAATTATAAGATATTTTTTATATATTAATCATTATTTTTATATATGACAGAAATTTGGGACCGATTACATATAGCCTAAAGCCGTTACTCCAGTGCTCAAAGAAAACATGAAACAGACCCCCGCAGGGCCGTGAGGGGAAGGGAAATGTTTGAGAAACTCTTCCCCTCTGCCCCACGTGGGTATATTTTGTGTTTTGTTTATGCGCTGGAGACTCGGCTTAACAGGCATAAAAAACTCCTCATCATTTTGTTTTTATTTTTTGTGTAAATATTGCCACAGTGAGCTGATATTTGAACAATTTATTTTAAGGTGTGGAAAAGCGGTTCTTTGAAGTATATTACAGTGAGACTTCCACTCCTGGTTTCCTTGATTACCATGAACGTATCCAGACATTCCTCCTGTGGTATGTTGACGCAGCTTCCTTTATAGATGTAGATGATGACCAATGGACATTCTTCACTGTGTAAGTTCATGTTTTATTTATTCTGCTAGTTAAAAAATCTAATTGCGGGATTAAATTAAATGGGGTTTCTTTAAAATTAGCAGGATGAAAATTGAGTTAGGTGTTAGAGCTGGTAGGAGAGGGACCCTTCTCAAAAATATAGTTTTCTCCCAATTGTTCAGAAAAAGCTTCATAATTTTAATAAACAAAACCTACATTCATTCTTTTCGGTCCTCAAATTCGCAGACGCCAGTTTCAAACGACAACAATGTCTATTAACGACCGCTACACGAAGTCTCTAAGGACACACTAGTATGGTTTAGGTGGTTTTTAGTTCACATTATTGATTATTTTAAGGCTGAATGCACATACGTTTGTTTTTAAGTGTATTTTTATTGTTTCCTCGCAAAATCAGAGAAAAGTACTATACTTCTCTCAGCCGAAATAGCAGTATATGGTTTCGGTTACATTGGAAGGCCTCGACTGTTGTTTCGGCCTCGGACTAATGTACTATTTTTGGGGGTCCTGTAAAGTTGACATAAGATTGACCCAGTATATGAGCACCAGCAGAATAAGATAAATGTTCCGTTTATTTGCAGTTTTGAAAAAATCCGTTCGGACGATGGAAGGTGGCGGTACTTGACGGTGGGGTACGCGACCGTGTACCGCTACTACGCGTACCCGACGCACACTCGCCCGCGCGTCTCACAGGTGCTCACGCTGCCGCCGTTCCGCCAGCTCGGCGTGTGCGCGCATCTCTTGCAGGTAACCAACCTACCGTATAATAAAATAATAATAATAAATTTATTTCATAAAATTTGTTTACAGTTATTACTTACGGACTAATATAAACTACAAAATTACTTATTATTTTATTAAATTATTTGCTAGAAAATAAAAGGAATGTAAACAATTGGCTATATAATTATAGTTGCTACTTAACATATATTAGATATGAAAATTAGTATTTCGATACCTAAACTAAGTAAATATTTACCTGTATCTTAGGTATCTTACACTAGTAATCAACAAGTCAACAGATCAACAGTATAACAATTTGCTGACCCAAGTTTAGGGTGTGAACCTATCTACCCACGACACTGAACAACTTATCCCAAGGATCATACTTTTTAAATCATTTTTTAATTCAAGCTATGTTCCTTTTAAAAAGTTGTCCAGTTTCACAGCCTATAGTTTGGCTCGGTATAAGACTAGCTTTCTGCACCTGCGACATAATGAGTTTTCCCGTGGGAATCAGATGTTTTACTCAGTGTGAACTTAGCTTTCTAATGCTGAAAGTTTTTGTAACTAGCCCAGTTATTTTAAAGTTTATCACTACAAACAAATGTACATACAAAAATACATAGCTATCCTCTGTATAATATTAGAATAGAAAATCTCTTATCTTTCAATGAGTAACAAGCTACTACACATATATTTATGTTAAGTAATGTTTAACTATGCTTTTTAGGCAATCTATGCTCACTTCATATCATTATCGGAGGTTGTAGACATCACAGTTGAGGATCCCTCAGAAGAGTTCCAGAGGATCAGAGATTATGTTGATGCAAAGAACTGTTCCACTCTTCCCGCCTTCCAAGTTGCCAAACTGGATCAAGGGTAAGCATTGCATCTCACTTAGCTTATTTATTTCTGATTGAAAGGAAAAAATAAATACTCAAGGCAATTTTTTTTACAGATTTTCAGCAGAAATGGCGAATCAGGCATCTAGCAAATTTAAGATAAACAAAAAGCAAGCTCGTCGCGTTTATGAAATACTACGCCTAATGCATACCAACATTGCTGATAAGACCGCCTACCTCAACTACAGGCTAGAAGTCAAAAACAGGCTCAATGCCCCCTTCCAGGTATGTTTAAAATCATGTGTCTGAGGTTTAAAATGTAGACATAATGTTGGTTAGCATCAGCAATTTTCTGAATATAATTAATTGTCTCTAATACTGTTTTTGCAGGGTTGCTTTTTTAATAAAAGTGGCATTTCAAAAGTTTTAGTTTACTTAATTTATCTTGTAAAACAAAAACTGCCATGCCCAGTCAAATAGTAATCTGTGTGAATCACTGGGAGCTCACAGAAAGCCATCCATAACAGCCACACAAATCGCTAGATGTCCTAGAAGCGACAGTTAAAAAAAAAAGGAAAAAAAAGTCAGGCATTTTTTTTATTGATAGCAGCCACAATAAGAATATTATTTTGCAGAAAAAGAAGCTGGAAATGAAGAAGCTGCAGAAAGTGCTGAAGCCCGAGGAGTACGCGGCGACGCAGAGCGCGTGCGGGCCGGGCGAGACGCACGCGCGGCTGGCCGGCCAGTTCCTCGCGCTCGAGACCCAGTACCGCCACGTCATACACCGGCTGCTGGTCCACTGATGCACCCCCCCCCCCCCCCGGCGCTCTCCGCAACCATAAGCGCGTTTTACAACTTTTACATAGCATAGGTACACAACACAAGGCATAAAAGTTCGGAAATTGTAACAGTATGCTTATTTGATAATTTAAATTTTGTATTCCCTATGCATTTCTGTAATATTTTTATAAAAATAGTTTTTGCCTTGCTGTACTGTTTCATGTGAAAAAAATATATTACGGTTATTAGTTTGATCAAAGTAAACAGTTCACTAGAATTTGCATGTGTGATGCTGATGTTATTATTTAAAATACATAAAGAAACCATGTTGAACTCAAAGATGGGTTTGGGGATTCGTGATAGCAAAAGATTCAAACTGATTTTATTTGCAATGCATGATGGAACAGGCTAACATCAAATAATACTTGTTAAGATTATGTATCCCTATTCTGATTTTGCAATACCCGAATTATCAAAAATTAACTGGCTTCTCATTATTATCGTAATTTTCTCATTTTAGAGTATGGTTGAAATCAAAAATTATTTTATTTTTATACTGTTTGTGTGTGAATGTAATTGAAATACAAGTTAAATTTCAAGTGTTAATATAAGTTGGATTCATGATGCCGATTTTACACCAGCTGATGATAGCCCAAAAATAATGACTTTCTGAACAACAGAAAATTCATTGTCGTATTTAATATAATAAATAATATTTCATTGTGAATAGTGTATGAATGTTCCTTTCTCCAATATTATTAACAAATATCATAAAACTGTATTTTTTTATTGATTTAATTAGCTGTTTTACGTTTTAAGATTGAATATCTAATTTCTCTTATGAATGAATTTCTCGATGTAAGTACGGATTTCTATTATCAATAATTCAATTTTATCTTTTATATGCTCGTTCCGCGAAAGTGTCTCACATAATAAGCATTGATAATAATGCAAGAAAGACATATTTAATAACTAGCTTTTACCCGCGACTTCTACTGCGAAGTTTTTTTTTTCTCCTTCGTCCATACGTGATCATTTGCAGCGTCTTGTGGGTCTGGTCTGAAAACGTATGGTAATGGTAGCGATAAAAGTAGGGTCAAACCCCTTCTCCCGTCATCGTTCCTCACGTGCCCACCACACGTCTTATGAATTGAATTGCTGCCAACATTTTAACAACATAGCGTGCACTTCATAGCACTCTTCTTCACAGCCAGAATTCACATTGCATACCCCTCTAAGTAAAGAAGCGCGATGAAATGTATTCTAAGTTAGTCCAGGTAACACAGAATTGAATAAAACATTCCGTCATAGTCGGTTCAAAAATATATTTTTTTTGTTCCCTGCCTACCCCCTACGCTGGGTAGCGTGATGATAAAGTAAATCGAGGTAGCACTGAGTAAACTGAAAAAATCCTATCAAAATTGGTAAAAATACAAACTCAATTCAGATCCCTGCCTACTGCCTACCCCTTAAGTACGGTAACGTGATTATTCATATCTCTAATTTGTGTCTTGGTTACACTGAATTGAATAAAAAAATGTCCCCTCGAAATAGATTATAAACACTAACTTAATTCAGTTCCCCGCTACTGCCTACCCCCTAAATACGGTGATTATATTTATCCTTAGGTTGTGATTACATAAAATTCAGTTGAATAAAAAAAGGCCCATCGAAATCGGGGCAGGAGGAAGGGTTTCTCAAACATTTCCCTTCCCCTCTTGGCCCCGCGGGGCGGGGGTATGTTTCGTGTTTTATTTATGCGCTGGAGAATCGGTTTTTAGAATCGGCTCAAAATGCCATTTAATACCACACGATAGGTTTCCAATAATTTTACATATCTCATGATCTTTTAAACTGCCTCCGTGGTCTAGTGGCTAGTGCCATGGACTCCCGATCCAGAGGGTTCGATTCCCAGGGGGGAACACAAAGTTTTGAGAATTTATCACTTTGTGAATTTTTTCCCAGTTTGGTTAGGACATTGCAGGCTGAATCACCTGATTGTCCGAAAAGAAAAAGATTTCGTGCTTCGGAGGGCACGTTAAGTCGTCGGTCCCGGTCGCTGTCTTTGATAGTGGTCGTTACACAAAAACCATGTCAGAGGCCTGATAGTTGTGCTACTAGGTGGTTTAAAAACTCTGACACCAGGGTTCATCGGGTCCATAGACTCTATACCCACTCGACAGAAGAAGAAGTGGTCATTGCTTTCCTAAAAGCTGGGTTGTTCTAATAGCCCTCGCGGTACGCCTAAATTAGCCGCATACGGGGGTAGAGTCAGCTCGGACACTCCTAACTATCATGTCATTTTGGTCACACATCGACAGACGGCATGTTGCACTTGGCATGCGTTTGTGTGCGTGTTATAAGGGTTGTCAAAATTTATTATACCGGTCATAATCATCACTTGATTAATCTGGTTCTTGATTAAACCAACGTTTTAAAGTAGTTCACTGTAACTGAATAGTTAGAATAGATTAGGTTGAATATTTTGTATGAATTTACTTACCGTCTCTCATCATTGTGGAATCTAAAAAAGTTCCTATTGGAGTCATATCTTGTGGCAGAAAGACATCCGTACACGGAACAGTACCTAACCATCTTTGGAACACAAAACTTCATTATTTCCGTTACACTGGGAAAAATGCGCGCGCCATACCCGCTAAGCGTACGCTCAATGTGGCCCTCAATCCTGCGCGGATATGACGATTTCGGACTGGGGAAGGGAGATGAATGTCAATTCTGTATGTAGTACTATTATATATTCTGTGGTAGAGTTATGAAAAAAATACCCGTAGTAATTTTAAAAAACCAAGCCAACGACGGATTTGGTAATTCTTTCAGGTTGTTTACTGGCAGGGTGAGAACACTCCAAGCTTTATATCTGTCCTAGATCTTCTTTTGTTTTCGAGTTATTCAGGATAATATAAAATACGAGTTTCATTTAAGGTGGTGATACTAGCCTAGTGGCACCCCCATTAGTAAAAAAAAAACACTTAAAACTAAGTGAATCGATAACCGGTCCAACACAATCAAGTTATAGTGATTAAGATAATTTAGAACCTTATAAAGATTCTTAGAATCATAGCTCGTTGTAGTAACTAGAGATAGGTAACCACCAGGGGTTAAGACCCGATTATAACCCGTTTCAAGCCACCCAAACCACCCAATCGCTGGATGAAAATTCAACATTGTTATAAATTCGTTTTTGTTTCAATAATCACCAGAAATTAAATTGATAAGGTACCTAACTAAAGCAAAACATCCGAATATGCAGGTCTATCTACTTATTCTTTTTGTTTAATATTTAAATTTTTATTAATTGAAACAAATAAAGTAAAAATATTACAATACAATGTCAAAAAGTCCGCCCCGAATGGTTCCTGATGCAAATGTGCCCATTACACTGGCCGCGTTTTAACTAATTTTAAAATAAGAAACTTACTGAGTGAGTGAATGATTAACATATCAACGCACAGTCCAAACCGCTGGATCTAGATATGCCAAATTTGGCAAGGAACTAAGGAATAAGAATCCGTGAATTTATAATGGTTTAGAAGTAATGAACACGTGTATCAGTGATTTTGATAATTTCACCCTCAAAGGGGTAAAAAGGGGAATGAAGTTGCGTAAGATTAGTTGTTCGACCGGGACTTAAAAAAATACAAATAGGTTAAAAAAAATATCTTCGCTTATTTAATGTTCAGACTAATTAAAGTCACCTCCCCTAGTAAAAAATGTTGTTACATTGAACATAAAGAATTCATCGCACACAATTTATTTGTTTTTACATTGAACATGAAGAATTCTTCGCACATAATTTAATTGTTGTTACATTAAACATGAAGAATTCTTCGCACACAATTTAATTGTTTTTACATTGAACATGAAGAATTCTTCGCACATAATTTAATTGTTGTTACATTAAACATGAAGAATTCTTCGCACACAATTTAATTGTTTTTACATTGAACATGAAGAATTCTTCGCAAATAATTTAATTGTTGTTACATTAAACATGAAGAATTCTTCGCACACAATTTAATTGTTTTTACATTGAACATGAAAAATTCTTCGCACACAATTTATTTACAAACATTTAATGTAAAAACATTTTTTACTATGGGAGGTGGGGGGATTAAGGGGACGGAGACACAACGCAATGTCCCAGTATTGCCAAATTTAGTATCTAGGAAAAGAAGAGTAACGGGCGGGACGGAACGGAGTACCGGAGAACTGAGGGGAGTTATGTATAAGTGTCCATGTCCTTTTTATTCATTAGCTAAAATACTAATACAAAATATTAATATCGTTTAATACCGTAGATATTAGTCGTTAAGCCATATCAGAGGCCAGTGCTAAGCATTGGCGGCTTGAAAACTCTGACCTAATCTAGGATTGGGTCTGGTTTCCCTTCTGGGTTGCGGAGGTCAGATGGCAGTCGCTCTGTGTAAAAACCAGTACCCTCGTTCAATCCCCTAGATAAGGTAGCCGTCCCCGTAAGATACGGGATAAGGCTAGGGAGATGATGATGATGACTAATACAAAACTGGAAGATCTTTACTTCAGAATGAACGGACTTTCATACTACAACTTAAGGCGCAGGGAGATAAAAAGTGAAATAAATTAGTTAGTGCCCGTTATTAAAATATTTATTCAGTATTTTACATGGTTTTTAAACCATATGTCTACCTCGATCAGACAGTTTTTATGAATTTCTTGGTGAAACTTGTTCAGTTTCATTAACTGTGCACCCCCTATCAGTCTTCGGTACGCTGTCCCTTACATTACACCCAGTGTTGCAACAATATATCTAACTATCGATAATATCGTGACCTTGGAAAAAAGTAAGAATATCGATAGCTATTAGAAATCAATAGTATTGGTTGACGTCATAACTATCGGTACTATCGATAGTATTGATACAATATTGCTTACAAACAATCGATAGTATCGATTGTTGCAAAAACTATCGATAGTATTGAACTATCGATAGTTCGCGAAAATTCAAAAGTTTTGCTTTTGATTTAGGGTAATGTAATAATCCTTCCATGCTGGACTGGAAGTGATAGAAAAACATAGAATGTGCTAGCTGCATCACCTCCAGAGCATGCTGTAAAAACCAGCTAATGGATTCGAGGGTTATAGTATATTGCAATTTTAGGCGATGGGCTGACAACCTGTCACTATAGCAATATACGTCATGATCATCTGTAATAACCCTCAAAACTTGTCAGACGTGGCGGAACGACCTATGCTTAGGTCGTTTACGCTCTGCCTACCCCATGAGGGATAAAGGCGTGATTATATGTATGTAATGTAATAATCAATTTTAGGCCCGTATTTATAAAGTGATTGAGAGCAGTATTAAGTATGGATTTGACAGGTCATAGGCCTGTATTTATAATCAGCACTTGAGAGTGTGAGTGAGTTTGAGTTCGTATCCGAAATGTCATTTATGTACAAAATGAACTGTCAAAACCATACTTAATATCGCTCTCAATCTTGAGATCGCTTTATAAAAACGAGCCATTCATATAATCACGCCTTTATCCCTAATGGGGTAGGCAGAGTGTAAACAACCTAAACAAAAGGTCGTTCCGCCACGTTTGACAAAGTTTGAGGGTTATTTACGATAGATTTGTATGTATATTGCTGTAGTGACAGTTTGTCAGCCCATCGCCTAAATTAAAATATACTGAAACCCTCGGTTCCCTTAGCTGGTTTTTACAGCATGCCCGGGTGGAAATACAGCTGGTATATTCTATGTTTTTCTTTCGCATCCAGTCCAGCATGGAAGAAATTCCTATTACTGGCTGTGCTTTATCTGGTAGTGAATTATCAGCACGGACTGTTCTTGTACGACTCGTATTGTACAGGCAATATTTGGAAGTCAATATGGCGGCCATTCCTCATGTCAAATTTCCACCAGCCAATCAGAAACAACGAATCGTAGACAATATGATTTGTTTAGGTGGTATTGGTACATCATTCTAGTAGCGATAGCGAAGAAAAGTGACAGAACCGAATTCCACGTGGTCTTTCCGCTCTCCCCCCTAGAGTGTATATAATAATCCGGAGACAAAACAGCATATTTCACCATTTTCAAAGGTATTTTTCGTCCCCAAAATTTGAAGTCACACTGACATTGGTAGTTTGTTGACTTTATAATACGTGATTATATGTATGTAATAATACGAATCCTTGTCATGAAGTACATGAATTATGGGTCATGAAATATCTGTCCCGGCAAATATTGTACAGCCAATAATTGAAAGCCATTGAATGCACAACCAATAATTTATGTACATGCCTGGTCTCGTAATATTGTTGCGTACATTATCGGGTCGTCAAATATCATGGCTTTACATGATTGGCTCCCGAAAAAAACATAGAACGTGCCCGATGGTGTAGTGGATAGGGCCCCTGCCTCCTGAGCGGGAGGTCGTGGTTCGAATCCCACCACGTACTAATGTGTTTTTCGGTTTTCGAATTTCATATGTACGTTTATTCGGCGCTTTTTCCGTGCTTCGGAAGGCACGTTAAGCCGTTGGTCCCGGTTAATATCGTTTAATACCGTAGATATTAGTCGTTAAGCCATATCAGAGGCCAGTGCTAAGCATTGGCGGCTTGAAAACTCTGACCTAATCTAGGATTGGGTCTGGTTTCCCTTCTTGGTTGCGGAGGTCAGATGACAGTCACTCTGTGTAAAAACCAGTACAATCGTTCAATCCCCTAGATTAGGTAGCTGACCCCGTGAGATACGGGATAAGGCTAGGAAGAAGATTGCAATTTAGGCGATAACTTGTCACTATTGCAATGTACGTAAAACTCTTTCTTAAATAATCCTCAAAACTTTGTCAGACGTGGCGGAATGACCTTTGTTTCGTACACGCTCTGCCTACCCCATTAGGGATAAAGCCGTGATTATATGTATGTAAGAAAAATATCGAGGTTATATTTACAAAATCAGCTATATTGGCACTTTTAATGGCTATCTGTTGGCTCCATCATTAGACCCTCATCGTCATGTGTAGGTAATAGGAAGTGTTCAAGACAACAAAACTAATGAGAACAAACTCGGTTATCTTAGCACTTTCCACAAGGGAGTTCTAATGGCTATGTGCCGGCGTCATCATAAGACCCTCGTCATCATAACGTAATAGAAAGTGCTCAAGATAACAAAGCTTATGAGCCCAAACTCGGCTATCTTAGCACTTACCACGAGGGAGTTCTTATGGCTATTTATCAGCTCCATTATAAGACCTCGACATCATGTGTAATATAAAGTGCCCAAGGTAACAAAGCCGAATTTGAAATGTACCCAAATTTGGCTAACATAGCTTCAACTCAATCGGACACCGGAAAGTGGGTCAAATTAAGTATGCAAGAATTGTGGATACACAAACACCGGGATAAGTGAAACTAAATAAAAGCTTTTAATAATAAGTCTGAATTTGGGCTCGACAATTTAAAGATAACCGTACCTACAACCTATTTTGAAGTATGAATCCGCCCTTGTCACGTGGCATAGATAAAGATATACACTCGAGATGTACCCACCCTCTAATTGAACCTTTTCACCGCCACAGTCGGGTATAGCCGACAACCCGCGACTTGCCGTCAGCGCCACGGTCGTCTACAGCCGACAAAATGTAGTTAAAAAGTTTTATGTTAACCTTTTCACCGCCACAGTCGGGTATAGCCGACAACCCGCGACTTGCCGTCAGCACCACGGTCTATATAGCCGACCAAATGAAGTTAAAAAGTTTATGTTAATAAACCAGCATTTTGAAACTATCTTTTTATTTTATCGCATATTGCATTTTTTGTACCTTCTACTTTGATTTATAAACTTTTGCGCTTAGATATTTATTCGTTTTGTAGTATAAAATAAGAAAAATAGTGATTACGTTTTTAACCTGCAGAAGTACGATTCGCACATGCCACAGTCGGCCCTACACGACTGGAAGTGTTGTTCCTTGCTAGTTCAAATATGAAATATCGATACGTTTACAATATCTATACGGATTATTCTATGTGTATATTTGTCAAATCTGTCGTAGCAATAACGTTTCCTTATTATTCTAATGTATTATGAAAATATTTCCGATATCGATTTGCAGAAATATGCTAAGAATTAGTTTTTTTTTCTTTGTTTGATTGAGAATCGACAAACTGGTTTCGCCGACTCGTGCACAGCGATAATTACTTGACCATTGATAGTTGGTCGTTTTTGCATATTCATTATAAGTAAAATAATAAAAAGGAAAGGAAATCAATGAATAAAAAAGTCGCAATGAAACATTAAAATAGGTACCAGAATAAATCATTTGACGTTCTAAAGTTGAAGAATTTAATTATCATATTTTTATCGATGTTCTATATTACATCTTTATTTGTCCTAACGGTTTGAGAAAATTGAAATGCCACCGACGCCACAGTCGTCTATAGCCGACAACGCGATGTATAGAGACGCGTAATAGAGATGCGCCAGTGCTAATTCGAAAACTGAACTAAAGATAAACTTATTGAATATTCCAAGTGTTGTTTACCATACCACCACTACTACCACTATGATGTATTATTGTTTTGACCTATATGAAAGAATAACTGAAAATTAGGAAGCAAAATAATGGTTTTAGATTAATTAAAACTTGGTTTAAAAAGTAAAGATTTACTATCGATATGAACTGTTGGACATCTCCATTTTATTGAGTATTGCTTTACCTAGAAATTGGTGTGGCGCTGTTTGCAATTTTTTACGTGTATTGCTTGGCGGCGAAAAGGTTAAATAAGTGCACCACGTAACGTTCATGTTCTTCCATGCTGGACTGGGAGTGAGAGATAAACATAGAATGTGCCAGCTGCATTTCCTCCCGAGCATGCTGTAAAAACCAGCTAAGGGATCAGAGGGTTTCAGTATATTGTTATTTAGGCGGTGGGCTGACAAACTGTCACTACAGCAATATACATACAAATCTATCGTAAATAACCCTCAAACTTTGTCAGACGTGGCGAAACGACCTTTGTTTAGGTCGTTTACGCTCTGCCTACCCCATTAGGGATAAAGGCGTGATTGTATGTATGTATATACATACAAACATCTGCATACGCACCACGTCTTATAATTTTGCTTTAACATTATTCTCAACTTTACACAATTTAATTGCGTGCCATTGTTTAGAAGGTTTTTAGTAACGTAAAAGGAGCCGAAAAAAATACCCACCAAAAACATAAATGTAAAAGTGAAAGCCAAGCTCATGGTGGTCTTGGTGCGTGAATCGCACAAAAAGTTGTGAGATCTAAAAAGGGAGCCAAGTATAGGGTTTCTTACAGTAATTCTTAGCTCTTCAATAAGTTTCATTTCATGTGACTTCGACTGCCGTTGTAGAGAATAATTCAATCTGTCACCTACAACGCCAATCTACAACGGCCAAGTCACATGAAATGAACCTTATTGAAGAGCTAAGAATTACTATGATAAACCCCAGACTTGGCTCCCTTTTTAGATCGGTAAAAAAGATAAAAAACGGTAAGATTCCGGTAAAAAAAAGTATTACAAGACTACTTGAATAATATGGCAGCAGCATTGTGTTTACAGACATATTTATGTATTTTATTAATTATTATTTTTACTGGATCTTACCATATTTTATGGTAAAATAAGAAGTTTTACGGTATATTACGTTTTTTACCGATATGTACCCTGGGCATGATACCTAGTGACCAGTTAAACTGAACAACATTTCTCGAACTATAAAGCTATTCTCGAATTTAAATAACTTTCCTCGAAACTGAACAACTATTAGCAAATCTTAACAACTTATCTTAAAACTGAACTTTTCTTTTCATAATCGAGTTTTCACTTCACAAAAGTTCCTCTTAAAACTTTGATCTTAAAACGCATTTGGCATCCCTACGCGGGATTACTTATAGCGTGGCGGCCCTGTCTGGCATACATATTATAAATACCAACAAACATTTTTTTTGCTTGTTTTTCGTTACTGAAGCACCCTCTAAGCTATGACACGCAATTAAATTAACACCCTTATTCTTAGCTACAAATAGGTGAATTTTGAAATAAACATATTGTAGGTATTGTGGCTGTATTTTGTAATAAAACCAATTTTACACGTAAGAACGTTCTTTAATTAATGCTACGTTTCGTTATTCTAGGATAAAACAGGAAACATCAGTATATATTAAGCAGAGTCTCCTGCGCATAAACAATGCGGGGATCTTATGTCTTTTGTTTGAGAGCAGGCTTTACAAAATGATTTGATGAAAGTATGATTTTTACCATGCACATGTAAATAGTAAGATAATCAGTGCTTATAACGCTACACAGATAACAATACTATCATCATAATCAGCCTGATACGTCTTTAAATAATACTATTAACACTTAAAAATGTAGTCTTAAAGATACATTTAACACCAATTGTATACATTGTTAAACGACACAAATTAAATAGGCTCTAACTATTTTTTTAATCATGTCCGGCATATACATGCGAGCCGCCACTGTTTTTTTGCTAGACCCACCACACTTTTTGCTCTCGCGTCCGCTTTCGCTTTTGCCAGTTTTCTGTCGAATGTGTCTACTTATATGTTCAGAAGACGAGCTTCGTTTTCTGCTACTGCTCAATTTGGAAGTGCTTCGACTCCATGACGTTGTTCGAGTGGTTTTTGGGTAAGCCAAGGCGCTAGCCTGTATGATGCTGCTCACCAACGGTGGCGGGTTTTTAAGTAATTGAGCATTGGTGCAGCAGGTCGAAGAAATACCTCTACCAAGTTGTTTACTATGCACATACTCGTAAAAATAGTAAGATATTGACTATTCAAACTGACACAGTTAACAGTGAGGTAAACACTTGAAAATGTATTACTTAATAGATATACACTAAACATCAATTGAATATATTGTTAAACGACACAAATTAAATAGGCTTTAATTTTTTTTTAATCATTTCCGGCATGTTCATGCTTCTTTCCCGAGCCGCCATTTTTTTTGCTAGACCCTCCACTTTTTTTGCTCCCGCGTCCGCTTTTGCCACTCGTTTTACTTGATTCACTGGGTTTCTTTGTGGTGTGTCCAGTTTTCTGTCGAGTGTGTCCACTTATATGTTCAGAAGACGAGCTTCGTTTTCTACTACTGCTCGATTTGGTGGTGCTTCGACTCCTTGACGTTGTTGGAGTGATTTTTGGCTCAGCCGAGCCGCTAGCCTGTGGGACGCTGCTCACCAACGGTGGCGGGTTTCTAAGTAACTTAATGGAGCTACTGGTTGGTGCTGCAGGTCGAAGATATAGCCCAGCAGGCTCGGAAACTAGAACAGAAGAGCTACCAGGGGTTTCAGTAGCGGTAGTTACACTGGAGCTGGTAGATAGTGCGCTAGGGCTAGGAATTGTAATTCCCCCAATTTCTATCGTAGAAACGCCATCTTGTTTAATGGCACTTTCCAGTTGTTTAGTGGAATCACCACGTTTTTTAGTGGAACCGCCACGTTTTTTTGTGGAACCACCACGTTTTTTAGTGGAACCACCTCGTTTTTTAGTGGAACCGCCACGTTTTTTAGTGGAACCACCACGTTTTTTGGTGGTACCACCATGTTGTTTAGATGAACTACCAAGTTGACTAGTAGGACTACCAAGATGAGTAGTGCCACTATCAAGTTGAGTAGTGTCACTATCAAGTTGAGTAGTGGCACTGTCAAGTTGAATAGTGGCACTATCAATTTGACTAGTAGGACTATCAATTCGTG
Source organism: Scrobipalpa costella (assembly GCA_949820665.1). Lineage (NCBI taxonomy): Eukaryota > Metazoa > Arthropoda > Insecta > Lepidoptera > Gelechiidae > Scrobipalpa > Scrobipalpa costella. Next base: position 10,593,286 of record OX463295.1, on the reverse strand, counting down.
TTGTGGGATAAACAACTGGTGTAGTGGGACCACCAAGTTGGGGAGAGGGACTAGCAAGTTGAGTAGAGGAAGTACCAAGTTGTTTGGTGTGTCTACCAAGTCGCGTAGTTGGACCACCAAGCTGTTTGGTGTGTCTCCCAAAACGTGTAGTAGGACCACCAAATTGATGAGTAGGACTACCAACTTGAGTAGTGGGACTACCAAGTTCTGTAGTGGGAGTACCAAATTGCGTAGTGGTGCAAACAAGTTGTGTTATGGAACCATCATGTTTAGTAGTAGGACTACCAAATTCAGTAGTGGAACTACCACATCGTGTCGTGGGACCACCAAATTGATTAGTAGGACTACCAAGTCCTGTAGTTGGACTACCAAATTGTGTAGTCGAACCACCATGTCGAGTAGTGGGAATACCGAACTGAGTAGAGGAACTACCAAATCGTGTAGTGGAACTACCTACTAGTGTACTGGGACAAACAAGGTGTGAAGCGGGACTACCAATTTGAGTAGTTGGACAACGAGGTTGTGTTGTGGGACTACCAAGTTGACTAGTGGAACTGCGGAATTGTGTAGTTGGATGGACGAGTTGTGTAGGTGGACCACCAAGTAGAGCAGCGGGACTACCAAATTGGGTTGTGGAACTACGAAGTTGCGAACTGGGACTACGAAGTTGCGTTGGGGGACGAACGAGTTGTGCAGGGGGACCACCAAGTAGTGTGGCGGGACTACCAAATTGAGTAGTGGTACTGCGTATTTGCGAAGTGGGACTACGATGTTGCGTAGTGGGACGAACGACTTGTGGAGTGGGACGAACTACTTGTGTAGTGGGTCGAACGACTTGTGTAGCGGGACGAACGACTTGTGTAGTGGGCCGAACGAGTTGTTTAGGGGGACCACCAAGTTGAGTAGCGGAGCTACCAAATTGACTAGTGGGAATACGAAGTTGTGTTGCGGGACGAACGGGATGTGCATGGAGACCACCAAGTTGAGTAGCAGGTCCACCAAAATGTATAGGTGGTGCCTGCCTAACTATCGTTGCACTTGGGCTACTAAACTTACTCGTCGTTGTTGGTCCTGGGACGCTACCAAACATTTTCATTGGCCCAGCTGATTTAGTGGGGCTGCCGAGTCTTTTAGCCGGTCTTAGAAACGGCTTGGGGCTACTTACAGGTGCAGGTGGGGCAACACTCATGTATTGGCCAGTGGGTCCCCGAATAATTTTGATGGTACTACTTTGCCGAGTATCAGCGCTAGCAACAGCGCTAGTAACAGCGCTAGTAGCAGCGCTAGTAACAGCGCTAGTAGCAGCGCTAGTAACAGCTCTAGTAGCAGCGCTAGTAACAGCTCTAGTTGCCAAACTACCATGCCGGCCCCCAATAGGGACTGCAGTGTAAGTAGTTGGTGAATATAGTTTAATTTGTCCAATAGTTGTTACAATTTCACCAGATTCAGTTCTTATTTGTCCAGTTTGTGCAGTAGGACTAGTAAGTAGTTTCAGATTCGCATTAGCTTGTGCCAGGCGAGCGGCATGTTGGCCCGTGGGGCTTCTGACAAGCTTAATAGAACCGCTTAGGTTCCTACTTAGTTGTGTGATAGGAATACTCATTGGCACATTGGTACCGCCACGTTGAGCGGTCGAGCTGATTGGAGCTACCTGGCCGCTATTTGTGTGATTCGTTACCCGACCCAACGTCCCAATTGTGTTTATTTGTGTGATGGGAAGATGAACAGAGGTTGTTGTTTGCTGTCCAAACGGTGCAGTTATTCTACCAGGCGGGTGACTGAGCTGTTCAATTGAGCTACTCAGCAGCTCGAATGGTCCACCAACTCTTCGAGTAGGGCTAGTACTTATGGGACTTCTGGGCTGCGAAATGGGGCTGTTAAATTGCGCAGTAGAGCTGTGTAATTGCTCGAAAGATGTGTCCTGTTGTACAAAGGAAGTGCTTGGTATCCCATAGGAAGTGCTTGGTATCCCGAAGGTAGTGCTCGGTATCCCGAAGGTAGAGCTTGGTATCCCGAAGGTAGTGCTTGGTATCCCGAAGGTTGTGCCTGGTATCCCGAAAGTACTTCCTTGTTGGTCGAAAGAGCTGCCTTGTTGTCCATAGAGACTACCCAGTTGGCCAGGATTGCCTAAGAGGCTAGTTGGGGTGCCATGTCTGCCTGAACTGCTTAGTCGCCCAGGTAGTACGGGACTGCCTAGCTGCCCAGATCCTAATGAGCTACCAATCCGTCCACCTGAACTGCCCAAACGGCCAGGTAATATTGGACTGCGGATCCGCCCACTTGGACTTATAAGCTGCGCAGTAGAACTTCCTTGTCGACTAGGTGGACTGCCTAGTACAGGTGCTATTGGACTGTCTAACCACTCATGTTTTATTGGAGCACCTTGTAACCCAGGTCCTACTGGACTGTCTAACCACTCATGTTTTATTGGAGCACCTTGTAACCCAGGTCCTACTGGACTGTCTAACCACTCATGTTTTATTGGACCACCTTGTAACCCAGGTCCTACTGGACCGCCTTGTCCCCCAAGGTCTGCCAGACTGCCTAATTGTTCAGTAGGATAGTCTAGTTGCCCTAGTCCTAACAGGCTACTAAGCTTTCCAGGACTTATTATCTCACCTGGTTTGTGTACATGCCCTGTGGGATTGCCCATTTGCCCAGTAAATCCACCGAATTCCCCTGTAGGGTTGCTCATTTGCTCTGTAGGATAGCACAGTTGCCCAAATTCTAACGGATTGCCATAATTATCAGGACTTATTAACCCAGGGTCTCCTAGGTCACCCGTGGGGCTGCTCAGTGGTTCAGTATATGGTTGTATTGTGCTTGTTGATGTACTTGGACTGGTAATTAGTGTGGGGCTGCTCATGCTAATAGGACACAAAAACGGCCCGCCAGATTCAGTTAAAACGCAAAGCGGTTCAAGCGGTCCAGTTAGAATGTCGAGTTGATCGGTCATCAGCGATTCATTGTTGGAACCAAATAGTTCGAAGTTGCTGAATGAGAGGTCGTCGGCGTCGAAGGTGACTGGCGTGTCATCTGCAAGCGCAGATAGGTCAGCTTCGTCAATGTCAGCCTCAGCGGCAAACTCGGATATGTCCGCCTCGGCGGCAAACGCGGTTAAATCTGCAGCGGTGGTGGTCTCGCTGAAGGTAGCAGTGGAGGTCTCGGTGACGGCAGCAGTGGCGGTCTCGGTCTCGGTGACGGCAGCGGTGGCGGTCTCGGTGACGGCAGTAGTGGTGGTCTCGGTGACAGTTGCAGTGGTGGCTGTAGCGGAGTTCGGTTGCCGCGAGTGCGTTTCGCCACTTGCGAAGGCGGGTTGTCAGCGCGACCGAGAGGTGCTGTCCGTGACGTAGTACATATCGCCGAACCACTCTTCGTGCTCTTTAAAGAACCTGCACAATAGAGATTTAATGGTTTATTTAATTCATTCTTGACTGTTCAGTACTTCTACTAATATTATAATTATGAAGGATGTTTCATAATTATAATATTACAGGGTGAAACTTGGCATACATTTAGGTTCTGGAATAGACCGCGGGAAAACTGTCATTTCCAAATTTCGAAACTTGACTCTCATTTGAAAGCTAGTACAACAAAGCGTGTACTCACACGATGAACACGTCGATATGTTTGAGGATGATCTTGAGCTTCTCGTCCGGGATCTCGGAGGCGCTCAGGAATTGCGGTAGTTTGACAAACAGCCGCGTGAAATGGGTCGCGCCGTACGTGCGACAAGGCAGGTGGCGCTGGTCTCCCTCATTTTCCTCATCAGTTAATAGTTGCCATCTTGTCACCTATAGTAAAAGTAAGTAAAAGTAAAGTAAAATTTATTTAGGCATTACAAACAATTTTTAAACAGTATAGTGATTGGTGTCTCGCTTCAAGCTAAATTGCCTGTGTCGGGAGACACCACTCTTCCTAAATATGCACTTAATTATAAATTTGTAGGTATCCACAAATATATATATATATATATATGTACTAATTTTACTAAGCTAACAAAATTCAATAAAATGAAATAGAGGTAGTAATAATAATACGAACTAATACAAACTCTCATGGATGTACCTATTATTAGATAAATGGTTTAAGACTTTGGAGGAATATACAATGTGTAACATAAAGGGTATGTGCATCGTGGAATGTGTGAATCTACACATGAAACTGAACAACTTTAAGGAATATAGGTCGAAATACGAAAAAAAAGAATTTGACTTCCCATACTAAATGCGCTATCAGCTGATGCACTTTGTATGGACGGTCAAATTATATGTTCCTTAGGGAAGTTGTTCAGTTTCATCGGTAGATTCACCCATTCTCGATGCATATACCCTTTCTGTTACACATTGTATAGCCTAAAAAACCATATATATATAAGGCCTTTTTTTTATTCGTCCTCTATATTTTTCTCTGACAGGTCATTTTTAAATCGTGGTCAGAGTTTCGTGTTTTTATATCATAAAACACGGAACCAAAAACAGCAAAGAAACAACATGTTAGGCTTTTTTTCTGTCGCGTGTACAACATTTATTTTCCACATGTTGTAGAAAAAAAAACGAACATTTACTAACAACAATAAACAGTTGTAAAATACTGAATCGGATCCCTTAACTAGTTTTTACAGCATGCTTAGGAGGAAATGCAGCTGGCACATTCTATGTTTTTCTCTCACTTCCATTCCAGCATGGAAGTAGCTAAAAAATATATAGTGTACGAAATTATCAGTGTTTCTCTACTATATTATGCATGTATTATACATGTAAACTCTTGAATCACTCTATCCATTAAAAGAAACCGCATCGAAATCCGTTGCGTAGTTTTAAAGATTTATGCATACATTTGGGATTGGATCTCTATGGTGAATGATCTATTTCTGAACGATAAAGTATAATAGAAGATGTGAGAAAGAGACGATGATAGGTTACATTGTATGAGTGCGAAAGAGTGAGCGCATCAGTATGACAGTTCAGTCTGTATGGGTCGAGCGTAGGTGAAGGATGTAGTGATGAAGATATTCTAAGGATGTTAAGAAGCTGAATAAAGACGTTGCTGGTTGAAGATTTGCCTTTCCTTCCCTGTACCGATCCTACATACATAGGTATATAGGGACAGATAAAGCGACTTTGTTTTATACTATGTAGTGATTAAGGTCCTTATCTACGTTTGTTACCTTATCTAGGAGATATGAGAGAGGCGTCCGAGTGGTGGTGGTGGTGGTGGTGCCGGCGGCCGTGGTGGTGTTGGCAGGCGCGCCCTGCGCGGGCCGCGACCAGCTCTCGCTCACCGAGGACCCGCTACTGCCGACACTGCGCCATCCGACACCCAAAACACGTTAGCATTATATGTACCTCAAACCAACAGGGGCCGTAGAACTTACAGTTACATGTAATGTACTTCATACCAATACATACATATAATAACGCCTTTATGACATAATGGGGTAGGCAGAGCGTAAACGACCAAAACAAAAGTCGTTCCGCCACGTCTGACAAAGTTTTGAGGGTTAATTAAGATAGATATGTAGGTATATTGCTGTAGTGGCTGGTTGTCAGCCTATCGCCTAAATTGCAAAGTACAGAAACCCTCGGAGCTGGTTTTTACAGCATGCCCAGGCAAGTTCTATGTTTTTCTCTTGATCCCAGTCCAGTATAAAAGTACATTACTACTCATACCAATACTGCCGTACAAATTTAAAACGAAATACTAAGCCGATTATGATAATCTGCTTAGTTTTTCTTTCCAGAAACGTTGTTCTGCTACCTTACTCTTAAAAAAAAGCGTAATCCAAAACATAAAAAAATACAACTACATTCAGGTTTCCCGGCAAAATGTCGAAATGCTCTTACTGTGTTTTAAAGTTGTGGGGCAGAAGAGGGCACTTTGAGTGATCCGAATGTCTAGTCGGATGTCTCTTATGCGCACTTTGAGTGCAAGAGAGATATCCGAATGTCTAGTCGGATCTTTCTTATGAGCACTTTGAGTGCAAGAGAGGTATCCGAATGTCTAGTCGGATGTCTCTTATGAGCACTTTGAGTGCAAGAGAGGTATCCGAATGTCTAGTCGGATCTCTTTTTTGCGCACTTTGAGTGCAAGTGAGGTATCCGAATGTCTAGTCAGAGCTCTTTTTTGCGCACTTTGAGTGCAAGAGAGGTATCCGAAGGTCTAGTCAGAGTTCTCTTTTGCGCACTTTGAGTGCAAGAGAGGTATCCGAATGTCTAGTCAGATCTCTCTTTTGCGCACTTTGAGTGCAAGATAGGTATCCGAATGTCCAGTCGGATCTCTCTTGGCCATATTTTAGTGTGTGATTCTACCCATGAAACTGAACAACTTTCCCCAAGGAACATTGGTCGAAATACGGAAAAACTAATTTGACCTTTCATACAAACGTTGTCAGCGACTCGAGTCAATTTGTATTGGAGAATCATTGTTTTTACGTACTTTTCAATCTATGTTCCTTGGGGAAAGTTATTCAGTTTCATGGGTAGAATCACACCCTAAAATATGGCCAGCATTGTTTTCAGTTTTCAAGTAACGTCTTTTTCGAGGTCATATCATCATAGCGTATGGCGATTCCTGCTTGGATCAAATGTCTACATCCAGATTTTTCAGCCAGCTTTCTGCGTCAGCGGTGAGGTTTAACCACTTTACCTTCACCATACCGATTCGCAGTTTTGTGTATTGTCCCAATAGTGTTAAGGGGCCTAACCAACTTTTGCGACGGGCTGAAGTGACACACTTTTCATTGTCTCTGTCACTTTCACGTCACTGTCTGTTGCAGCGCGTTAGAAAAAGAGAGTAGATTCGAAGTCGCTCGGAATTAAAAACTTAAGCGACAAATGACAGATTATTTAAATTATGATTATGATTTCTTCCATGCTGGACTGGGAGAGATAGAAAAACATAGAATGTTCCAGCTGCCCTTCCTCCCGGGCATGCTGTAGAAGACAGCAAAAGGGACTCGAGGGTTACAGTGTATTGTAATTTAGGCGATGGGCTGACAACCTGTCACTACACATTAGCAATACACATTACAATCTAAAATTGCCCTCAATTTTTGTCAGACGCGGCGAAAGCGCCTTTAACGAGGCGTTTAACGCTCGTGATTTTATGTATGTATGTATGTATGTTAAATTATGAATGAAAATTACATAGATATAAAAAAATATATGTACGACGGATCAGGTTTAGAATGATATATGTTTTAAGAAAACTTTTAGGTAGTAGTTCGGTTGTCTTATTCATTAAAACCTGTTATAAGTGTTTCGAAGACCTGACTTTATGATTTTTTTAAATATAATGACACTATTTTAATTGTGTTTTCGAAAAAATAGTCGGACGAAAATTATCTCCAAGAACATTTTTACATTTTTTTCAGCAAGAGTAAGTGCAATACTTTTGCTAGAAAGCGTTTTACGCAACATCAATAAAAATACTGTGTTCCCCCCCTGGGAATCGAACCCAGGACCTCCGGATCAGGAGTTCATGGCACTAGCCACTAGACCACGGAGGCAGTTAATAGAGGGGATCCCCTTAATGTAGAGGCGTACCTTGAGGAGAGTGTCTCGGGCGCGCGCGGCTCCGTCGCCGACGTGGAGGGCGCCGGCTCATCGCTCTCACCCTGCGACACTGCCGACTTGTGGGAACGAAGCCTGGGATAAACCGGATATTTTAGTTACACAACTGCATACATACATAAAATCACGCCTTTATCCCTTACGGGGTAGGCAGAGCGTAAAACGCCTCCTAAAAGGCGCTTTCGCCACGTCTGACATAAATTGAGGGCAATTTTAGATTGTAATGTGTATTGCTATAGTGACAGGTTGTCAACCCATCGCCTAAATTACAATACACTGTAACCCTCGAATCCCTTTTGCTGACTTCTACAGCATGCCCGGGAGGAAGGGCAACTGGAACATTCTATGTTTTTCTTTCTCTCCCAGTCCAGTATGGAAGAAGTTACACAACTGAACCTTCGTATATGTAATTTATAATACAAATTAAATGTTTACTCTCCAAACGTGAAAGTGCTACGCAGACGAATAAAATAACAGTAACGTTGAATCGGTCTATGACACTAGCTGACAGCAAATGTTTTATTATTATTAAAAATAAGATTGAAAATACGTAACAATTCCACAGTTTTGTTTATTCTGTGGATACAAGAATATTGAATTTCGCCAAACTGTTGGGTACATACATACATAAAATCGCCTTTATCCATAATGGGGTAGGCAGAGCGTTAACGACTTAAACAAAAGTCGTTCCGCCACGTCCGACAAAGTTTTGAGGGTTATTTAAGATAGATTTGTAGGTATATTGCTGTAGTGATAGGTTGTCAACCCACCGCCTAAATTACAATATACTGAAACCCTCGGATCCCTTAGCTGGTTTTTACAGCACGCCCGGGAGGAAATGCATCTGGCACATTCCATGTTTTTCTCTCGCTCTCAGGCCAGCATGGAAGGTATATGAAATGACGTGGAGATCGGTTACCTCCTGGTTACACTTCCGCCGCTGCGTGTTGAGGTTCTGGGGTCCCTGGCCCTCGGGGGCAGGGTGCCGAAGGGCGGCGCGGGTGTGAACGCGGCCCCACCCAGGACCTCCTCTGATGCACTGGCTTCCAACTTGGGAGCGGGTAATGGTGGCGGTGGTGGTGGTGGTGGTGGCGGCGGTGGCGGCGGTGGCGCTGGGATCTCGAAAGGCTCCGTTTTTATATCATCCACGTTAAAAAACATAAAATCTTCTCCTTGTGGGATACCTAAGGATGTCAGTTTTATTTGTAGTCAATTTATAAAGAAAAATTACGAGCTCATATATAAAACATGTCATGAGAGAAAGTTCGCTGTAAAGTCCTCTGCGGAAACAATCGCCAATGCAGAGCCAGTGTTAGTATTGGATAGAACCAATTCGCAGAGCCCATAGCAGTCATACAATCGCAGATATGGAGAAAATATTAATATGTTTAACTACATTAGGGCGTGCTAGATTGATTAGGGCCAAAAATATTCGACATTTGCCTTCGACTCGCAAAGACGAACTGCATTCATACTTTTCTTAAATAAATTATAAGAAAGATAATATGCCTTTAAGTCCTGATAATCAGTCATTTTATTCTATTCTTCTATATACATTTATTTATTGCACTAAAACACAAGATATTCTTCCTGTAAATCATATAATTATATTACGGGGTGTAAGGGACAGCAGCGTCCCGCAAACTAATAGGGGTTGCTTAGTCAACCAAACTGAACAATTATCACCAGGATAGTTTTTCAGAAAGTGAAAAATTATTTAAAAAAAATGGTTTTCCATACAAATTGTCTGATCGAGGTGGTCATTTTGTATGGATAGGTCAAATTTTGTGGTGATAGTTGTTCAGTTTCGTTGACTGAGCAACCCCTATCAGTTTGCGGGACGTTGTCCTTTCCACCCAGTGTAATAAGTTATATGTTGTTTGTATTTGCATACCCTATACCTACCTAACACTTCATTGAGAATTGAAATAGATCAGAGAAGAGATAAATTGAAAGATCATTTCCATTTAAAATCAAAGAAACATTTCGGGAATCCCTATTTCTATGGCGAGAATTAGCAACTATTTAAGAAATGCCTTAAACGTTTTTTTGTACGAAAATGTTAATATTGACTACTCAAATAAATAACTCCTATATTTTTAGCTCAATTATTAAATCTAAATGTGTTTTTTTTTAATGAAGAATGTGATCCAAAATATTCTAGCAATCAGTTTTAAGTATAAACGTATTGAATAGTTTTAGCCACCCAGTCCTCACGCTGATACTCCCACTTTGACGCAGGAAATGGGTGAAAGAAGTGACAGTACCTTCATCATGGTCGGCGTCCCCGGGGTCAGGAGGCAAGTGGGAATAATCAGCCATCTTCGGGCTTTTGATGTCTATTTCGGTTTTCACTTCCAATGCTTCTTTTTCTTTCCTTGCTCGGAACTCCTCTAGTGCTGCTCTCGCAGCCTTGTCCTCTTCTTCTCTCCTACAAATTAAACGTTTAATTTACTTAAAGAAATGTCAATTTGAAAAAAAAAGAAAAGACATTAGAGACAGCAACAAAACAGCTGATTATAATCTCATTAAAGTGACGTTTAACGCCTAAAATAAGAAGGCATGCTAGATGGTGTTGTCTTATTTTAAGCAGTATATGTCATTTTATCATAATTAAAATCAGCTGTTGTGTTTCTATTTTATTCAAATTATAGAAAGTGCCAGGACCGAACCAAAATTTACCGACCGAAAGAAGAAGTAGAATAGATGTTGTCACTTCGGTCTAAAGGCGGTTCAGTTATAAAAAAAGAAACTGAGGTTAGTAGGTGAGATAAGAGTACGCACTGTTTTAGGTATTTTCCGCAGACTTCCATGTACTGCTCTTTTTCTTGTTTGTAGAGTAGATGGGTGTGCAGGATGAAATCGAAGTAGATTCTCAAACCATCCGCTACCTCCCGTATCAGGTTTAGTCTGGAATTAAATGTTACACATAGAAAAAGTTCACGCATAACAGAATATATAATAGTACTAGGTACAGAAGAAGCACCCTAAAATCACATTTTAAGAAAAATAAATCTTTCCGCCCGACAACAAAGTCCAATTTTGCTCGCCAACGCATCAATACCTACTTTTATAATAACCTACCGATGGCGCAATCAAGCAAAAATGCGCCGAGTATCTACGCGCGAGAGTCATTATTTCTTTGACAGTCTCAAACTGCTCGCACTCTTGCACACTTTAGGGTTACCATTAAAAGTCACTAACTTTTACGAATTCGTAACCATGAAATTGACTGGTAGATGAAATATGTATGATATCACAGGAATAATTTACGTATTCTACCTAGGTATATTTTAGTTTTTACGCATGTAGACGAAAAAGTGTAGGAAACTCAAAAAACTCCAACTCAAATTAAAAACAAATTTCTTGGCGTTAATTTTAACCAAACTAAAACTTGGAGCGATAACTTTAACTAAGCGACAGTGATACGCGTGTGTGAGCGAAATAAAAACGAATCAAACGGCGCGCGCCAGCCTACTGAACTAACCCCAGAGCCGGTGTGCAGCAAGTACTTGTAGATATTTGCCTACCGGCTAGAGTGCGCCAGGCCTGTACATACATAGAATCGATTTTGATTAATTTTGAAATAACTAACAGCTGCTATTGAAAACTTCGGAAATGAAATGGAAATGATTAAAAAGATATCGAACGGCACTCGTGATGTAGAACCTGCATTGTCAGCCTGTGTAATGTTACCTGCATGACACGTCCGTGATGTCGGGTCGCGGTGACGGGTCATGGCGGCCTCACTTCACGATGTAGAACAGCCTGCATTGTCAGCCAGCCTGTGTAATGTTACCTGCATGACACGTCCGTGATGTCGGGTCTCGGTGACGGGTCATGGCGGCCTCACTTCATGATGTAGAACAGCCTGTATTGTCAGCCAGCCTGTGTAATGTTACCTGCATGACACGTCCGTGATGTCGGGTCTCGGTGACGGGTCATGGCGGCCTCACTTCATGATGTAGAACAGCCTGCATTGTCAGCCTGTGTAATGTTACCTGCATGACACGTCCGTGATGTCGGGTCTCGGTGACGGGTCATGGCGGCCTCACTTCATGATGTAGAACAGCCTGTATTGTCAGCCAGCCTGTGTAATGTTACCTGCATGACACGTCCGTGATGTCGGGTCTCGGTGACGGGTCATGGTGGGCTCACTTCATGATGTAGAACAGCCTGCATTGTCAGCCAGCCTGTGTAATGTTACCTGCATGACACGTCCGTGATGTCGGGTCTCGGTGACGGGTCATGGCGGCCTCACTTCATGATGTAGAACAGCCTGTATTGTCAGCCAGCCTGTGTAATGTTACCTGCATGACACGTCCGTGATGTCGGGTCTCGGTGACGGGTCATGGCGGCCTCACTTCATGATGTAGAACAGCCTGCATTGTCAGCCTGTGTAATGTTACCTGCATGACACGTCCGTGATGTCGGGTCTCGGTGACGGGTCATGGCGGCCTCACTTCATGATGTAGAACAGCCTGTATTGTCAGCCAGCCTGTGTAATGTTACCTGCATGACACGTCCGTGATGTCGGGTCTCGGTGACGGGTCATGGCGGCCTCACTTCATGATGTAGAACAGCCTGCATTGTCAGCCTGTGTAATGTTACCTGCATGACACGTCCGTGATGTCGGGTCTCGGTGACGGGTCATGGCGGCCTCACTTCATGATGTAGAACAGCCTGCATTGTCAGCCAGCCTGTGTAATGTTACCTGCATGACACGTCCGTGATGTCGGGTTGCGGTGACGGGTCATGGCGGCCTCACTTCATGATTTAGAACAGCCTGCATTGTCAGCCTGTGTAATGTTACCTGCATGACACGTCCGTGATGTCGGGTCTCGGTGACGGGTCATGGCGGCCTCACTTCATGATGTAGAACAGCCTGCATTGTCAGCCAGCCTGTGTAATGTTACCTGCATGACACGTCCGTGATGTCGGGTTGCGGTGACGGGTCATGGCGGCCTCACTTCATGATTTAGAACAGCCTGCATTGTCAGCCTGTGTAATGTTACCTGCATGACACGTCCGTGATGTCGGGTCTCGGTGACGGGTCATGGCGGCCTCACTTCATGATGTAGAACAGCCTGCATTGTCAGCCAGCCTGTGTAATGTTACCTGCATGACACGTCCGTGATGTCGGGTCGCGGTGACGGGTCATGGCGGCCTAACTTCATGATGTAGAACAGCCTGCATTGTCAGCCAGCCTGTGTAATGTTACCTGCATGACACGTCCGTGATGTCGGGTCTCGGTGACGGGTCATGGCGGCCTCACTTCATGATGTAGAACAGCCTGCATTGTCAGCCAGCCTGTATAATGTTACCTGCATGACACGTCCGTGATGTCGGGTCGCGGTGACGGGTAATGGCGGCCTCACTTCATGATGTAGAACAGCCTGCATTGTCAGCCAGCCTGTGTAATGTTACCTGCATGACACGTCTGTGATGTCGGGTTGCGGTGACGGGTCATGGCGGCCTCACTTCATGATTTAGAACAGCCTGCATTGTCAGCCTGTGTAATGTTACCTGCATGACACGTCCGTGATGTCGGGTCGCGGTGACGGGTCATGGCGGCCTCACTTCACGATGTAGAACAGCCTGCATTGTCAGCCAGCCTGTGTAATGTTATCTGCATGACACGTCCGTGATGTCGGGTCTCGGTGACGGGTCATGGCGGCCTCACTTCATGATTTAGAACAGCCTGCATTGTCAGCCTGTGTAATGTTACCTGCATGACACGTCCGTGATGTCGGGTCTCGGTGACGGGTCATGGTGGGCTCACTTCATGATGTAGAACAGCCTGCATTGTCAGCCAGCCTGTGTAATGTTACCTGCATGACACGTCCGTGATGTCGGGTCTCGGTGACGGGTCATGGCGGCCTCACTTCATGATGTAGAACAGCCTGCATTGTCAGCCAGCCTGTGTAATGTTACCTGCATGACACGTCCGTGATGTCGGGTCTCGGTGACGGGTCATGGCGGCCTCACTTCATGATGTAGAACAGCCTGCATTGTCAGCCAGCCTGTGTAATGTTACCTGCATGACACGTCCGTGATGTCGGGTCTCGGTGACGGGTCATGGCGGCCTCACTTCATGATGTAGAACAGCCTGCATTGTCAGCCAGCCTGTGTAATGTTACCTGCATGACACGTCCGTGATGTCGGGTCGCGGTGACGGGTCATGGCGGCCTCACTTCACGATGTAGAACAGCCTGCATTGTCAGCCAGCCTGTGTAATGTTACCTGCATGACACGTCCGTGATGTCGGGTCTCGGTGACGGGTCATGGCGGCCTCACTTCATGATGTAGAACAGCCTGCATTGTCAGCCAGCCTGTGTAATGTTACCTGCATGACACGTCCGTGATGTCGGGTCGCGGTGACGGGTCATGGCGGCCTCACTTCATGATGTAGAACAGCCTGCATTGTCAGCCAGCCTGTGTAATGTTACCTGCATGACACGTCCGTGATGTCGGGTCTCGGTGACGGGTCATGGCGGCCTCACTTCATGATGTAGAACAGCCTGCATTGTCAGCCAGCCTGTGTAATGTTACCTGCATGACACGTCCGTGATGTCGGGTCTCGGTGACGGGTCATGGCGGCCTCACTTCATGATGTAGAACAGCCTGCATTGTCAGCCTGTGTAATGTTACCTGCATGACACGTCCGTGATGTCGGGTCTCGGTGACGGGTCATGGCGGCCTCACTTCATGATGTAGAACAGCCTGCATTGTCAGCCAGCCTGTGTAATGTTACCTGCATGACACGTCTGTGATGTCGGGTTGCGGTGACGGGTCATGGCGGCCTCACTTCATGATTTAGAACAGCCTGCATTGTCAGCCTGTGTAATGTTACCTGCATGACACGTCCGTGATGTCGGGTCGCGGTGACGGGTCATGGCGGCCTCACTTCACGATGTAGAACAGCCTGCATTGTCAGCCAGCCTGTGTAATGTTATCTGCATGACACGTCCGTGATGTCGGGTCTCGGTGACGGGTCATGGCGGCCTCACTTCATGATTTAGAACAGCCTGCATTGTCAGCCTGTGTAATGTTACCTGCATGACACGTCCGTGATGTCGGGTCTCGGTGACGGGTCATGGTGGGCTCACTTCATGATGTAGAACAGCCTGCATTGTCAGCCAGCCTGTGTAATGTTACCTGCATGACACGTCCGTGATGTCGGGTCTCGGTGACGGGTCATGGCGGCCTCACTTCATGATGTAGAACAGCCTGCATTGTCAGCCAGCCTGTGTAATGTTACCTGCATGACACGTCCGTGATGTCGGGTCTCGGTGACGGGTCATGGCGGCCTCACTTCATGATGTAGAACAGCCTGCATTGTCAGCCAGCCTGTGTAATGTTACCTGCATGACACGTCCGTGATGTCGGGTCTCGGTGACGGGTCATGGCGGCCTCACTTCATGATGTAGAACAGCCTGCATTGTCAGCCAGCCTGTGTAATGTTACCTGCATGACACGTCCGTGATGTCGGGTCGCGGTGACGGGTCATGGCGGCCTCACTTCACGATGTAGAACAGCCTGCATTGTCAGCCAGCCTGTGTAATGTTACCTGCATGACACGTCCGTGATGTCGGGTCTCGGTGACGGGTCATGGCGGCCTCACTTCATGATGTAGAACAGCCTGCATTGTCAGCCAGCCTGTGTAATGTTACCTGCATGACACGTCCGTGATGTCGGGTCGCGGTGACGGGTCATGGCGGCCTCACTTCATGATGTAGAACAGCCTGCATTGTCAGCCAGCCTGTGTAATGTTACCTGCATGACACGTCCGTGATGTCGGGTCTCGGTGACGGGTCATGGCGGCCTCACTTCATGATGTAGAACAGCCTGCATTGTCAGCCAGCCTGTGTAATGTTACCTGCATGACACGTCCGTGATGTCGGGTCTCGGTGACGGGTCATGGCGGCCTCACTTCATGATGTAGAACAGCCTGCATTGTCAGCCTGTGTAATGTTACCTGCATGACACGTCCGTGATGTCGGGTCTCGGTGACGGGTCATGGCGGCCTCACTTCATGATGTAGAACAGCCTGCATTGTCAGCCAGCCTGTGTAATGTTACCTGCATGACACGTCCGTGATGTCGGGTCGCGGTGACGGGTCATGGCGGCCTCACTTCATGATGTAGAACAGCCTGCATTGTCAGCCAGCCTGTGTAATGTTACCTGCATGACACGTCCGTAATGTCGGGTCGCGGTGACGGGTCATGGCGGCCTCACTTCATGATGTAGAACAGCCTGCATTGTCAGCCTGTGTAATGTTACCTGCATGACACGTCCGTGATGTCGGGTCTCAGTATCGGGTCAAAGCGGCCCCGCTGCTGGTGCCAGGCGCCGGCCCGCGCGAACCACTTCACGAACATCTCTAAGATGTCGCAGACGTTCGGAGACGCGGGCAGACGCGCCAGTTTCCCGCGCTTTACCACCAGGTGGTAGTCATAAGTGAGCCGGTCCCTGATAGAAAGATATGTAAATCCTGGTAAGTATTATGCATTAAAATCCAAAAATATGCTTAGAAGTAAAGAAATAGTACTTAATTTACGGTTTGCCAGTATAAAGGAAAAAGTACTACAACGCAAACATGTGTGAAAGCAAAGTTATAAAGTGTAAAAAATACAAAACCAGCTATGTCGCTAATATTTTCTTTCTTCATGCATAACACACGTTGAAAAGAAACATGATATTCGAAGGTGCCACTATAAAATCGATATAATTGACATAACCTTGATGATCGCGACCATAGCCGCAGTTAGTATTGATGAATAATATACAACACTGTCGACGGCGCTAAATTGCTATTTCGAATCGAAGAACATTACGGTCCTATCATTATCATCAAATTTGTAGGTCACTAGGTACCTCCTCAGATCAGTCCTCATAATTCATACTCAGAATCTGTTGAAATCAGGGTTTGTCAGGTAAATGCAATCTTGTTTCCTGAAACTGAGCTAGAACGAAGGCCACGTTAACGATTGTTACCTGAGCGATACGGGCAGGAAGATCTGCGCCCGGCCGGCGGGAGCCACGGGAGGAGGATCATCCGATTCATGTCCCGAAGAGGTATCCGCGTCGACGATCTCTTCCTCTGCGAACGAAAATCAACAGGTCTAATATTTGTAAGGCCCTGGTGAGGCGTTACCTCAAAGATAAGTCGTCAACAACAACAATGTGCGTGCCAAATAAAACTTGAGATGTAACTTACAACTAAAGGGTCTTTCATTAAGGGTAGGTAGATGTTGAAATGGAATAAACAAAGTTGTATGTGAGATATGAACAAAATTCTCTTTTTATTTGAAAGGCTTAATTATGCCAATTTATTTGGTATGTGACATGGTTTGGCAATACGCAAGACTTATCACAGTGGCATGGACACGAAGAGCCGAAATCCCATTATTTTTTACAATTACGGCAAGTTTATGTCGATTTAACAAAAAGATATAAGCTTTGTGGACTTTGAAAAGGCAATGGTTGATGTCGGCCTGACCTGTAGACTTAGGACTTTAGGAATTTGAATCAGACAAAGTCTAGCGGACTAAAATTAAAAATATTTTTTATCACCTTTGCAAGAATTTTGCAGTGATTGAAACAGGGCCTCTAAAATTCATTCCCCTGTAAAAAACTACGGCAAATTTTGAAACATTGTCATATACCAAACAAATTTGCTTGATTACACCTTTCAGATTAAAAAGAATTTAGTTAATATCTCACATGCTGACCTTCCATGCTGGCCTGGGAGCGAGAGAAAAACATAGAATGTGCCAGCTGCATTTCCTCCCAAACATGCTGTAAAAACCAGTTAAGGGATCCGAGGGTTTCAGTATATTGTAATTTAGGCGATGGGCTGACAACCTGTCACTATAGCAATATACTTACAAATCTATCTTAAATAACCCTCAAAACTTTGTCAGACGTGGCGGACGACCTTTGTTTGGGTCGTTTACGCTCTGCCTACCCCATTAGGGATAAAGGCGTGATTATATGTATGTATGTTAATATCTCACATACAGCTTGTTTTATTCCATTTCAACTTCTACCTACCCTTAATGAAAGACCCTTTATATACTTCGCTGAAAATTTAAATATTATACGACTATGGTTAAAAAATAATTAATTAATAGGGCAATTATTATACCGACTTTACCTTGAATAGTAACGGGGACCACTTGAATTTTAGATGGAGAAAGAATATTATGTCTTCTCGGCATTGTGAATAACAACTTGCCTTCAAAGTGGCCAGCGTCAGACTGAAATGTTATGCAATATGCGATGTATAGCCAGCACCCCGCCTGCAGCCCTTGCACGGGAAACTAAAATCAATACAAGACCTCAATTCTATTTATAGAATCAGAGCGCTGCGCCGCTGTCAGACATTCGGATACGAACAGGTAATTCCTAATAGCAAATGTTTGTTTTAAACGAATCGTTTAAGAGAAATAAGCTCTCAGGAAAATTCAATAAAATATACGTCTAAGAAATTATTTCATGGCCTGCTTTAAACATATCCTAGTTCATAAAATAAGTATGCTAAAAACATCTGGAAGTCATCTAGTAAATTTGATATTCTTTCTAAACTATTGTTTAAGCTTTCACGGTTCCTTCGGGAAAATATCGGTATTATGATTATCTAAAATTGCAACATAGCTTTTAATTATCCGACTCGTAGTTTTTATGGAATTGCGTTCTTCGCACATTTTTGACGCGGCCAGACGTAACCGCCACGCCGTAGTGCGCGCTAATTTAAACGATATTATAAGGCATTACGGGCAATGGTTGCATATCTTGATATCTACCTGTCATCTGACGTTGGGATACATACACCTTATGTTGTGAATAAGACGGGGCAAGATGACGTAAACTTAGTTTAGTCCATGTGAGAGTTATACACAGTGTTTTTAAAAGATCAATAAAAGCTCTAATGAGATCGCAATTGTTTGTTAGAGATGGCCGGTGTTATTGCTCGTAAAATTTACCGGTATCTCTATTATGTGTACAAGTAAATTGAATATAATAAATTTAAAAAGTAGAAAGATGACAACAATGAGTTTTACGTTTGTGTTTGGGTAGATAACAATTTCGTGTACTTATAATCGCGATTGACCTGTTTTCTGAACGAGATCACGTACCTATCGTGTATTCATTTCAAATGAAACGCGCAATACGATAGATTTTATCAGGTAAAACTTAAAGGACGGGAGATAATTGTTAAAGGAGATTCATTGTGCTGCGGAAATATTTATAAAAATACGTGTGGCTTCTTCGGGTTGCGCTTCTATGAGCTCACAAAGATCTTGGTATTGTCAGATGCTACTTATTCTTCAGCTGATATTAGAAGAAACTTACCGTGCTTCTGATAGTCAAAGCTCAAGCTGCTGCTACTGCTGCTGCTGTTATAGAGGAGACCGCCTGTGATACGCTAATATTGTTATATATCAGGGGTGGCCAAAACTCTGTATGTTTCCGGTCTACATTTCACATCACCATCTCTTTGGGCTCTACCCACCGTAATTTTTTTCTAATTAGAATAAAGAGCCAAAAACCATGATAATATGGGTTGTATAAGAGGAATATGTCAGCAGCTACCGAATTTGTTGCGGGGGTTGATGTCTGGGCCACCCCTGTTACATGTTCTGTGGCGTGCCACAACTACTGACCGTGGGGCTGCGAGCTGTTGCTACTCCCGTCATCGCTGAACTCGTTCCGCGGCCTCTTGCCCGCCACGGATCCAGCTGCCATACTACTACTGCCGCTGCCTTTCTTCCGCTCACGTCGGTATAAGTATGCGCCTCTGAAATTATTATTCAGTTTATAACCTGCCTTAAAGGAAGGTGTACGCATATGTAAAAAGGAAGTTTTCCCATGTTTGTCCTATTCTGATAATTTTTATCAAAACTTTATAATTTATGAAGCTATTAGATTATATCTTACAGCTGTAGTTGTGACTTTTCAGCCAAGTCTCTTTGAAGTTGTCTATTCTCTTCAGTATCTTTGAGCACAAAGTCTTCACTGACACAGCGGTCCCAAGATGAGTTCCAACCCTGGAAGTGGATCAAGTATTCTACCGTACGTCGGCCACGCTTGTCCTTGCTTTCAATTACTTCTAAAACCTGTGAAGACAGAAACATTTGTCAGTTTTTAAATTTTTTGCGGGACCCTGTCCCTTACACCTGGTATGTTCTTGCCTATTTTTTTTAAAAACAGAAATATACAATATTTCAACTGAAATTTTATGTAATACACGAGCGACCTCCACAAGCTAACCCCAGCAGTAAAGGACTGGCTTCAACAAACGGACAATTTTTTTAAAATAAATTCAAAGAAATTCTCAAACAATTTAATTTTTCTACTGAAACATGATTTCAGTGGAGAATCGAGCTTTAAAAAGTACAAGAATTCTTTCATATGGCACCAGGGGATAATTTTAGGGTGCTGAATATGAATCTGCTTACAAAATTTCGTGACTACATTAAAAAAAAAAATTGTTTTATTTTGTAAGAGAATTTAAAAAAAATGTTCTGTGATCCATGTGATGTGTTTGGTACCCAAAAAAAATATTGTTTTGAGCTGATTCTAAAATTATATCACATATTCACCTTTGTTTCCATCGTTAACACTCTGCCTACCCCATTAGGGATAAAGGCGATTATATATATGTATTACATATCAGTACAAATTTAAAATAAAATAATTTTCAAAACATATCAAGTTTGGGCTGCTCCATATACAATATGGTTTAATATTTTAATTGTGAATTATACTTTGAATGATACATAATATCCTCATATGCATCTCTAAAGAACCAATTTGGAAAATATTTACATTAACACACACAATAGGTTTTAAACAAAATAAAAACAATCTTTTCTTTCATGTTGTGTCATGAAATTTTGTTAGCAAAGGTCAGATTTAGATTAAGCACCCAAAATCAATTAGAAAACAAAATAACCTAACCAACTGTAGTCTTTTCTAAATATTAAGGCTCCAAATAACAAAAAGAAGAAAATTACATGTGAAACTGCATGCAATGGACCGCTTCACCACAACTGACATTTGGTTAATCAAAACATGGCTGCCATAAGTAATTTATCATACAAAATATCAGATTTTCAAAAAATCATAACACTAAACTATTAATTTCCTTAAACTAAAATTTTACAGGGAGGTTCCCTAGACTATTCCCAAAAACATCTAGGAGCCCTCACTCAATGTCATATGAGCCTATTTTGCACTTAGTATCTGCTATTGCAAATGATTGGTCTATTTGTCTGAATGTCTATACATAGATATCTATTTGCTTGCACGCAGGTCACCTATCAAGAGAGTGAATTTAATATATCCAGTTTTTCTTTCCTCCTCCAACCTTTGTTTAGGTCGTTTACGCTCTGCTTACCCCATTAGGGGTGTTTATATGTATGTATGTATGTGTGAAGGAGACATGGGAATCAATTACAGATATAACATACACCTACAGGACACTGTAGCATATATTTGCATTGATATAGTTAAGTAGATCTGTCTGTGTATAAATTCTGAAGTAGCATTAATATTGTTTATTGTACAAAATCATGTTAAAATCAGACTGAAAGACTGTAAAGGTTATAATTATTTAGTAACTATAAAAGGCAGCAAATCGGAGATGGTTATTGTTGTGTAGTTAAGGGTTGCATTAATAAAATAGGTAAAGCTGCTTAAGTGGCACTGACTGACCTTTGAATCGTATAGTACTTTAGCCTTTGTGGGGTCAGGCTCGTAGCATAGAACGCGTTCTCCTTCACTAAATTTATATCGCACACCGCGCGTTGAGACCATTTTCTTGGTATCCACTATCACTCACCACCAATCAATAACTCTATAATTAAACTGCGTCTATATAAAAAGAAAGATATACGTATCAGTATTACGCCGGGCAATGTTAGCGGTAGGTATCGATTTTCTGATGTTAGACAAAGAAAAAAAACAAATTTAACCTTGAGATTTAAAAGAAACAAATTTAAACTTGGTTATTTATTATTACGGAATGGTCGAGAAAACTTGATGAATTATACTAATACTACTTTTATGCTCAATTTATACCAAAAATCTTCTTTGTTTGGCCTGGGCGCGCCGAATGCACAGAACACGCAGTGTTGCCAAGTCTTTTTAGTATGAAATCGCCGAAAAGTCAATTTCAAGTCGCCTAAAATTCGCCCAAGGTAGCCTAGAATCGCCTAAAATAATTTACGAATAGTCTAAATAGCAATCATTTTAAATGCTTGAGACCTATCCCTTAAGACTCTATTTAGTACAGATGTTATTTAAATAATTTGATTCGATCTCAAAATCTTGAGTTAAAGAGGGTGGATCATGGGTGCTTGGTAGAAATTTCCAACGATTATAAAGAAAATCTATGTGTTTTGACCCATTTTGTTCGTATTCGTACCCTATATCGACGGTCCCTACGTAAAACAACGTAACTGTTTTTTCCAAATTTTACAGGAGAGCACTTTAAAGGTCCAAGTAATAATATCTCTGGTTCTATAAGTCACATAGTTATGAAATTTTGCACATAGTTTTAAATTATTGTTATTTATAAGAATAACAGACAATTACACAAGAATATTTTTGTATTTGTGTATAATCAGGCACATACTTACATGTACGTCGGAACCATTCCTATTATGGATAGCTTAACTGGTACTTTGGGTTTTTTACGTGGGTGTCACAACGATGATGAAAGATGCATCTGTTACATATAAAGTTCGACGTGGGGAGTATAGGACACATACGGGATTGTTCATTTGTATCAGTGGGGTAAATGCTAAAATAAAAATGTTGATTCAACTCTTTATTTTTAATATGTAATCAAATCAGTACAATTTAACATATAATTATTTTCCTTTTATTGATAACTAGGGACCCACCCCGGCTTCGCACGGAAATTATCAGTTTTTCTCTGCTATATTATGCATGTTTTATACATATAAACCTTCCTCTTGAATCACTCTATCCATTAAAAGGAACCGCATCAAAATCCGTTGCGTAGTTTTAAAGATATATTTACATAGGGATATAGGGACAGAGAAAGCGACTTTGTTTTATACTATGTAGTGATCAGGCTCACGTTTTCATCGAGATGAACAGATAAACAACTGTTTTTTTTGTATATATAGTAGGAAAAACAAAACAACCCAATCATACAGAACACAGAAAAAACTTCTAAAATTTTGCACCTCAACATTGCCGATGATTTTAACTGTTAGAAGTTTAAACAATCTTAAAAAGTGTACTAAAAAAGATCATTTGATTATGAGATTTTTTTTTTATTGATAATCATCCTTAAGTTACTTTCTAGAGATCAGTTGCTTTTGCTTATAATATAACTAGCGACACGCCCCGGCTTCGCACGGACATTATCAGTGATTCTCTACTATATTATGCATGTAGTATACATATAAACCTTCCTCTTGAATTACTCTACTCATTAAATATTCATTAAAAGAAACCGCATCAAAATCTGTTGTTTAGTTTTAAAGATTTATGCATACATAGGGATAAGGACAGAGAAAGCGACTTTGATTTATACTATGTAGTGACAACCTAATCATTCAAAACAGAAAAGAACTTCTGAAATTATGCTCCTCACTCAACATTGCAAATCATTAAAACTGAAAGAGAACGTTATAAAATCTCAAAATGGTCACCAAAAAATGATATTGTATGAAGAAATAATACATAATTAGAACATACTCGTTTTATGAAGAATGATATGATAACTTATAAAAAGATTTCAAAATGAAAGGTTTTCTAAATACAGATTTCAAAATTTCTCTAACACGTGAATAGTTGATATTATAAATAGATTCTGGCACTTAACAACTACTAAGGAACTTTAATCAATGATTAGAAATAAGAAAGTTTTTACCCGCGTATTATTAAAAATTTCACGAGTGTTTATACAAAATAGCTCTCGCATGTCATGTATTCAAAAAAATCCTTTCAAAGAGCAGCTTTGGGGTGGACTACAGTCTTTTCAGGAATTAATTCTGGTGGTGGCTGGTGAATTTCAGCTACGGCTATACTCGTTGTTACGAGGTTCATGTCAGGTTGTTTACTTTTGGCAGATTGTGCTAAAAACAAAGAACTTATCATAAATAGTGTGTAAAAAGTAAGTAGGATATTTATTTATGTAGGTGTAATTTTGTAAGTAGACTAATGCAATTTTATTATCATGAGGCTGGGTTTAACATATATTGTATTTTAAAATTTCCCCTACGAAAAACTGCTTTGGGGTGGACAGTATTGTTTCAATGAAACCTTACGCTGGGATACCAAATTAAGACTACATTTGTAGTCCATATTGCTATTTGGTTTTCATCATGCTGTTTATCTTTTAAATCCTTAGCAGTTGGTACTTGAATCAAAATCAGACAGTGTTAGTATGCAATTCGTTTTAAATCATAGAAACAAGTAGTAGTTAAAATAATAAAACCTGTTACTTTAGCAAATACTCATGTACTTTCTAGAATTACCCTTAAAAAATTCTTAGATGTGGCGATAATGCATTTTGTTACATAGTTAATGCTCTACCTATCCCGTAAAGAAGTAAGGTGTGGCTATTTATTTATGTACATTTATAACGTAAAATAACTTATATGAAAGTTACGTATTAAAATTTTACAGCATTTCCGTAGTAAAATTACGTAAATGGTAGTATTCACATTTCGATACATATTATTATTGTTGTTTCTAGGCATGATTTCGTAAGTTAACTTGGCATTTGGGCCACAAAACATAAAGGGGCCGTCACTAAAAGCGGCGCGATCACAAATGGCACCTAAGTACCAGTTAGGGGGAGGTCAGGTCAGGAGTACCCTAAACCGACGAGCGTGCATGAAAAGATTGATGAATGTAGATGAAGCGAAAGAAGTTTGCAAGGATCGTAGCAAATGGAAGGATGTGATCTCTGCCTACCCCTCCGGGAAAGAGGCGTGACGTTATGTATGTATGTATGTAGGGGGAGGGTAGCTGGGGCCGAGCTAATTTGACGTAATTTAACATAATTACCACTGATGTTATTTTACGTTGGAGTTTGTAGTTAAGGGAAATGTTTATTGTCCATTTTCAGCTGAATTAAAATGTTTCAGTCCTTATTGTTTTAGCCAAACGAAAGAATGTGATGAACCGGTGGTCTCTAAATAAAAAAGTGCAAATGACTTATGTGGTACTTAAGTCGTTGTACGTAGGGATCGTCGATATGATGAAAATATCCTACTTCTCCTAATTATTTTTGAAGTAGCCTAATATCGCCTCATATTTTTTCGAGATAGCTTAAATTGCGACCAGTCGCAAATCGCAATTTTTGGTCGCCACAGCACCCTCCGAGATAGCATAAATGGCGATAAATCACCGCGCTTGGCAGCACTGCAGAATACTAATGGCGACCACAGATTACTATACAGGATGTTAGGCAGAACGTTGAACATACGCAAATGGTGGACGCATGTGCTACTTACAGCCCAAATTATTTGACCTTGGCCCCATGGTTTTTTTTATATATATTTTTTGTATTTTTTCGAATTTCGCCACTTTCATGACTTTGAAGGCGATTTTTTTTACAACTAGTAAAACAGGCTACATTTTGTTTTTTTTTTATTTTGAATATTATCGGATTCTCATGTAATTATCGCTTAACGCAGATGTAACCTAGAAAAAAGTTATGGGTCCTCAAAGGTACAGAAAAATGTTTGAAAATCTTAAAGCTTAATTTAAACTTTAATTAAAAAAAAAACTAAAAGAGATTGAGGAATTTCAATTCTAGCAAAATATCCCAAATGTGTAACCTTTCTCACGATATGTAATTTGTTTTATTTGAAAAACAATTTCAAGAGATATTAATTTTTTTATAAAGTAGGTGAATTTTGACAAAACTCTAACTATGCGGAAAGTGAAATGTTTTGCAAAATTTAATACTGTTGAGTTGGTAATAAAGTTATTTGTTCAACTAGAGAGCAAACTATCACGAGCGACGCTAGTGATTCAAAAATAGTATCCTGAGCTCAACGAAGGATTCAAAGCACGAGATGTAAATGAATTTGCTCTCGTGTGATACATACAACTTTTCCCACTTCCAGTGAGAAAATATTGTTTATTTTTTAAGTTGCGTTTCGGAATTGCAACAACACCTAAAAAAATATTATTCTAAAATTAATAGTAAATGTTATTTATTTTATAGTTTTTAGTATAATATGTATATAGTATAGTATGTAGTATTACAGACAACATTATTATCTATTTTTTTTTAAATAACAAAAAAAAACGTAACAATAAAGTCGTCACAAAATAAAATTTTTAGGCTAAAATAATTTTCGAAACGCACCCCCTAAATTTAATTTTTAGGCTGCTTTTCGCTTTCCCTTATGTCATGGGAGAAAAAAAAATTGGTTGCTATTTATGTCAAAATATGACTTTAAACCGTATCCCATCCATTGCCTCATTCTAAATAATTAAAAAGCTACTTTGTCTCTCTTAAGAATAAAAAGGCATTTTACTCACGGAATTTAGGCGCGAAATGTATTCTTTTCGAGGTGGAAGTGGGAAAAATAAATGATCGATGGAAAATAAGTCAATTCTTAAACTTAGTACGAGGAAAACACCACAGGTGTGGTAATGAAACAGATTACATTATTTAAATAAATTTTATTAACAATTACAACAATTGTTCAAATTGACGTCCTTCGACTTCGATACAAACGCGACATCATCGCCTAATTTCAACAGTTGTTGTTCGCAGCTGCATCTCCTGCTTCATAACCTCGAACCCTGCATTAATGCGATTTATCAAGTCTTCGGGGTTTTCCACTTCTGTGACATACACGAGCTCTTTTGCTCTTCCCCACACGTAAAAATCAAGCGGAGTAATGTCGGGTGATCGCGCAGGCCAGGGTATGGGTCCACCCCTGCCAATCCACGAATTAGCCAGACTCCAGTGTGCTGGGCGTGTTGGAAAACAATACGCCTGTCTTCTTGGAATACTTCTTCTAACAATTGTGGTAAATCATCCCTTAAAAATTCCAAATAGTTGTTCCCATTGATGTGGTCGGGCAAATAATGAGGCCCTAATAGTTGATTGCCTATCAACCCTGCCCAGACATTAACACTGAATCTTCTTTGGAAGCCCCATGGTGTTTATTTTTCAAATTCGAACAAAAAATATATATTTAAAAAAAAACCATTAGGTCAAGGTCAAATAATTTGAGCTGAGTAAGTAGCACATGGCCCCACCCATCCACCATTTGCGTATGTTCAACGTTCTGCCTAACACCCTGTATATGTAGACTAGCTAATGGCGACGACGACGCTAGTGACTACCTACTTACTCAGAAGGGCGCCGATCGATCTCGCGCACATCACTGAGTGCGCAACTCCCTAGTACATTTGTTTTTTCATCTGTGGTGCAACTGCGCACATCTCGCAGTATTTACCAGTGTTGCCAAGTCTCTTTAGAATGAAATCGCCAAGAAGTCAGTTTCAAGTCGCCTAATAGGGGTAATAGTAGATAAACGTTCCGAAAAATAATTCAAAATTAAGCTTTTTCTAAATAATGAAATGTATTTGTTTGAATAAAAACAACAAGTTGCTGGCCACATTTGTGTGAATAAAAAATAAAGAAACGACTCACTGAAAAACTTTAAGCTGCGTATAAATAATACGTAACTTACTGTCGGAAATACTATTCCAGCTTAATTTCTATTTAACCGATAATTATGATTCTTCATTTTATTCATTTATCTCATTCATCAAAAAACTTAAAGTCTCAAAAAATTAGTTCGTAACGTATTGACGGAAGGAAATACTTATATTCCAAATTAATTTTCATTTTACCAAAAATATTGATACATCATTTTATTCATTATTCACATGATAAAAAACATCTACTTTCGCGGCACGGTCACCGATCCATCCTAACCTAACCTACTCAGTCGGGTCTATGGTAGGATGTAATTTTTTAATTCAATTTTGTTTTAATCAAATTTGTTGTCCGACTATAATTTTTTGATAATTTTTCGGATTCTCATAGAAATTTAGAGTCAAAATATATATTTTATAACCAGAAATAGAAATTAAATGAATAAGATGACGATTGAAGATGACGATTAGTACCAGTTCGGGCAGTAAAGTTAGAATATTCGTTGGAACTTTAGAATTTCGTTCATAATTTTTTTATTTGGGAAAGGTTGTGTTTGTTAACTAATTATGTAATTATTAGTCAGTACGTTTTGTGTTTATTAGCTGGTGATTCATTTAAACGCATCTTAGTGAGAATAACAATCAGACACATTTTGCTGGAGATTAATTTGTTGTTCGGAGCCTTTATTATTATCCGCCTAAAATTCGCCCGAAGTGAAGTACCGTAAAATCGCCTAAATAATTTACGAATAGTCTAAATAGGTTGCAATTTAAATGCTTGAAACCTATCATTTAAGACTCTTTTTAGTAGGGATGTTATTTAAATAATATGGTTCGATCTCAAAATCTTGAGTCAAAAAGGGTGGATCATGGGTGGATGGTAGAAATATGGTTTCTGAACGAACCCAAAGAAACTATGTTTTATTTTTAAGTTTTCTCTTAGGCTGATGGTCTTGTGCCAAGCCATGATAAAAAAAACAACTGTCAATGTCAAACTAATCATGGTGCACGGGCAAATTTCTTTGAATACATTGGCAGCGTTCGCACTATCAGTATTAGCGCACGATATTTGGATTACGATCCGAATATCATGAAATTACTGATGGATCACAGTATCATCAGTAATACTGTTGGTTTTTGTGATCCTGAGAACCAGGGGGCGTGGCATCAAATAACAATAATCATATAAATTATTGATTAAGACAACGAATCATTGAAATCCAACTTGTATGATCTACCTACTTTCTGGTTGATTTTAGTGTCAGCTAATTATTTTTGTTAGATATTTTTCTGCGCCAAAATATACCCATATGTATGATTACTGGTTATACGAAACGAAACGTTAACTGTAGGTATACAAAATTTCATCCATATCCATTCAGCAGTTTAAGTTACAGACTAGATAACGACTAGTGTAAATACAGGGTTTCAGTAAATTGCAATTTAGGCGATGGGCTGACAACCTGTCACTACAGCAATATACAATACAATACAAAATTCTTTATTGCACAAAGAAACACATACAACAGAAATAAAAAGGAACAAACGTGACAATACAATAGGTATAGGCGGCCTTATTGCAATATACCTAGAAATCTATCCTAAATAACCCTCAAAACTTTGGCACTTGTTTCAGGTCATTTACGCTCTACCTACCCTATTAGGAGATTTGTACGGGGTGTAAGGGACAGCGTCCCGCAAACTGATAGGGGTTGCTCAGTCAGAAGGATATCAAAGCCAACACAGTTGCTGAAGTCTAATAGACAACGGCAAGTTTAATATTATCCATAGCGTGACGGCTACCATCAGTAACATTCAATCATTATATACTCCGCAGGAAGTTACCCACCGATACCCTGCACGTGTTTGGTGCCAAACAAACAACCAAACACTGGCTGCTGTACTTGCCTTCCTAAAGGTCTCACAGCACAGAAAAAATCATGTCGATATCAAAACTATCAGTAAATCAAAACAGTCCTTTTCAGGGCTACCTAACAAAGGATATTGGAATATCTGTCCGTATAATTCAGCTCAACATTGAAGGAATAAGAAGAGCAAAATGTGAATATCTCCAGAGGTTACTTAAAGACCAAAAAGTTATTATTATAGTATTTATAGTACCTATATTTATTATAATATTAGTCTGCAAGAGACCCACACCAAAGACGACCGGGATATTGAGAGAAGGGGGACACATTCCAGGCTCCAAACTACTGAAGCACTCCATCACCCGAAGAGCGCTATTGCCACGTACTGCAGGGAGAACCTTAATGATGCCAGCGTTACAGACTACAATGACTGCGTTAATAATTTCATTATTATAGTGCAGGTTGGTGACCTACTAGTGAAAAATATATACAAACCACCTTTGGCAACCTGGACCAACAGCGGCCCCATGGTCTTGGACCACCCTGCTGCCTATACCGGTGACTTCAACAGCCACCATACCAGCTGGCGTTGTAACAGCGACGATGAAAATGGGATTACCTTGGCACAATGGGCAGAGGGAAACAACATACATCTGGTGTTCAACGCTAAAGACAAAGGATCATTTCGTTTAGCACGTTGGCTAATTGACTACAACCCGGACCTCACATTTGTGACACAGAATTCCACTGCGCAAATTCTCCCAATAAACAGAAAAGTTCTTAACGATTTTCCTAATAGTCAGCATCGACCTATACTCGTAGAGACAAAGCTTTATAAACCCGAACCTCATTGCAAATAAGATATTGGAAACATCAAGAGCAAAACGTGACCCTGTGCATACCAAGCGAGTTAAAAGAGAGTTCACCGAACTTAAGGCTTCACTATCACCAGAGACCACATACCATCTGCCTTGAAAACCCTCTCACAATTAATGAAGTAGCAAAGGGCATTAAATATCATAAAACAGGCAAGCAGCGGGCGTAGACGGACAACGAGTTTCTAAAAAATGCTGGCCCTAGAACAGTACGCTGGCTGGCATAACTCTTCAGCAACATACTGGCTACAAACGCTTTACTGAAGGTCTTCAAACAAACGAAGATCATAGCCCTTCTGAAACCTGGCAAAGAAGACTCCGAAGCATCAAACTATCGCCCAATAGCTCTGTTAAGAAGTTGCTACAAGCTGTTGGAGAAGCTTCTCACTTATCGAATAAACCCTTTGATAAAAGTAACACTCCCCGTTGAACAAGATTTGACACAGTCTGGAGGCAGGCTTGCTCCATAAGCTATTAGGCGTAATCCGGAACAATAACGTCGTACAGTTGATATCCAATATATTAACGTCACTTCACTTCACAGTCGTCACTTCAGAGTCCACCTCGGAAGCAGAGCAAGTACACCCAGGAAGCTTAACAATGGCCCACCTCAGGGCTCTGTACTTGCTCCAACGCTCTTCAATCTCTACACTAACGACCTTCTATAGACAACTTCAAGGTTGTTTGCCTACGCGGATGACATTGCTCTGATTGCCCAACACACAGATTTCGGGGAGGTGGAGAAAGAGGACCACAGAGGACTTGAAACTGCTAAACAGCTACTTCAAAAACTGGAGACTCACTCCTAGCCCCAATAAAACGGAGGTCTGCTGCTTGCACCTTCTCAACCAGCTAGGAAAAAGGGAGTTGCAGGTGAAATTTAACGATGTCCACTTAAGACATAACCCTCATCCAACGTACTTGGGCGTCACCTTAGACCGGAGCCTTATTTACAAGGTCCATCTGACGAAGCTTTTCCATAAGTTGCAAACACGCAAGAACTTACTCGTACTATTGAAAATGGCAGGCACGAGCTGGGGAGCGAAGGCCGACGTGCTCCGTACGAGTGCACTGGCCCTCGTCTAAAAAATAAGAATAAGAATTCGTTTATTGCCATAACATAAAGTACATACAACATTAAAAAGAAAGACAAAACATAAATTATGGCAAAAGGCACTCCACGGCTAAATACTGCGCCCCTGTGTGAATGCAAAGTGCTCATGTTTCCGCCGTTGACACCGAGCTTAATAAGAGTATGAGGTGTATTTCCGGTACGATAACATCTACCCCGGCGCCTTGGCTCCCAGTGCTCTGCAATATTGCTCCACCGGATCTTCACAGAAAGGACGCTCTTCTTAAGGAGACTTTGAAAATAACGGCTTCTCCAAATCTACCTGTATAGCATGAGTTTATTCAGTGTTAACCGCAGAGACTTAAATCGCGCCGGCCATTAACTTACTCGGTAACCAACTCAGGCAGGGTGACTTCTGTATTAAAAAAGAGTGGGCACGCTTATGGAGACCAGACGTGAATGCCAGTTTTGGAGCCACCTGGCGAAAAGCTGCGCTGTACCGCCACCGCTGTGGCTGG
Organism: Scrobipalpa costella; assembly: GCA_949820665.1. Taxonomy (NCBI): domain Eukaryota; kingdom Metazoa; phylum Arthropoda; class Insecta; order Lepidoptera; family Gelechiidae; genus Scrobipalpa; species Scrobipalpa costella. The sequence continues at coordinate 10,561,699 of OX463295.1, read as the reverse complement.
ACCACCTCCCCCGCTTGTGATTGCGGTGTTTAAGTGCAGTCAGCTAACCACTTACTTAAAAACTGTCCTCTTCGAAAATATCCTGGGAAACTGCATGATGTAATAAATGTTTCAAATGACGCAACTGATTGGTTGAGAAGCCTCGATCTAAAATTATGAACTTGACATGCTTCATATTTGCCATACGAATAAATAAATAAAATTCATTATGTGGCACAACAATACTTCGTACGACACACTGTTTTCGAAATGTAAGCGAATAACCAAAAAATCCGGAAACTTTGCCTCCCCCTATCAGGTCAGGACTCTTAGTGTGTTTATCTCCTGACTAGTTCAAACAAATAACCGAAGTCAACGTTCGAAAAGTTCCTGCTTCCAACTTTTCCGGCTTAATTCTCCTCATGAGCATTCATTTACTAATCTAAGAAAAAAATATTAAAGACAGGTAAATCGTTTTAAAAGTCCTGGGAAATATTTCCATTGTTTCCAGACACGTTGGAAATTTACCGGGAATACCCCAGAAACAAATACTGGCAAAAAATATATTTGGTAAAATGGTAAATTGTTAATATGAACAACCCAACGGACAATATTAAGCTGCTTGAAAACCATGGGCAAAACAAAGCTGATAAATTGAAATTAGAATTTTCCTAGCCCTAAAACACACATGCATGGATTTCGAATTATGAATTACTAGCGGACCCGGCAGACTCCGCCCAGCCCGGAAATGCAACGCCACATTGAGTAAGATATCGTCCCTCACTTCCCTCTCCCTCCCGACCCTCACTTCCCTCTTCAAAGTCAGTTGAAAACCTTCTTAAATGACCGACGCATGTTGTTCTTAGATCTGTATATTGCTATAGTTACAGGTTGTCAGCCCATCGCCTAAATTACAATTCTGAAACCCTCGAAACCCTTAGCTGATTTTTACAGCATGCCCGGGAGAATATGCAGTTGGCACATTCTTTGTTTTTCTATCACGACCTGTCCAGCATGGAAGAAGACTTCATGGAAATTAAGTGTGCTATTTCATAATTATTACCAAATTTTTCGGTTATTAAAATGGACATAGTTTTTGACCCACTTACGACATTAACGTATCTATTTTATTTATAATTTGTAATAATATATCCAAATCATTGGCTATTTACTACCTCTTTTCAAAAAAAGTCACCAATAGTTATAAAATTATAAACTGTATCCTGTTTATTCTTTGCAGTGTTTTTAGTAAACCCCGCTCGTGAAGAGGACTAATTATTTTGTATGGAGGATTCCCAATGACTAAGAATTCCCGACTTGGATTGATAAAAAAAATATAATTTGAACTGGGCCACCGACTCAGGGAGAGCGGTCTAGACCCCCGCTCCGGGTCTCTTCTGGCCCAAAGGCTGTCCATCGCAATTCAAAGCGGAAACGCATCGAGTGTGATGGGCACCTTTGTGCCGGGGGCGACACGGGACATGTTGATTGAGTGACCTACCCCTTTAGTTTTAATTTTGATTTTATTAAGTTTTTGTATACTCATAACAATAAAATGTTACAAGTGTACGTATATTGCCAGCGAGTAAATAATACATTAAACTATACCGGGTGTAAGGGACAGCGCTCCGCAAACTGATAAGATTTCCTCAGTCAACGAAACTGAACAACTTTCACAAGGAAATTCGTTCGGAGATGAACAAAATAATTGTCCTTCCCTTACAAAATGACAGATGGTCAGATGGTCGATCAGAGAATTTGTACGGAAAAGCAATTTATTTTCTTCACTTCCTGAAAAAAATTACCTGCTGATAGTTGTTCAGATTCGTTGACTGAGCATCCTGAGCAACCCCTATCAGTTTCTCTGTCTCTTACACCCCGTATAGATAGACACTATATCGTAGTATACGAGGGCAGAATGATAAGTGAGGTAAAAATCGATTCCCCGATAAAAAAAAACTATAATTGCATAGAACTTCCTTGTACACAATTCTATTGGAGGACAAAATAAAAAAATCAGCCTCTAACGCCAGTTTTCTTTTTACATCCATTAAACCAATCCAATTGAACGCATTTCTGTTAACGTGGCGAACAGTGAATTTTGAGTGTTCATTCTACGTATATTTTTGCGCAAAAATTCTATTACGGAAATGAAATAATGACTTGTAGTAAGTATATAAAAGGGATCAGGTTGCTTCGATTTAAATGATTCTTAAGTGGATTATAAATTTCCGATGTGGTCATACAAGCATAAGTGATGAGGGTCGTCCAGGATGGCCAATTAAGGCCCCTTCTCCAGAGATGATGGTTAAAATCCTTGACACAGTATTAAACGGCCGAAAATTTAAATTAAATGAGGTAGTTGAATTAGTAGGAATCTCAGACGAACGTATGCGCAATATTTAAAATCAAAATTTAATTATGAAATAGCCATCCACGTAATGGCTGCCGCGTTTGCTGACTTTGCGAGTGACACCTGCGCAGTTGGAATGGCCAAATTCCGTAAGTTGCGCTACGACTTGCTTTCTCAATCGCCATTATTTAAAAGACTAAGCCCCTTGCGTCTATTTTCTGTTCCTTGATTTTTAAAATTTGCTTAATGGAAAACGATCTGGCTAAAATGAAGAGATCTGAAGAATGGTTAGCCTAAGTCGTATTTTATTGAAGGTATCAAAAAGCTAGAGAATCTGGATAAAGGGAATTGGATTATAAGGATATGGTGTTCAAACATAAATAATAATAGATTAAAAAAACACACGCCTTTTTTAATTTTTTACCGGACTTATCACTCTACCCTCGTACGTATCGTATCGTGTATACCAAAGTAGTGTAATAGGCACTTTTCACATAGTTATAGATTAAAATATCGCGCGAGGACAAATTTTGATATCGAATTGATATATTTTTTAAAATTTTCACCCAACATCTCCCGCCGCGATCAAAAGCAACCTTTAGTTCACTGACAGCTTAGTGACGAGATGACTAATTGTTAGCCTATCGAAACCATCAGTGCCCTTTAGATACCTTCCTACAGCCCTTTTCTGCACTTTATGTGGTCGGTTGTATGGATGAGATTAGATATGTCATGACTCAAAAGTGTTCCATGGTGTCCAAAGCTAGTTATGTCTACACTTATGGCGATGTTTTTATCATGTTTAGGCTTAAAGCAAAACGGTTGGACGGAACGGGAGGCCGTGTTGCTTTAAGGTCCGTAATTATAATCAGCTCTCAAGAGTGACAGCGAGTTTGAGTTCGTATCAGAAAGTGTAAAACTTGAGATCGCTTTATAAATACGAGCCTTAGTGTTCAGATATTCAAAAATATCAATATAAGGTACCTGTACCTATTCAGTACTGAGGTAGGTACGAATATGTGTACCTAAACTTAAGTGAAACAATTTAGCAAAGTATGAAAATATTTAATGACAAATATTCTAATCCAACCCTAACGAACACGCAAGAAATAAAAGCCTTCGCTTTGACAACATTCGAAATAAATACTTATGTTATAATGTTGGTCGCAAGCACAACGCAATTTGATTTCTATACATTTTGGTATTAAATCAGTGGTGGTATACTGGTGCAGAGGCGTAGGCAAGAGGGGCAGAAATTTTAGCTACGGGAGCAGCATGGACAACCGGGGTGGCGGCGTACGATACTGGGGCGGCGTGCACGGCAGGGGCGGCGGCGTACGATACTGGGGCGGCGTGCACGGCAGGGGCGGCGGCGTAGGCGACGGGGGCGGCGTGCACGGCAGGGGCAGCGGCGTAGGCGACAGGGGCGGCAACCTTGAGAGCATGAGCTAGGGGCTCGCGGTGTACCACGGCGTTGAATCCGTTGTGGGGATCAGCGGTGTACTCCACTGTGCGCTTGGTACCGTCAGGGTCTACTACCGAATAGGAGCCCCGCACGACGTCTCCGTCACGACTCTCGTGCTGGGTCTTGGAGTCACCAGTGAGACCGTCCTGTACGTCGTACGCGAAGCTGTACTGTGGATGAGGATCGTACTCTTCAACGACCTTTGCCACGGGCGCAGCATATGCTACCGGGGCTGAGTAGGCAAATTTGGCTAAAGGGGCGGCGGCGTACGCCACCGTAGCAGTGTGGTATGCTGGAGCCGCGGCATATGCCACCGGGGCTGCGGGGACTACACCGGCGCTAGCGACAGCCATGAGGCAAGCGAGGACCACAAACTGAAAAATTATAATTAATAAGCGATACTTAGTTTTTTATTGATTACTGAATTCTACTAATAATTTATAAGTTAAGTTAATAATGTGTACACATTGATATCAAATTCCTAAATTATATTCGCACCTTGAATGCCATTGTGTTGTACGAGTTGATCAGGGATGCTGAGTGATGTCTGTCTGTGAGTGCATTTAGCTTTTATACGTGCGGCGGGGGAGCACCCTTTCACTGTGTGAAGGCACCGATGACGGCGCACGACCGTGAGCTAACGCCCCGGGCGCCCAGAGTCCGTGCCTGATGCCCCTGCTCGCTACCAACCCGACATTAACAGCTACTGATCTTCCGAAACGATTGCCCTTGATCATGGCTCGGACAGTTGGAATAATAATATTAGTAAAAAAAAAAAACAATCAAGTATCTTAATAAAGTAAAGTGTGCAAGCAATAGTATCGGGCATGGTTTACGACGAAGCGAACTAAAACTCATTCTAAGGTTATTCACAGGAAACGCTGAAACGCTGCCTATTCCCTGAATTTATGTCCAAGTTGCCTTTACGACATCACGCTGCTAACTATAGGTACTGATACTGAGTAAGGGAACTAATTTATCTACATACGTATAATATTCAATATTTCCATGCTGGACTGTGACCGACAGAAATATAGTAGGTAATTACATAGAATATATCAACCACTTTTCTTACTAGGTATACCTACTGCAGACTGCAAAAGTCAGTAGAGGGAAAAGATAAGGATTCGGGGCATTGCATCTTAACCTAGTAAAATAGATACAGTATTTTTCTCAATAAGACCTCCAAACTTATCAGAGATGCCGAAATCGCCCTTAAATGAGTTCGTTTAGTAAAGAAAAAATAAATATCCTCATTAAAAATACTGTAACAATATGTAAAACGTCAGAGGTAATCTATCCAAAATATCGAGTTGAATACTAAAACATATGTAAGGAGGCCCTTGGTACTTGGTGGGCAACCTAACCACATCGGGTTTAAATGTCAGATATGAATGAATGAATAGTAAGCAGTGTTGGCGGCGGCTGCGCTCTCGTTTCAGGTGTTGCGTTGCGCAAGAGACGCTCGCGCTTCAAGGATGGCCACTGGAGGAGTCAGACTAACTCACCGCAACTACATAGGTTCGTGACGTTCGAATAACGGTTGAAACTTGCATTTTCTATGTCACGTCGTCCTTTGTGGTCCGCGAAGGTTCCGATCTCTACCATTTATTGCACTTTATCTAGACACCAAGGCAAGTTCAAGCCAAACAAACAGAACAGCTGGCGGGCAGCAACGTTTGTATTTTACGCAAACTATTTGGAGTCACTTTTCACCCATAACTTGAAAAAACATAAACACACCTGTAAAAAATCATGTGACTTGGCCATTGTAGGTGGCAGTTTTTATTATTCTCTACAACGGCTCCATAGTGAATTGATTAGATAAGAGCAAAGACAAAGATCAGACAATAAGAAATGGCATGTATTCAATGCGGCGACAAATTAATCTGATTGAGGATTTTAAAAATAATTAAAATGGGTAGCGAAAATAATAGGTTGGCAGCTACAGTGAAGTAGGTTTATAGTAGCGGCTTTGTAAGTTTGTAAGCTTTGTGGTAACTGAATTTATTGTAAGGCGACAACTTGACGGCGGATAAAAAGTAGAAAATAGGCTTTCATAAATTATACAATGAGGTAAACAAAAAATAATTTTATAAGCAACCGTTTATAAAATTAACTGAGATGAGAATAAAATATGAACATTGTCATAAAAAAAAATCATTCACTCCATCGTAACAATTCATGAAACGACTCGATTTTGCTAACTCCAATTGTGTTTTTTGGCATTTAAACTTGATGTTGAAATCTATTTTTCAAAGAGTTTAACGAGTTTTTATGCACATAAATAATACAAACAATAACAAGCAATAGTATGTCCTGTGACATTCCCCTGCATAGGCTAGTAGCGCGCTCCATTGACCCGCGCCGCGCCCGGTCCCCCCGCTCTGCTTCTATGCAACGCTTTGGCGCTTTTTTCATTACATTTCGACACACATACACACAACACACACGTACATACACTGAAACCTAGTTTTACTATAGATACTAACATTAACCCTAAGTTCATAGTTATTTTAATCTCATCACGAATTGCAAAATGTAAACGTAAATTCTAAAGCCACATATTGTTATTTTGTCCATTTAAACTAAGGGGAGCCTGGCGATCTGTCATACAGAGAAATCTAGTACAGACACCAGCTCTCGCCACAAAGGAGATATAATTAAATTAAATATCACATTTTAAATAATTCTGTGTAATGAGAGAAATAAAGATTTGTTATTTATTTATTTATTATTTATTCTACAAACAAAAAATATATATCCTAATACTGGCATTCAATCTCGTCAGATCAACAACTTAATTATAGGATCCGTTTTAATTTTACATCTGCTTGCAAATCACTGTTCTAAAGTGTATTTTATATGGAAGCCAATAGTTGCCAATAATATGTTTGATATCCGGCTGTTAATATTAGTCGCCAAGTGTTATTTTCAATACCTCACCTATTATTTCATTGATCCTGTTTAAAATATATGCTATCTTCAGCCACTATTTTATAGATCCTTGCCTTTTTTAGCTCAAATATTTTATTATAATAATTGCTAAGCATTATTTTCGCTGCTAAGCATTTTTTTTGTAACCAAATAGTTAGTCGCCTAATAAGTTGTTAGTTGCCTCAATAATGTTTACACACTTCCGCGCGCGGGCTTGCAGATTTGACACTGCGTAAATTCCATACATATTACTTAGGAAGGTTCTAAGAAAATTCATAAATGTTTTAGATGTTTTTATAAGCTCATGTTGTTCAGTACTCTCGTTCAATCCCCTAGATTAGGAAGCCGACCTGTGACATACGGGATAAGGCTAGGGAGATGATGATAATGTTGTTCAAATTTCACGGATCTGAAATCTACATAACATAAGCTATAAAAAACGTATATTTTTATTCATACCACAAATACCACTTAGACCAGTGTAGTTTGAATCAGCACCCTGACTACTTAACTTTATTGAAACTAGCTTTTACCCGCGAGTTCGTCTGCGTAGTTTTTTTTTTCTATTTCGTCCTCCGTGATTATCGGCATCGTCTTGTGGATCTGGTCCGAAAACGTGACGATAGTGGCGGTGAAAGTAGGGTCAGACCCCTTCTCCCATCATCGTTCCTCACACACCTACCACACATCCCCCCTGTCCTACCCGTCACACGCGTCCCTAAACAGTCGCTCGCTCCAGTCGCTTCTGTTCCCTTCCCTCACGTCCCTCCTGAAGCTTATGTCGCTTCAGTGCACGTGTATAAAAGTTTCACAGATTATACTTATTTATTACTAGCTGTGCCCGCGACTCCGTACGCGTGGTGGTTATGATTTTAAACAGCGATGTAATTTTTTGTTTCAAATTTTACATAAATGTGATAGAATACAGTCTTACATTACACCTACGCGAGCACAGTACATTATAGTAGGTATTCTATGTACCTGTCTACTTAAATATGGCAGGAGTTGTGTTACCTAACGGTTAATTCTTTGTTTCCATTTCTTTTTGTTTTTGGATCAATTAATCATATACAAATCATGATACCATTTTTCGTTAAATTTCTCATTAAACTATTGAATGTTTAAGATTATTTACAACTTACGTTTTTTTAATAGACAAAAAGTTAACTTATGTATGATACCTGTGCCCGCGACTTTGTACGCTCGGTTTGTATTGAAAACTCGCAGTGTCAAACATGAAACGCTTCTCCGCGCGTAAGAGCGGGATCTGCTAACCCGCGCGCGGTAGCGTGTTTCGCATTGTTCGATCTTTGTTTTTGTATGGAAAACACGATTCCGCGCGTGAGCTAGCAGATCCCGCTCCTATGCGCGAAGAAACGTTTTCAGTATGTTCGACACTGCGTGTTTTCCATACAAACTGGGGCACTTACTCAATATTAGAATGGTTTGCGTGATTACTTCCATGCTGGCCTGGGAGCGAGAGAAAAACATAGAATGTGCCAACTGCTTTTCCTCCCGGGCATGCTGTAAAAACCAGCTAAGGGATCCGAGGGTTTCAGGATATTGCAATTTAGGCGATGGGCAGATAACCTGTCACTACAGCAATATGCCTACAAATTTAAATATCCCTCAAAATTTTGTCAGATGTGGCGGAACGACCTTTGTTTAGGTCGTTTACGCTCTGCCTACCCCATTAGAGATAAAGGCGTGATCATATGTATGTATTATTTCTAACCTAAGATGGACACCAGGTAATTAAAAAAACTCAGTCAAATAAAAAGTACCTTTAAGATCGGTTAAAAAAAGATCAGAGTTCAATTTCCTGCCTACCTCTTTAGTCAGGTGGCGTGATTATTTGTATCGTAACTTTGAGCTTAAGTAATGCTCAGTCGAACAAAAAAAGTTCCATCAAAATTGATTAAAAATGACCGAAATTCAATTTTCTACCTACCCCCTAAGTCATGAGGCGTAATTATTTGTATCGTAACTTTGATTTTAAATAATGCTCAGCGGAATAAAAAAAGTTCCATAAAAATCGGTTAAGAAATAGGCAAAATTTCAATTTCCTACCTACCCCCTAAGTCAGGTAGCGTGATTTTAGGTATCCTTAGTTGCAACCCGGGTAACACACAGTTGAATAAAAAAAGTCCTATCGAAAGCGGTTCAGTAGTTTTGGCGTGATGTGGTAACATACAGACAGACAGACAGACAAAAATAAAAAAAAAAAACGTTTTTGTCTTTATATCGTTAATAATGCCTACAGCACTTATTTTTTTGTAAAATTTTTAATGTACAGACACGACCTTTCTAGAGATTTGTTATATGTATAGATTTATTTATATTATACACTTCCTGCACTCCACTTGCTTCCAACAGTTTAACAACATAGCGTGATGCACTTCATAGCACTTTTATTTTTGCCTGCCTGCCCCCCAAGTAAAGAAGCGTGATGAAATGTATTCTAATTTAGTGCATATAACACAGAATTAAATAAAAAAGGTTCCGTCATAATCGGTTCAAACACTATTATTTTGTTCCTGCCTACCCCCTACAAGTGTGGATATCGCGAATCCAGGTAACACTGAGTTAACTGAAAAAGTCCTATCAAAATCTGTTAAAATACAAACTCAATTCAGATCCCTGTCTACTGCCTACCCCCTAAGTACGGTGGCGTGATTTTATTTATCCTTAGTTTGTGTCTTGGTAGCACTCAGTTGAATAAAAAAAGTCCCATCGAAATCGGTTAAAAACACTAACTAAATTCAGTTTCCTGCTACTTACTACCCCCTAAGTACGGTGGCGTGATTATTTATATCTGTAGTTTGTGTCTTGGTAGCACTCAGTTGAATAAAAAAAGTCCCATCGAAATCGGTTCATAACACTAAATTCAGTTTGCTGTCTAGGCAGCCCCCTACGTATTGTGGCGTGATTATTTATATCTGTAGTTTGTGTCTTGGTAGCATTCAGTTGAATAAAAAAAGTCCCATCGAATTCGGTTTCTAACACTAAATTCAGTTTGCTGTCTAGGCATCCCCCTACGTATTGTGGCGTGATTATTTATATCTGTAGTTTGTGTCTTGGTAGCATTCAGTTGGATAAAAAGAGTTTCATTGTCATAGGTTACAACACTAACAATTTTTTTTTAGTTCCCTGCCGGCGTGATTATTTGTATCCTTAGCTTTTGTATTGGTAACACTTATTTTTTGTTCCCTGCCTACCCCCAAGTTTACGTAGCGTGATGATATCGTAAATCGAGGTAACACTGAGTTAAGTGAATAAAGTCCTTTCAAAGTCAGTTAAAATACAAACACAATTCAGATCCTACTGCCTACCCCATAATTACGGTGGCGTGATTATATTTATCCTTTGTTTGAGTTTAGGTAAAACTCAGTTGAATAAAAAAAAGTCCTATCAAAATCGGGTTAAAACACAAACTAAATTCAGCTACCTGCTTCTGCCTACCCCTTAAGTACGGTGGCGTGATTATTGTATCTCTAGTCTTGGTAGCACTCAGTTAAATAAAAAAAGTCACTTCGAAATCGGTTTATAAAACTAACTAAATTAAGTTCCACGCCTACTGCCTACCCCGTAAGCATTGGGGCGTGATTATTTGTATCCTTTGAATTTGTCTATGTAACATTTAGTACAATAAAAAAGTCCCCTCAAAAACGATTCAAAAACAATAACTAAATTCAGTTTATGGCCCTACCCCCTATATATACCTATATACAGTGGCGTGATTATATAGGTATAGCTTATGTCTGTGTCTAAGTTACCACCTATTACCATACCATACCATACCGTGAAAGAAATCACTAACTAAATTAAGTTCAATGCCCACTACCTACCCCCTAGGTACGGTGGCGTAATTATATTAAGCCTATCTCCGTCTCCAGATTACCATTCATCATTGTACTAAATTTCTTCAAAATCCGTTAAGCCGTTTAGGCGTGAAAGAGCAACAAACAAACAGACAGAGCGACAGACAGAGTTACTTTCGCATTTATAATATTAGTATGGTTGATAATAAATAAATACAATACTACCCAATCTATTAACTTTGGCCGTTGTAGAGTGGTGTTGTAGGTGGCAGTTTGTATTATACTCTACAACGGCCAATAGTCACGTGAAATGAGCCTCATTGAAGAGCTAAGAAATACTATCACTCATAGTATAAAACAAAGTCGCTTTCTCTGTCCCTATATCCCTATGTATGCATAAATCTTTAAAACCACGCAACGGATTTTGATGCGGTTTCTTTTAATGGATAGAGTAATTCATGAGAAAGGTTTATATGCATAATACATGCATAATATAGTAGAGAAACACTGATAATTTCCGTGCGAAGCCGGGGCGGGTAGCTAGTAGGTAATAAATAAACCCTAGACATGGCTCCCTATTCGGATCTCATTACTTTTCTGTGCAAATCACACCACCATGAACTTGGTTTCCACTTTCACATTTAAGTTTTTGGTGGGATTGTTATTTACAGGTAACCGATACTTAAACATCTACTGTTGATGTATGATATGAGATAGAACACGTACATATTACTCCAATGAACATAATGGGACAACTTTTATACGAATAGAATCTACTTATAGTATATCCAACTCAGTTTTAGAATAAAGGTAAACAAAGTTTCATGTCTTTTTATTTAAAAACACATTTAAAAAATAAATGATACGTGTGTTAAATTACTAAAACTACATTTTCATTACGTTGTCATATCTAATAGCTAAAACTTATTTTAGAAACAAGATTTTCGGTTAAAAGACATGAAACTTTGTTTACGGTTATTCTAAAACTGAATTGGAAGTATATATAGGTACTTTTCCTCCTGTGTTATTGTTTGTTTTACTTCTAAATCCATAACGATCGATCACTTATAAATTAACCGACATATAGTACAAATTATTGAATGGGCTTGTTACATCACATAACACACGGTTCGTTTATTAGAAGCAACCGTTGCATACGAAAGATCTATGGGTCCTGTTTTAAATAATACAATCGCCTTGACATTATACGTGCCGAGTGTGATGTTATCCATCCTTCTTGTTCGCCCACTGCTTTAGGCTAAAGATCCAAACAAAACAACCTACCTATATGTGATGTAGTGATCAATCTTAAACCATAGCTAGCTATAGCTACCAACTTAGCAACAAATAGTACAAGGCTACTAATACTGGAAAATAGTTATTGAGATATAAATAACTGGCCAGGAGCGTGTAGGACTCGCTCAGGAAAGGGTTTGTGGTCATTGTAATCATTAAGTTACATAAATAATTATGTTACGTTTGTTCGAAAATTAGATATGTCAATATGTTGAAAATGTAATACTATAATTTCGGTATCTAGGCTCCGTCAATGCAAAATTACCTGTGTTAATTTCTGACTCAATCATGCGGAAATTTAACCGGACGATTACGGAACCCTAAAATTCGAACTCCTCTAAGGGTGGATACCGTCAGTCACAATTGACAATTAACATTGAAAAATCTCTAACCATCGTTTTTAGACATTTTAGTACACTGAAATACTATTATAGTACCGTATTTTGGTATGGGAAACCGAAAGAAAGAAAAAAAAGATAGTGGTGATTAAAACTTTTTGCCATGCGTTTTGCTAGGTATTCATAAAGTAGGTCAAATATTTTTTGAGTGGTTACTCCTTGAACGACAAAACGTTCCAAGGAGTATCCTTTTATCATAGCCACAGATAATAAAATCATGGATTAACCTGATCATTGGTTTAGGCAAACAATCTGGTGGAAAGGACTTTTTAATCTATTAAAAAAACAACACAAATTTACCTCTTGTTAAAAAGTTGATGGGACCGGACCTAAGAAGATTATTTTTCTTTTTATAAGATAGAAAGCTATCGATTCGTAATGTGAGCCTTACAAGAACGATCTATAAATAAACTGTTGTCTAGAAAACTAGGATACTTGGAACTTGGTACTAGGTGGAATAGCATCAAATGCCGGTATTGGTTACGCTATAAAAATAGATAGTTCTATTTATCATACCTGCAGGTATCGTCTTGCAAAGTCATATATAATAGACCTTTTCCACAATTAAAGGTCTCATATCAAACTAGATTTCAACTTCCACCCTCTACTCCGATTTCATCCGCGCGCTCTGTGGGAGTCATAATTATTATTTTGTCATTTTAGTTACATAGATGAATACAATTTATTTTACAATTATATTTGTACAGCTTTAAATGACTGCCCGATGCCGAGATATCGAGAGAAACCGAGAGAAACTCTTAGGCCTGGCGAGTATGTAGGGTAGCTGTATGCCATTTACCCCCTGGTCTTTGGGCTATGTGCTGTTGGTTGATAATGATAACCTTGATAAGTTGCTTAACTGTTTTGAAGATCATACTACCCATGCAGCCTATTCTAGTTTAACACTCGTATTTATTTTTAGTTATATTTAACTGAAGAGTAGCCAAGTGCCGAAATCAGTGTAAGTAGCCAGGTAGCAAGGAAAGTGATTCTTGCGGTCGCTGTCTGCCCCTGTTCCGAGTGGAATACAAATGACATGTGACGCACCAGCAGGCCGCACATCACCGCATCTGACGCAATACCATTTTCTTCACGAATGAGGCCAATTTTATGTAAGTCAAGGCATCATTGGACAAGTACCTCGCTGGACAAATCAGTATCTATAACCTGTTGGGGAACTACTACGAAAGCTCTACACTTAGATCAAAGCCATTTTATGCAGACAGTTTCTCACGATTGGAATTCGATCTAACCATCAGTGTTATCTTTATGATTTTTGATTACTATATTCTATCATAGACCATTTATGCACGTAAGTATAGTAGGAAAGTGCACCACTCGCCCTAAAACCAAACGTGAATTATGTTTCATGTTCCAGTTTATTGCACCAGTAGCTTCCACAGTGTAGCTAGGCCATAACACGTCAGAAATAGGAGAGAGGGAGGTATTATTATCCCAAAATATATAATTATATTTACTCAAAACCACACTATCTTCAATGTAATATAATACTATCTTGTAATAAAATAAATGAATGGTGGGAGATTGCACAGGACCGTGAGACATGGAAGAAAGAAGGGGAGGCCTTTGCCCTACAGTGGGACACAACAGGCTAGTAATAATAATATAATAAAATAAATTGAATATATATATAGTGCTTATTTTTCTAAATTTCTTTGTAATATATCCTTCATAAAAACGTAGACCTACAAATTATGACTAACTTAACCGAGTTCGTAGTAAATTAAAAACACGAGTAGAAACCTAATCAAGTTATTTTCGGTCGAAGTTATCATAATTTTCCCCTTCATGGTACTTTCACCTATGCTGGCCGAGCAAGGGAAAAACATAGAATGTGCCAGATGCATTTCCTCCCGGGCATGCTGTAAAAATCAGGTAATGAATTCGAGGGTTTCAGTATATTGCCATTTAGGCGATAGGCTGACAACCTGTCACTACAGCAAAACACCTAAAGATCTATCTTAAATAACCCTCAAAACTTTGTCAGAAGTGGCGGAACGACCTTTGTTTAGGTCGTTTACGCTCTGCCTACCCCATTAGGGATAAAGGGGTGATTATATGTATGTATGTATGGTACTTCTTATATGTATGTACTACAAGGTGGTCCCTAGGTAATAAAATTATGTCTGTCAAATGCTGCCTGCATACCCTTTAAGAGTTCCTAACTGGATTACTTATGAAGGGCACTTAAGGTCATAATGAAAATAGTACAGCGGCCGCATTTTTGAACCGCTCGAATCAAAATTCGCATACGAAAGAGTGACATTCGGATGTAATTGCCATACAATTTGGCATGCGAATGGCTGTTTCGTACGCGAATTCGATTCGAGTGATTCAAAAATACGTACCTGACATGAATCTGGTTACACGAGTAAGTATATTATATTAGCTAGATATAAGCCGGTAGGTAGTTACAGTTTGAGTGAAATATGATAGATATAAAATTTAAAAAAATATAGAGCACTTACACTATCTATAAAACAAAAAATAATTTTACGTAAAAGATCTTTGAATCAAAGATCTTTTAATATATGTAATTTAGGCGATGGGCTGACAACCTGTCACTACATCAATATACTTACAAATCTATCTTAAATAACCCTCAAAACTTTGTCAGACGTGGCGGAACGACCTTTGTTTGGGTTGTTTACGCTCTGCCTACCCCATTAGGGATAAAGGCGTGATTATATGTATGTATGTATGTATGTATCTTTGAATCAAATGTACACTGAGATTTTTCTGTAATATTTAAATTTCTTCCATGCTGGACTGGGAGAGATAGAAAAACATAGAATGTTCCAGCTGCCCTTCCTCCCGGGCATGCTGGTGAAGTCAGCAAAAGGGACTCGAGGGTTACAGTGTATTGTAATTTAGGCGATGGGCTGACAACCTGTCACTATAGCAATACATATTACAATCTAAAACTGCACTCAATTTTTGACAGACGTGGCGAAAGCGCCTTTTACGAGGCGTTAAACGCTCTACCTACCCCGTAACGGATAAAGGCGTGATTTATGTATGTATGTATTTAAATTTCCAAAATTTTCAAATGTCATGCATGCGATACGTTGTATATATTTTCCGACCATGCTGATTCTTTCTTCTTCGTTCTTTCGAATCTGACATGTTTTTTAGGCTCGTAATTATGAAGTGATCTCAAACTTGAGAGCAATATTAAGTATGGATTTGACAGGCCAGTTTGTACAGACATGTTATTTCTCATACGAACTCAAACAAGCTTCACTCATGAGCGCTGATTATAAAAAAAATGGATTTCCATACAAATTGTCTGATTGAGGTGGTCAATTTGTATGCAAAAGTCAAATTCGTTTTTCATCTCCTGAAATAATTTCCCGTCGAAGGATGTTCAGTTTTGTTAACTGAGCAACCTCTCTCAGTATGCGGGACGCTGTCTCTTATACCCGGTACAGTGATCTGTGCATCTTACATCTTACTGCTGTAGCTTTATAAGATTATCTCTAGCAACTATGACATTTCTTCCATGCTGGTCTGGGAGCGAGAGAAAAACATAGAATGTGCCAGCTGCATTTCCTCCCGGGCATGCTGTAAAATCCAGCTAAGGGATCCGAGGGTTTCAGTATATTGTAATTTAGGCGATGGGCTGACAACCTGTCACTACAGCAATATACCTAGAATTCTATCTTAAATAACCCTCAAAACTTTGTCAGACGTGGCGGGACGACCTTTGTTTAGGTCGTTTACGCTCTGCCTACCCCATTAGGGATAAAGGCGTGATTATATATATGTATGTATGTATGTATGTACTATGACATACTTGGCAGTCTTTACATTTGGCCTGCAAAGCTCTACCTACCACCTACATCATCCCGTCGCGCGTAAGCCACCTGAAGTCTACCCATCTGATACTCTGAAGGTACAATTTCAGAGGGTACACAACTTTTTTTTTCAGATCGTTTTTTTTAATCTTGTTAGCGAGTGGATTTTCGAATCAGAGTTTTCAAACCGCCTAGTAGCACAGCTACTAGGCCTCTGACATGTATTAAGTAACGACAGCGACTGGGACCGACACGACGGTTTAAGGTGCCCTCCGAAGCACGGAATCCTTTTACTTTTCGGACAATCAAATCAAATCAATAACCAAACAGAGGAAAACCTCACAAAGTGATAAATTGACAAATATCAATCTGTGTTCCCCCCTAAAAATCGACCACTATACCACGGAGGCAGTTTTTTAATTTATCATACTTAACCATTTATTGCAAAATGTACATAGCAGAGCAGGGTAGTTTCCGATACAAAGAAAGAAAGAAAAAATATTTATTCAGTATAGAAAAGCATGAAAGTAAAATAATAAATGAAATATAAAATAAAACATGGCAGATAGATAGATAAGATATGTTATGTAACGATTACTGTCAACAACGACAGCGGCTTACTTCCAAGCTGGACTGGGAGCGAGAGAAAAACATAGAATGTGCCAGCTGCATTTCCTCCCGGGCATGCTGTAAGAACCAGCTAAGGGATCTGAGGGTTTCAGTATATTGCAATTTAGGCGATGGGCTGACAACCTGTCACTACAGCGATATACTTACAAATCCATCTGGAATAACCCTCAAAACTATGTCAGACGTGGCGGAACGACCTTTGTTTAGGTCGTTTACGCTCTGCCTACCCCATTAGGGATAAAGGCGTGATTATATGTATGTATGTAACGACAGCGGCTAGCTATATCCTCCCCGCTCTTTATCTCATCAACATCATCATCTACCCACACAAATGCTATTATTATTACTTATACCGGGTGTAAGGGACAGCGTCCAGCATACTGACAGGCGTTGCACAGTCAATGAAAATGAACATCTTTCTATAGAAAATTCTTTCAAGAGACAAATAAAATATTTCACCTTCCAATACAAAATGACCGCTTCGATCAGACGATTTGTATGTTAAAGCAAATATATTTATCACTTCCTGAAAAAAGATCCTGGTGATAGTTGTTCAGTTTTGTTGACTGAGCAACCCCTATCAGTTTGCGGGACGCTGTCCCTTACACCCCGTATATATGTATATGTCGTAGAGTGGATAACTTAACTGAATCTTTATCTTGACTAAAATGATTGCCGTCTTTTTCTGTTCTCTCATGATCGAAAAAGACAGGCATAGACTTATTACTTAAGTCGTGATTTTTGCAACTACAAAGTGCTACCAATAAACGACTCCAGGCTAATTTTCTCAAAGCAACTAATCTAATCAGTGAATAAACTGGGAACTGTTCCACAAATTAACAACTTTAAGTGCAAATTAAATCGAACCTGCGACTTCCGATTCCGAGAGCCTAGGATTCAGACAAGTAAACCATGAAGGCAACAGGTCAAAATGGGGCTGGCAAGCGAGTGGCGATGCTGACCGACCTTGTACACCGCGGCTTTGGTCCTTGTGACACTTCGGTGAAGATGAGCGACATTTACATAACAATGACCAGTTCGTTAGCTCAAAACTGTACCATACCATATGCCAACCAATGCCTTGCTAGTAACTTACATACATACATATAATCACGCCTTCATCCCTAATGTGGTAGGCAGAGCGTAAAGCCGTTTCGCCACATCTGACAAAGTTTTGAGGGTTATTTAAGATAGATTTGTAGGTATATTGCTGTAGTGACAGGTTGTCAGTCTATCACCTAAATTGCAATATACAGAAACCCTCGGATCCCTTAGCTGGTTTTTACAGCATGCCCGGGAGGAAATGCAGCTGGCATATTCTATGTTTTTATCTCGCTCCCAGGCAAGCATGGAAGAATACTATTGTAACTTAAGACTTCTAAAAGTAAAATATATTTTTTACAGCACTAGTTACTTCCATGCTGGACTGAGAGCGATAGAAAAACATAGAATGTGCCAGCTGCATTTCTTCCCGGGCATGCTGTAAAAACCAGCTAAGGGATCCGAGGGTTTCTGTATATTGCAATTTAGGCTTTAGGCTGATAACCTGCAAATCTATCTTAAATAACCCTCAAAACTTTGTCAGACGTGGCGGAACGACCTTTGTTTAGGTCGTTTAAGCTCTTCCTACCCCATTAGGGATAAAGGCAGGATTATATATATGTATGTATAGTAGGCTGGTTCAAAAAGTACTATTTTAAATTTTCGTATAAGCCACCCTCCTATTTTATTAATAATAAAATAATATTTAAAAAATACATGTTTAACGTCGTCCAAGGCAAGTTTAAGGTGTTGTAAGTGCATTTAGAAATTTTGTAGAAATTTAGAGGTATTCCTTAAAATTTTATTGAAAATAATTTCGATTTCTAGGCGAAAAATCATTATTTTATTGAATGTTTTTCGATAATTCATGAACACCTTTGTCACATTTGAATCAGCTTCCTATACAAAAAAAATAAATTTGACTTCGTTTATTATTCATTTTTTTAAACAAATTCAAAAAATTGTCTAGCGATGAGCATCCCTTTCTTTTAAAGATATCTTAATGAAATTTTGCGCACCACATTTTTTTAAATACTTGTACCAATAAATGAGAGGCTGACTAAATCTCTAGCATGAGTTTGTTTTTTTTCCATACTAGCTTGAACCCGCTAATGTATAGTCCTTGTAGGTCATTAGGTATTTCGTAATTGGTAACTCGTCTCACGTCTGCGCAGTAGTGCGGCCTGTTTGAAATGTCGCCGGGTTGGCAAGTGGTTTTATGTTCACTAATGTCGTGTAACTTGCACTTTCAACAGTACTCGACATCCAAACCTGCGACAGACAGATCGAACGAATGCACCAATGGATGTCGGCCAGCGTAAAAACACGCAGGTTTGAGCGCAATATTGAGGACACAGTAAGGGTCGTAATTATGAAGCGATCTCAAACTTGACAGCTATATTTACCATGGATTAGACAGGCCAGTTTGTACTGAAATGACATTTTGATACGAAGTCAAACTCGCAGTTACTCATAAGCGATGGCCGATTATTATAAATACGGCTCTAAGACGGCAACGTGGTAGTGGAACAGACAGGCCTTCAAATACCGCTATTTTTGGCAACGTTATAGACCTAAACAGGGCTCTAATTTTAAAAAACAAAGCTATAACGTTTAAAAAAATATAACTCTTTCTATGTTAACGTTATTTATGACGTCTCATTAACGGTAGATGGAATAGCAATAGTTTTTACGGTTTTAACGATATAAATAACGATTACAGAAAATATACTGCATTTTAGTATTTAAGTTCGTATTTACCCTACCCATGTCTCAGTACAATCACTTCACAACAAGCAAGAATAAAAATACGCGCGCGCGAATTCAGTTTCAGTTCCAGTCGTTACTTTAGTGTACAAAATGGCAACGGTGCGTGGCATAACATAACGATACCTTTTTCGTTATTATTTTGATATTGTTATTGTTCTATGATTCATATTTTTATTGTAATCGCAAAACGATATGCAAAAAACGTTATATAACACTTTCTTTTCGTTATTTTTCATAACGTTATAAAGTTCTAATAAGTAAAGGCTGACAACGCACTTGCATAAACTCAACCAAAGCAGAGGCGGTAATTAACAAAGCGCATGTATGTCATTTGACATTTTATAACATACTAGCTGACACGGCGAACTTTGTTCCGCCTTAGACGCCATAAATGAGCAGATTTTTGATTTTATAAAAATCCGTTTTAAACGTCATTTTTTTTTTCATCCTCTTTGACTATATTTGCAGCACGCATTCAGTCAATTCTATGTCAAATGTCTTATATAACCTAATGTCTAATGTAACCTACATTAAAAAAAGTTTAATAATTTTATATGGTGGTTAAGTAATTTTAAATTTTCTAATTTTCCGCGCAATTTCCTTATTTTTTTCTTTCATAAGAACCTTCTCCTGATAATAACGAACAGAACAAAAAAAGAATTAGCGAAATCGGTCCAGCCGTTCAGGCGTGATGCCGTGACCAAGGGAAATATTCATTTTTATATATATAGATTTGAACCTCAATTTGAACACACAAAAAATACAGCGAAAAGAAAAAGCGCTCGGTATATTTTTACTCGTTCACTAATTAGCGATGCGCGCGCATGCAGCGCTTTTTTTTAGACAAAGGTACAAAAAACAACCGGTATTGCTATCACTAAATAGTATAAAACAAAGTCGCTTCCCGCTGGCTGTCTGTCTCTTTAATCTTAAAAACTACGCAACCGATTTTGATTCAGTATTCTCTAATAGATAGAGTGATTCAAGAGGAAGGTTTATGTGTTTATGTTATAACACTGATCACTTTAGAGGTTTCTAATGTGATGTCGTAAATCAACTATTTTTTTCCGCTTACATTGCAAACGCTATCTGAACCCTACGAGATAGAACAAAATTACGTACACCTTATAAAGGTCAACAAAAGACCGAGATGGTATATATCTATCTCTTAGGAATAACTCACAATATTTTATCTTTATCCTTTATTTTTTACTTGATATAATTACGAATATCGATTTTAAGTATGTACAACATTAATCCTTATTCAAATAAACATGATAGTAAGCTTGGACATTAAACTTAGATTAAAATTGTCTCTTACACTAAGTGATTTCGATCAATACTTTGGAAGATATCAAACGTACTTATTTTACGCGGAATCGAAAAATATTTACGCGTGGCCCTGCTTATCGGCGCTCTCGCCCACCGCACTAAGGGGTGGCTAGATTTCAGGTCAGGAATTTAAAATATTACATACATACATACATATAATCACGCCTTTATCCCTAATGGGGTAGGCAGAGCGTACACGGCCTAAACGTTCCGCCACGTCTGACGAAGGAATCTAGGCGAAGGGCTGGCAACCTGTCACTACAGCGATATACTTACAAATCTATCTTAAATAACCGTCATAACTTTGTCAGACGTGGCGGAACAACCTTTGTTTAGGTCGTTAACGCTCTGCCTACCCCATTAGAGATAAAGGCGTGATTATATGTATGTATGTAGGTACTTAGATGATCGTGTATTGATCACGCCTATGCTTGACCGGAACGAAAACCTTTCAATCTGCGCCAAACTAGGCCGACGGGCTCACGACCACGACAAGAGCAGCCTCTTCTTTTATAACCTTCTCTGTTACTTTGATCTTTTGTAACACCAACACATTGAACGTCATCGATACTTAGGTTACGTCTTTACGCAGGTTGTCAATTAACCTATCCTGATGATTGGGCGTTAGCGTTATATTATAACCACGTAATTTTTCAGAGTGATGTAAAAATTTTATCGGACCATTCGGCTATGAATAGCGCAACACACCATTGTTATAGGGTTTATCTTCGCTTCCCTTTACTGTTTTTAATGCAGTTTGCCCAGGAAGAACAGCACAGCTGATACGGACTAGGCAGCATACTTTCACTTAATGTTTTAGGTTTGGATTTGGGCCTTAACAACAACGGAGACGCTAAGTAATTTCGCAAACGGTGAAAATCCTGCAATTAGCGTTCTGAAAAACCAATTATTCTAAAATAGTGCGCAATGAGTGTGACCAGTCGGTGCGGCGGGCGGTTGGCGGTTGCACAAGTACCTTTGTCCGCGCGGCATTGTCCACCAGCCCCCCGGACCCCGGACCCCGGACCCCAGTCCTCGCGCCGTACGTGCGTACTTGAATATATTTAAATTTGGAGATGCGGCGGGATGAGGCAACCACTCCTCTAACTAACTATAAATGCCGTTCGCGACGACAAGGGGGTACAGTTCGTCGCTCTAAGCAACCCCGAACACAACTTCTCATACAAATAGAAATGGCTTTCAAGGTATGGACCACCTGGATTACTTAGTGAAGTGTTAAAAGTGTTTGTGATTGTGAAATACAGTAGTGGTTTCAGTGGTATCGATTCGGCCATTAATATTTTTTTTTTTTAGGTCAAATGGATGTTTAATATTAGTTACTTGTACAGTATTGGATCAAATTAGTCCTAATAAAAATATATCCTACAGTGGTCTTTGTCTTTACAGTTGGTGGTATTCTCGTGCCTGCTCTCTTTGGCCCGGGGCAGCATAGCACCCGCGGCCCTAGCGGCGGCGCCCGTAGCGGTCGCGGCACCCGCAGACTACGACCCCTTCCCGCAATACCGCTTCGGATACGACGTAGCGGACTCGCTCACCGGCGATTACAAGACACAGCAAGAGCAGCGAGATGGCGATGTGGTGCAGGGTCAATATTCGCTGGTTGAACCCGATGGCACTCGCCGCATCGTCGATTACGCTGCCGACCCTGTCAACGGTTTCAACGCGGTAGTGCGCAAGGAGCCCTTAGTGGCGGCCGCTCCGGCTGTCGTTGCTGAGCCCGCAATAGTACCGGCTAGACTAGCTGCTGCCCAACCGGCTGTTGTGGCCGCTCGATATGCTGCCGCCCCCGCTGTGTACGCCCCGGCCGTGGCACGTTACGCTACCGCTCCTATAGCTCCCGTAACGTACGCTCGTTACGCATCTGCGCCGGTAGCCGCGGCCGCTCCCATCGCTGCACGCTACGCCGCCGCCCCTGTCGTAGCGGCGCGCTACGTCGCCCCTGTAGCGGCTTATAGAGCTGCTCCTGTGGCATACAACGCCCCGGTGGCCGCAGCCTATGCCCAATATTCAGCTCCTGCCGCATACACCGCGCTTGCGCCTGCCGCGTACACCGCGCTTGCGCCTGCTGCGGCGTACGCGGCGTCGCCGGCCGCCCCCGCGCGCTACGCCGTGGCGCCAGACGCGTACCCCGCCGCCCCCGCCCCTGCCAGGCTCGTAGCCGCCCCCGGCTACCGCTACCCTTGAAGTAGCACTACCAACTTGATGGCTCATTTTTAAAGACTTCTTTTTTATGGACTAAATAGGTTAATTGTAAATTTTCTTGTCTTTTTATTTTTACTATTATATAAATGTTAACAAAATAAAAAAGTTTATACGAGTACATATTATAAAGTTTCGTTTATTCCCTATTTAGCAATTTCATCTACTAATTATTTTGCTGTGCGATATTTAACTTTTTAAATGAAGTTTAAGTTTTGGCTGTAGCGACCTAAAATAATTTGTTATAATGTACAAAATTTTGCATGACTTTTGAATTGCATGTGGAGGTTGCTCACATTCATATGTTATTAACAATTAAGTTAACAAGCGACATACTTAATTGCTTACTTTGCATAAACTCTTACTAGCTCTAACACAAACATCACATCTCATTCACTTCTTTAAATTTGGTCTGGTATTTAATTTTGTCTCCTAACGGTCGTAAAATACAATTTTCTTTTTACGACATCCGCTCGAGTATCACAAATTATTGGTCAGTTAAACACCGCCGCCATAAATCAGGCAGAAAATAACAACGATCACTTATTTATCCACTTACCTGCTTTATTAGCCGCCAAAATGCACTTAAACCGGTAGCACTGCACTAAATAATGCACAGGACACGTACGCTCCGTAGAACAAGTGTCCGAAACTGAAAAATCAATGAATCAACACTTAGTGTCAAGACTCGGTGCCTGGATGTAGCTGCTGCGCGCGGTCCGGAGCCCTAGTGGATGATATTGCACTGATATTGATTTATTACATACAAAGCCACTATACAGATTCACAGGTACGCACGCATATACCTACTACCTGGAATATATACCTGCGTATCCAGGCGTATGTATAGCTACGTATATGTCTGTCTGGCAATTCTATGGAATCCGTGGGTCGGTGATTCGGGGATGAAAATATTTTAATTACGCTCCTATGAAACTTTATTATTTTATTTGTCTAGATCACAGTAATAAAAATAATGCTAAGTATTATTTTATTTATAAGTTATAATACTGGTTAGTTTAATTTGGTACGTAATTAGCCTCAAATTTAGGTAAGTTATATTATACCAGAACTAGAAAACGTGTACAAAATTTATAATAAACACACACAGGAGGTCAAAGTAGTAAAAACCTTCGAATGATATCTAAAACTAATAAAATAATAATTTTAAAAAAATCTCAAGAAGCTTACAAAAATACATACATACCAAACATAAATCATTTAATTCCCTACGGAGTCGGCAGAGCGTCAACAGTCAGGTATTTTCACTACGTCTTAAGGTAATTTCAGGAAGGACACATTCTTTGGAAATAAAAGAAAAGGGCCAAATTCATCTCAATAAACTTTAAAAAAAACATTTCTGATCATAACTACGTTACAGATAAAATATTCTCAAAAATACCCATACTTTATAAATTGTTATGGAAAACAATTTCCGCTCGCCCAGTTTTGTAACTAGTTTCAGTCCTGGGAAGCGGAGCTGGAATTAGATCTAGGTCATCCAGGGCCCAGGCCTCCCTCTAGGTTATCTAGGTCGCCTGTATATTTCTATTGAATTATTGAAAATTGAAGGGAATTGTTGTAATATGAAACAGTTACTGTTTATACAAGATGATAAGAAATAGCCGACGATGTATTGGTAGGTATAGCCTACCCATAAAACTGAACAACTTTCAGGTAGAAATATATAATTATGACAGAAAAGTTTGACCTCCCATACAAATGTTGTCAGTTTCTCAGGTTTTTCTTATTTTTAAATGGGAAGTCCGATTTGTTTTTATATTCCGGGGAAAGTTGATTATTTTTTTACTTATAGCTATTTTTGGCGAGAGTTCGATGGTGTAGTGGATAGGGACGCTGCCTCCTGAGCGGGAGGTCGTGGTTCGAACCCCACCACGTACCAATGTGTTTTTCGATTTTCGAATTTCATATGTACGTTTATTCGGCGCTTTTTCCGTGCTTCAGAAGGCACGTTAAGCCGTTGGTCCCGGTTAATATCGTTTAATACCGTAGATATTAGTCGTTAAGCCATATCAGAGGCCAGTACTAAGCATTGGCGGCTTGAAAACTCTGACCTAATCTAGGATTGGGACTGGTTTCCCTTCTGGGTTGCGGAGGTCGGATTGCAGTCGCTCTGTATAAAAACCAGTAACCCTCGTTCAATCCCCTAGATTAGGAAGCCGACCCCGTGAGATACGGGATAAGGCTAGGGAGATGATGAGCTATTTTTGGCGATGGACAGTGGGGATGAACCTGTATAAATAGTGTGAACATTATATATACCTACTGTGTGTAAGGGACAGCGTCCTGCAAACTGATAGGGGTTGCTTAGTCAACGAAACTGAACAACTTTCACCAGGAAATTCTTTCAGGAGATGAAAATATTTTCTGACTTTTCCAAACAAAATGACCACCACGCAATTTGTATGAAAAAGCAATATTTTTTTTCACTTCCTGTAAAACCCTCCTGCTGATGTTGTTCAGTTTCGTTGACTGAGCAACCCCTATCAGTTTGCGGGACGCTGTCCTTTACACCCCGTATTTTTTATCGAAAACTTAACACGAAAGAAATTTGATTTGACATTTCTTTAATGTTGCAATTATAGGAATTATATATCTTTGTCATACATTTAATGGATCATACATAGCCATAGCTAAGGATTGAGAGCTGTACAACTGAACCTATTGATGACTCTAGGGATAATTTAATTTACACGAAAAAATATGGCATGTTACTTCTGTTACAGAAAAACGACAACATATTTTTTTTTAATTAATGTCTACATTTTATATATACCTACATAAAATTACGCGTAATGTTTTACGTACGGGGTAGGCACAGATTACCTAGGCGGATTAATTACACCCATTACACCGTTTTTGCAACTTTGAGTGTTTTAGTTAACTAAAATAGGTATAAATATACATCTTCTTATTTACGTCTTCAATATCTCGCCAAAAAATTTACTATATTACAAAAAAAGTGATAGCCAATTTCCTTCACTTTTGAGAAATGCGATAAATATAGTAAATTCGAAGTAAGTGTTCAACGCCTAGAGTTCCTAGCAGCTGCTAGACAAGACAAACAACAGGGGATCCGGTTATTCATCACACTACTGGCTGTCAATACGTGGTCTATACTATCCCATAACCCATAACAGTTCTGTTTGTAAACCGCAACATGTTTATACATAGATCTATAAAGGGTGTCAATTTAATAACGTGTCGATGTTTCAGTAGCAATAATTGATAAAAGTCCTACTTAATAAAAACATGTTTTCTTCTTCTTCTTCTGTCGTGTGGGTATCGAGCCGATCGACCCGATGAACCCTGGTGTCAGAGTTTTTAAACCGCCTAATAGCACAGCTAATAGGTCTCTGACATGGTTTAATAGTTTTCTTGTACATAATTAAATGAACACCAGATGAGAGAATTTGTGTGGGTAGGTAAGCAACTTTTTTTTAGGATTTTAGAAATATGTTTTGATGAAAAAGCTTCATTATTAAAAAAAAGAAAACTCCGTAATTACTCCAAACAACAACAATGACCATTAACGACCGCTACACGAAGTCTTTAAGGACACACTAGTATGGTTTAGGAGTTTTTAGGGTTCCGTACCCAAAGGTTGGAAACCGAACCCTATTACTAAGACTTCGCTGTCCATCCGTCTATCTGTCCATCTGTCACCAGGCTTTATCTCATGAACCGTGATAGGTAGAGAGTTTATATTTTCGCTGATTATGCAATCCTGTTGCCGCTATTACAATAAATACTAAAAACAAAATACAAATTAATATTTAAGTGGGGCTCCCATACAACAAACTTGATTTTCTCTTTGTCACCGTAGGCTGTATCTCATGAACCGTGAGTTAGTAATTTCAACGATGATGCATTTTTGATGCCGCTATAACTACAAATACTAAAAACAAAAATGAAATAAATATTTATGAGAGGCTCCCATACGACAAACGTGATTTTCTGTCTGTTACCAGGCTGTATCTCATGAACCGTGATAGCTAGAGAATTGAAATATTGAACAATGATGTATTTCTGTTGCTGCTATAACTAAATATAATTAAACAAATATTTTATGGGTGTTCCCATACATTAAACGTTCTTTTATGCCATTTCTTGCTCGATTTTAAAAACGGCAACAGTTAAACGCTAGAAATATTCACAGTACCTAAATTAAGTTGTATAATTACTTTGGCAATAAATTTAGATGAAATTAATATTTAAGGCGGGCTCCCACAAAAAACGTGATTACTTTGCCGGTTTTTTGCTTTATATTAACAACGGTAGGTAATAAGTGTCTAAATATTGTATAGATAATGGTACGGAACCCTTCGTGCGTGACTCCGACTCGCACTTGGCCGGTTTTTTAGTTCTGATTATTGATTAATTTAAGGCTGAATGCGTATACAACTTTTTTAATTTACAAAATGGAATGGAATGTGAGCCTGTCAAAGGCGCACTACAAATTTTAAATGTCAAAACACTATGGAGGAATCGCAAGTTTGATGTTTGTTTTCTCGCAAAATGAGAGAAAAGTACTATACAAGTCTGAGCTGAAATAGCAATATATGGTCTCGTTTACATTGGAAATTTACTCGACCATATATTGCTTGTTTTTCGACCTCGGAGTAATGTAGGTACTATTTATGAGCTCTTTTTTTTACATACATATAATCACGCTTTTATCCCTAAAGGGGTAGGCAGAGCGTAAACGACCTAAACAAAGGTCGTTCCGCCACGTCTGACAAAGCTTTGAGGGTTATTTAAGATAGATTTGTACGTATATTGCTGTAGTGACAGGTTGTCAGCCTATCGCCTAAATTTCAATATACAGAAACCCTCGGATCCGTTAGCTGGTTTTTACAGTTTGCCCGGGAGGAAATGCAGCTGGCACATTCTATGTTTTTCTCTCGCTCCCAGTCCAGCATGGAAGTATGCTCTTTTTAGTTTCTGAAAAACTCGTGATGCTACTGCACGCAGCATTAACACCCGGTATACATGTGAGTATAGTGCGCAAGAGCTACCGGCGGCGTAACTTTCGTTGGACGTGGTCCGTATTGTCCTCACGTTCCTGATTACGCAGTGGTCGATATAAAACGAGGCGCTGACCCAGGAAGACCACAGTTCGATTCAGGACCTGCACACCCATCCTACACAAACAAACATGGACACCAAGGTATGGGCTCTATTGCGAATAATATTTTTTTATATTGTTTACTTTGCTTTGGCGAGTTTGATTTTAATTTTGTGTTGTTTGAGAATTATTGATCACAACTCAATATCGTCACAGGTGTTATGAATGTTTTTCTTATCACTCTACCAGGTCAGTGATACGAAAACGATATCTAGGAGTACTATACTTTTTTTTTTGTTACATAACATACATACATATAATCACGCCTTTATCCCTAATGGGGTAGGCAGAGCGTAAACGACCCAAACAAAGGTCGTTCCGCCACGTCTGACAAAGTTTTGAGGGTTATTTAAGATAGATTTGTAAGTACATTGCTGTAGTGACAGGTTGTCAGCCCATCGCCTAAATTACAATATACTGAATCCCTCGGATCCCTTAGCTGATTTTTACAGCATGCCCGGGAGGAAATGCAGCTGGCACATTCTATGTTTTTCTCTCGCTCCCAGTCCAGCATGGAAGTTACATAACATTTGAAACAAATCTCAAGTTGCGACGACCATTTAATACAGCCTATGTATACCTACATATTATACATACGGCTAATTGTATGTCATTGTATTGTTTATTATTCAATGACGGAAGTGCCACTTACATGGCGTGCGATTAGAAACCAATTCCTTGTCCTTGCAGTTAAAATTCATAATAATACAAGCAGTCACTAGATTATCACGACGATACTTATCTTTGATGCAATTGCCTATATTTATTATTGTCAAATTCTTCCATTCTGGAGTAGGAGCGATAGAGAAACATAGAATGTGCCAGCTGCATTTACTCCCGGGCTACTCTACAGCTATGGGATCCGAGGGTTTCAGTATATTGCAATTTAGGCGATGGGGTGACAACCTGTCACTACAGTAATATACCTACAAATATATCTAAAATAACCCTCAAAACTTTGTCAGACGTGGCGGAACGACCGTTGTTTAGGTCGTTCGCGATCTGCCTACTCCATAAGGGATAAAGGCGAGACTATATGTAGGTATCTAATATTGTCAAAACACTACAAAATCATGCGTATTATTTTATGTTCAATTATTAAACTCCGTTCTCTATGCAATAAGCACATTCCTAACAGATTACCGTGTGGTTATAGATTGTAGTATTGATGTGCGTGCTGGTGGCGGCTAGCGGCGCGGTCGCCAGCTTGGTGGCGCCGGTGCCGGTGGGCGTGCGCGTCGACCCTCTGCCGCAGTACTCGTACGGGTACGACGTGCAGGACGCGCTCACCGGCGACTACAAGGGCCACCAGGAGCACCGCAACGGAGACCTCGTCACCGGCTCCTACTCCGTCGTGGACCCCGACGGCACCAGGAGGATCGTGGACTACTCCGCCGACCCGATCAACGGCTTCAACGCGGTGGTGCGCCGCGAGCCGCTGGTGGGCGCGCTGCCCGCCCGCCTGGCCGCGCCGGTGCTGGCTCCCGCGCCGGTGCTGGCCCGCGCACCCATCCTCGCGCCCGCGCCCGCACCACTCCTAGCACCGAGACTGCCTAGTCCCTACTACTTCTAGATAAAAATTTCAATTTTGCGTGTTATGAGCTTGTAACCTAAGATTTTATACCAATTGTTATTTATGTTTCTAGTAAAAAAATATAATTATTTTCTAGTTTGAATGTCTACACTGACTTACCCTACCTATGAAACAACTTATGGTTTAAAATCAAATCTAATTCAATGTAGAGTGGAAGACACGACCTCAGACGACTCGACCTAACCAAGGACCTAAGTAAACCTAACCCTCGGACCTGCATGACCTACCTATATTTATAATAAAACTTATAAAAAATGAGGTTGACATTTTTAATAAGTCAAGTAGTAAGTCAAAAATAGTGATCAAAAATCACAAAAGCGATAAAACATACTGCAACAAACAAAGTCTTGGTGAATTTATCCTAGAAGACAAGAAGTTATCATTGAAATAGTATTTGAGGACGCTGATTACCTACATAGTTACTAAAACACTGGAAATAACACAAAGTAAGCAAATCTTCTGATGTATCTAATGATGGTGTCATAGGAGATTTTAATCACAATAAGTAATCATTAATCAAGGAAGAAGTGGAATCTTTGGAAAACCACGTTTGCAAAAAAAGAAGCCTAAACAGCAAGACGGCTGCTTGGCCATGTAATGAGAAAAAACAATTTCTTGTCCCCAATTAGATTACCTATGTTTTATTTAATAGTTTGATATAATTATTATTTTACCTTCCATGCTGGTCTGGGAGTGACAGAATAACGTAGAATGTGCCAGCTGCATCTCCTCCCGGGCATGCTGTAAAAACCAGCTAAGGGATTCGAGGGTATATTGTAATTTAGGCGATGGGCTGACAACCTGTCACTACAGCAATATCCAGTTCTGTCTTAAACAACCCTCAAAACTTGTCAGACGTGGCGGAGCGACCTCTGTTTGGGTTGTTCGCGCTCTGCCTACCCCATTAGGGATACAGGCGTGATAGTATGTATGTATTATTTACATACTTATGAAAATCTCATGTTGGTATATAATTAGTTGATCCTATAGGTAACACGTCAACATAAACAGTAAAGGTCGTATACGTCTACATTCCAGTGAGATACGCTTAAGCTATTCTAAGCTGCAATTGACAATAGGTCTTGTCCACTCATCTCCCGTCGCCTTATCCCGTATCTCACGGGGTAGGCTACCTAATCTAGGGGATTGAACAAGGGTACTGGTTTTAACACAGAGCGACTGCCATCTGACCTCCGCAACCCAGAAGGGAAACTAGACCCAATCCTAGATTAGGTCAGAGTTCTCAAGCCGACAATGTTTGGCACTGGCCTCTGACATGGCTTAACGACTAATATCTATGGTATTAAACGATATTAACCGGGACCAACGGCTTAAGGTGCCTTTCGAAGCACGGAAAAAGCGCCGAATAAACGTACATATGAAATTAAAAAACCGAAAAACACATTGGTACGTGATGGGATTCGAACCACGACCTCCCGCTCAAGAGACAGCGGCCCTATCCACTACACCATCGGGCTCTCCATTTTGTCTCCTCCACTAAAAAACGCTGACTGCTGCTACTTCCATGCTGGACTGGGAGAGATAGAAAAACATAGAATGTTCCAGCTGCCTTTCCTCTCGGGCATGCTGTTGACGTCAGCAAAAGGGACTCGAGGGTTACAGTGTATTGTAACTTAGGCGATGGGCTGACAACCAGTCACTATAGCGATACATATTACAATATAAAATTGCCCTCAATTTTTGTCAGACGTGGCGAAAGCGCCTTTTACGAGGCGTTAAACGCTCTGCCTACCCCGTAAGGGATAAAGGCGTGATTTATGTATGTATGTATGTACTAAAAAACGATATTTTTATTAGCATGAGTTTGCTAATGGCGTGGCGGTCCGCGCGACACGGCGTGGTCCGGGGTATGATGCGCGGGTACGCCAACAAGATGCACGACCCGCTCGAGCACGTCACAGGCCTTGAGAAACGCGAGCTGCTGGCGCACTTGGCCGGTGACTGCGACCCCTTCCGTATCATAGCTATCAAGCGTGGTAAGTACCTAACCTAGCTTTAGAACTTCTTCTTCTTTTCGTATCAATGGCAAAAGTCACACAGTCGATCTCCAATAGTCGGCGACGCCTACCGCCCCGAATTCTACTATCAAGCACGGTATTAGTTTATACCTGTCATTTTCTGTCCTGAGAGAACTTAAATGGACGCCTATAATTTTAGTCAAGCTTTGGTTAAGTTTGATTCCATGCTGGACTGAGAGTGATAGAAAAACATAGAATGTGCCAGCTGCATCTCCTCCCAAGCATGCTGGAAAAACATGGAATGTGCCAGCGGCATCTCCTCCCAAGCAGGCTATTTAGTTAAGTTGTGCTCTACGAATCGATAGCATGAGCCGTCAACACGCATGCCTTCTAGATCACGGCACCAAAGTTTTGAGAAGCGCGAAGATCTAGATACGATAGCGACTTTGTTTTATACTATGTATTGATCCTACCTTGTTCGCAGGTCCTGGGACCCGCGAGCGTCCGAACCTGGTGCCCAGCGCGTTCTGCAGCCGCCTGGTTGGGTGCAGCTGCAACCCCGACCAGAACCACGTGGAGTACATGTGGCTGCACCAGGGCTTACCCAAGCGCTGCGGCTGCGGGTACTGGTTTGAACTCTGTCCCATTGCACCTCTTTAAAAATGTACTGGTAAAATGGTAATAAATTGTTTGAAATTTTAATTGTTTTTATTATTTGAGCTAATATCGCAGGCACTCACAGGCTAATATCATAAAAATAAACTTGGATAGATACTTATCATCACCATCAATCACACTACTATAATATTGGTATCAATAAACTAAACCAAACAACTAAACTGATGAATCGATTTATATGAAACGGTGATTACTCCTGGCAAATGGTTGTTTTCAAGAGCTTATTTCTCCTAAATGAATTATTGGTATAATACATCTAAGAAATTAGTTCATGGCCTTTAATTGCAACATTTAAAAATATTCTAGTTCATAAATAAGAATGCTACAAAAATCTGGAAATAAAGCTGATTGATCAGTAAATATGATATTTCTTCTAAACTATTAGGAGCGCTTTCACGGTACCTTCGGGAAATTAATCGTATTATGATTATCCATGTCCAGCAGTGGACTATTGTGGCGTGGCTGATGTTGATGATAATGATTGATCATCTAAAACACAACTTTTTTTTAAATCGAACTCCGTTTTCCTGGAATTAGCATTTGTATGCGTATTTCGCACATTTTTGACGCGGCCACGGTCTAAACCGCCACGCCGCGCGCCGTAGCGCGCGCTGATTTGAACGATAATGTAAGGTATTACGGGCGATGGTTGCATATCTTGAAATCATCTGCCGGCAGGATACATTTTAAACTAGATTATTTTTCCGT
The DNA here is from genome assembly GCA_949820665.1 of Scrobipalpa costella. Taxonomy (NCBI): domain Eukaryota; kingdom Metazoa; phylum Arthropoda; class Insecta; order Lepidoptera; family Gelechiidae; genus Scrobipalpa; species Scrobipalpa costella. The sequence goes on along the minus strand of OX463295.1, from coordinate 10,528,531 downwards.
AGCAAGAAGTAGCTTCAGTATAATATAATCTTCAATTAAAAAATAACTAACCAGTGACTAACTCCAAGCATATCATGGTTTCATGGCTTACTACATTTAGCGCATATGATACGAGTTACTCACACACATGCTCACATAAAGGTTGATAGAACCTACATGGCATCGTCGTGTAATGTCAGATCAGACCAGAACTCCATAACCAGCTTAGTGTGCAGACATAACGTATAGACCTCCGCTCGCCGACCCAGTTCCATAGTTTACCTTGAACCAGCGCAGCGGCGGCGGCGGCCAATTAGATCCGGGACCAACTACAAAAGATTATTAATTTTATCCTATCAAATTAAGTAATAATGTAATTTTTCCTACGACGATGGTCTCGTAGTTTGGCTAGAAAAACAATGTTTTTTAGGGTTCCGTACCCAAAGGAAAAAAAACGGGACCCTATTACTGAGACTTCACTCTGTCCGTCCGTCGTCCGTCCGTCACCAGCGATTCGGACGGTAATGTCCCTTTCGCAAAATGTCCCGCTTGCTGAAAACGGCCCGTTATCGAAATGGCCCGTTATCAAAACGGCCCGTTAGCAAAACGGCCCGTTAGCAAAACGGCCCGTTATGAAAACGGCCCGTTATGAAAAAGGCCCGTTATCGAAATGGCCCGTTATTAAAACGGCCCGTTATCGAAATGAAAATTGAACTTTCCGGACCTGAAGGTCAAAACCCTTCAGGTCACCACCTTCTCGGCAGTTTTACTACCAAATATATAATTTCTACTCTGACTGAATCTGTATATAGCCTAATTACAATCCCACTTGGAAACCAAACGAATCACATGGATCCTCTTTGCTTAGATTAATACTGGCTATAAATAACAATAACATTATCCTTCACGTTTCAATGACACTTTATATTGTCAATGAGTCACATTCCCCATTCTCATAGTAAACCCTGCTATTAGAAAATACTTATTTGTGAGAAATTAACGAATCTGCGATAATTATGGAATTTGCCACATCTCAAAAAGGAAAAGAAACCATCATGATTGATGGTTTTCGCTACACTAAAAATCGGATTAATAAAGATGAATCCACTCAGTGGAAATGTACCAAGAGAGACATATGTACTGCATCTATCACTATTGATAAAAAGAAGGAAAATATAATACGCCGGACGAATCATACTTGTGAGCCTGATTTAATTGGAAATCATGTATTCCAAACTATCGACAAAATTAAAAAAAAAGTATGTGAAGATTTTGGTCCAATAATGAAGATATATGAAGAAAGTATGGCAGGCGTATCTAAAAAATATCGTGAGCATACTGACCGAATACCTGACTTCTTGTCGAAAAAAGACTCTCTATACAGAGCAAGGAAAAAATATTTAAATTCAGAACGCTTGGTATTTAATAAGTTATCGGAAGTGTACGTTCCAAATGGTTTAGGGGAACATTTTTTGATAGCTGAAGACGGCGATGATGATAAAATTTTAGTTTTTGCAAGTAATAGTGCCAGAAAAATTATGCATACATTGAAAAATGGCTCATATTATGGAGATGGCACATTTAAATCTGCTCCACGTCCTTGTTTTCAGGTTTATTCGATTCATTTAGACTTATATTCGAACTCTGAGTCTACCAACATTATTCCGGTAATATATGCTCTATTACCCGATAAGAGTGAGATCACGTATACAAGGCTATTTGAAATCATCAAAAATAGATTGGGTATAACAATGCATTCATTCAAATGTGATTATGAAAAAGCCGCTATGAATGCATATTTGAAAATATATCCTCAGGGAAAATTAAGCGGCTGTTTCTTTCACTACCACAAAGCGATATGGAAAAAGGCAAAAGAATTCAATACTTCCTACAGAGCCAGTGGTCGAAAAGTTGTAAGACGATGTGCTATCCTAGCATTGTTACCACCACAATCTATTGCCCAAGGATGGGAAATTATACACAAAGATGCTCCAAAAACATATGAGGTCACCAAATTTCTTGAATATTATCAAAAGACTTGGTATCCAAATCTATCTCCATCAATATTAAGCTGTGCCCACGAAGCTCACAGAACCACAAATGTCGTAGAAGGTTGGAATCATCGTTTAAACACTCGTATCGAAAAAAGACCAACGCTTTTCTCTTTTATTCATAAAATTAAAAAAGAAGCAAAGCACCAAGACCTGAATATTAACCATTTTTTGTTTGGCAAATTGAAAAAAAATAAAAGGAAGCGCAACCAAATATTCAACAAGAAATATATAAAAGCTCTTAACAAATTAGAAAGCGGAAAAATATCCGTAAAACAATTTATAACAAGAGTAACATTCATTCGACTCTCATCAGGATATTGATAACTTTTATGGAAAGGAAATATCCCTCCTAGTTTAACAATTAATGTTTTAGTGCAAAAGTATGTTTTAGTTCTTTTTAGTTTAAGAATAAATGTATGTTTAAGTTATTTTTTTTTATAATCTAATTAGGCAAGTTGGTAAGATTACAGAAAAATTAATAAAACATTTTGTCCATATTATATGGTTTTTATTGTAGGAAACGAGCTAATAGGTATACAGCACACGGGTTGATTGCCTCGGGTAAATTGATTCATAACCCATTCAGCCCGCGGGATTTGCCTAACACTTTATAGCTTCCAGATCTACTCAGCCCACGGGCTAAGTTAGATGTGGGGCCAGTTGACCCATATGAGGGTTTGATTTCGTGTAAGGGACATTTCGCGAACGGGACATTTTGCGAACGGGACATTTCGCGAACGGGACATTTCGCGAACGGGACATTTCGCGAACGGGACATTTCGCGAACGGGACATTTCGCGAAAAGGTCTTGTTTTTAGAAGCGGGACATTTTGCGAAAGGGACATTACCGTCCGAATCGGTCACCAGACTGTTATATCTCATGTACCGTGATAAATAGTTGTTTTTTTGCAGATTATGCATGTTTGTTGCCGCTATAACAACAAATACTAAAAACAGAATTTAATAAATATTTAAAGGGTCCCATACTACAAACGTGATTTTCTGTCTATCACCAACCTGTATCACATAAGCCGTGATAGCTAGACAAATCTAGACGCAGGTAGGTAGCGTGTCCAAGCCAAGTTCAAGTCAATTGAAGAGAACTGGCTGGCAGCACCGAGTGTATATTTACAGGAACCATTTGGAGCCACTTTTGACCCCTTCATAACTCGAAAACTACTAAACTTAAAAACGCCAATTTTGGTTTATATATTTAGATCCTCTATATAAACAAGTACTCCAAATTTTATACACATGGCTCAAATGGTTATTTAAATATTAATTCTGTAAAATCGTATTTTTTATGACTGATTGACTGACTGACTGATATACATATCATAAATCATTTAATCATAAATCCAATGACCTAGGAATAGCGTTGCCAGGCGTCCGGCTTTAGCCGGACATAGTCAGGCTTTTTGATTGCCTGTCCGGCCAAAATAAGCGTCGTCCGGCCTGTCCGGCTTTTGTTAGGCTTTTTAGATTTCAAAATTCGCGCGCATCGAGACCGAATTCGACTCGACTGATTAATAATAAAGTACTTTTAGACTAATTTGGCATTAGTTTTATTGTAAATTATCAAAAAGCTTGGTTTTCATTAATTTTCTACATTAATACCAAAAAATCCCCTAAAATGCAAAGTGTCCGGCTTTTTTACCAAAATGTTAGGCCAAAAGAAAAATGTTTTTTTACACGAATATTTAAAATTGTTGAAAATGCAGGATGTCCGGCTTTTTGACCCAAATGTTAGGCCAAACTCACAGCTCTGTCCGGCTTTTCGGTATGAGGACCTGGCAACGCTACCTAGGAAGCTGATATTTGGAATGAAGATTGATTAGAATGACAGAAAGTTAGATATGTAAATTTTTTATAAATTAAAATAAAATATTGGACCTCCTCCCATACAAGTGAAAGGGGGGCAATTTTTTTTTATCTACTATATGGAGCGGGGTATCGTTAGACAGGTCTCATAAAATTAGGTGGAGGTAGCTTTGAAAATAAGTGCATTAAGTAAGTCCTTCTCGAGATATTTGCATTTAAAGTAGCAATTCATAAAAAAAAACAAATAACCATAACCCAACCCACTTCCAAATGACCCAGGGAGCTGATATTTGGAAATAAGATTAATTATAATGACGCAAGGTTAGAAATGTAAAAAAAATAATATAGACCGCCTCCCATTCAAGTGAAATGGGGCCCATTTTTATTTTTTACCTAGTATATTAAGTGGGGTCGTTTGACAGGTCTTTCTTCCATGCTGGACTGGGAGCGAGAGAAAAACATAGAATGTGCCAGCTGCATTTTCTCCCGGGCATGCTGTAAAAACCAGCTAAGGGATCCGACGGTTTCAGAATATTGTAATCTAGGCGATGGGTTGACAACCTGTCACTACAGCAATATACTTACAAATCTATCTTGAATAACCCTCAAAACTTTGTCAGACGTGGCGGAACGACCTTTGTTTAGGTCCTTTACGCTCTGCCTACCCCATTAGGGATAAAAGGCGTGATTATATGTATGTATGTAGGTCTTATAAGATTAGGTAGAGGTTTATTTGAAAGAAAGTGCCTTAAATGGGTCCTTTTCGAGATATTTGCATTTAAAGTTACCGTTCTTAAAACAAAATAAATAATCAAAAACCTCACCCACTATCAGAAGACCTAGAAAATAAAAATTTGGTACAAAGATAGCTAATAATGATACTATAATGGAAGCATAACAAAAATAAAAATATCGTATTTATTGGCGCCTTCCCATACAAGTGTATTTATTACCCTATTAAATTTAAGTGGGGTGTCATCATGGGTGTCATAGAAAGTCCAAATTCAATATGAATATAGATTATAATTATCAATACTTTTTTTTAAAACATGAAGAATATACAAGAATCAAATTATTTACTTACCTACAAAAAGTAATGATATCCCACCAAAAACATAAATGTAAAAGTGAAAGCCAAATTCATGGTGGTCTTGGAATTGAACAAAAATTTGTCTAAATAGGGAGCCTAGTCTAGGATTTATTACGGTAATTCTTAGCTCTTCAATAAGGTTCATTTCATGTTACTTGGTCGTTGTAGAGTGGCATTGTAGGTGACAGGTCGAATTATTCTCTAACCAATTCTAGACTTGGTTCCCTTTTTAGATCTCAAAAAAAATTGTGCAATTCCAAGACCACCATGAACTTGGCTTTCACTTGTATATTTATGTTATTGGTGGGATTGTATGGTGATAATGAATTCTGTTGCTGCTATAACAACAAATACTAAAAATATAATTAAATAAATATTTAAGAGGGTGTCCCATAAAATAAGGTATTTTCAAGGTGACCTAAATAGTTTCAAATGCTTCATCAGACGGCTCTACCTGTACATGAACTGTCAAAGTTTTGGGTACGTTCACACGATCGTCATACATTATAAATATTATTTTACGTGAAATTAAGATTTGAAAGAAAAAAAGAACAGTTTATTGTTTTAAAAAACATTTAAACAATCATCCACACTAATATTATAAATGCGAAAGTAACTTTGTCTGTCTGTCTATCTGTTTGTTTGTTGTTCTTTCACGCCTAAACGGCTAAACGGATTTTGATGAAATTTGGTATGGTGATAGATAGTAGCCTAGACATGACAGACACAGACATGACAGGCTATATATAATCACGCCACCATACTAAGGGGGTAGGCAGTAGTAGGGATCTGATTTTAGTTAGTGTTTTGAACAGATTTTGACCTTACTTTCACCCTACATTCACTGCCACCATCGTCACGTTTTCGGACCAGACCCAGAAGATGCTGCAGATAATCACGGGTCTACTTTGCGAAGGAGAAAAAATCAACTTCGTAGACGAAGTCGCGGGTAAAACCTAGTAATGTTATAAATGCGAAAGTAACGGTCATCTATCTGTCTGTCTGATTGTTTGTTGCTCTTTCACGCCTAAACGGCAGAACGGATTTTGATGAAATTGGGTATGGTGATAGACGGTAATCTGGAGACGGACATAGACTGTATATAATTACGCCTCCGTCTTAGGAGGTAGGTAGTAGTCAGGGAATTGTAATAGTTTTTGATAGAACTTTTTTATTAAACTACTAAGTGTTACAAAGACAAAAGCTAAGGATACAAATAATCACGCCACCTTACTTAGGGGGTAGGCATTAGCAGAAAGTGAATTTAATTAGTGGTTTTAACCGATTTCGAGGGGACTTTTTTTATTCAACTCAGTGCTACCAAGACACAAACTAAAGATATAAATAATCACGCTACCGTTCTTACGGGAAAGGCAATAGGCAGGGAACAAAATTTAATTAGTGATTTTAACCGATTTTGATGGAACTCAAACTGAGTTTTACCTAAAGACAAACTAAGGATAAATATAATCACACCACCGTACTTAGGGGGTAGGCTACTGCCTAAGGCAGAGATCTGAATTGTGTTTGTATTTTAACCAATTTTGATAGGACTTTTTTCAGTTTACTCGGTGTTACCTGGATTTACGATATCAGCACGATATCTAACGTAGGGAATAGGCAGGGAACAAAAAAAATTGTGTTTGAACCAATAATGACGGAAACATTTTTATTTAATTCTGTGTTACCTGGACTAACTTAGAATACAATTCATCACGCTTCTTTGCTTGGGAGGGCAGGCAGCCAGAACTAAGAGTGCTATGATGTACATCACGCTATGTTAATAAATATTGGCACATTATATAATTATATAATCTGTGAAACTTTTATACACGTGCACTGGAGTGACATAAGTTTCAGGATGGATGGGAAGAAAAGGAACAGAAGCGACAGGAGCGAGTCATAGGCGAGAGGAATGGATGGAAGGACTGGACAGATATGATGACTTTTCAGAGACGCGTATGACGGGTAGGACAGGAAGAACGTGCGGCAGGTACGTGAGGAACGTTGACTGGAGAAGAAGTTAGACCCTACTTTCACCGCCACCAAAGACTCCCGAAAACCCGCTCGAATCTCGTGAGCTTGGGTGAATGAACGGCGGCAGCGTAGCTTGCCAGCGACTCTCCGTCTAGATGACGTCACACGTGCTTTTCGGCCGTCCCGCGGTGGGCTTGTATCAAATGTGTAATATCTTCGCAACGAATAAACCGATTTCAATTATTTAAAAAGTAACACTGTTATATCGGCATTATATGCATATTCCAACTTGTGCATAGTCCCCATTGGTAACAAATAGTTTAAATACCGGGTTTAATGTAAGGGACAGCGTCCCGCAAACTAATAGGGGTTGCAATTATTGCTTTTCATATTAACTTTTGTAAACCCCTGGTGGGAATCGTATCTATGACCTTCGGATTGGGAGACCAAGGCTTACCACATAGGCATCCAAAAGCTGGTAAAGAGTAAAAATAAATGAACGTAATATTAATTAATCTTGACCATGTATATTGTTTATGTGTCGGTTTATTAAGTACTTCCTGTTTAATAATAATAAAATGAAACAAAAATATTTTAAGGTCCATAATATTTATTAATTATACATTTTATTTATTTACAAACTAACAACTTGGGAAGTAGATTTAATAAATAATGTTGTTTTATTCGTATTTGTCAAGGTATTTGTCATTTGGTTCAAAATACAATCCGTTTATTGGTAGCTTTTCTGGCGGTAATTCTCTTGCAGGTGTAAAATATTTTCGTCGATGACTTGTCCTGTGGGCCGGACGAGGTTGGGTAGCTAACGTTGACAGATATGGGTCCGTGTTTTGGGTGCGTGATGGAAAACTGGGTTGATGGTGTTCTATGGCGTACTGCTGTGCAGCGGTATGGAGATTGATCGGCTCCTGGACGAGGACGGCCTTGAATCCGGTGTAGGGGTCCACTGTGTAGTGCACAGTTCGCTGCGTCCCATCCGGGTCCAGCACTGTATACGACCCCCTCACTGCGTCCCCTAGCCGCACCTCGTGCAGGCTCTTGCTGTCCCCTGTCGTCGGGTCCTGTACCTCGTACCAGTACTTGTATTCCTCGCCAGTGGGCAGCGGATCCCTCACTATGATGCCGTGGACAGAACACGCCGCAGTTATCACGAACAAAGCCTGTTAAAACATAACATATAGAATTGGTTCAGGTTTTACAAGGTTATTTCATAAACAATTAGACAAGTGCGCAAACTGATAGTGTTTAGTCAGACAATGAAACGACTTTCACTAGGAAATTCTTCTGCGAAATCACTGTACTTCCACTTACAACTTGTCTGAAATCATTGATAAGTTTGTACGGAGTGGAGAAGCCTTTATTTGATATTCCAGAAGAAATTCTTTGTGAGTTTCTCCGTTTCATTGTCTGTATTTTTTTGATTGTCTTCATCATAAGCCAACAATTCGTATACTTTTAATTAAATTTAAGTGAAATTACCCTGAACATGTTGTAAGCCGCTTGACAATAGGACCTCTCGATTAAATGCTGCGCATAAAGTCGTCTGTGGTGGTATTTATAGAGGCGTGAGCGTTCTCTCGAATGTTCCGCAAAAGTAAACTGCTCCCGCGCGCACCGTGCAGGCTGCAGCGCGCCAAAGTCTCGATTGTCACTGACATAATATCGCGCTTAAACACCTTTCCACTTACATCTACGTATTTACTATACATTTGTAAATATAGACATACAGATCAAATCTGATTAATTCACAGATCTGAAACGTACTCATTCATACATATCGCAATATAATAAATGTTGTGCCATATATTACTAAAATGATTTGATTAGATTTGATGAAGTTTAGAAATGTAAAAATAAATAAATTAAAAATATATTGGAACAGGTGAAAAAAACTCCCATACAAGTGAAAAGGGGCCATTTTTATTTTATTGAGTGGTGTATCGTTAAACCGGTTTTATAAACTTAGGTAGAGGTTTCTTTGAACGTACGTTCGAGATATTTGCATTTAAAGTTGCCGTTCTAAAAAACAAAAAAAATATTTCTAAATGACCTAGGAAGCTGATATTTGGTATGAAGAATGATTATAATGACATAAGGTTAGAAACGTAAAACTAAAAAAGAGTTGGACCCCCTCCCATACAAGTGAAAGGGGAGCATTATTTATTTTTTAACTATTATACTGAGTGCGGTATCGTTAGACAGGTATTGTAAAATTAGGTAAAGATTTCTTTGAAAGTAAGTGCCTTAAATCTGACTTTCTCTAGATATTTACATTTAAAGTCGAAAACAAAAAGCTATTAAAAACCTAACCCACTATCAGAAGACCTAGAAAATATAAATTTGGTGCTAAAATAGATACGATACCATAACAGAAAAATAAATAAAAAAATGTCCTAGCTTTCCGACGCCTTCCCATACAAGTGTGTTTTTTATTACCTAAATAACCTAAGTGGGGTGTCATCATGGGTGTCATAGAAGGTTCAAATTCAATATGAATATAGTTTATAATTTTCAATAGAGAAAAATAAAAAAAAAACATGAAAAATATGTATGAATCAAATTATTTTCTTACCTGCAAAAAGTAATGATATCCTACCAAAAACATAAATGTAAAGGTGAAAGCCAAGTTCATGGTGGTCTTGGTGTGCAAATCACACAAAAAGTAGTGAGGTCTGAAAAGGGAAGATTGGTTTATTATAGTAATTCTTAGTTTTTTAATAAGGTTCATTTCATGTGACTTGGCCGTTGTAGAGTGGGGTTGCAGGTGACAGGTCGAATTATTGTCTACAACGACCAAGTCAAATGAAATTAACCTTATTGAAGAGCTAAGAATATATGTTTGTATGTAAGAATATAATAAACCCTAGACTTTTAGACTCAAGTTTTTGTGTGATTCACGCACCAAAACCACCATGAACTTGACTTTCACTTTTACTTTTGTGTTTTTGGTGGGATAATAAAATACACAAATCGGATGAGAAGAGCTAAGGATATATGTGGATCATTGCCATCGTCCTTCCATGCTGGACTGGGAGCGACAGAAAAACATAGAAGGTATGTACCGGCTGCATTTTCTCACGGGCATGCTGAAAAAACCAGCTAAGGGATCCGAGGGTTTCAGTATTATGCAATTTAGGCGATAGCCTGACAACCTGTCAATACAGCAATATACCTACAAATCTATCTTAAATAACCCTCAAAACTTTGTCAGACGTTGCGGAACGACCTTTGTGTAGGTCGTTTACGCTCTGCCTACCCCGTTGGGGATAGAGGCGTGATTGTATGTATGTTTTGCCATCGTGCTAGAGTTGAAATAAAATGGTCCAGGCTATATTTTTTTCCTACGCTGAATTTTGCAGATTTTTGGTATCAGTTATCCTGTGAGGTAAACGGCAAATTTGTTATGGATAGTTATTAGATCATAAATCGTGTTATAAATAAAAATAAAATAAAAATTCTAGATTTCTGGGTACAAGTCCCATATATTACACTAGCTTTTACCCGCGACTTCGTCTGCGTAGCTTTTTTACTCTATTGTCCACCCGTGATTATCTGCAGCGTCTTGTGGGTCTGGTCCAACAACGTGACGATGGTGGTGGTGAAAGTAGGGTCAAACCCCTTCTCCCATCATAGTTCCTCACGTACCTACCACACGTTCCCCCTGTCCTACCCGTCACACGCGTCCCTAAGCAGTCATCATGTCTGTCCAATCCTTCCATCCATTCCTCCCGTCCATGACTCGCTCTAGTCGCTTCTGTTCCCTTTACTCCCGTCCATCCTGAAACTTATGTCACTCCAGTGCAAGTGCATAAAAAACATCACCGACTATTAATACACAACACACATTATGAATTGAATTGTTGCCAACATTTTAGCAACATAGCGTGATGCACTTCATAGCACTCTGCCTGCTCCCCCAAGTAATGAAATGTATTCTAAGTTAGTCCATGTAACACAGAAGATTCCTTTATAATCGGTTCAAACACTATTTTGTTTTTGTTCCCTGCCTACCCCCTACGGTATGTAGCGTAATGATATTGTAAATCGAGGTAGCACTGAGTAAACTAAAAAAAGTCCTATCAAAATCAGTCAAAAGCCTGCTGCCTACCGCCTAAGTAAGCTCGCGTGATTGTATTTTATCCTTAGTTTGTGTTTAGGTAAAACTCAGTTGAATAAAAAAGTTCCATCAAAATCGGTTAAAACACTAACTAAATTCTGTTCCCTGCCTACTGTATTAGTATTCAGTTCCCTGTGTACGGTGGTGTGATTATTTTTATCTTTAGTTTGTGTCTTGGTAACACTGAGTTGAATAAAAAGTCCCCTCGAAGTCGGTTAAAAACACTAAGTAAATTTAGTCTCTCTCTTACTTCCATGCTGGACTGGGAGCGAGAGAAAAACATAGAATGTGCCAGCTGCATTTCCTCCCGGGCATGCTGTAAAAACCAGCTAAGGGATCCGAGGGTTTCAGTATATTGCAGTTTAGGCGATGGGCTGACAACCTGTCACTATAGCAATGTACCTACAATTGTATCTTAAATAACCCTCAAAAACATTGTCAGACGTGGCGGAGCGACCTTTGTTTAGGTCGTTTGCGCTCTGCCTACCCCATTAGAGATAAAGGCGTGATTATATGTAGTAAATTTAGTTCTCTGCTATTGCCTACCTCCTAAGTACGGTGGTGTGATTATTTATATCTTTAGTTTGTGTCTTGGTAGCACTCAGTTTTATGAAAAAAGTACCATCGAAATCGGTTAAAAACACTATCTAAATTCATCAAATTCACTATCAAGTTTCCTGTCTTCTGCCTTCCCCCTAAGCACAGAGGAGTGATTATTTGTATCCTTAGCTTTTGTCTATGTAACACTTAGTTCAATAAAAAAGTCCCATCAAAACGGTTAAAAATACCCCCTAAGTACGATGGCGTGATTATATGTAGCCTATATCCGTCTCCAGGTTACCATCTATCATCATACCAAATTTCATCAAATTCCGTTAAGCCTAAACGCGTGAATGAGCAACAAACAAACAGACAGACAGAGTTACATTCGCATTTATAATATTAGTACGGAAGTATGGATTAAACTATCAAATATTTTGGCAATGACTGTTGCCAGCGAGGTAGTCCTATATACTCATCATCTATACTCCTATAATCCTATACTTCGATTTCGAGGAAATATCACCAGTCTTATTTTTGACTATAGATACAACAACTGTTTTTGTTAGCACTTGAAGTAGGTATGAGTGGCTTATACAGAAACTAAACCTCATTGCTAGCACCCTAGGAAGATGAGGTCCGGCGTGCAACAAGTGCTCTATGCTAATCTATACATATAATAAATCTCTAGAAAGGTCGTGTGTCTGTACATTAAATAATTTTAATTACAAAAAAATGCAGCATGCATTATTAACGACATAAAGATCAAAATGTTGCTTTTTATGAATTTTTGTCTGTCTGTATGTCTGTATTTTGCCACATCACGCCAAAACTACTTAACCGATTTCAATGGGACTTTTTTTATTCAACTGTGTGTTACCCGGGTTGCAACTTAGAATACCTGAAATCACGCTACCTGGCTAAGGGGTAGGCAGGAAATTGAAATTTGGCTGTTTCTTAACCGAATTTTATGGAACCTTTTTTATTCGACTGAGCATTATTTAAAATCAAAGTTACTATACAAATAATCACGCCTCATGACTTAGCAGGTAGGTAGGAATTTGAATTTTAGTCGTTTTTAACCGATCTTAAAGGGACTTTTGATTTGACGTTGAGTTATTTTAGTTACCTGGTGATATTGAAAGTCTACTCTACCGAGAAATGGGCGCAATTTCTTCAGTGTTTTCACAACACATATTTTTGGGTGGATTTATTTGATGACTAGCTGTGGCCGCGACTTCGTATGAAAAACATGCAGTGTCGAATATACTGAAAACGCTTCTCCGCGCGTAGGAGCGAGATCTGCAACTCGCGCGCGGAATCGTGTTTCGCATTGCCTGATTTTTGTTTTTGTTTGGAAAACACGATTCCGCGCGCGAGTTAGCAGGTCCCGCTCCTACGCGCGGAGAAGCGTTTTCAGTATGTTCGACACTGTTTGTTTTCCATACAAACCGGGCGTACGAAGTCGCGGGCACAGCTAAAAAGCACAGTAAAGTATAAATTTTATCAAAACTGCGAGGTCCGATTTTGACGCCACCTCGCACGAAGGTGTAGTTAAGGTATACCTACCTACATTACCTAGTACTATTATACATTATCTGCTTACATTAATGTTGATTTTGGTTCATAAACCATTTGAATACAGGAAAAAATATATGCATGGGACAGTATTATATCTCTCGAAACTGCCGGGTCTGATTTTGATGCCACTTCGTACGAAGGTGTAGTTGAAGTATTCCTACATAAATGCAACAATAGTGTCAGTATTGGTTTTAGAATTCTTAAGCATTCACCGAAAACATATGTATCATAAATTGCTAATTATCATATATTTAAAATACTTTAGCATACAGCAATAAACATTTGCATCATAAAATATTCATTTCCTCGAAACTGCCGGGTCCAATTTTGATGCCACTTCGGTGTAGTTGAAGTACATCTACATAAATACTACAACGTTGTTTGTCTCCTTCTATCGTGTCGATGACAAGACAACACCTTGTATTTTTTATTAAGGTTCTGCGTTATCGATTGCCTGCGTTAACTGCTCTCGCGAGCAGGTGGTGGGGTATGTGGAGCAAGATATCAAATGGGACGTGGTCTGTGGGTCTACCCCGCATTTGCATCAAAGGTCGGAATCTTGTGTGAATCCCCCCCTGAAGCGATTATCTTTGCTCCGGCTGACTTGAGTACGGAGTCTATTTAAGGATTTCCAAGTCGGCCTCGCCAGTTTCTGTCCAGGTGGAAGATTTTCCGACAATGGCACAAACGGGGAAGGCAGGTTAGTTTTTACCTTCCACAACCGGCATCTCACTTGTTGCGGGGCTTCATCAGAAATTGGGCTCACATACTTCATAAAGCTCCTGCGGCTTTGAGGCACTGAGTTGTGAATGGGGTGAAGTGAGTCAGTTTCCAATTTTGCCGTCTCAGTGGAACTTATTAGTGCTCTACAGATATCTGGAGTCGCGATACCTGCCAGTGAATACAGCATTGGTACCGGGGTCGGCCAGTAATAATACGGCATGTTTCATTGAGTGCTGTCACAGATAATATAATACTATACTAGTGTGCTTTATGCACTTTGTTGGCATGAGTAGGCCGCTCCCAAGCGATTTGATATTTAAAATACTTTAGTATAGTGCAAAAGTGGGATGTAAGGGAGCTTGCCTACCATCTGGGATGTAAGGGAGCTTGCCTACCATCTCAACGCTCCAAGCCAACCTCTCCTGCTCGTGGCACATCCTGCTGATTAACGAACGAGGCTCTGGCAACCGAAGAATGGCGGTATAACCATTCCAATGCGCAGCGGATATAAAGACCAGGGACAGGCAGCAGCGTCACTGGTGCGAGGAGCTGCGCCCTGCGATCGCCAACCCGCATGGCCCAGCGTGGCGATTATGGGCAAAACCTTTTATGGCAATGCTACATAATAGACGGTCCCCAGTTCTCGGCCGCCCCGCTATTCCTGATCAAGGCGGCGGTCATGGTTACGGCGGGGCAGGGGTTGCTAAGAATCCCCGAGCTACGGCAGGCCGCCAACCCCACAAACAACTGACCCTGGCTACGTACAACGGACAAACGCTGCGACTTGACGAACGCCTGTTACAGCTGGAGGAGGAGCTGAAATGCATAAGGTGGGACATCCTGGGTCTAAGCGAAATTCGCAGAGAGGGTGAGGACACCGTAACCCTAGAATCAGGCCACCTTATGTATTACAGAGAGGGAGATCAGCTTTCCCAGGGCGGCGTTGGGTTTCTGGTCCATCGAGATCTCTCTAACAACGTTGTAGAAATGTCCAGTGTCTCGACAAGGGTAGCGTACCTAATACTTAAGCTAACTGAGAGGTATACCCTCAAAGTTGTGCAGGCGTACGCACCGACCGCGGGACACTCGGACGACGAAGTGGAGACCTTCTATGAGGATATCTCCAAGGCCCTAGATAACACCTGTAGGGCCCACTACAGCGTTGTTCTGGGAGATTTCAACGCTAAAGTGGGAGCGCAAACTAGCGGCGAATGCTCGGTGGGGCCACATGGTTTTGGTAGCAGAAACGACAGAGGTCAGACGCTCGTCAACTTCCTCGAAAAAGAGGGACTGTTTATGATGAACTCATTTTTCAAGAAGCAGCCCCATAGGAAGTGGACGTGGCGTCATCCCAATGGTCACACAAAAAATGAGATCGACTTCATCATAACGAACAAGAAACGCATATTCAGAGATGTCTCAGTGCTTGCTAGGTTTAACACCGGAGGCGATCACCGACTTGTCCGAGGCACTCTGAATATCGACTTCAAGCGTGAAAGAGTTCGCTTGATGAAGTCCAGGCTCCGACCCAATCTGCTTCAAACCATTGTGGGCTCCAAACCATTCCAGTTAAAACTGGAAAACCGATTCGCAGCGCTGGAAACCACAGAAGGCATTGACCAGGTGGAAACTCGACGAAGTGGTGGACATCCTACGAGAAGAGGGTACAAAATTCTGCAAGATGAGGCGTACGGGCAAGAAATCTAAACTTTCGAGAGAGACTCTGGACCTTATGAGTGAAAGACGGGAAAACCCCCCGTCAACTTCGACAGAACACCGGGCACTCAATAAACGCATCACAAAACTGGTACGACGCGACCTCCGCGCTTCCAATACGCTCTTGATTCATAAATCAATCGAGCGAAACCGGGGGTCAAAAGTGTTCGTCCAGTCACTTGGAAGAAGCCACCTGACGAAGTTGACCACATCTGCGGGGATTGAGGTTACCTCAAAGCCAGAGATCCTCTCGGAGGTTGCGAATTTCTATAGCCAGCTGTACGCCTCACACGCACCTCGACCCGATTCTTGTCGCGATGAGGATGTCAGAGCCACCCTTGCACGCCACTACACAGAAGACCTGCCTGAAATAAGCTTAGACGAGATCGCGCTGGCCCTTAAACAACTCAAAAATGGAAAAGCCCCAGGTGAAGACGGAATAACGACTGAGCTACTTAAAGCAGGTGGAACTCCTGTACTGAGGGAGCTCCAGGAGTTGTTCAATACTGTCCTCTTCTCTGGGAGAACTCCACATGCGTGGCACAGAAGCGTCGTCGTCCTGTTTTACAAGAAAGGTGATAAAACTCTTCTGAAAAACTATCGACCTATATCGCTTCTGAGTCACGTATATAAGTTGTTTTCAAGGGTCATCGCGAACCGTCTTGCGCGAAGACTTGACGAATTTCAACCTCCGGAACAGGCCGGATTTCGAAGTGGTTACGGCACCATAGACCACATCCACACAGTACGGCTGATCGTACAGAAAACTAAGGAGTACAATCGGCCTTTGTGTCTAGCCTTTGTGGACTATGAGAAGGCCTTCGACTCCGTCGAAATCTGGTCTGTTCTGGAATCCTTGCAGCGATGCCAAGTCGACTGGCGATACATCGAGGTGATGAGATGTCTATATGAAGCCGCAACGATGACCGTTCAAGTACAGAACGAGGAAACTGAACATATCCACTTGCGTCGAGGAGTAAGACAGGGCGAGGTCATATCGCCGAAACTGTTTACTAACGCTCTGGAGGATATGTTCAAGACTCTGGACTGGAAAGACTGCGGCATCAATATAAACGGCGAACACATCTCTCACCTACGATTTGCAGACGATATTGTCATTATGGCAGAAACGTTGCAGGATCTTCAACGGATGCTGGACAGTCTAGCAGATGCGTCTCAGCGTATCGGCCTCCGGATGAACTTGGATAAAACCAAGGTCATGTACAACGAGCACGTTGATCCGGGGCCGGTCGCCGTGGACGGAGTCTCCCTCGAAGTTGTTTCCGAATATGTGTACCTAGGACAGAAGTTCCAACTAGCGAAGAAAAACTTCGATAAGGAGATTCAGAGGCGTATACAGCTGGGCTGGGCAGCGTTTGGAAAACTTCGTCAAGTCTTCTCGTCACCTATATCTCAAAGCCTGAAAACAAAAGTTTTCAATCAGTGCGTCCTACCCGTAATGACTTACGGAGCTGAGACGTGGCCACTTACGGTGGGACTGGTCCACAAATTTAAAGTCACACAGCGAGCTATGGAGAGAGCTATGCTTGGTGTTTCTCTGAGAGATCGGATACGAAACGAAGTTATCCGACATAAAACCAGAGTGACCGACATAGCTCAGAGAATTAGTAGGCTGAAGTGGCAGTGGGCTGGTCACATCTGTCGTAGAACTGACGGCCGTTGGAGTAGACGAGTTCTAGAGTGGATACCGCAAGGCAAACGTAGTGTAGGACGTCCTGAAACCAGGTGGAGCGATGATCTGCGCAAGAAAGCGGGCAGAAATTGGATTAGAATGGCTGAAGACCGAGCTGAGTGGCGTGCCATGGGAGAGGCCTATGTCCAGCAGTGGACTGATACAGGCTGATGATGATGATGATAGTGCAAAAAACCTTTGCATCATAAATTATTAATTTCCTCGAAACTGCCAGATTCGATTTTGATAATTCTTCGCACAAAGCTGTAGTTAGGCTACCTAAACACATCATCAGTTTTGCTATTGGTCTATGAGACCACTGTCGCCCCGTGTCCTTTTAAGTTTTTTAGGTTTTTAAGAGTGGTTTTATTTTATGATTTCAAGAAGAGTTTCCGTCCAAAAACTATTCATAGAAGAATGGTAAGGAGCCATGTAATTTCGGAGTCGTACTTAGAGATTGCGTACCTTGACTAAAATACTCATCAGATATAGAGGTAGTGGCATAACTAAAAAAGAAGGAAATCATCTCATATTTAAGTACTAGCTGTGCACGCAAATTCGTACGCCCGGTTTGTATGGAAAACACACAGTGTCGAACATACTGAAAACGCTACTCCGCGCGTAGGAGCGGGATCTGCTAACCCGCGCGCGGAAGCGTGTTTCGCATTGTCTGATCTTTGTTTTTGTATGGAAAACACGCTTCCGCGCGCGAGCTAGCAGATCCCGCTCCTACGTGCGGTGAAGCATTTTCAGTATATTCGACACTGCATGTTTTCCATACAAACTGCGGTACTTACTCAATATTAGCATGGTTTGCGTGATTATTTCTAATCTAGGCTGGACACCAGGTAATTAAAAAAACTCAGTCAAATAAAAAGTCCCTTTAAGATCGGTTAAAAACGATCGAAGTTCAATTTCCTGCCTACCCCCTAAGTAAGGTGGCGTGATTATTTGTACCGTAACTTTGAGTTTAAGTAATGCTCAGTCCAACAAAAAAGGTTCCTTCAAAATCGGTAAAATACGACCGAAACTCAATTTCCTACCTACCTCCTAAGTCATGAGGCGTGATTATTTGTATCGTAACATTGATTTTTAAATAATATATACATACATACATACATATAATCACGCCTTTATCCCTAATGGGGTAGGCAGAGCGTAAACGACCTAAACAAAGGTCGTTCCGCCACGTCTGACAAAGTTTTGAGGGTTATTTAAGATAGATTTGTACGTATATAGCTGTAGTGACAGGTTGTCAGCCCATCGCCTAAATTGCAATATACTGAAACCCTCGAATCCCTTGGCTGGTTTTTACAGCATGCTCGGGAGGAAATGCAGCTGGCACATTCTATGTTTTTCTCTCGCTCCCAGTCCAGCATGGAAGTAAATAATACTCAATCGAATAAAAAAGGTTCTATAAAATCGGTTAAGAATTAGTCAAATTTAAATTTCCTGCCTACCCCCTAAGTCAGGTAGCGTGATTTTAGGTATCCTTAGTTGCAACCTGGGTAACACACAGTTGAATAAAAAAGTCCCATCGAAATCGGTTCATTAGTTTTAGCGTGATGTGGTCTTCTTCTTTGCGTGTCGATGAAAATAAAAATAAAATATTTTAAACCCTTTTGGACCAGTGCGAAGCCAACGAGCATGGCTTTATCGGTGGCTTTTCACAGGTCCTCCAACGAGCAGGTGTTAGGGCACGCCGGACACGTCATCAAGTGGGCCATGGTTTGTGAGTTTGCACCAAATGCACGGTTGCGAGTACTACTATGACCCCACCGAAAGAGATTTTCCTTACAGCGACCGACCTGTGACCGGAGACGGTTGAGGGATGTTCACACCGGCCACCGCAAGTTCTTCCCTGGGGGGAGACGCTCTTCCTGTGGGACGAAGGACTCTACGGGATGAGTCTCTTTCCACCGGTTTAGTCTGTAAGCCGACGGTTCATCTGAAAGGGAGGCTACGTTATTTAAAATACTTTTCCGGCTTCTTAACCTCCGTTGGGCTGGACTGCAACCATACATCGGATGCCTCGGATCTGTTTCCTGTTTAGCCTTTTCAACTGAGCTCGCCGTTTCTCAGCGGACGTTGGGTGGAGCAATTCGAGCCAGTAAATAAAGCTGAATTTTTGGAGTCGGTTTCAAGTAGCCAGTTATAGCTCTACAAGTCTCGTTGAGCGCTGTATCGACTTGCTTGGTGTGAGCCGACCGACTCCATACTGGGCTTGCATATTCACCAGCAGAATAGCAGAGTGCTAAACCCGTCGTTCGCAAGACTTCAGGCGTTGCACCCTATCTGGTCGAAGTCAGTTTTTTCAGGAGGTTATTATGGGTGGCCACTTTTCGCCTAATCGCCTCACAATTAGGCTTGTATGTTAAGGCCCTGTCCATTATTATTCCTAAATACTTAGGGATTCGTCCATGCTTAGGGTGACTGCAGTGCGCAATAGGGGTACTTTGCCAGGAGATATTAAGATGGCGGTGATGTGGTAACATACAGACAGACAGACAGACAGACAAAAATTAAGAAAAAAAAACGTTTTGATCTTTATATCGCTACTAATGCCTGCTGCAATTATTTTTTTGGAAAAATATTCAATGTACAGACACGACCCTTCTAGAGATTGAAAAGACTAGCTGTGTCCGCGACTCAGTACGCGTGGTGGTTATGATTTTAAACAGCGATGTATTTTTTTGGTTTAAATTTTACATAATGTCATCTAGTGGTCAGTGGCGGACCTATCAAATTTATAAATGCTTTAACGTTTCGTAAACCATAAGTGCTAAAGTTTTTGATTAGGTTTCCATGGTTTTTACTGTAAATACACAAAAAGATCTCTACTTATACCGTGTATTTACAGATGTCGCTGTACGATTTGGCGATATTAATAGATTGCGGTGGTGAGATTTTTCTTGGGAACTTCTGATGAACTTTTTAGTTTTTACCGCGTTGGAAAGCCGTCGACTTCGCCGATCCCAAGGGGGTCCCAGGTAACTCAACCGCGGTTTTATTATCGGCGGGTTGGCTTTCCCCTCGCTCGAGATAATTTAATAATTGAGCCAATTCGTAGTAGCAAAAAAGTCTATACGCGACTTTTTCTATCATGAGGAAACAGAAAGTGACAACAATTTAAGCAGGAATAGATCACTCCGTTCTTTACGTTTATGGCGCCAAAGGCGGTCGGGGTCGGGTTGTCCATGGTGTCGATGAACGTTTTAATCTCTTTACTCTTATTTATTTCTGTCATTACGAATAGCGTTAGCTAGGCCTAACACGTGTATCACACGATACTTATGTGCATAATGAGACTTACTGTATGCTAATGAAATTTTAAAAAAAACAGTATTCAATTTTCTGTCTAAGTCAGATGGCGCGGTTTTTTTACGTATATTCATAAAGTTTTAGGTGTGGTAACATTCAGCCGAATAAAAAAAAAACGAGTAAGAAACAATCAAAATTTAATTTTCTACCTACACCCCAACTCAGATGGCGTGATTATTTGTATCCTTAGTTTTTTCCTAGAAAACAATCAGTCGAATAAAAAAAGTTTGATCAAAATCGGTTAAAAAACAGCCAAGTTCGAATTTCCTGCCTACCCTCTAAGTGAGAATGCGTGATTTTAGGTATCCTTAGTTGCAACCCGGGTAACACTGAGGTGAATAAAAAAAGTCCCATTGAAATCCGTTTAGTAGTTTTGGCGTGATGTGGTAACATAGACAGGAAAAATTCTAAAAAAAAGACGGTTTGGTCTTTATATCGTTAATAATGCCTGTTGCAATTTTTTTTTAAGTATTTAATGTACAGAAACGACCTTTCTAGAGATTTATTATATGTATAGATGTTACACTTTGTGTTGTTATTTTATATTTAATAAAAAAAGATAAATGTGTGGGGCTGTAGCATGAATAATTATGTTGGTTATTCAAGCTACAGCCCGCCCCGAAATACCTAATATCGTTAGCTCGTCTCGCATCGCATACTGACTGATCAATAGTAGAGCTATGTATTACTATTATATATTCTGTGGTAGAGCGGACAGAGTACTAGGGGGAACAAAATACTGACTATCGCCATCTATTGACCGCCACGAGAAACACTACAGCAGTAATAATGGCGGTAAATTCAAAGCGGATATGCTAAAGAAAAATGCTTTTTCCGGATTAAGGCATAATCACTTGCAAAAAGCTCTAATAAAAGATAAAACTCTTATTTAAACAAATATAAAAAAAAACAACGATGCTAAGATAAATTTCAAATTTATTTTCTTATACATCTACAAACAAACACAACTTTTTGTATCATGTAATGGTGACAAATGAGCATATTTTGATGTTCTTTATTAAAAAGCTACACAATGAGTTGTACTCTTGACCTCAAGTTGGTCAGAGGGGTGCCCGAGGGCTAATAGGTAGCTAAATCTTCAAATTGTGATTAATCATTACAAAATAAATAAATATACATGATATTCTGCTGGCCTATAATACTAACTAAGCACATTAGAAACTAAACGCACACGCACTTTAAACCACGACTAGGCCTACCTAAATAACATAGGCGAGCAGAGCACTTAATAGGCTATTAAGAAGAAAAAAACATATAACTATGACATTACTAGATAATTACTAGTTTAATATAAAGTAGAATGATTTGCTTATTATTATACAATTATCAAATCAAAAGAAGAACAAAGTGCACAGAATTTGGCCTTACTGCTTTGGTAGCATAGCACTCTCTTAGCGATATTTTATATAAAAATTTTATATTCATGTATTATATACAATCATATATGCATAATAATGTCCATCATTTTCTTTAGTGCTTGCCTGCGGGCCTAATCGGCAAATTTTCCCTGCTCAAATTTATTGGTTGTGGGGTTCGTATTGTACCCACAATAACCCTGGATGGATCAAATGAGACTTTCGAGGGGATCCTGCTGCAATCTCCATGTGGCTAGACTTGTGATCCTATGAGTGCTGAGTAGTTTTTTCACAACCTCTCTATCGCATTTAGAGTCCATATCCACCCTTCTTGTGAGGATGGCTTGCGAGGGCTTCCAATATATTTCATACTCAAGAAGATTTATTCATTTATGTAAAATGTTCTAGATGTGGAAGTTTTTCTCGTTAAATTCGTAGCGTGGGGTTTTCTCTCCTCAGATCTGGTCACTCGCTATTCAAACAATCAAATAATTTATCCTTATTGTTTACTAAATACGCTGTTACCTCAGCTGGTAGTTCTCCTGAAAAGGGACATTATTTTAGTATTGCCTCCTAAATGATAAAGTTATCGTCGGTTCGGTTTCAACAACTGCCAGTTAAATTAGTAAATTTTAAGCCGTGACTAGATGATATAACATTGATATTTTTGCGAGCTTTGGAAGGCACGCTAAACATTGGTCTTAACTGCGCTCTGGAGACATATTTAATTTTACTATTTCGTATGCTGTTATATAATCTAAATTGCATAGCAATCGTGTCATGATGGGATGATAATTTGTAACTAAGAGCCTATAAATATATGTAGTATAATGTATTATCATTACCTCTATGTATTTTCAAATACATTCGGCCAGCCACGGAATGATTGAATACTTGCGCAGCGAGCTCGACTTTCATCTTTTGTGTTGTGTTGGGGTCAAGGTGATCTTTCCTTAACGCTAGCGCATAAAAAAGTTTGCATTATTGTTGTCTGCTTCAAAAAAATCTTTTATATGGGATGCAACACCTGAAAATAACAATATTTTAAAACATAGGTATTAGCTGTATTAATTAATTGAGTATTTTAATTATCTGCTGAATATCAATCTTCAATCATATCAATCAATCATAAACCTATAGATAGATAGAGCTTCTTCCATTCTGGACTGAGAGCGAAATAAAAACATAGAATGTGCCAGCTGCATTTCCTCCCGGGCATGCTGTAAAAACCAGCTAAGGGATCTGAGGGTTTCAGTATATTGCAATTTAGGCGATGGGCTGACAACCTGTCACTACAGCAATATACGTACAAATCGATCTTGAATAACCCTCAAAACTTTGTCAGACGTGGCGGAACGACCTTTGTTTAGGTCGTTTACGCTCTGCCTACCCCATTAGGGATAAAGGCGTGATTATATGTATGTATGTATGATAGAGCGTAAACGACCTAAACAAGTCGTTCCCCCACGTCTGACAAACTTTTGAGAGTAAATTAAGATAGATTTGTACAATAAATATATTGCTGTACTGACAGGTTGTCAGCCCATCGCCTAAAGTACAATATACTGAAACCCTTTGATCCCTTAGCTGGTTTTTACAGCATGCCCGGGAGGAAATGCAGCTGGCACATTCTATGTTTTTCTCTCGCTCCCAGGCCAGCATAGAAGGATGTTTAATTTAGAGGAAAAAATAATTATAATCTATCATAACATAAATCATGAATAAATTAGTCATCATCTCGCTAGCTGCCGTCCTAATCAAGGGGATTGGACATGATTCCTCGAGATGTTATACCACTACCGGTCACCGATCCATAGTTGCTTAACAATCGTTATTGCAATGAATAAGTACCTACTAACCACTTGACCAATATAATCATCTATCAATCAAATCAACCAAAAGTAATTGAGTAATGCCATTACCATTGATTAAATTACTCTTACCTCTTCCTGTCTTAGTTTCCACAGTTGATATGTTTGTTGTGCACTCAATGTCATATTTCATGGATAGTTTCCGGAAGCACTTCAATAAATGTGGTGGGTCAAAAGTGTTGCGTCTTTGCCATGCACAGTTATACATGGCTGGTCCACAGATGCACCCATTATCAATAGAGCTCGCCTGTTGACCCCGTCCATGTCATAAATCAAGGCTGAAATACTTATTCCAGTTTCAAAGCATTGATGCAAGACCTGTAATGTAACATAATAGAATATAAATTTTATTTATTTGGTATTATAAAAATAAGCCTTAAGGGAAATCTTTAACTGTTGCACTATTAAACTAACAGTTCACCTAAATAGGTCCACGAAAACTGATTGTTCACCTATAAAACTGAATGTTCATCTATTAAACAAAATGTTTACCAAATCATATTGCATTAAAAATTCTATAACACACTAACTTATAGCAAGTAGGTGACCTTTTAATAAATCTTAAGGCCATTATTTTTTCATCTTTAGACAACCTCCATCCAGTGATTTTCTTTTTATTCTTTCTTATTTGTCTCTGGAGGAGCAATGCAAATGCTGACGTTACCTTTTCAAACAGCTTTTTAACGCAGTCTTCTTCAATAATAACTTTCAATGCATCATGACTTTTTAAATTTTTACTTCTTATTTACAACTGATATGTTGTTTTCATGTATTTGTAGCATTTTGCATACAAAATGTTGTTCTTCTTAATGTTCGACATTGATTGTCTTATCCCTCCACTGTTCTCATTTTCTTTATTTAATGTTTTAACCTGTGATTGGCTATGGCTCCATATTAGTATTATTTGTTGAATTTTCTGTATTGTTATATCTGCAAATGGAGTCTATCTATGTGAAGACCTGGCTATGGTGGCAATACTGGGACACCAAATGTCTGTCTGGAAAGAAGAAATTTGTATGTGAATATGTGAAATATAAATGCTTTTCTAGTGAATGGCATAAATTTTAGTTTTTACCACTATTATATTATGGTTATAGCGGTGACAGGTATCTTTTAAGGTTTTGGGATTTTGGGGAGGTACATAGAATCCTAAAAAGTTTAGTATTGAAAACTGAACTGCCTTAAATATGTTTAACTAGTTTTATGTCAGTGGTGTCACCCGATGCTAAAAACATTGAAATATACTTTCCCCCAGGTAAAAAGTAACCTATTCACAGGGTGAATGTAGCTTCCTAATGGTGAAAAAATTCTTGAAATCAGGCCAGTTTTTGAGTTTATTTGTTACAAACATACATACACACGCACACACACAAACACAAATCTTTCCTCTTTATAATATTAGTGTAGATGTAGATTAATCACAGTTTTTTATTTAGTAATATAAGATAATGTTTACTTACATCTGACGGAACAGCACTACTGAAAATTATCTTCTTAGAGTAATCAGTGAAATCATTATCTTTAAAATGTTCCTGACAGAGCATTCTATGCTCTGAGTGTAGCTCTCTCTGCAGTTCTATTGGAGGGTTTCTGTCCGGAAAAATATACTTTGCCCGTAATTCACACCTGAAACACAGTAGTTTCTCGATTAGGTAAGCCTTTGAAAAAACAGTCACTTTAAGATGTGAGTTAAGATTTGATTGGCAATGCTATATTAACTTAAATGTAGTAATACCATAAACTAATAGTTAGTCCATGGTAATACTATACTGTGTGTTGATTCTGTATTTCTCACGAACTGTAGCAATAGGTACACAAGCATTCTAGGCATTACAGTCTAATGCCTAGAATGCTTTGTTTTGTAGTATGTTATGTAGTATATGTTCCCTTTATGTAGATACCAATTTTTCTGTTGCGTATCAGATTCACAAAACTAGGTCTAGGGTAAAAATATATGGATCCTTTTCAATAAAATAATTGTAATTAATACATTTCTATAGATAAATAGTTACGAATCGTATAAGGTTCCTTACCGCAACTTTTGGGAACTTAAACGGCTCATCTTTAGATTATGTGACGTGTAGTTAGGGGTCCTGGATTTATTGGAAATAGGTCTAGGGACCTCCCTGTAAAATGAAAGATAGTGCAAATTAATAATTTCAGAGATATGCATTTTTGAAAATCTGGGATTTTGTTTGAAAAATGACACTTCGCGGCCATGTTTGTTGTTGCCAACCAAATGTCAGTTGTGTCGCCGCGTTCTGTTACACGCTGTCACTCAAGTGTTATATTTCTTATTTTTCTTATTTGAAGAGGCCTCTTTGTATTTTCAAGGTGACCTTAATAGTTTTAAAAGCTCCATCAGATGGCTCTCACTGTACATTAACTATTAAAATTTCGGGTAAGTTATGGTGGTACTAGTGGTACTAAAGGAGTTATCAAGCAGCTAATTCTTAGTAAAAAGGATACAAGAACAGTTTATTGTTTAAAATTAGGTACGTTTTTTTCCAAATAATATAATATGACAGAAAAATAATAACAAGAGTATAGCAACAAGATAATGACATAGACAAGGATAAGTGTTCATTATTTATTTATTTACCTACTTTTAAATTGTATATTTTTTAAATGGCTTAATATTTCTTTATTTAGGAGAGACGTATTTCGCCAACAACGAGTAGGAAATCACTCAAACCCAATGACTAAGGAAAGATAGAGGACATGAAATACCTACGAAAATAACGTGCATACCTAAAGTCAGTCGGTAACTAAAATTGCAGCATGCCGTAGAGCTGTGCGCATTCATTATCGATAGTTGCATAACACGGTGTACGATGTTGACCCAATTCGAGTTAGTTTTTTTAAGGGTAGTAATAAAAGTTCCAAAAAATCATTCAATATGAAGCTTTATCTAAATACTATCGTCCCGCCCCGGCTTCGCATGGAAATCATCAGTGTTTCTCTACTATATTATGGATGTATTATACATATAAACCTTTCTCTTAAATCACTCTATCCATTAAAAGCAACCGCATCAAAATCCGTTGCGTAGTTTTAAACTAAAATGGCAGCTTGCCGTAGAGCTGTGCGCATTCATTATCGATAGTTGCATAACACGGTGTACGATGAATACGAGTTAGTTTATTTTTTGGGTAATATTAAAAGTTCCAAAAATTAATTCAATATGAAGCTTTATCTAAATACTAGTCTATCACTAGTACTATCAGTGTTTCTCTACTATATTATGCATGTATTATACATATAAACCTTCCTCTTAAATCACTCTATCCATTAAAAGAAACCGCATCAAAATCCGTGGCGTAGTTTTATGCATGCATAGGGATATAGGGACAGAGAAAGCGACTTTGTTTAAAACTATGTAGTGATGACTGATGGATGATACAACGACTTGATGACCACATTTGTATGAATAAAAAATAAAGTAACGACCGACTGAAAAACTAAAAGCTGCGTATAAATAAAACTTAATTTACTGTCGGAAATACTTATATTCCAGCCTAATTTCTATTTCACCGAAAATTATGATGATACTTTATTTTATTTATTTTTCACACGGTCATAAAAATAAAAATTGTGAATAAATTAATTCGAAACGTACTGACGGAAATACTATTCTTCCAGCTTGATTTCCATTTTACCAAAAATTATGATTCATTATTCACATGATAAAAAAACTGAAAGTTGCGAACAATTATTTCGTAATTTACTGAAGGATAAACTTTTCTTCTAGTGTAATTTCTGTTTTACACCTTCCACCTCTGCGGCTCGGTCGCTCACTTCGTTCGCTCCAAAGGGTCACCGTTCTAACCTAACGTCTATAGTGGGATTCTATTTTTTATTGCGTTTGTCTACGCCCCCCGAGCCCCCTTTACACTTCGTAGCTCGCAACAGTTTTGGACATTTTAGCGTAAATTAGCTGTCCGACTGTCAGTTTTCCAATAATTTTTCGGATTTTCATTAAAATTTAGAGTAAAAATATATATTATAACCAAAAATAGAAATGAAGTTGTTTTACGTTTAGCGATAGTTAGGAGCAAATGTCGGCAATTGAAATTGTGTTTTTGGATTTAATACATCAAAATTATAATTGACTGTGTTGGCCACAAACCTGGCAAAAGCCTAATCTAGGACTGGGTCTGGTTTCCCTTCTAGGTTGCGGAGGTCAGATGGCAGTCGCTCTGTGTAAAAACTAGAACCCTCGTCCAATCACCTACATTAGGTAGCCGACCCCTTGAGATACGGGATAAGGCTAGGGAGATGATAACCAAAAATAGATATGAAATGAGTGAAAAAAAAGGAGTATTGTAGCAGTACATGTGCAGCTGGAAATTTAGTACTTCGTTCACAAGTTTAGTTTTTTCATAGGAACTTTAGATTTTTGTTCATAAAATTATAATTTGGGAAAGGTTGTGATTGTTAGTTAATTGTGTAATTATTTGTCTGTACTTTTTGTGTTTATTTTCTAGTAATTCATTTAAACACAGCTTAGTTAGAATTACAATCAGACACATTTGGAGATAATTTGTTGTTCGGAACCTTTATTATTATCCAAAAAGCAAGACCGTTGTTTGACCGTTGATTGTTTCTTTCATGCTGGACTGGGAGCGAGAGAAAAACATAGAATGTGCCAGCTGCATTTTCTTCCGAGCATGCTGTAAAAACCAGCTAAGGAATCCGAGGGTTTCAGTATATTGTAATTTAGGCAATGGGCTGACAACCTGTCACTACAGCAATATACAAATCCATCTTAAATAACCCTCAAAACTTTGTCAGACGGAACGACCTTTGTTTAGGAATGACAGTAAGGCCTCGAGGACGAATGGCTAAATTATTATCTGAATGATTTCCTAGTGAAGTAAAGTGGTCATTGAATGTGGCTCTTCTACAGTTGAGTTTTTATAGCTTTTTGTTTTTGTTTTTATTTGTATTTTCATTTATTTCTTGCCACGTAGCTTTCATAATGTTATAAGATGTTTTTATTTTATGTATATTCTGCAATTTCTTTAACCTAGTAACCGTTTTCTTCAATAGATTTTCATACATCTTATAGTAGTTATTTAGTATCTCACTATCCGTTTGTGTAATAAGAATTTTTAAATATCTCTTATGAATGCAGGATTCCTTTAAACCCTTGGTTAGCCATGACCTTTTTATTCCATTTTTCATCTTTATAACAGGTGGCGCAAAAGAAGTCATCCGATGTTGTTTGGCTCTCATTTTTTTTCTAAATGAAAAACTTCGAATCTGTTTTTTGATTATATTTATTTGCACCTTTAGAATTTTACTGGTCAAGTCGAGAAGATGATATCGGCCAAATGGGCGCCGTTACAATTGATTGCCATACGGGCTCGTTTTATGGCATTTTTCATCACTTCGGCGAGAACTTCGGGCGACAGATTCTCGCACTCGTGTCGAATGTTGTCTTTGAGGGCTTCCAAGGTCTCAGGCTTGTTGACGTAAACACGAGACTTCAAAAAACCCCATAAAAAGAAGTCCGGGACCGTTAAATCGGGCGATCTGGCCGGCCAGTGCAAATCGCCAAAACGAGAGATTAGGCGACCCGGAAATGCCGCCTTCAGAATGTCGGTTGTGGCTCGTGCAGTGTGCGCCGTTGCCCCGTCCTGTTGGAACCACATGTCCTCCAGTCCCAATTCGTCCAATTGCGGCAGAAAAAATTCGGTCAACATGGCCCTATAGCGCGCACCGTCCACTGTTGTCGTTTGACCCGCGGCGTTCTCGAAAAAAAATGGCCCGATGACTCCTCCAGCGTGAACAGCGCACCACGCAGTCACTTTGAGCGGGTGTAACGGCTCCTCGTGCATCACTCGTGGATTCTCGGTGCCCCAGAAGCGATAATTTTGCCGATTCACGTAACCGCTGAGGT
Source organism: Scrobipalpa costella (assembly GCA_949820665.1). NCBI lineage: Eukaryota > Metazoa > Arthropoda > Insecta > Lepidoptera > Gelechiidae > Scrobipalpa > Scrobipalpa costella. The sequence goes on along the minus strand of OX463295.1, from coordinate 10,498,749 downwards.
GGAAATGAGCCTCATCGCTCATGATGATTTTGGTCGAAAAATTGTCCAATTCTTCCTCGAGATTGAGGATGGCTTGGGCGTAGGTTACGCGCGTTTGGCGGTCGGCAGGCAGCAGCTGATGCACGGTCTGGACTTTGTAAGGAAACATCTTCAAGTCTCGCACCAAAATTCGCTGCAAGGACCGCCGGCTGCGGCCCAATTGCGTGGCACGTCGTCTGGTCGATGTTTCGGGGCTCACTTCAACGTCCTCGGCTACAGCGGCGATATTCTCGGCAGAACGGGCGCTCCGGGGCCGGCCACTCTTAGCAACGTCTCGTGTGGTCCCATACTCTTCAAGGTTGGTGGCTAAACGTCGCAGTGTTTGCGCAGTCGGTGTCGGACGGCCGGGGAATCGGCGACGGAATTCGCGCTGCGCCAACACCACAGACGAATTGTTACTCAAAAAAATAGACACGATTTTTCCGCGTTCTTGGGGAGTGTATCGCTCCATGGCTTGTTCACTTGTATTCTGCATCTGTCTAGTCCACAAATGTCAAAACAGATTTGACATTGGCGGCCATTTGCAAAAATGAGAGCATCTTCCAATAGGGTGATTTCTTTTGCGCCACCTTGTATATATATTATTTTTTTTGGATACGACGATTAACTATTTCTGTATTTTTTTTAAATAAAATATTACCTATAATTTGCATTCACATTTTTATTTATAGACATTAAAGTACTCCAGCCAGTTTTTTGTAGCTCGCATTTTAAAAGTTGAATATTTCTTTCAGAATATAATCTTTTTTCGGTATACCTTATTTTACTTGGTGTATTTGAAGTGTTTGGTAAACTTACTAGTATTCCTTTGTGGTCTGAAACCCCGTATTCTTCAACAGAGATGACTAGATTAGAGTTTAAAAAGTTTGTGACTAATAAATCTATGCAGGTAGAAGAGGAAGATCAGGTGATTACTGATACATGCTGTTTAAAATTGTGGCTTTTCATTAGATTTAGAAAAGTACGAGTAAGCTTACATTTGTCTAAAACATCAATGTTAAAGTCACCTCCTATAATAATATTCTTGATGTTATCTGTTTTTATTAAATGTTGTAATAATTTTTCTACGGAATTGTAAAATTTTTGAATGTCCCTATATCGTTCGGGCCAGTATAAGACTATAAGAATCGTATTTAAGTTTTTTATCTCTACTGTACATAATTCAAAGAAATACTCTATAGACATATCAACAATATCTTTGCACTCAATAAATTCAATTTCTTCTCTTAAGAAGATACATACACCGCCGCCTTCATAATTTTTCCTACAGTAATAAGATGCTAAATTATAACCTCTAATTGTTGATATATCTAGATTTTTCTCAGACTTCAATGTATCCGTTTACGTAAGCGTGTACTTCTAATTCTTCTGTAAGTGCTTCAACTAAGTGTTTTTTTGCGTTGACGCTATGAATATTCTGGAACAACGACTGAAAAACATTATTTACGAAGACATTTTCCTGTTGGTTTCGGACGGGCTTCGTGTGCCGACCTAGGAATGTTGTTTGTCGAGTTATTTGATGACTTTAGTTGTTCAGATTCTATAATATCGGCTCTGTAACTTTCTTCTTGCATTGGTGGGTCTTCTTTAGTATTGTATTTGTTTCCATCTATTAATAATTTATTGTCTCGAATAATAGCGTAGTGTCTATTGTTCCGTGCATTAAATAGGTATTTTCTTAGTTGATTTCTCAATTTTAGGTCTTTTTCATCAAGAAATTCAGAAATCGCCACACCTGTATTCTTAAAAAGGTTGTAATAAACGTTTCTCGTTTATAATATCTTGGAATACGTACAATATCCGATATACGTACAGTTAACGCTGCTGGTGATTTTATTTTTGTTTTTATATTTTGGGTAGGTACAGGTTTCTTATTGTTCTAATTAGAATATTGAATATCCCAACAGCTGTGACATTTCCAGTTTCATGGGGATTCATAAGGTGGTAAGTATCTCTTTTCTGTTCCTGCACATTCTAAGTCATAGTATTCTTGGCAGTTGACATATAAAAGCACTTTTCCCGCGCGACTTTTGGGTACACGGTATTTGACAGTTATCTGTGGTAATGGTGTCGATTCTCGAGACATAATTCTAATTCGTACCTAGCGCTGTCACTTTCTTAAGTTTGACATAAGAACAGGATAGCAAATAAACACATGACTTTGACATTCCTAATCTGACATAAGACTGCTCATTTGTCGTAAAATAAGGAAGCATGCTCTATGCTAAGTGCTTATTTAAAGCGTCTTACGTCAAATAAGAAATGTCAAAGTCATGTGTTTACTTGCTACCCTGTTCTTATGTAAACTTGAGAAAGTGACAGCGCTAGTTAAGAATGAGTATTATATTGCGAGAATCGACGGCAGTCTGTTTCATATACGCTAGTATAATAGTTAGTTCAGTGTTCCTACTCAGGAATGAATACAGTTAAGTTTTTTATTTACAACAACCCAGAAAACTTAATCACGAGGAAGCTAACTGCCTTCCTCACCTAAAATGTCAGCGCGTAACGGATAGCGTCGCCAAACATGGCCGCCGTGTAAAGAAATATCTATGAAACGATTAATTTCCGCAACCTCATATTTTGCAGGAAGGTTCCCTAGACTTAGAAGTACTCGTAAATAGATTTGGTTAGGGAGCTAATTAGATTTGGGGTTCTGCTTGCTATCTGCTTCGCGGTTTCACTTGCAGCTTTACGATGTTTACCATGGTAATACGATGTTATCCCGCAACTAACTAACTACCTCCGTGGTCTAGTGGCTAGTGCCATGGACTCCCGATCCTGGGTTCGATTCCCAGGGGGGAAAACACAAAAGTTGATGTTTGATAATTTATCACTTCGTGATTTTTTCCCCAGTTTGGTTAGGACATTGCAGGCTGAATCACCTGATTGTCCGAAAAGAAAAAGATTTCGTGCTTAGGAGGGCACGTTAAGCCGTCGGTCTCGGTCGTTGCCCTTGATAGTGGTCGTTACTCAAACCATGTCAGAGGCCTGATAGTTGTGCTACTAGGCGGTTTAAAAACTCTGACACCCGGGTTCATTTAATCCATACACAGGATACCTACTCGACAGATGAAGTTATCCCGCAGTAGACATGCCACTCTCCAGCTCTTTAACAATCACCATACTTTTTTTTTACTTCCATGCTGGCCTGGGAGAGCGAGCAAGAGAAAAACATAGAATGTGCCAGCTGTATTTCCTCCCGGGCATACTGTAAAAACCAGCTAAGGGTTTCGAGGGTTTCTGTATATTGCAATTTAGACGGTGGGCTGACAACCTGTCACTACAGCAATATACTCGTAGGCTACAAATCTATCTATACATATAATAAATCTCTAGAAGGGTCGTCTCTGTACATTGAATATTTTTACAAACAAATAATTGCAGCAGGCATTATTAACGATATAAAGACTAAAACGATCTTTTTAGAATTTTTGTCTGTCTGTCTGTATGCTACCACATCACCCCAAAACTACACAGATTTCGATGAGAACAGATTTCGATGGGACTTTTTTTATTCAACTGTGTGTTACCCGGGTTGTATCTTAGGATACCTGAAAGCACGGTACCTTACTTAGAGAGTAGGCAGGAAAATGAAATTTGGCTGTTTCTTAACCGATTTTGATGGAACTTTTTTTATTCGACTGAGCATTATTTAAAATCAAAGTAACGACACAAATAATCACGCCTCATGACTTAGGAGGTGGGTAGAAAATTGAATTTCGCTCGATTTTAACTGATTTTGATGGAACTCTTTTTGTTTGACTGAGCATTACTTAAACTCAAAGTAACGATACAAATAATCACGCCACCTGACTTAGGGGGTAGGCAGAAAATTGAACTCTGATCGTTTTTAACCGATCTTGGAAGGAATTTTTATTTGACTGAGTTTCTTTAATTACCTGGTGTCCAGCCTAGGTTAGAAATAATCACGCAAACCATTCTAATATTGAGTAAGTAAGTTACGATACAAATAATCACGCCTGATGACTTAGGAGGTAGGTAGGAAATTGAATTCCGGTCTTTTTTAACCGATTTTAACTTTTTTGTTTGACTAAGCATTACTTTAACTCAAAGTTACGATACAAACAATAACGCCACCTGACTTAGGGGGTAGGCAGGAAATTGAACTCTGATCGTTTTTAGCCGATTTTAAAGGGACTTTTTATTTGACTGAGTTTTTTTAAATTACCTGGTGTCCAGCCTAGGTTAGAAATAATCACGCAAACCATTCTATATTTAGTTATAAAACACGCAGTGTCGAACATACTGAAAACGCTTCTCCGCGCGTAGGAGCGGGATATGCTAGCTCGCACGCAGAATCGTGTGTTCCATACAAAAACAAAGATCAGACCATGCGAAACACGCTTCTGCGCGCGGTTTAGCAGATCCCGCTCCTATGCGCGGAGAAGCTTTTTCAGTATGTTCGCCACTGCGTGTTTTCCATACAAACCGAGCGTACGAAGTCGCGGGCCCAGCTATTCATCATACATAAGTTAACTTTTTGTCTATTAAAAAACGTAAGTTGTAAATAATCTCAAATATTCAATAGTTTAATGACAAATTTTACGAAAATATTGTATCATGATTTGTATATAATTAATTGATACATACATACATACAAGGTTTGAGGGTTATTCAAGATGGATTTGTACGTATATTGCTGTAGTGACAGGTTTTCAGCCCATCGCCTACATTGCAATATACTGAAACCCTCGGATCCCTTAGCTGACTTTTACAACATGCCCGGGAGGAAATGCAGCTGGCGCATTCTAAGTTTTTCTCTCGCTCCCAGGCCAGCATGGAAGAATTATTAATTAATGCCAGCATGGAAGAATTATTAATTAATTAAAAGAATACTTAATTGATCCCAAAACAAAAAGAAATGGAAACAAAGAAACAACCGTTAAGTAACACAAATCCTTCCATAATTAAGTAGACAGGTATAGAATACCTGCTATATTGTACTATGCTCGCATAGGTGTAATGTAAGACTGTATTCTATCACAATCATGTAAAATTTAAACAAAAAAAACATCGCTGTTTAAAATCATAACCAACACGCGTACGGAGTCGCGGGCACAGCTAGTCTTAAATAATCCTCGAAATTTTGTCAATCGTGGGGAAACGACCTTTGTCCAGGTCTTTTACGCTCTGCCTACCCATTAGTGATAAAGACGTGATTATATGTATGCAGCATAAATAGTAGTAGAATAAAGAAAACTTGGAATAAATACTGGGCTAATGAAGGAAATTTTTAAGGGTTCTCTACCAATAGAGCTAAAAACAAAAGCTATGGAAATATGTCTAACACCTAGTTTAACATATGCTTGTCAAACCTGGGAACTGTCACAGAAAACTCTCAATAAAATTAGAGTATGTCAAACAGGAATAGAACGAAGCTACATGAATATTACATATACATATATACATAATCACGCCTTTATCCCTAATGGGGTAGGCAGAGCGTAAACGACCTAAACGAAGGTCACTCCGCCACGTCCGACAAAGTTTTGAGGGTTATTTAAGATAAATTTGTAGGTATATTGCTATAGTGACAGGTTGTCAGCCTATCGCCTAAATTGCAATAAAGAAAAACCCTTGGATCCCTTAGCTGATTTTTACAGCATGCCCGGGAAGAAATGCAGCTGGCACATTCTATGTTTTTCTCTCGCTCCCAGTCCAGCATGGAAGTAAACTAAAATATAGAGTTAAACATAACCTGATAAGACAGAGAACAAAAGCTAAATATATATAAATATAAATACTCCAATCTAAATGGAAATGGGCAGGCCACATTCGAAGAATTACTGACGAAAGATGGACTAAGGTAATCACTAACTGGTACCCGTTTGACAAGAGGCACAGAAGAGGTAGACCTGTCAAAAGATGGTGTGACGACATCGTGAGTGTTGCGGGAAACCTGTGGTCAAGAACTGCCCAGAATAGAACAGAATGGAAGAGTTTGGAGGAGGCTTTCACCGCTTAAGACGCTCCCCTGTCTCAATGACCTTGAGCGTTTTGCTTACCTGACACCCCACCCACCCGTTCTTTCCCCTGATGTTTGCGATCCTTACATTTAAAATAACATACTTACAAAGTAAATATAAATAGGCACTAACATAGATTAAGATTTATTAAAACTAACAAACATAAATTAAAAGCAAATGTTATTTAGGTTATTTAGTAAGGAAATAAAGCTATCTTATATGTATGCAGTAACAAACACATTTTCAAAATTACTTGTATACCGGGTGTAAGGGACAGCGTCCCGCAAACTGATAGGGGTCGCTCCTACGAATAAGGAATAAGTCTTAGTCGTAGGGTTGCTCAGTCAATGACACGGAACAACATAAAATAGTTTTTCCATACAAATTGTCCGATCGAGGTGAACATTTTGTATGGAAAAACTATTTTTTTTTCACTTCCTTAAAAAAATCCTGGTTTAAGTTGTTCAGTATCATTGACTGATCATCATCATCTCCCTAGCCTTCTCCCATATCTCACGGGGTCGGCTACCTAATCCAGGGGATTGAACGAGGGTACTGGTTTTTACACAGAGCGACTGCCATCTAACCTCCACAACCCAGAAGGGAAACCAGACCTAGATTAGGTCAGAGTTTTCAAGCCGCCAATGCTTAGCACTGGCCTCTGATATGGCTTAACGACTAATATCTACGGTATTCACCGATATTAACCGGGACCAACGGCTTAACGTGCCTTCCGAAGCACGGAAAAAGCGCCGAATAAACGTACATATGAAATTCGAAAACCGAAAAACACATTGGTACGTGGTGGGACTCGAACCTCGACCTCCCGCTCAGGAGGCAGCGGCCCTATCCACTACACCATATCATTGACTGAACCATCAGTTAACTATCAGTTTGCGGGACGCTGTTCGTTACACCCGGTATAGACAAGGATTGTTTTGCAGGGTCCTTCTTGGAAAGTCTATTTATAGATAGATGTCGGTTCAAAGACCAAGGCACGTCCGTACTAGTATTACACAACTTCGTAATAAATGCCGTTTCTTGAAATGAAACAAGTGGAATGTTATTCAAAGGAATCTTATTTCTAGACGTTGTTTATTTAACCTGAAGAAAATAATAGAAAGAGATCCTTCTCTTTCTATTATTTTCAGGACACTGTCCTTATTTATATTTCGTCGCATTTTTAACTTTGAACTTTCTGTAGTGTGGGCGAAGGCGAAGTTACGTCGATACGCTTGTTAACCCTGTATTAGATATGTAACCAATTTGGCTTCAGAAGTGCGTTATGTAATATACTAACAACGCCTACGATCAAACGGTTTGACGACCACTGTTAAATCAATATTAAATACAGAATCTTACAAGTCAGACGGTGCTTCAGCCTGTATTGTTAAGAAATAAAAAAAATACATCTCCAGCTCAAGAATGAGGCGTTTTTAATATCGTTCATAATAGCGTAGTTTTCTATCGTTAATACAAAAGAAAAGCTTTTCCGTTTGTAAGAGCAGAGGCATTTTTCCGTTTGTAAGCGATACAAATATCTGTTCTGCAATAAAATTCTTCAGAATTTCATATATTTTTAAATGTTATGAATGCTGGGAGCGAGAGAAAAACATAGAGTGTGCCAGCTGCATTGTTCCCGAGCATGCTGTAGAAACCAGCTAAGGGATCTGAGGGTTTCAATATATTGTCATTTAGGCGATGGGCAACCTGTCACTACAGCAATATACCTACAAATCTATCTTAAATAACCCTCAAAACTTTGTCAGACGTGGCGGAACGACTTTTGTTTAGGTCGTTTACGCTCTGCCTACACCATTGGGGATAAAGGCGTGATTATATGTATGTATGAAATAAAAATGCGCAAACTTTGCTTGAACTTTCAGATTTTTCTCTTAAAGGGAAGTTTTGCTTTGTTCTAAAAACAGATGTTTGCACCAAAACCATAAAAAATCCTGCAAAAATATCCACAAAAACAAATTAAAAATGTAGGTACACCTTAAATGTTTCACTTGTTTGAAGGTCTTCTCTCTGAAATAGAAGTTACTTAGCGATTTTTAGCCCATTTATAATTATACTTAAAGAACCATTTTACTTAAATTTAAGGATATAAAAAAAAAATCTTAATTATTTTACTTTGATAAACAATAAACTAACTAGATGCACAATCTCACTCAAAAAGTGTCCGCGGCAAAAATCTGCCCATCACGTCAATCGGGGCGAATTTTCATTCAGTATCTATCATATCACATTTCAGTCTAAAAGAGCCCTTAAAACTTGTCAGACGTGGCGGAACGACCTTTTCTTTGGTCGTTTACGCTCTGCCTACCCCATTCGGGATAAAGGCGTGATTATATGTATGTATGTATCTATCACCTTGCTCGCTCGCGGCTTTTGACGTGCCACAATGACGAAGTGCTCAGTCAAAATGATAGTACATATGTGCGAGTGCTATTGATATTGTACCCTTTCTTTGACGCGTTAAGATCCAAATTTGAATGAATATTTTTATGTTATAAATATAACAATAACTATACGTATGTGCAGTGCGGCTCGGACATTTTTTGGTCGGGGCTTCTTCGTGATTGTGCATCTAGTTTGTTTATTGTTTATCAAAGGTCGTATAGCATTAATTTTCTCTGAGGTGTCCAGAGAACAGCAGCCGGTTTTTGTTGCACTATTGGCACCACCCGGGGGTCACGTGTAGTTTGGTTGGTTTTTAAGGTATTTCCTACAAACGTGGAGCAACATCGACCTGTAACGACCACCATTAGAAACAGTGACCGGGACCGGCTTAACGTGCCCTCCGAAGTACGGAATCGATTTTCTTCCAGATAATCAGGTGAATTCAGCCTGCTTTGACTTAACCAAACTGGGTCTTCTTCTTAGCAAGTGAATTCTCGAGTCGAACGGCCTGATATACCCTGGTGTCAGTTTCAAAACCGCCCGCCCAGTAGCATAGCTATTAGGCACAGAATCCTATGACGTGGTTTGTGTAACGACCACTGTCAAAGACAGCAACCGGGATCGACGGTTTAACGTGCCCTCTTGAACCCTGTTTTTTTTTCTTCCAGACAATTAGGTGAATTTAGCCTGCATTACCAAACTGGGCAAAATCTCACAGTGATAATTTGTCAAAAATCTACGTTGTGTTCCCCCTGGGAACCGAACCTAGGACCCAGGATTGGAAGTCTATGGCTCAGACAACTAAACCTCGAAAGCAGTCATTTGAATTCTAAGTAATTTTAAATTATGGCTAGCGACGGTCGTTTTTTACGCCATCCTTCATTCTTTCTTTGTTTCATCATTATTCATTATAAGGGATTGAAATGGCGTTGTTGTATTTTGTTCTGAGAAGCTAACTAAACTCCATAGATTACTAAGCTTGTAAGCATGTACATTTTTTAGGGCATTCCAGATATGATGATGATGATTTTTGGTTATGATGTACTAATGATAGTGTCTTTATACATACATAAACATCATAACAAATCAGCGAAACAAAAAAAAAACATTTTCTCAGATTATTGCATTTAAAAAAAAAAGTAAAGTAAAGTAAAAAGTATTTATTCAATTAAACAACTTTCAAATGTACAAAATCATTCTGATCCTCACACTAGGATACCCTGTGTTGTGAGTAACCAGCCTCTTCCTTAGAACAAAGTTATTAAGTATGGTTTAAATTGCTGATTAATTGAGAAACTCGTGACAAAGTTAAGCAAAACAACAAATAACATTAAATTATTACTAAGTATAACTAATTAAATAAGATTACTGTGTATGTTGTGTGTGTGTGTGTGTGTTACTTTTTATTTCATAATTACCAACAACTTTTCAGTATCATCATAATTTAGGGTTAGTAGATAATATGTTTTAATAAGTTTTTTTGCAGATGGATTTTGTAAGCAGTACTTACTATATTTAATTTATGGTATGGGCCTGTAAATTTGTATGACTTATTTGCAAATACTGTTTTCGTGGGTTTGTTCTTCCATGTAAGGTTTCAACGTGATCTATTTGCAGTGACAGTGCTTGTTAGAGCTGTTTTATATAACGAGTACCTAATTGATTATAAGTCGATCTATGTTCTTAGTTGAAAGTTGGTCCTTAACATGGGTAGATAGGTTCATATTCGTATCCTAGGTGATGCACAAATTGAGCTTCGCGATACGTCGCGTAGCGCAGATATTGTCTATGTTCCATTGTTCAAACCAACTGCTCTGTGGTTCAAACGATAGAACGTAGGCAATATCAGCGCTACGCGAAGTAACGCCGAGCACAATGTGTGCATCGTCTTAGGCTCGTGTTAATAAAGCGATGTCAAGATTGAGTGACAGGCTATTATGTACTGAAATGTCATTTCTGATACGAAGTGCGGATTATAAATGCAAGCTTTAATTTGCCAGCTAATTTGAACAGGTTTAAGGCTCGTCATGTCACTATTGAGAGCTGATTATGAATACGGGCCTAAGATTTTTAATCATATAATCATTTTCAATCGTCATCGTACTTAAACAATAACAATAATAAAGGGAAGAAATTTTCATTAAAACCAAAATTATGATTCCTCTTGTTTATTACTTATAACAACTATATATCTAACATAACTACAATAAATAAATTTGTTTACTAATATTTAAATACATAGCGGTATGGTACGCAACTAACCATGTTGACGGATTCCATCTTAAATTTTCTCGCCGGGCACAGAGCCTCACATTCAATATCCTGATTAACTCATTTTATTCAACAACTACAATACTAATAAGCGCATAAGCCAAAAACAGTTTTGACTAAGTAATTATAATCATTATCCGAAAAAATCGCAAAGGTTGTTCAATTGAAATTCGCCAGCCTTCATCAGATGAAGATTTTCAAGGTCCAGTTTCGCGCGGAAAGGAAAGTTCCTTTTATTTGAAATCCGTCGGTTTAAAGTGTCTAGTGGAGATAGGCAGGGCCGTAGTGTCCGAGGGGGGCTGCAGCGACAGCCTTCACGACGTGGCCAGCAGGCTCCTTGTGCACCACTGCATTAAAACCACTATGGGCATCGGCCACGTACTCCACGATGCGCCGCGATCCGTCTGGCTCGACGACGGAGTAGGATCCTTGCACCACGTCGCCGGATCGAGTCTCCTGCTGGCTCTTCGAGTCGCCTGCAAATAACACCAACATTTAATAACAACATTTAATTTCCTCCATGCTGGCCTGGGAGCGAGAGAAAAATATAGAATGCGCTAGATGCATTTCCTCCCGGGCATGCTGTAAAAATCAGTTAAGGGATCCGAGGGTTTCAGTATATTGCAACTTAGGCAATGCCTGACAACCTGTGACGTGGCGGAACGAACTTTCTTTAGGTTTAATACGCTCTGCATACCCTATTAGGGATAAAGGCGTGATTATATGTTTGTTTAATTTCAAGTAAACGTCGCATCTTGTAGCCTATTGAGGTGCCTTCTTAGCGAGTGGATTCTCGAGTCGAACAACCCGATGAACCCTGGTGTCAGAGTTTTCAAACTGCCTACGCACAGCTATTAGGCTTCAGACATGGTTTTGAGTAACGACCACTATCAAAGATAGCGACCGGGACCGACGGCTTAACGTGCCGTCCGAAGCACGGAATCCTTTTTCTTTTCGGAGAATCAGGTGATTCTGCCTGTAATGTCCTAACCAAACTGGGGAAAACCTTACAAAGTGATAAATCGACATCCCCCTCCCCACTGGGAATCGAACCGAGGACCTCCTGGTCGTAAGCCCATGGCTCTGACCACTAGACCACGGAGCCAGTTATAGCAGCCGATAGGTATACTTAAATAAAACACAACTTTTCCAAGAACACAGGCCTAATAAAAAACTGCTAATGCTTACCTGTGAGGGCATCTTTGATGTCATATGCATAGGAGTACTGAGGGTTGGGGTCGTAGTCGTCGACGTGGGCTGCAGAGACTTTAGCGACGGCGGGTCCGAGGATGGGGGCTGCGGCAACATTTGGTGGCACAGCGTACGACACGCCCAGCGGCCGACTGTACGGGTATGGCGAATTGAAGGCTCCATATGGTAATCCCACCGAGTGAGGGACACCGTAGGGATTCGCCACCGGGATAACGGCCTGGGTCGCCCCGCAACAAAATGCCAACAATGCAGTAATGATTATGACCTGCCGAAAAAACACGTTCGATTAAACTCAGATTCACTATTTACTTACAGATACAGGACTCAAAAATTCGCTTTGCTTCATCACATCACGATAAATAAACCAAACTTGAAAATAAATACGCCAATCAAGCACGATAAATCAATACTTTAAAAGTTAAAAATATCCTCAATGTTATTGAAAATTTCCTCCAGAGACTTACGTTCATGTTGAGCTTAGAACCGATAAGCCTGCAATAATGCCTAGGGGAGAGCGCGCTCTGTATTTATACTGCAAGGGCCTCGGTGCAGCTTGCACCCGGGCTATAAGAATAGATGACAAACAATCGGTCTGAAACAGATACGCAACTTCATTCATATTTTTTACTGAATAACAAAATGTACGTATACCTTCGTGTCGTACGTATGTAGGGCATTTAGGCTCGTATTTATAAAGCGATCTCAACATTGGGTATCTATCACACTTAACCACATAGGCAAGCCTAGCATGTGATATGGTTAGGGCTGCAAGGCCAAAATCTAAAAGTAAGTTGAAAAGGATGTGTGTATACATGTGATAAAAACCAGGCTAGTAGGTAAAATTAAAGCACAGGATTATCAAAGTTTCGCGTCTGCGATAATCTTATCCCCAGCGGCCCACGCAAGGATCGCCTAGCCTGTCTACTTGGAAAATCTAAGGGCAGACCCACGGATCTAAGAATAGTAGGAACGTGGTCTCGATGCCTAGTTGTTTGGGTCCGACTCTCTCCTTCGAAACTTACAAATGCATGTGCATTACAATACGTACACGCGCTCACTCACACTTTAACGCTCCCACACAGCTAACGCGAGCCAATCATGTATCACAGCGATGCAAGTACACAACTACATTGACAATTCACTAACACACGGGCACTCACAGCACCGAGCAGTGGCCGTACTCTGAAGAAGTAAAAGAATGAGCATGCTTTTTAGCATTACGTACATTGCCTTACCACTTTAGCTATACTTGCTTGAAGGGCAATGTAAGTATGAGTTACAGGTTGAAGTGAACGCGTTGATGCATTTTAATAGATTTCGTGGTACGGATACGTGGTGCTCCCGCAGGATAAAAAAATAATTAATGTTTTTGACAGAATAAAGCATACATTTTGCCCTTACCGATGATAGGTGATCCATCAGACTTTTTTAAGACTTTTTGAAAGTTTTTTTAGGACATTCGGTTATGCGCTCCGTGCGTAACTGAATTCGGGACTAAAGAGCGGCGGCGTTCGGGCTGTTGGTGCATACTAAGTCCCCAGTCCCACGTGGCACGCCCACATACCATATCCCTACTATTCTTAGATCCGCGGGCGGAGGAATTATATCTTTGTATTCAGTTTTTCCACCATCCTAGCTTGTTATTGTTGGTTGGTTTCGGTATGAAGGAATAAGATGGGTGGGACAGGACTATAGTAATAAATATTAGTTTATTGTAAAATGCTAATATATAAAAAATTAAACACAAAATAATACTAGCATTTTGTCTTTGTTTAACCATACCAGCGAGGGTTCATCGGGTCGATCGACTCGATACACACACGACAGAAGAAGGGAATTACCATACCTAATTGTAAATACGCTCTATTTAACCAGCTATAACGATGCTATAATAACATCGTAATTGTAAATACGCTCTATTTAACCAGCTATAACGATGCTATAATAACATCGTATTTGTAAATACGCTCTATTTAACCAGCTATAACGATGCTATAATAACATCGTAATTGTAAATACGCTCTATTTACCCAGCTATAACGATGCTATAATAACATCGACTCGATACACACACGATAGAAGAAGAGGATTGCCATACCTAATTGTAATTACGCTCTATCCACCTAGCTATAACCATGCTATAATAACTGATGCTATTTTTTACATCTTATGTTATGTGTTAAATTTTTAAGTCTTTTAAAAAACAAATTACAAAACATACAAATTAAATATACAAAAAATAAAAAAATAAAATTTTCGAAAAAATTAGATGGAATAAATCGTGTGCGATATTACAGATTCAGATCCATACCTAATATTTACATTGTTTTTGGAGAGCTGAGTTAGATGATAATCCTGTCCCAAATCTGAGAACTGAGTTTCTCAGGAGCAGGCTTTAATATAAGATATTGATTTATTTCAAGGAAATTGAAACAGGATAGTTATTTATTATACAGGTGTAAGACGTGCTTCCATGCCGGCCTGGGAGCGTAAGAAAAACATAGAATGTGCCAGCTCCATTTCCTCCCGGGCATGCTGTAAAAACCAGGCGATGGGCTGACAACCTGTCACTACAGCAGTATACCTACCAATCTATCTTAAATAACCCTCAAAACTTTGTTAGTTGCGGCGGAATGTCCTTTTTTTAGGTCGTTTACACTCTGCCTACCCCATTAGGGATATAGGCGTGATTATATGTATGTACGTGTAAGAGGTGTTTCCAACAATCTGATACGGTTGTTCTGTCATTTACCTACGAAGTATTTTTTACATCTAAAAAGCAATTTCGCATTCGTTTTATGAAGTGACTATTAAAATTGATCTCCGGCCTAACTAGTTTGGGGTCACAGCTGCGCCTTATCAAATCAGCGTGTGTGTGATAGTGGTCCAACCTGGCCTACTGGCAGATAATTCATAACAGCTGGCCGGCCTTACACGCCTCGACACCACAATTACACCCTAGAACTAGCACAAGCGTGTTGCCGAACTAACCGGTCACATATGAGTACATGTTAGTTCGTTGATTCTACCATAGTAAGGTAAGGTACACGTTAAGATTAGATAGAGCATCATACAATTTGATAACAAATTAATAATTAATTAATAATATATTTATTAAATTTTATTTAGAATGGCTCATTTAAGTTTAAATAGTTAGACAGAGAGCATCCCTGAGTTGGCATAAGTTTTGGAAATAATTAACTACTATACTGCCCTCAGAAGGAAAAAAACCATAACTGCATCCTACCATGTTGCGCGTAAAATGCAAAAGACTTTCGACTATCATAACCTTTGGTTAAATAAACTTAAATTTTATTTCTTTTATTTTTTGATTTACACAGATTTTGCATATTTTGAATAGTTTTTAAGATTTCGCTAAAATCTGTAGTTATGGTTTTTTTCTTCTGAGGGCAGTATAATAGTACATACATACATATACAAACGCCTTTATTTTTTAATGGGGTAGCCACAAAGGTCGTTTCGCCACGTTTGGCAAAGTGTTGAGGAGTATAGAAGAGAAAACCTCCACCAGAAACCCTCGGATCCCTTTAGCTGGTTTTTACAGCATGCCCGGGAGGAAATGCAGCTGGCACATTACATGTTTTTCTATCGCTCCCAGTCCAGCGTGGAAGAAATAATATACTACGTACTTGTGTTTAAAATCAGCTGACTTGTTTTATCGTGATACAGGGTTTAGCGGACGATGTCCCGAAAACTGAATAGGCTTGCTCAGCGTCGTCAGCCAACGTAAAGCTAAGCTTTCACAAAAAAAACTAGTACATCGGGACACCGTGTTGCGTATCATGTATACAATATTTAAAAATATTTAAAATTATGATTTCCCATACAAATTGTCTGATCGATTGGATGGGAAAATAAAAAAAAAAAACATCTCGTAAGATTTTCTTGGTGAAAGTTGTTGGGTATCGAACAGTGCTATCGATTCGTAGAGCGCACAACTGAAATGAATCTTGACTAAAATGATTGCCGTCTCTTTCTGTTCTCTCATGGTAGAAAATGACAGGTATATAATTATATTAGTAAAGTTTTTGTAACTACGATTTGCTACCATTGTATTCTATTGTACTTAAGCTGTCCTTTACCGCTTACCGCCCGCTATACATCATATCGAGTGTAAGGGACAGCGTCCCGCATACTGATAGGGGTTGCTCAGTCAACGAAACTGAACAACTATGACCAGGAAATTCGTATGAAAAAGCAAAAAACCCTGCTGATAGTTGTTCAGTGTCGTTGATAGAGCAACCTCTATCAGTTTGCGGGACGCTGTCCCTTACACCTGGTATATGCCATTTAAAATATTACCTTATAGTAATTCTGATTATATAACTACGAGAGATATATATATATGCCATTTTATCCAGAACTACCGAACGGGGACAGCTTACGCAATACACTGATAGGGATTGCTCAGTCAACGATACTTAACAAATTTTACCAAGATTGAAGTTCTTTTAAGATTATGTTAATAATTTTGGCCTTTTCATTCAAAATTATTGATTACCTCGATCAGACATATTGGCGTCGATTCTCGCGACTTAATCCTAATTCTAATTCTTAGCTAGCGCTGTCACTTTATTAACTTAGCCGCGCCGCGCCGCGCCGCCATTCCGCTGCAGCTACGTCCTAGTGCGGCCTAACCTTTATCCTTGACTTATCCTCTGTTAGTGCACCTAAAAAACTGGATAGCTAGGTTTGCCCAGAGTGGGTAGGACAATGATTGTCACTAACTGATATCGTAGTTGCAAAAATACCGACCTAACTTATTAGTTTAGTCGGTATTTTTTCATACATACATGAAATCAAGCCTTTATCTCTTACGGGGTAGGCAGAGCGTAAAACGCCTCGTAAAAGGCGCTTTCGCCACGTCTGACAAAAATTGAGGGCAATTTTAGATTATAATGTGTATTTCTGTTGTGACAGGTTGTCAGCCCATCGCCTAAATTACAATGCACTGCTACCCTCGAATCCCTTTTGCTGACTTCTACAGCATGCCCGGGAGGAAGGGCATCTGGAACATTCTTTGTTTTTTTATCTCTCCCAGAAACTTAACTAATAGCCCTCGCGGTACGCCTAACTTAGCTGCATAGGGAGATAGAGTTATGAAAATCAGTATGTATGATCTTTAGGCTATATTTAATCGGAATGACCCGTAGCAATAAAAATAAACTTCTTTTTTCAAGTTTTTTATTTTTCAGTATTCCTAAAATTCAGGCGTTTATTCTTTAGAGATTATTATTTTATGTTAAGCAGTCCTATAGCATGGTTCAAACATGAACTTAATTTTACTCCCGTTTAGTGCATAGTTAATGAGAAAAAAAAGGAAGAGGGTTTATTTTCATGATTATTTTTTATACATATGAGACACGCTTTCTTCCATGCTGGACTGGGAGCAGGAGAAAAACATAGAATGTGCAAGCTGCATTTACTCCCGGGCATGCTGTTAAAATCAGCTAAGGGATCCGAGGGTTTCTGTATATTGCAAATGAGGCGATGGGCTGACAACCTGTCACTACAGCAATAAACCTACAAATTCTTCTAAATAACCCTCAAAACTTTGTCAGACGTGGCGAAACGACCATTGTTTAGGTAGTTTACGCTCTGCCTACCCCATTAGGGATTAAGATGGGAGTATATGTACGTATGTATGTATGAGGCACGAGAGATCCTTTATTGGGAGTTACAAGTCAAGTTTTTGTAATATGTCGATCAAACATTGCAAGTGTATCGGAATTCATACGTACTCCATCTATACATATACCTAATCAATCTGTAGAAGGGTCGTGTCTGTACATTGATTTTTTTACAAAAAAATAATTACAGCAGGCATTATTAATGATATAAAGATCAAAACGTTTTTTTTTATAATTTTTGTCTGACTGTCTGTCTGTATGTTACCACATCACGCCAAAACTACTAGACCGATTTCGATGGGACTATATTTATTCAACTGTGTTGCAACTCCCGGGTTGCAACTTAGGATACCTAAAATCACGCTACTGGGTAGGCAGGAAATAGAAATTTCCGATTCTCCGTCTCTTAACCGATTTTTATGGAACTTTTTTTTATTAGACTGAGCATTATTTAAATTCAAAGTAACGATACAAATAATCACGCCTCATGACTTAGTAGGTAGGTAATAGGCCCGATGGTGTAGTGGATAGGGCCGCTGCCTCCTAAGCGGGAGGTCGTGGTTCGAATCTCACCACGTACCAATGTGTTTTTCGGTTTTCGAATTTCATATGTACGTTTATTCGGTGCTTTTTCCGTGCTTCGGAAGGCACGTTAAGCCGTTGGTCCCGGTTAATATCGTTTAATACCGTAGATATTAGTCGTTAAGCCATATCAGAGGCCAGTGCTAAGCATTGGCGGCTTGAAAACTCTGACCTAATCTAGGATTGGGTCTGGTTTCCCTTCTGGGTTGCGGAGGTCAGATGGCAGTCGCTCTGTGTAAAAACCAGTACCCTCGTTCAATCCCCTAGATTAGGAAGCCGACCCCGTGAGATACGGGATAAGGCTAGGGTGACTGACTGACTTAGTAGGTAGGTAGAAAATTGAATTTCAGTCGTTTTAACCGATTTTAATGGAACTTTTTTTTGTTTGACTGTGCATTACTCAAAGTTACGAAACAAATAATCACGCCACCTGACTTAGGGGGTAGGAAATTAAACTCTGATCGTTTTACCGACCTTAAAGGTACTTATTATTTGCCTGAGTTTTTTTAATTACCTGATGTCCAGCCTAGGTTAGAAATAATCCCGTAAACCATACTAATATTGAGTAAGTACCCCAGTTTGTATGGAAAACCTAACCTAACCTAACCCGCGCGCGGAAGCGTGTTATGCATTGTCTGATCTTTGTTTTTGTATGGGAAACACGCTTCCGCGCGCGGGTTAGCAGATCCCGCGCCTACGCGCGGAGGAGCGTTTTCAGTATATTCGACACTACGTGTTTTCCATACAAACCGGGTGTACGAAATTGCGGGCACAGCTAGTAACCAAATATAAATCGACGCAAGCTGTACTCTCGATCAAATATAGTTATTGATGAAAAGTTTTGAACTCCCAGTCAACCGCAAATATTTGTACGTAGTTCGGTAAAATAAAACAATAAAACGGTTTTTAACAATAGAACACAATTTAAAAAATAATAATATTCGTTTGGGCGCAATGAGGATTTGAAATTTACAAATCTCACCCAAAATGGAATTGCAGTGTTGAAGAGAAGAGAGATTTGGAACAACATTGCTATCGAATCGTTGAGGGCACCACCTCTAACCCAAATTTTCCTGAAACTATTTGTGTTCTCAGAAACTTATGAATTCATAGTATGTGTCTATTTATGTCTCTAATGACTCAAGAAAAATAGAAAAAAAAATCTAGCTTTTCTGGAAAATCAGGAAAACCATGGGCGTTTTAACGCCCAGTAGGAGGATTGACTACTTAGTGAAGCATGGATGATGTATATAAATAACGTAAAGTAAAAAGACGTTTTTTTATCAGTATGCCTTTATTTAAACAAAAAAATACTAAATAATTGAACTGGAGTGTGATACAAACAAAACATGCAGTTTTTTTTAAAATTTTGACTACTTTCCTTTCTGTTATAAATAAGTCTTACAATAAGTATTAGTATTCAAACAAAAATTTCCAAATAATTAATTATACCTGAGTGTGATAAGAGGCAAAACACGATTTTGGATGTAGGGAAACAGTACATTTCTTACAATAATAATTAGTTTTCTTTTTGCATAAAGCGCATCTAAGTTGATTTTCTTTATAATCAACTATATGGTCTAGCCTATCAAAACGAGAAGATTCTCGATAGGCTTTTGGTGTTGGACGAGGGCCTCGTTTCGCAGTTCTTTTGTGGGTTTCCAATATGCTTCTTGTTACCACTCTACGGTATGTAAGTTGGTCATATTCCCCACCATCTGCTTTATATAATTGCCACGCATTATGAACTGCCATGTCTAAGCAGTGGCACATCAAAGGAAAATACCATTTTTTTCCACGAATGGCGATCCTATAAAGTCTTATGTTTTGGTCACAACGGTCAACCCCGCCCATATTTTCATTATATGTTTTTATGATATTCGGTTGTCCAACCTGTATGTGTTTTTATTGCTGTTGTGAAAAACGTTTTACATTGCGTATTGGTTCAATCTGCTCTACTACTATTAGATGCTACTGACACAGAACTGTTATCGTTCCATTTGCAAACTAAAATATTAGCTGGTTGACTAGATCTGAATTCAAAGGTACCCCTTTCTTTTTTTTCATCAAATTGTTTGACGGCAGCGGACATGACGATGTACGATTTTCCCTAATGGTTCCAGTAGCTCTCAAACCTCTGTTAGTAAGCTCATGCAATAGCGGAATCGACGTGAAAAAGTTAAATGAAAAGCAACGCGTGGATTTGAAAACTCTGTAAGATATCAGCAAATTGTAAAATAACGCTCCCTCCCAAACCAAACCTTTTGTAAACTTGAGGGACTTTCTCAGATTTCCCTTGGTAAGGATCAAACCAGAGAACGTATCCTAATCTCGTCGCTCCAACCCAAAACTTGTAGCCCCAACAAATGGGCTTCCCTCGTATAAATTGTTTACAGCTATGTCTCCCAAAGTATGGTACCATAGCTCCATCAATACTGTAGTTCACTTCCTAGGGAGCGAAAGCCAAAAAAATTTCGTTCAGCAGGTCAAACAAAGGCCTTAGCTTTGCAAATTTATCGTTACTGGTATTTATGGCTGTGTTGTCACAACAATGAAAATTAGTCATGATAAAATCAAATCTGTCTCGAGACATAGCATTATTTACGATACTAAAATCTGCTTCAGTTGACTTTTCCCAGTACATACCCCGTCGCGGCACTGGTACATAGCCACTGTACAAAAGAATGCTGAGGAAACACTTCATTTCATCCTTAGTTATATTTCCTACTTTATTTTTCTTGGCAGCATACAAGTTTGTGTAGTGAATCAACAGTTCAATGCAATCTTCGTCAAACAAGCAATCAAAATAGTCACGAGGACTTTTCAAATTCTTCGGCCCTTGAAATTTTTGCCATTGTTGAAGCGTAGGAGGAGTGTGATTCTGTATCCATTTATATTTTTGATTATTTGGTACACTTGGAGCAATAACACGAACATGCTGGGAAGAACTTGCAACAGAAGATTCCCGATTTTCATCAGAAGCTTGAGGTACAACTATTTCTTGATTATCTTCTGTACATCTTCTTTTGGCAAATGTAGATAACGGCAAGTCATCTTCGCTATCAAAAGCTTCATCGTCCGAATAAATCAGGTCCTTCAGTCCGAATAAGTCAGGCTTGGGCTCTTAGCTGAGAGCCTGCAAAAGACGATTTTATAAATAAGATAGAATAAAATTGGGTTTAATTTGCCATCACAAAAGAAATAAAGGCGTAATTTTACGTATGTAGTATGCATGTTTTATGTACATACCAAGACACGTATACCAGCAAAGATTTTGATATGAAATACACTAACCTGGTAGATTATGCCAAGTTACAATTTCTTCTTCACCAGAATCTTCATCAGTGACATCGGCGTTGGCATTTTCAGGCGGTAGGATACCCACAGCACTTGGAAGTTGCTCATCATCATCTAAATTCTCAAGTTCTTCAACAATTTGATGTAATTTTAATGGCTGGTTTAAAACAGTATATAGATACTGATTCTCCTACTGGGCGTTTTAACGGCCATAAACTTATAAGCTGAATATTTATAGGAAAATGAAAGAGAAAAATGATTATTTTATATTGTGTTTCTCGTATTTAGACAAGATTCAATAAATAACTAAACCTAGTTAGATTTGGGCACGAAATGACATGAAAAATCATACCTTTTAGGAGCCATTACACTTAACAATTATTTCACTCTGAAATAATACTCAATAATAACCAAAACTCGACTTTTATGAGCATAAAATGGTCAAATAAACAAAGGTTTATCGTTTCTGTGTACAACAACAGCGAAAGAATGTGACTATAATACGTAAATCTAACAAATAATTGAGGGTAGATTAATTAACTTTTCTTGGGCGTTTAAACGGCCAGTAGGGGGATCTGGGTAAATCTTGACTTAAATTGTAGCCGTCCGTTTCTGTTCTTTCATGATGGAAAATTACAGGTATAAGTTAAGTCGTGATTTTTGCAACTACGAATTGCTACCATTTTTTGATAATTTTCAATTGCCTTTAACTCAAAATTACTTCTGATGAGAATTTCGAAATACTTTTTGTCTTAAATTAAACCATCACATTTGAACTGTAAGAAACGTTAGTAGGACGAGTTTAAACTTGGACTTGTTTTCCACAGGGATGGAGTTAGGAAGGATTGTCCATCAACTACCGTCAAGGGTGTTAACATGGCTACCATCATGCAACTGGTTACAGTAAATTACTTACCAGAAGATCAGACACTAATTAGAGATTACGCTGAGAAAAATAAATAGATCTCACATTAAAACCTGAAAGTCAGGCGAGGTTTTAGTCTGTCCCCCCCCCAAAACGTTATTTCTGAACCGAAATAGGCGCGCGTGGTCTGCTCGCAAAAAAGGTGTGGAAATTCAATCCAGAATCCAGTTTTATTTGCTTTTTCTTCAATGTGCCAGCTGCATTTCCTCCCGCGCATGCTGTAAAAACCAGCAAAAGGATCCGAGGGTTTTAGTATATTGTAATTTAGGCGATGGGCTGACAACCTGTCACTTAGCAATATACTTACATATCTACCTTAAATAACCCTCAAAGCTTTGTCAGACGTGGCGGAACGACCTTTGTTTAGGTCGTTTACACTCTGCCTGCCGCATTAGGGATAAAGGCGTAACTATGTGTATGTATATGTACGAGGGGTGGCTGATAAGTAATCTACCTAACTATGAAAGAAAAGACTTTGATGGCTGGTTTATTTTTTATTTTTCTATACAGTCTCCTGCAAGTGAAATACACATATGACATTTGCAAATAAGTGGCATCATGCCGTTATAATAGTAATTTTTATTTTGCTCGTCAAAATGGTCAGTCACAGCCTCTTTCATTTCTTCGTCCGTCGAAAATCTGCGACCCCTCAATTTTTTCTTTAAATCTTTGAATAAGAAATAGTCACAGGGAGCCAGATCTGGACTATAAGGTGGATGGTTAATTTCTGTGAAGCCGTTTTTGCTCAGGGCTGACCTCGCCGTTAAGGCTGTGTGTACAGGAGCATTGTCTTGTAAAATCAGAACACCTTTGCTGAGTTTGCCTCTCCGCTTTTCTTTGATTTGTTCACGAAGCTGGTCAAGCAAGTTTGCATAATATTCAGCATTCATTGTTGTATTTTTAGGCAAATAATCTATCATCAAAATCCCTTCGACATCCCAAAATACGGTGGCCATTAGTTTTCCAGCCGACGGCCGAACCTTGAACTTCCTTGGCGGCTTTTCTCCTTTAAATTTCCATTGCATTGACTCTTGTTTGCTTTCCGGATCCCACTGGCGAATCCAAATTTCATCGCAGGTCACAATTCGAGAGATAGTCTCTTCTTCTTTACCTTTGACCAGGTCTAGAAATGCCTGACAACATTCTACTCGCCTTTGTTTGTCAAAGGGTGTCAACATTCTAGGGACCCAACACGCGCTCACCTTGGACATGCCCAAATGTTCGTGAATAATTTCATGAACTCGTTCCTTGCTAATGCCCATATCTCTGGCTATCTCCCACTGCTTGATTCACCGATCTGCAAGAATCAGGTTCTTCACCTTTTCAACATTATCTGCGGTAACAGCAGAAATTGGCCTTCCACTACGTGTGTCGTCTTCCAGGCTCTCACGGCCATGTTTAAATTGCTTCGACCAAAACTTTATGACGAATTCAGAAGGACTTGAATCACTAAACACCTTTAACATGCGCTCTCTGATCTGCGTAGGCGTATTTCCTTCTTTACTTAGGAATTTAATCACTGCTCGATGCTCAAATTTCATCATTTTGCAATTTTCTTTCGACATGGTGAAATCAAAGCCGCGCCAAAAAAACAAAAGCAAGCGAAAAAAAATAAGCGTCATAATTTTGAAAAAGGAATAAATATAGAATATGATTTTGCAATGGCCAGTTCGATTTTCAAAACTTTCTTTAACAAAGTAGATTTTATATCAGCCGCCCCTCGTATGTATCTTGATTTTTTGGCCACAGGGCAATGATATTATATATAGGTAGATACGTTATCAACGCGCGAAATTCGTGCCGTCAAATGGTCCTAATTGTCACCATTTTAGGCAGTCGAGCTGCGAGCTGCGAATTGAGAAAAAAAGTTAAATTATATTCAAGACTGCATTGATAACATTAGTTATTTTGCTATCTGTTTCACTCTTACGCTTTGCTTATTTTGTGTCGCAGTCAGCGTTTGTTTAGATATGCAATGTTATAAATATGTATGTATGTGTCGCGGGACAATTAAAATGTGCGTGCAGTATGAGCGTAACGTATCTTTCTTAAAATATCATTGCCACAGGGTCTGTGAAAAATTTACTTTGCTACCAAATATCGGTCGTCTTCTGTCATCATGAGGGAACAGAAAGGGACGCCAATATTTTTTGTCAAGATCTACGAATAGATAACAATGTCTGTGCACACGATCCCGGTCGGTGTCTTTGATAGTGGTAAAATTCTGACACCAAGCTCTATTTGACTCAAAAACATTGTTAAAAATCCAATTAGGACTCCCCTAGGCTGAGTGCCGCCCCCCAACTGGCAAAAAATCATTACTTGCTAAAACACAAAGGTTTAATTCACAAACCGTCTTTCGAATTTGACCATCTCTGTAACTACGTATACAATAAAACGAATTATTTTAAAATAATGTCCTGTAGTTCCTGTAATCTGATCCACTGAATTTTCCAGAGAGTTTAGAGGAATTTTATTTGGAGAATGTTTTATAGCGTGATAATGATAAGTTATTCCATGTTTGTTCCATGCTGGCCTGGGAGCGAGAGAAAAATATAGAATGTGCAAGCTGTATTTCCTCCCGCGCATGCTGTAAAAATCAGCCAAGGGATTCGAGGGTTTCAGTATATTGTAATTTTGTCGATGGGCTGACAACCTGTCACTACAGCAATATACCTTCAAATACATACATGCATACATATACTCACGCCTTTATCCCTAATGGGGTAGGCAAAACGTAAACCTAACAAAAAGTAGTTTCGTTCCGTTAAAAAAGCAGTTGTCTGACGAAGTTTTGAGGATTTTTCAAGATAGATTTGTGCATCGCTGTAGTGACAGGTTGTCAGCCCATCGCCTAAATTGCATTATACTGAAACCCTCCGATCCCTCAGCTGGTTTTTACAGCATGCCTGGGAGGAAATGCAGCTGGCACATTCTATGATTTTTTCTCACTCCCAGTCCAGCATGGAAGTAACCTACAAATCTATCTCAATAATAATGCGATAATAATACGACATAATGCGAAAAACAAATGTTAAAGACTTGGGAGTGACATTTGACCAATGTCTTACTTTTAACAGTCATATTCAGTCTCTTACAACAGAGTCTTTTAGACGCCTTGGTTTTGTTATCCGCAACAAGCGTGATTGCTTCCATGCTGGACTGGGAGAGATAGAAAAACATAGAATTTTCCAGCTGCCCTTCCTCCCGGGCATGCTGTAGAAGTCAGCAAAAGGGAATCGAGGGTTACAGTGTATTGTAATTTAGGCGATGGGCTGACAACCTGTCACTATAGCAATACACATTACAATCTAAAATTGCCCTCAATTTTTGTCAGACGTGGCGAATGCGCCTTTTACGAGGAGTTTAACGCTCTGCCTACCCCGTAAGGGATAAAGGCGTGATTTTATGTATGTATGTATGTATATGTATGTAACAAGCGTGATCTTCGCGATCCAAATGTCATGAAACTTCTATTTAACAGTCTAGTGAGAAGCAAGTTGGAAAGCAGTTCTTGCGTATGAAATCCACACGAAGCGCTTTACACAAATATGATCGAAAAAGTTCAAAAGGCTTTCCTGAGGTAACTGTACAAACGTACTGCTGGGTATTACCCATTTTGTACCCCACAGCGTTTCTGCTGGGTGCATTAGGCATGAATTCGTTGCAGACGAGACGATCAAAAGAGGAATTAACAGGAGCCATAGACTGTCCCGAGCTACATGACCTGTTGTGTCGGCTTCATGTACCTGACAAATATATGTCTAGGATACGAGCCTGTCGTCAGAAACGTCTCTTTGCAGTACCTAGTTGCCAGACTGTTTCGCGTGAAAACTCCCCTCTCTGTCGGATGATCAAATACCTTAATCTATTTCTCAACCACTCGTGTTATATAGATATTTTTAATGACTCATCGACTAAACTACTTAACTATTTATTGTGAGTCGAACAATGCTGTTGATGAATCTAGTTGTATTTAAATGAATGAAATGTTTTTCCCAATATGAATCTGAAATTGTATATTGTTATGTTATTGACTACATACTAAGTTAACTTTAAATTTTATCTAAAATTTAATGCTTTCTTATCATTGACTAATTTGAATTTTATATTGTAATGTTCTTGACCTAAGTACCTATGTGAAATTTTTATTACCAAATTTATCGCAAATTTTATTTAGTAGGTATTGTTACAATGTTATTTTATTATTTACTACAATAGGGTTACCCGTTGAAATTAAATAAATAAATTAAATTAAATAACCCTCGAAACTTTGTCAGGCGTGGTGGATCGACCTTTTTTTAAGTCGTTAACGCTCTGCCTACCCCGTTAGGGATACTTGATCTGTTCTGTCGAGTGGGTATCGAGTCTATCGACCCGATGAACCCTGGTGTCAGTGTTGTTAAACCGCCTAGTAGCACAACTATCAGGCCTCTGACATGGTTTGAGTAACAACCACTATCAAAGACGGCGACCGGGACCGACGGCTTAACGTGCCCTCCGAAGCACGAAATCTTTTTCTTTTTCGGACAATCAGGTGATTCAGCCTGCAATGTCCTAACCAAACTGGGGGAAAATTCACAAAGTGACAAATTCTCAAATATCAACTTTGTGTTTCCCCCCTGGGAATCGAACCCAGCACCTCCGGATCAGGAGTCCATGGCACTAGCCACTAGACCACGGAGGCAGTTGAAAAACAGAATGATAAGTTAAATATATGAATGTTTAATTTAATGAATCAAAACCAAATTAAAATGTTTTTGCGACCTAAATGACCCGTTTTTAAAAAGGAAGATGGGTGGTAGAGTGGGCGCCATATAAATTTACCCCTAGTGATACTCATACCTAGCTATGGCGCTGGTGTCGTTATGACATGACACTTTGGAACCTTTAATTGACACGATAGAGCCTGGTAATCTATTTCCTTGCTGGTAATGCACCTCCGTGGCTATTTGGCTCGCTTTCTATAATAACTTAGCTGAACTATACTTACAAATTACATCCATTACTTAACCTAATATTAATACACATATATACACCTATACTCATTAAAACTCAAATATAGAACCATACACAATTTGATAAATTATCAAAATATTTATTATGTAAAAGTATATTATATTTAACTTAATTTTTATATTCATACTTATGTAATATAAAATATTTGGATTTAGGGGTACAAGTTTCACATGTTTTTTTATGAACATAATATTGTAACACTGTGGAAGGTACTAGCACTCGCGATACAGGGAATCCTAGTGCGAGGTCTAGCGAAACATTGTATTAATATAAGTTATCAATAAATCATTTTCATTTTTTCATTTTCACTATATAAAAGCCATTCTACCAAGCACAAACAACCAGTGGCATGTCAGTGGCAGGGGGATATGTAAAAATTAGTAAAAAATTTCACCATCCTTTTTAAAAACGGGTCATTTAGGTGGCTAAATTTCGGAAAGGTTTTAATTTTATGGAAATTAAATTTCTCTGTCTCAGAGCCCCATGGTGTAGTGGATAGGGCCGCTGCCTCCTGAGCGGGAGGTCGTGGTTCAAATCCCACCACGTACCAATGTGTTTTTCGGTTTTCGAGTTTCATATGTACGTTTATTCGGTGCTTTTTCCGTGCTTTGGAAGGCACGTTAAGCCGTTGGTCCCGGTTAATATCGTTTAATACTGTAGATATTAGTCGTTAAGCCATATCAGAGGCCAGTGCTAAGCATTGGCGGCTTGAAAACAACCTAATCTAGGAAGGGGTCTGGTTTCCCTTCTGGGTTGCGGAGGTCAGAGGGCAGTCGCTCTGTGTAAAAACCAGTACCCTCGTTTATTCCCCTAGATTAGGAAGCCGACCCCGTGAGATACGGGATAAGGCTAGGAAAATGAGGGAGATGATGAAATTTCTCTGTCTACGAAATTAAAACTTCTTCTGCTGCCATCTGTTGAGCGCGATTCAAACTAAAATTACAAATAATGTTGCCAGAATAGAAATTAATGCGTTCTGCTTGAAGTGTGATGGTGCATTCACACGTCTGCCGTGCTGCCTGCCAAGCTATTTGGCAAGCAGCCGTCGCGTGTTGTTTTTTTTGCGACGTTTATGCGCTTAACGATGCATTGGATATTCACAAACAAAAAAATATATTTTGCAGTAAAAACATCTGTTTTTAATATGCTTGTCCTTATCTCACGGTTCACATGCGCGGGCTTGAATATTTGTGATTTAGGTATTCTCTTACTGTATGATTAGTAGGACAGTAAATATTTATTTTGATTTTAAACCATATTTTTGTCTAAATACTTATTTCCCAGCAAAAATATATACAAATAAATAAATCCAAAGGACAGGCACTAATCATAGTGAAGTATGCAACACGTGAATACAAATCGAAGTCTATCGAAGTCGCATCATAGCCCTGCAGGTGACAGAAATCCACCCAACTGATCTGTCAGGTACGTTAGTGTTTAGGTACGTTCACACGATCGCCATGGATTATAAATATAGAGAATCTTATCCCTTATGTCATTCTGTGAGGGTGTAGATTGCGTGTTAAGGGTGTAGATTGCGTGTTAAGGGTGTAGATTGCGTGTTAAGGGTGTAGATTGCGTATTAAGGGTGTAGATTGCGTGTAGCAACTCCCCGCCTTAGCCCGGTGACGCATTATATACACTTTGTAGTATGGTGCAAAAAGACCAATCAAAAAAAAAAACTTATGTCATTCTGATAAGACCTTCTGCTCCGTTTTAAACCGTTTTGAACTGTGGACCAGATAGCACGGGATGGCCAAATATTGCGACACGTAGTACGTTCGAAAAAATAGGTTTGACGCTATAGGAATGGCGATAACTTTCCGTGACAAAATATTTAATTGAATTTTTATTTCTTGATACTGAAGAAAGTGTTTTAATTTACATCAATGGTTTATGTATGTTAATATATTCTAAAATAAAAAACGGGTGCGCGCCCTAGAAATTTAATCAAACTTAACTATATCGATTTCAACATGAACTGGCGATGACGAAAAGTGCGTATTTAATTAAATTAACAACTACAAGGTAAACGTGTGAATACACCATAAAATTATGAATATAAAAAAAAAACTAATATTTTGATATGGTTACCCCATGTATTTGTGTACTATGAAAACGTCACTCTGCGTATTTCTTTTTTCATGATTGTATAAAATTCTACCAAACAGTGTTTTGTAATGTGTTGAAGAACTGGACTGTAGTGTTATTATTTTAAGTATAATGGCTGATTTTGATGCAATATATCCTGACGAGACAGATAGTGAGGAGAACATAGAAGTAACACATGTGACGTTAGTGCCTGATCCGATTATTGTTCGCGGAGCTGGGAACATGACAGTGTAAGCTTTTCTATTTTCACCTTCTGTGCTGGTTCTTCTGATGGTGTAGCAGCTGTGCAAACAGAGCTGCGCAGTGGTGGTCACAGCTGTAGGCCCACTTACCATACCAACTGTTGAGTTCTTTGTCACAATCACACTTTGCCATTGAAGGCCTTTTGTACATCCGTGTGTTGATTATTACCGATCACTAGTATCAGAGGTAACATAATTTCATGTTAACAAATATCAAATGACTGGCTACATGTTTCTCTTTATGTGGGCTGACCCCTAGTCTGACTAGGCTGTTTCTCTTTATGTGGTAACCCCTAGTCTGACTAGGCTGTGTCTCTTTATGTGGGCTAACCCAAACTCTGACCAGGCTGTTTCTCTTTATGTGGAATAACCCCAACTTTGACCAGTTTATGTGGAATGTTAATGTTATTTTACAAGGCCATGTAAAAGCTATTTGCCATATTATTTAAGGTGCACTAATAATAATCATAATTAATTTCTGCTTTACAATTTTTCCAACAAGTTATATTAGATCTAAATTGTTGATGGTATATTTACTGTAAAAAACATTTTGACAACTTATAGGGAGTAAAAAAGTAGCCAACCCAACTTTATACAGAGATCCTACTTTTAAAACAGAACCACAGAATATATAATAGTACTACATACAGAATGGACATTCACCTCCCTTCCCCAGTCCGACATACGTCACACTCCGTGCCAGATTGTCTGCCACATTGAGCGTACACTTAGCGGGTATGGCGAGCGCATGTTTCCCAGTGTAACACAAATAATAAAGTTTTGTGTTCCAAAGATGGTAAGGTACTTTTTCGTGTACAGATGTCTCTCTACCACAAGATATGACTCCAATAGGAACTTTTCTAGATTCCGCAGTGATGAGAGACTGTGAGTAAATTCATACAAAATATGCAACCAAATCTATTCTAACTATTCAGATACAGTGAACTACTTTAAAACGTTGGTTTAATCACAAACCAGATTAATCAAGTGATGATTATGACCAGAATAACATAATTTGTCAACCCTTATAACATGCACACAAACGCATGCCAAGTGCAACATGTCGTCTGTTGATGCGTTACCAAAATTACATTGTAGTTAGGAGTGTCCGAGCTGTGACAGAACATCAAAAAATACTAAACACCCCCTCCCTTACCAAAAGGTGACAGCGTCTCCAGTCATTTTGTATTAAGTAGAGGGCCATTTTTAGAATTCCATACTCAAAGGACCTTATCTGGGACTTCGCTCAGCTCCTATACAACAAATGTGATTTTCTGCCTATTACCAGGCTGCATCTCATGAACCGTGATAGTTAGAGAGTTGAAATTTTTGCAGTTCATGTATTTTTGTTGCCGCTATAACAACAAATGCTAATAACAAAATATTAAAAGGGGACACACATACAACAAACATATTTTTTTGTCTGTCACCACGTCATCAGGCTGTATGTATCTCATGAACTGTGATAGCTAGACTATTTCAATTTTCAACAACAATATATTTCTCTTGCTGCTATAACAACAAAGACTAAAAATAGAATTAAATAAACATTTAAGGGAGGCTCCAATACAATAAACGTTATTCTTTTTGCCATTTCAAGCTCGATATTAAAAACGGCAACAGGTTTACCTGTCGCCGTATTGTAAGCGTTTACGCTTGAAATATGCACAGAACATTCTTCTTCTTAGAGTGTCGATAGAACACGAGAAATTACATCGTGGCGGCGCAGAATTCAGCCACTTGTATTGCGGATTGACTGCCGTTCATTAAATCCGCTGGCGTGCAAGTGTTAGGGCACGCCGGGCATGATGTTAAGTGCACTGCAGCGCAAATACAGTTCACGTCAAAGAAAGTCAAAAATTTCCTTACTTCTGCCGACCTGAGTCCGAAGCCTGTTTAAAGACTTCCAGATCGGCCACGGTCGTTCATGTCCAGGAGGGAGATTCTCGGCGAGCGGGACAAAGGGTCCTGTGCAGGTTCGATAGAGAGCGTAGCGACACACTTGATAAAACTGCGGCGACTTTTTAGTCTTTGTGGCACCGAGACGTAACCGTGTATAGGATGCCGCGCGTCGCGATCTGCGTTTGCCCTTTCAGTGGAGCTAGCTACAGCCCTGAGGACTTCCGGAGATGCTATACCAGATAGTGGATATAGCATTGACACTGGGGTAGGTTTTAGACAACCAGTGATGACCCGGCAGGTGTCATTCAGGGCAACATCCCTTAACTTGGCATGAGCGTAGCGGCTCCAAACAGGGTACACGTACTTGCCAGCTGCACGTGTGGCGTAGCTCCCCATTTGGTGGTAGTTAGACGACGCAGTAAGTTGTCCGCGAGTGCACTTTCTTGGCGTTATCGCAGGTCTTCTTATAAGTAAGAGATCTGTCTAGCGAAACGCCAAGATATCTCGGGTAATTGTTATGCGAGATAGGTACCCCTGCCACACAATTTTAAGCTTACGTCTTGCTTCGCTGTTGCGCAGGTGGATTGCGCAAGAGTCCCTTTTGTTTGGATTTGGCTTTAGCGAATTTACCACGTAGTAGCTACTCAAATTATTGAGAGCTATAGTGTGGTTAGCCTCAACTTCTTATAACGTTGGCGTATTAGAAGCGCGACGTACTTATGCTGGATGGTTGGTCGTTGGTGTAGATATTGAATAGGAGCGGCGCCAGGACACTGCCCTGAGGAAAGCCGTTCCTTTGTGACCTCCAACGACTCTTGTTTGAGCGAAGATGTACCTGCAATCGACGGTTATAGAGGAGTTCTCGAAGGATCATGACGAACTTGCGATCACCGGTCATGGTGTCCACCTTCCATAACAGTCGGTTGAAATTCACCGTATCGTAGGCCGCAGAAATGTCCACGAATACGGCGCCCGTTATCATCCCAGATTCAAAATTATTTTCAATATGTTCAGAACATTGAGTTGTATGATTACTTTGAAAATAAATATTTAAGGGGGGCTCCCGTACAAAAACGTAATATTTTGCCGGTTTTTCTTCTTTAAATTAATAACGGTAAAATTCCCTGTAATAGTAATATGTATAACCATTTATCTCAGATGAAACAGTAATTTGACAAACTAGCTCTAATATGTATAATAAATTTGCTGGTTCTTCTAGCGGCATCTAAATCTTTTTCGGGTCTATCCATCTGGTTTAATAACATTCCATGCTCTCTGCCTGGCCAACTCATCTGCTATTTCATTTCCAACATCGTATGGGTATATCTAATCAGTACCAGGAGTTTGTGTCCTATTTCTTATGATGAAAATGCATTACAAAATCTACCCTAATGCAGTCGTATCTCCAACAATCAGCAATTCCCAGAATGTCTTGGAAACTAACAAGAGGGACCTCATGATCATGTCCTGTAAGGCGTGCATCACTAAAGGAAGCATATTTTTTTTTAATAAACAGGACTTCCTACTAAAATTAAGTGCAACAGAGGGCCTCACGCACTTATCCTGTGCTGTGAGAGTAGAATGACAGCATTGAAGTAGATTTAATGCCCATAATTGCACCAAATCATGTTCAGATTCAGAACGTGTTATGGCTTTTCTTCACATTGCGTTGTTCTCGATTTCAAATTGGCCATGACACGGAATTTCGCTCAATTTCGCGCAAATTCGTGACCTAAAAGCGTTGTGAAGAATCTTTTGGCCATTGAGCGTAACATGCACATTTAGCGGAATTAATAAACTGCCACCGTGGTCTAGTGGCTAGTGCCATGGACTCCCGATCTGGAGGTCCTGGGTTCGATTCCCAGGGGGGAAACACAAACTTGTATTTGAGAATTTATCACTTTGTGATTTTTTCCCCAGTTTGGTAAGGACATTGCAGGCTGAATCACCTGATTGTCCGAAAAGAAAAAGATTTCGTGCTTCGGAGGGCACGTTAAGCCGTCGGTTCCGGTTGCTGTCTTTGATAGTGGTCCTTACTCAAACCATGTCCGAGGCCTGATAGTTGTGCTACTAGGCGGTTTAAAAACTTTGCCACCAGGGTTCATCGGGACCATAGACTCGATACCCACTCGACAGAAGAAGAAGCGGAATTAAACACTCCATTTAATTAACAAAAAACTTGTCCATGATGTGTGACCAAACTACTCCTGATGTCAAAATATTACATTTTGTCGCGTCCCACACGACAGGTTTTTTTTTCTCTGGAGAAATAGAAGTTACGACCTGTTTCGACGACGAATATATTGCCTGCAATACCGATTACGTTAGGGTGCGTTCGCACTAGACTTACGTGACGTACGTGACGTGTGCTGACGGCGTAATGGGATAACAGTTTTCTTAGAAAATGTATGATAAATCCATGTATATATAAACACTTGTCTTACATGACTTCGCTGATGTAACCAAATCCCTCTGCGTGCTGCCCGTGCGAGATGGATAGTCAGTGTGCGAGCGAGAAAGTATTATAGCACCAGCGAACAACACAAGCGAATGCTTCGAAGGCCTAGCTCATGTGATACGTGTCGCGTACGTCACCTACGTGCGCAGACGGACGTACGCGGACGCGTCAGCGCACGTGGGCGACGTACGTCAAGTAAGTCTAGTTATATTCACCTTACCACCACTCTAGAAGTCTGTACCAAATCAGTACTCGTAATCACTTGTCACTGCTCGTTGAGTTATTATTACGAGCGTTGTTAAAAAAAAGGCTCTGATCAAGTCATCCAGAAGAATACACCACAATTCAATCTAGCCTCCTAGAAGGAATGCTTTTTCGCCTTAACTACATAGGTTCTGCACCCGTTCCCGTCCATCTTCTGCCAATCCTGATTTGATTTAAACTCACTGCGATAGCATATTGTAGCTAAATAAAAACTCGCAAGTTCCAAGCCAATGCCACAGTGCCATTATCCAAGTTGAGACTTCCTAGAACAGCATCAACAGCCCATTGCATTGTATTGGATATTAGAAAACCTCTATGTCCTTAGGCCCTAAGGAGTAATTTTCACATACTTGCATACGCTGTTGGCAGGTGAATTATTGAAGAGATGATGATGATGGTGTAGTGCATCGGGCTGCTGCCTCCTGGGCGGGAGGTCGTGGTTCGAATCCCACCACGTACCAATGTGTTATCGATTTTCGAATTTCATATGTATGTACGTTTATTCGGCGATTTTGAGTACCTAGTCTTAAGTCCTTTGACGGATGGTTAAGAGTAAGTTAAGAGCTAAACTCGTGTCATGTTCGTATAAACCGCTGGCATGTTTGAAATCTTTAGGTAAAGAGCTAGTTCCGCATACGAAAATGCCTAAAAGAAATATCGTGGGACTGAAATTTGAGCCCGATGGTGTAGTGGATACAGCCGCTGCCTCCTGAGCGGGGAGGTCGTGATTCGAATCCCACCACGTACAATGTGTTTTTCGGTCTTCGAATTTCATATGTACGTTTATTCGGCGCTTTTTTCGTGCTTCGGAAGGCACGTTAAGCCGTTGGTCCCGGTTAATATAATTTAATACCGTAGATATTAGTCGCTAAGCCATGTCAGAGGCCAGTGCTTAGCATTGGCGGCTTGAATACTCTGACAGCTGGATTAGCAACTAACCTGGCAAAAAGCCTAATCTAGAATTGGGTCTGGTTTCTCTTCTTGGTTGCGGAGATAGATGGCAGTCGCTCTGTGTAAAAACCAATCAACCTCGTTCAATCATCTAGATTAGGTAGTTGACTCCGTGAGATACGAGATAAGGCTAGTGGAGAGAGAGAGCGATGTCTTGTGGAATGCTATTGTCCATTTTTATCTCTTAGTCAACTTCGATGTTATGCTTTTCTAACACAGCATCACACTGAAATCCTGTTCCTACTGTACTGGTGTTTATTTATAAAGTAAATTTATTGCTGCAGCTAGCAGCATTAATTAATAGCATTGCGAACTGTTACTATAATTGATTAATCCAATATTGTGAATATGCTTTAGCGAAATCTATTATTATCTTACAGCGAAGTCTATTTCAGTAAAATAGAGTCCTACGTTTTACATTTGCAGCGAAATCTATTTTAGTAACTCGATTTTACTTTACCTTCGACGATTGTCTTTTTTTATATAATAAATTGAACTTGAAGCCAGCGAAATTTCTCCACCATACAATCCATCTTCTTCTTGTTAGCGAGTGGATTCTCGAGTCGAACAACGGCCCGACGAACCAAATCCATCTTAGTAAGGTCACTGTTTTGCTATCCCACCCTTTTTGACTCCTAATCTCCTATGGGATATAGTAAAATGCAATTAGTCCGAGACCTCAACAGCCAAAGTAAAAGTATTCCTCCAGTGCCAATTTGTTCTACGTACGAGTATATATCGTCCACGTTTTGTTTGGTAAAAAGTTACAGTATATTGTGCGTCGGGTTTGGAGGGAGGTGGGGGAGAAGTTGGAATTTATCAGTTATTCTTAAATATTTCCAAAACTATGGGGTTAAGCCACAGCCCGGACACTCCTAACTATTATGTCATTTTGGTCACACATCGACAGACGGCATGTTGCACTTGGCTTGTGTTTGTGTTCGTGTTATAAGGGTTGACAACATTTGTTATAGCGGTCATAACCGTCACTTGATTAATCTGGTTCTTGATTAGACCAACGTTTTAAAGTAATTCACTGTAACTGAATAGTTAGAATAGAATATTAGGTTGCATATTTTGTATGAATTTACTTACCGTCTCATCATTGTGGAATCTAAAAAAGTTTCTATTGGAGTCATATCTTGTGGTAGAAAGACATCCGTACACGGAACAGTATCTAACCATCTTTGGAACACATAACTTTATTATTTCCGTTTCACTGGGAAAAATGCGCGCCATACCCGCTAAGCGTACGCTCAAT
The DNA here is from genome assembly GCA_949820665.1 of Scrobipalpa costella. NCBI lineage: Eukaryota > Metazoa > Arthropoda > Insecta > Lepidoptera > Gelechiidae > Scrobipalpa > Scrobipalpa costella. The sequence continues at coordinate 10,462,167 of OX463295.1, read as the reverse complement.
GTGGCCCACAATCCGGCGCGGAGTGTGACGTATGTTGGACTGGGGAAGGGAAGTGAATGTCCATTCTGTATGTAGTACTATTATATATTCTGTGGTTAAGCATGAAAGTGTCGAAGACATAAATAATGTATACGTAGAGTCAATATTTAAATAGTTACAGAGGAAAGAAAATACAAGATAATCTTAAATAATGCCCTTACTGTCTGACTAATTAACCAGTTCATCAACGTAGAGCGTTAACTGAAATTTACAAAACAGGTTCCTTTTATGACGTAACTTCAGAAAGGATATTTTCTTCCACTTGCTCGGAAACAGCTTCTTTATTTTTGTTTTTAAACTTTTGCTGTGTATTTGCGTGTCTGTACTATCAAATAAACGTTTTATCTATCTATTTAAGTGTACTGTTGTTGTTTCCTCGCAAAATTAGATAAAAGTACTATACTTCTCTCGGCCGAAATAGCAATGTATGGTCTCGTTTACATTGGATTGCGTCTTGGCCTTCCAAATTTGCTGGACCACACATTGCTTTTTTTCGACCTTTAGAGTAATGTACTATTTCATAAAGCCAGAATGCGACAATTAAAAAATAAAGAATTAATTCATGTAATGTGCGCCTGGAAAGGTGCCCCAAGCAAATTTTAAATGTTAAAATATTATGGAGGAATCGCAAGTTTGATATTTATTTTTAAGTGTATTTTTATTGTTTCCTCGCAGAATGAGAGAAAAATACTATTAGTCCATGAAATGGTCACAATATTGGTAAATTTTGGTGGTACTTATTTTACTTTATACAGTAGTTAGACATAAGGATGTAAAAAAACATGCATGCCATCTCTGAGGGGCAGCTAATTTTCCATTAAAAAAAAACTATGCGTGCCATCTTTAAATGGCAGCTAACTAAAATGGTGGCAAATCTTCACTATTATGAAATTTACTATATCTCAAGAACTTCATCCGATTTCAGTACTGTTTATTTTAACTCTAGTTCTATACATGTGTTAACTGCCTCCGTGGTCTAGCGGTCTGAGCCATGGGCTCTCGACCCGGAGGCCCCGGGTTCGATTCCCGGCGGGGGACAATGACTTTGTGTTGTTGTTTCTAGTTTGGTTAGGACATTGCAGGCTGATGACCTGATTGTCCGAAAAGTAAGATGATCCATGCTATCGGATGGGCATGTAAATGGTCGGTCCTGCGCCTTATTTCTCTCTGGTCGTGTCAGTCAATCTGTCCCATCACAATAAGAGATTGAAGGAATAGAGAGTGCACCTGTGTGTAGCGCAAACACTTGGGCACTAAAAACAAGTCCTGCGCAGTTGGCTGATCTACGCGAGATTGGCCGAAAATCGGTGGGAGGACTATTATTATACATGTGCAATAATTTTCTGAATATACTGCTCAGACTACTAGACTACGGAGGCATTATAAATAGGGGATGGCATTTTGTATGGAAGTCTGTAAATTTTGAAGTTAGGTTAGGTATCATCCAATTTTGTGTTTAGGCTAATGATTAAAAAATAATGGACACGTGTTAAAGAATTTAAGATATTTCTATTCCCGAAGGGGAGAAAATTGGAAGAGAGAAATTACCCCTTTTTCCTTTTCTTTCACCACTCTGGGGATGGAATTATCAAAAATGCTGAAAAATGACTCTATTTTTTTTATTATTGGCCTAATCACAAACTTGGAAAATCCGTACTTCAAAATTGACAGACTTTTATACAAACTTCCATCCCCTATTTAACCCCCTTGGGGGTGGGTGGAAAATCCAAATATCCTTTCTCACAGAGAAGTGACGTCATAATAGAAACCTGCTTTCTAAATGTTATTATTCTAGTTTAGGCTCTACGTTATTGAACTGAGATTTTGTTACTTTAACGTCAAACAGTGCGTATCTTTCTAACAAGCTTCTAACCCGCGACGACCCGCGCAGCCTAGTTGGCAGTGTACCTGCCTGCTACGCAGAGGGTCCCGGGTTCGATTCTCGGCCGAGGCAGATATTTGAATGATGAGTTTAAATGTCTGTTTCTGGGTCTGGGTGTTATTTGTGGTTGTTTCTGTGTATGTCCATGGCACCCCGATACAGGGAATCCTAGTGGGGGCTATGAGTGTGATCGTGTTTTCTTATCGTGTTTTCTTTAACCAATGTATTGTGTATGAACAGTTTTGGTCTGAGCAACCGCTTCAACTGCGAGTTTCCGTCGGGGCTGCAGTCGCGGGTGGCGCCCGAGGAGTACCAGGCGACGGTGGCGCGCATCAACAGTGTGCTCAAGAAGACTCTGCCCGTCAACGTCAAGTGGCTGTTCTGCGGCTGCGTCTGCTGCTGCTGCACACTTGGATGCTCTCTTTGGCCCGTTATTTGTCTTAGTAAGAGGGTACGTAGTACATGTTCATATTTTACGGTATACAATAAATAAATTCTTCCATCTTCTGTCGAGTGGGTATCGAGTCTATCGACCCGATGAACCCTGGTGTCAGAGTTTTAAACCGCCTAGTAGCACAACTATCAGGCCTCTGACATGGTTTAAGTAACGACCACTAACAAAGACAGCGACCGGGACCGACGGCTTAACGTGCCCTCCGAAGCACGAAATCTTTTTGTTTTTCGGACAATCAGGTGATTCAGCCTGCAATGTCCTAACCAAACCGAGGAAAAATTCACAAAGTGATAAATTCTCAAATATCAACATTGTGTTTCCCCCCTGGGAATCGAACCCAGGACCTCCGGATCAGGAGTCCATGGCACTAGCCACTAGACCACGGAGGCAGTCGAAAATTCTTCCATGACTGGGAGAGATAGAAAAACATAGAATGTTCCAGCTGCCCTTCCTGCAAAAGGCAAGCAAAAGGGATTCGAGGGTAACAGTGTATTGTAATTTGGGCGATGGGCTGACGACCTGTCACTACAGCAATACAAATCATTACAATCGAAAATTTTCCCTCAATTTTTGTTAGACGTGGCGAAACAGGCGCTTACGAGGCGTTTTACGCTCTGCCTACCCCGTAAGGGATAAAGGCGTGATTTTATGTATGTATGTATGTAATAAATAAATATTTGAAATATTGCTCCGAGAACGACAGAGATCATTATATTGTACCAGTTGCTTCCCTTCTCTTTCATACTGTAAAGGCCAATTGAGGAACCGGACGTATTCAGTGTATTGCAATTTAGACGATTGACTCTGAACAGAAGCCGTCGTCATTACAGCAATACATGCACTGCACAATCCTGTCAGAAATGAACCCAAAAAATCAGACTTACTGAAAGGGGCTTTTATTCCCTACCGCGCGTTGCTATAGTTATAATACCTACGTAAATTATTATAATAATTACACTGCAACTTATATTGCATATTCATCGTCAATATAACTGAACTTGGCTGATTGGTCTTATCATAATGAATTATTTAATAGGAATGTTGACTGGGGGGCTAAAATAATTAAATGCGGTATATACTTAAAACTGCCTACCCTATTAGGGATAAAATCGTGATTATATGTATGTATGTATATACTTAAAACTGATGGCTTAAATACTATGGATCACATTCAGCATTTTAAAAAAAGCACATGTAGATTTAATAATCGAGTTAAAGATATAGAAGTTACTGATTTGAGTAGCCAATATAGGTTAGTATTTACTCGCGAGTATCGTCATAACTAGCGATGCAAAATTACGTAATTTTACCGAATACGCGGGCAAAATTAAGAAATTTTACGGTAACTTAAATAGATTACGGTAAAATTACTGGCAACTTATAACGTTTTAAGAGGAACGTTTATGAAGTAAAAACTGAATTATTAAGAGTAAATTTTCAGTGTGTAGAAAAGGTGTTCAGTTTTAAGATAAGCTGTTCAGATTTGATAAAGTTCATCAGTATTGAGAAAAGATGATCGATTTTAAGATACGTTGTTCAGTTTTGAGAAAAATTTATCAGTTTTAAGAAAAAATATCAGTTTTGAGAAAAGTTGATCGATTTTAAGATACGTTGTTCAGTTTTGAGAGAAATTGATCACTTTTAAGAAAAAATGATCAGTTTTGAGAAAAGTTGTTCAGTTTTGAGCAAAGTTGTTCAATTATTGGAATAGTTGTTCAGTTTGCGAAAAGTTATTCATTTTAAATTAAGTTGTTAAATTTTGAGTAAAGTAGATCAGTTTCGAGAAAAGTCTTTTATTTGTGAAAAGTTGTTCAGTGTGAGAAGTTGTTCAGTTTCAAGAAAAGTATTTTAGTTTGAGAAAAGTTGTTCAGTTTAACGTAGTCACTAGGTATCATACCCAGAGTATGTATCTATGTCTGTAAAAATAATGCTGTTGCCATATTTTCAAGTAGTCATGTAACACGTTTTTTTGCTGAATCTCACCGTATTTTATGGCAAAATATCTTATTTTACGGTAAATTACGTTTTTTACTGGGGTAATTTTACCGCTTCACATATCTAGTAATAACTCAGTAGTTTTATACAAAAAAGCGTCCTTGACATTTCATATAAAGTTGCTTATTTGATTTGTAGGAAAATAGCTTATTAGATAGAATAATCAGTTATTAATTGATAGCATAAAATAATAAATTTAGTTACTAAGTAGTAAAGTAAGTATTAGTTAGTAGTAACATTATCTTAAACTAGCGACCCGCCCCGGCTTTGCAGTGTTTCTCTACTATATTATGCATGTATTATACATATAAACCTTCCTCTTGAATCACTCTATCCATTAAAAGTAACCGCATCAAAATCCGTTGCGTAGTTTTAAAGATCTAGGCATACATAGGGATATAGGGACAGAGAAAGCGACTTTGTTTTATACTATGTAGTGATGCGCGGTAAAACATAGCGTACGTTACTTATTCTACTGCTTACTTTACCGTTAAGGGCTCGATTGCAACTGGGGACAGCAACGTTGATATACTTGTCCATTTATCATTTTGTGAGATTTTCCCAAATTTGGCTAGGATATTGCAGGCTGAATCATCTGATATCTGTCTAAAAAAAGCAATTCCGAGCTCCGAAGGGCACTACCGTCGTTGCTGTCTTATATTATGGTTTAAAATTTCTTCCATGCTGGACTGCGAACGAGAGAAAAACATAGAATGTGCCAGCTGCATTTCCGCCCGGGCATGCTGTAAAAACAAGCTAAGGGAGGAACCCTCGGAGGTTTCTGTATATTGCAATTTAGGCAATTGGCTGACAACCTGTCACTACAGCACCTACAAATCTGCAAAACTTTGTCAGACGTGGCGAAACGACCTTTATTTAGGTCGTTTACGCTCTGCCTGCCCCATTAGGGATGAAGGCGAGATTATATGTATGTATGTAAAAAAATCCGAAACCTTTATGACGATGATGCACCAATCATAAACATTGTGACGCATTACGAATACCGTGACGATACATTATTGATTATATCAGATGAGATGAAGCGCCACGCTGCGCCTCGCCACGCAATATCACACTCTCTCGCTCGCTTATCCAATATTACCTATTTATAGAAATTCCTAGCGCCCGTGCACAGGAACGTGATTTGCAAACATTTTGGTTGGAGTGCGCAATGAACACGGCAACATTTAGCCTTTTACTCACTGCTCGCACTGAAATGGAAAGTAATTACGTCAAGACAAATATAATAACTGATAATAAAATAACAAAAATCTTTTCACGGGAACATACGTCGATTAAAATGGTGATGATAATAGCTTCCATGCTGGCCTGGGAGTGGGAGAAAAACATAGAATGTGCCAGCTGCATTTCCTTCCGAGCATGCTGTAAAAACCAGCTACGGGATCTGAGGGTTTTAGTATATTGTAATTTAGGCGATGGGCTGACAACCTATCACTACAGCAATATACGTATAAATCTATCTTAAATAACCCTTAAAACTTTGTCAGACGTGGCGAAACGATCTTTGTTTAGGTCGTTTACGCTCTGCCTACCCCATTAGGGATAAAGGTGTGATTATATGTATGTATGTATGATAATAGAAAATAGCGACTTTAATTCTGTCTATCTGATGTAAATAAAATAATACAGTACTAATTTTATATTTTAACCTAAATTCCTCTTAGGATGTTGTTTATCTATTGGTATGATATGATAACTTATATTACCCAATTAAGTACTCGTAAGTGTAAAGCCGTGAATCCTGCTGAAAGATTACACGAAACACTCCCCCGCGTGATGGACGGGAGAGGAGAAGGGACATGTTGGTAAAACCCTTCTTCCCCTCTCTACCCCGCGGGGGTATGTTTCTTGTTTTCTTTGAGCGTTGGAGTCACGGCTCTATACAGGAACGCCTAAAGATACGAAGTATGCAAAGAATCCTACTAATTTCATAAAGTGTTTGGGAACAATTTAGGTCACATTTGCGTTTGGTCAAAATTGCGTTTAGTCGCAATATCAAGTATTCGACGGTTTTTACCATTGTTTTTACAGCAGTACTGCCACTCCCCTAACGTTCCGCTCAACTTTGTACAAATTGTATTCATCTCACTGGCCTTTACCCGTATTTTACGGGGTCGCCTACCTGATCTAGGAGATTCAAAGAGGATACTGGTACTTACACAAAGTGACTGTTATCTAACCTCCGCAACCCAGAAGGGAAACCAGACCCAATCTTAGACTAGGCTTTTTGCCAGGTTAGTGACCAACCTAGCTGTTAAATTTTTAAGCCGCCAGTGCTTAGCAATTGCCTCTGTCATGAATTAACGACTAATATCTACGATGTTAACCGGGTTCAACAGATTAAGCCTTCCGAAGCACAAAAACGCTCGAGATTTTATACCACTAACGGTCACCCATCCATGGCCTGGCCACAGCGATGGTTGCGTAATATTCCTTATCAGAATGAATAAGCACTTACCATTTGACCAACGAGCGCTTCTTCTCAACTTTGTACCTACAAATTGTATTACTGACTTAAAGAGTGCTGAATGCATTACATTTGTAAAAGATTTCCTATGTTTGGATGTTACAGACACAACACTCGCTGAACAAGCTGCTGGAGTGGGAGAACAGTCGGCTGTACAACAAGCTGGGGCTGCGCTGGCGCCTCACCAAGCAGCACTGCGACTCCTCTTCAATGATGGAATACGTACTCCTCATTGAGTTCTTACCCAAAATACCCATATACCGGCCCGACTAAACGCACTCAATCACCTACCATGTAAATATAAAATATATTTTTCTCGTCTCAATTTTATTACAATAGTCTTTGGTATCTCAACAATAACATTAGGTTCATATGATTTTATTAATTAATTTAAAAGTTAAGCTTGTGTCGGGACGGGTATTCGAATACCTGAATAGAATAGGAGGGAAATTTATGTACAGAGGATAGCATATTGCTGTGCGTTGTAAATATGATTCGTACACCAGACAAATTAAATATATTAAAAGTTTCTTACTATATATTGGTTTAAGATCAAGAATGTTATCGCACATGTATTATAAAGTTTAAAATTAAGGATCGTAGCCAGTTCTAAAGATTGTTGAAGTTTGTTAACAGAGTTGACCCCTGCTATATTGTAACATCATAAATGATACAGATAGATAAATACGGAAGTTGTGCATGCGAATAGCTATTTTCGGTAAGTTTATCATTTTGTTTTCAAGATAATGTTGTTTTTTTTATTTTTGTTAATTAAATGCATTTTATGTATTTTACACATTTCTTGCAAAACAACAATACTTAGCAACGATTATTTTATGTAAGCATTACTTCAGATAGGTACTCTTTTATCTGGCAGTTTATGTTATAATTTATTTTACATACACTCGAATTTTAGTTAAATTGATAAACGATGTATATATTTTATGTAAAATGTTTTGAAAATATATATATTATGAATGAATAGAAGAGAAAGGATATAAAGATATATTGTAAAAATAAAGACTAAGGATCTCAGGACGTAAGTAGGAGGTCATATAGAACTCGACGCGCGCCACCTTTGTATGTGTTACTTGTTACTTTGACGCTGGTGAAGGATTCGAAAAGCTCAAAGCTAGTAATGTGCGTTATTTATAATCATTGTACCAATATTTTCATTAACTCGTCAAGAAGATGAATATTTTATCGATATATCATAACTCAATTTATTAGTGTTTATTGTAATCTCTAAAGAAGTACTGTAGACTTGGCTATGTAGTCGCATTTACTTACACCTGATTTCATAATAACTGCCTCCGTGGTCTTGTGGCCTATATATAAGCCTTGTCCTCCCGAGGTTGGAGGTTCGAATTCCGTGAGGGAATGAAAAAGGTTGATAATTATCAATTTATCACTTTGTTAGATGAACACAAAACTGATAGTCTATCACTTTGATAATTATATTTATCTCGGTTTAATAAGGATATTGCAGGCTAAATCACCTGACTTTCTGTAAGAAAAAGGATTTTAACTCAAAGCTCTATGAGTGGTGTAAGTATTTAATTAAGAATGTATGGTAAATGCCTTGTTACTCGATATTTATGAATAGACATAAAAACCAGACTACTCCCAAAAGTAACATATATTTTTACCAAGTATTATAGCTGTAGTAATACAAGGAATTTGCCATATCGCCCGCGTGTACCTAGTACGCAGTGTAGACTAGCCAAGTCTTGAAGAACATTAAAGAAGAAGAAAATTAAGAACATTATGGTCTTTGATTCTGTACAAGTTCTAGAAAATCAATATTTTCTTATTATCCTTATCAGGAATTGGAATGAGTTGATTGTATTTACCTAAAAACTAACAAAAGAGACTTATATAGAGTGTAAGAAACGGCGTTATGAAAAAATGTGACAAAATGTGTTTACGCATAAAAAATTACCACATCGATCAGTCAATTTATAGCGGAAAACCATTTTTTTTTTCATTTACCAGTTGTTTAGTTTCGTTGACTGAGGAACCCCTTTCAGTTTTAGGGACACCGTCCCTTGTGTTGTGTTGTCTATCTCACACGAATGTTAAGACAAATACGTATACCCTGCATGTTCCGATCCCTGGTTGATTACCACATGTAAATGTATAGCAATAGTACCGTGACTCCTGCTCTCAAAGATTACACGAAAGGGTTTCACAAAAACTCTTCCCCTCTCTACCCCGCATGTTTCATGTTTTCTTTGAGAACTGGAGTCACGTCTTAAGTATCGCGATGCAGCCATACTTGTTTGCCACAACGGGATTTGTTTTCTAACTCGTGATCACTTTAGAGTCATCATCTAAACTCAGCAGTTAAACACAATTCACCCAAGAAAACATATAAAGCGTTTCAAAAAGAGCTTTAATTATCAGCATCTTTCATAAAAAAACTCACTGTATTTTATTAAGTATATTTTAAAAATCATATATCGTATAATATGAATCTAACACTCGCCTCGCTATGAAAAGTATATAAACGATGTTAGAGATTTTTGATATTCGTGTCGTTGATAGAGCAATCGGCAACGCTATGCTCAAGCTTGGTTATTGTTATATTATATTATAGCTTCGTCTTTGGTGACGATTCGGACGCTTCACGCAGAATAACTAAAATAAGTTTATACGAATACAACTAAACTATACCCATAGATATTTGAACTGGTCAAATAATTCTGTTATCTCAGGTTTGAACTTATTTAAGTTACATTGTGTACGCGTACGCAAATTGATACCATTGTTTGAGCGAACATGTATTGCATCTAGTCTTATTTTCATTGGGTTTATGCGAGGATACCTACAGATTAAGATATATTTTTATAATCATATCGACAGAAAGGAGCATGGATCGTCTATGATATAATAGCTATTGTCATGATCATGAGAATCCCTAATATTCTTACCTTCACCTGGATTTTACCTTACTAGAAAGAACTAAATACCCCTTGCTTTTTATAATTCTGCTCTGTATACTAATAAATAATTTCTTATATTGCGTATATTTGGTTGTTAAATTCAAATGAGGTGATTGCAGCGTTCGTTATTATTATTATTTATTACATGTCTATCTCTTATATGTATTACTGTTCAGTAGTGCTGTCGTGTCGAAAACTGTTAACATATTGATCTTGCAAATTCTATACATGTTCTCTGTATTTGATGTACCTGAATGTCAATAGTAGTTATAGAAGAAAATGTGCGCGGGCGCTGGTGGTGCTAGTGGCGCGGTGTGGTGCCACTTGTGCGCCCATTACTGTTCCCGTCGGCGACTCCGCTACACTCCTACAGTTCAGTGTTGACGAACGTTACTTTGTTCCCGAACGTACAGCATCTACAACGTGCGGTCAAAAACAAAAAATATTGACTTCCAATACTAAAGTAAATACGCTATCAGTTGATGCATTTTGTATGGCATGTCTTTTTTTTCGTATTTCGACCTATGTTTTAGGGAGAGTTGTTCAGTTTCATGGGAAGATTCACACCGTTCAGGATGCATATACATACCCATTCTGTTACACGTTCTATAGTCAGTTATATGTCGGAGGATTATAGTGAAATCCAGTTTTTGATTAAAAAAATAACTAGGATTTTGATCAAAACCCAAACTTTGATAAACTGATTTCATCATAATCCTGCGACATATACATACCCATTCTGTTACACGTTGTTTTAAGGCAGTTAGATGCGGTACGGGCGGTCAAATAAATTAGCTGTCCCATAGTTTAGTGCCGGCTTTAATGTGGGAGTTTTCTTTTTACTTTTTTACAAGTTCTATGAACAGGCTACTAAACACGAAACATAACTCCGCGGGGCAGGGAGGGGAAGGGTTTCTCAAACATTTCCCTTCTCTGCCCCGCGGGGTATGTTTCGTGTTTTATTTGAGAGCAGGAGTCACGAGTTTAGGGTTATTTCAACTGGCACGTATCAAGACTTTCTTGAAGGAACGTTGTCAATACACAATATGCGAAAAGCGACGATGTTGCTGACCGGGAATTGCATACAATATTTAAGACAAGCTTATAAGCCTACAAAACATATTTAAATGTTAAGTCTTACCTTTCTTGGTAAAAAAGTTTATTGTACTTTAAAAAAATATTTTATGACAATGTTTGGGACTGTGTTATTAGACAATTTGTTAATATCAAGTATAAAGTATGTATTCTACATTAGAAACGCCGCCCTCTCTTCCCTTTTCAACGTGTTGTTGGGTAGTGATTAATTATCCATATCAAAAACGTACCTACGTCTTATCATTGGCAATGTGCACACAAACTGTCGTAAAGTTTATTTTTTTCAATGACTTACGTGTTTACATATTTTTCTTCTCACCCTTTTTATCTTGATTTTTAGTAAAAAGCAACGGTTGAAAAGCGAACAGGGTATGTTGACATTAAGTTTTAATATTAAGAAATTGTAAATATTTTAATTACACTAGATTATTTTTGTTCAAACAAATAAATGTCACTATATGTGGATCATTAGTGTTTCAATCAACTCATAGCCTATTGGAAATGGAAGTGTTTAATCAACAGAAAACTAGTATTGGCATAAAATTTTATTAATTTAATAATTACATACATAAATAAAATTCATCATAATATACATACACGATTGATTAATGCGGAGTGGAAAATACTCAAGGCACTTAAAACTTATGGTCCCTTTAAATAATTAATACTTAACATAAATGACACAAACTAATAAAAATAACTTGATGAAATGTACAGTATTTCTACTTGTAATTGTATTAAATAAGTATTACAACTAAATATTAACATTTTTTACATATCTACGGCTAAAGATGGTCATATAATTAAAAATTCTGAAATTGGAGCAAGATTGGCAGTTAATTTAAAAATCGATACGAACATAGTGCTCACAAAAATCATAACTGTTTGTTCGAGTACTAGTACATTGTGTGTATGAGAGACGAGAGTACACCTACTACTGAGTTAGCTCATATGATCGAGATGCCATTATAATATAATTAAGACAATCAATCCGTATTTTTAGAATCGCGTTTTTTAAAAGTTATTTAACTTAACACAATCATTGGCTTGATTCTAGATTTGCCGGCTAAAACTAAAAATAAAACTATTTGTCACTTTCAGACTTAAAACATTGGAAAAGGACAGGATATCTATTGTCTCCGGTTTTTTATTTATAGTTTTTATGCGTTGTCTGTCATTTTTATCCGTCATCATATGATATGGCGGATAAAATTGACAGAAATACTGGGGAAACATGCAAAATCGCGTCAAAATCTAGCGGACAAAGTGTAAAACCAGTTTATAATCGCCTGTCGGACAGACCCTGAAAAATAATAAAAAAAAAGGGCAGGCCCTGTCCTTCTTTAATTTAATATTTTTGAAAGTGACAAATAGATTTTAATTTTAGTTTTAGCCGGTGAAATCTAGAATCGAGCCCAATGACTTGTTTTGTATTGAATAAGTTGTCACTATGATCTCCATAGAACCTATTCGGACCGGACCGGAGATAGAATCACACTCGACCAAATTCCGTTGTCTGCGAAGCCATTAAGCTCGAGTGGACTTGGTGTGGTTTTCCACCTGCAAATACTACGACAAATATACATTCTGTTCGAAACACGTCACTTGAGTGACTACCAAACCGAGCTGATTGAGGGCAACGGCCGGTCAACTCGATTAATGCTGCACAAGTGACTAAGAAGACCGCTTTTAACTTGGCTCGTAAGCTCTACAAGATTAATAATTTGCAAGTAGATCGCGTATGACCTGTCTAATCCCTCTTGTCAGGACAGTGATCTCTGAATAAATACGTGTATATAATATGTTAATATGCCATCTGCCTCTATCTGCTAAATTTCATGACCATCTGATTCACGGTAAACCACACTTTGCAAACCAAAGTATATGGATACTACGCATTTGTTTGGTCTAAAATATAAAACACATTTTACTGCAAAAAATACTTACATTGTGTACCAACTATAATTTCAGATCATATTTGGGACTGTACACAACCATTACAAAACTAAAATATATTAATATTGTGAATAATCTATTTGAAGGCGTTATTTATACAAGCTCTAATATTTACACTCAGTCATTTAATTACTATCTTTGAAAAATCCATATGGTGCCATCCCGATTAAACTAGTTAGATACTTAAAATATTATGGCAAAATAATATGAAAACGCTAAATAATAAATTGTACACATACATGGCTGCACAAACGCCTGACGCAATTTCATTTTGTCACATAGTATTGTCTAACATCTCATGCACAAAGTACCCCAATTTTCTTATAAAAGTATTTACTTTAAATGTTAAAGCACAAAGTTACTGGACAACAATATCGATGACCTGAGTTTAGTAACGTGCCTAAGGTAATATGATTCGAAAAATCTAGGCAATAGTTGCATCGTGATATGGTACGCATCAGTCTTCGTGCTATTATATCAATATCACATAAATTTGATTTCTTTTTACATTATCATTCCAATATTAAAACTCGAATACAGCCAGGAGTAACGTTCAGCAACTCGGCCTGCGTGTGCGACCTCCCAGCGCTGACGTCTGAGCTCCGTGAACAATAGCTCTCCGGTTATTGTGATTAGCTCATTTGCACATAATTTGCGGGGAACTGTCCTTTGGCACCCTTGCACTCGCCGAAGTACCAGTCGTCGTTGAGTTTGTAGAGGACGTCGATGGTGTCTCCCTGCCGGAAGGGCAGGTCGCCGGGCTGGTCGGTCTCGAAGGCGTAGAGGGCGGTGGCGGCGGCGAGGCGCGGCGCGGGGGGCGCGGAGTCGTCGGGCAGCGGCACGCGTATCTCCACGTAGTTGGCGGGGAACAGCCCCTCGGCGCCGCCGCGCACTCGCCCCAACAACCACTCGTCGTCTACGCGCCGCACCAGCTTGATCCGAGCCCCCTTCTGTAAAACAACGAATAGAAACATATTAGTAATCCTTCGGCGCTTCATTCATGGTGTCCTTCATATACTGATTTACATAAACTCTGTAAAAGTTCTACATTCAGAAGACCACCAGGGCCCATCAGGTCGATCGGGGCTCGTATCAAACAGTATTCTCATTATTAGCAATTTATCATAAACCACAATGAATGGGAATAAATCATTCGATTGAAATCAATTCATCAAGGTCTTCACCTCTGACGTTAAATGATGCAGCGTTATTATGTGATGACCCTTATTCTTATCACGCAACCACTTCGCAATTGCATCTCGTATAGCTAAACATCAAATCTATCAATTCAGTATGGCGACCCAGACAAAATAAAATTAATTATAGTATATTATGTAACGCAATAATACCTGTACACCAAATGGATTGACCAAAGCTTCATATTTCGAGAGCATAATTCTAAGAAAAGTTATATTGAAATAATAACATACATACATACATAAATCACGCCTTTATCCCTTACGGGGTAGGCAGAGCGTTTAACGCCTCGCAAAAGGCGCTTTCGCCACGTCTGACAAAATTGAGGGCAATTTTAGATTGTAATATGTATTGCTATAGAGACAGGTTGTCAGCCCATCGCCTAAATTACAATACACTGTAACCCTCGAGTCCATTTTGCTGACTTCTACAGCATGCCAGGGAGGAAGGGCAGCTGGAACATTCCATGTTTTTTCTATCTCTCCCAGTCCAGCATGGAAGTAAGTTGAAATATTTAGTTATATTAATTATATTAAAATAAAAAAACGGGACTCGTGCCATAGCTCAGGCCAGAGTCTGAATGCGGTGCGATAGTCAGTTCCTGTCACCCACCAAGTTATCAATCCACTGTGGGAAGTAGTTTCATTATCAATTAATTTATCATTGGGCTGCCATAAAAATCCGCGATCTTTTAGAACTTTTCACATAATAGTCATTCGCTGCATACATTTCTTTTATTTTACTAATTAGGCATGTTTCGGGGATAACGTGAATCTTAATTGATTCATTACATCTTCATCTGCGCCTGTACGTTTTTTAGTTAAGTATAAACGAATTAAAAAAATAATATGCTTATTTGATTATAGTCTTTAAAACTCTCACGGTTAGCAACATTAAATTGATTAAAACGGGAAATTTGCGTGGTTTTCCACCCGAAACTGCATCGAAATATCCTACATTTACCCAAAAAATTTAAATCATGAACAATTTTTTTTTCTTGCTGTTCTTCCATGCTGGTCTGGGAGCGAGAGAAAAACATAGAATGTGCCAGCTGCATTTCCTCCCGGGCATGCTGTAAAATCCAGCTAAGGGATCCGAGGGTTTCAGTATATTGTAATTTAGGCGATGGGCTGACAACCTGTCACTACAGCAATATACCTAGAATTCTATCTTAAATAACCCTCAAAACTTTGTCAGACGTGGCGGGACGACCTTTGTTTAGGTCGTTTACGCTCTGCCTACCCCATTAGGGATAAAGGCGTGATTATATGTATGTATGTACGCAATTTTTTTTGTATTTATTTATTTATGTGTATGGGAAACGTCCTTCTTAATCTCGCATTTTTCTTAAATTATGGTCTGTTCTGTTATCATATCACTATTTTGTCAGTAAAGTGTACAAGTACGTCAGCAGTGCCCCGACTGTGTAAACGCCCCAAACAAAAAGCCCGCCTCAACGCATCACCACCATCTGGTCATATATTTTCTTGACGCAAACGTATCTGCGTCAAATCAATACAATATGTTTGACACTCGCTTTGCATGTTCTATGCGTCAAAAGAATGATACGAACCAGTTTAATGGAATAAACTAGTACAGGTTCCTATTTTAGCTGATCATGATCAGAAAAATTAAATACTGCCATGGAGTGAGAAAAGAAAGTAAATGCAGTCGCCATTTATGCTTATACAGACAATGAAGCAATAGAGTACTCAATTTAAAGCAAGGTTATTCATCTTCAGACGGACAAAATTTTATTCGTAATAAAATTATTCTAGAAGGTTTCGTGAAAAAATTGTTTTTTATTATTATTACATTTACGGGTTTATTATTCCATAATTTATAGTAGAAGAGTGTCGATTGATGAAACTAACAATAAAATAAAGGAGAAGGAGCAACGTGGTATACTAAGTAAACAAAACAAGTTAAAGGCTTTTCTGACGTCAGCTGCACGGTGTGACACACACTAACACAAGAAGCCACGCTCCAATTCACAACAACCTTCCACTGGACTCATTATACCTGTTAATACAATTAGGGTCAATTAAATACGAGTCACCTAGCAGTTCGGAAAAGTATAGATCTTCATTTTTATTTGCAACAACTCTGTCAAGTATCTTGCGCTTCATATTTATATGATTTAAGTTTGATGTCCGTTACGATGTTGTGCAGTGTTTAATTTAATAAATTCTATACTCAGGCAATGCAATAATTAAGATATTGTAAGATCTCTCATATTTCTCTCTTCTGTCTCTTTCGCAATCGCGACATAATGGATTTTATCGTAAGGATAAAAAGAACTAGTGATATATCGCAGATTGTGCTACTCACCAAGCCACCCACCTGTCTCCAATAGTCTTTGAACAAGGAGCCACATCAAAGAAAGACAATCAAACACATTTTCAGATTAAGTAAGTCACATATGCATTGTTTCGGATTTAGCGCTAAGCCGGTCATTTCGCTCGTGCGAACACCAAGTAGATAATAAATTATCACCTTGAACTTGTATTACGAAGACTTAATCTTCTACCTGCGTACGTATTATTAACTGTTGCTACTATTAATAGTTAGGCATTTGGCTCTACGCCATGCCATGATGTACACATAAACATAAAACATTAAAGAATGCACGATTTTTAAGATTTTGGCAAAGATATTTAAAAATGGTATGAATATTTCT
Organism: Scrobipalpa costella; assembly: GCA_949820665.1. NCBI lineage: Eukaryota > Metazoa > Arthropoda > Insecta > Lepidoptera > Gelechiidae > Scrobipalpa > Scrobipalpa costella. Next base: position 10,445,436 of record OX463295.1, on the reverse strand, counting down.
CTTGTTATTATTAGTGAGACAATAGAACAATGGAAAATTCATTTATTTTTAAAATAATAAACGGATGCCGATAATTTTATTGCTTCTAAAGTATTTATCAATTTTACCGATATATCCTAGAAATACTGTTATAATTAGGTACAATTTAGCTTTCTCTGATAAAGGAATAATAATCATACATTTCACACATAATGTAATGCATTTGAACTGCACGGTCACAAAAAGGCAATTAACAGAAACGCATTTAAAAATAAAACCGCGTTAGTTATAATAATTATAACCATACTTGCGCGTGACCTTTTTCATAAAAATGATGAGTCAAATTTATGTCACACAAACGACGCTATTCTAGTTTAATAACTGTAATATCTTGCTGTATTTAACATTTTCCGTATGTCATACACTTTATAATTGTGTTCGTTTTCCTTAAAATATGTACACCAAGGTAATTAATTAATCTGTATCACATTCTGGACTGAAAAACATAGAGTGTACTAGCTGCATTTCCTCCCGGGCATGCTGTAAAAACCAGCTAAGGGAGCGGAGGATTTCTGTATATAGCAATTCAGGCGATGGGCTGACATCCTGTCACTACATCAAAATATCTACAAATCTGTCTTAAATAATCTTAAAAACCTTGTCAGATCTTTGTTTAGGTCGTTTACACTCTGCCTACCCCATAAGGGAAAAAGGCGTGATTATATGTATGTATGGAGTATCACTCAGTATTTTAATATTTGAACTGGAATAGGGAAAAGTCCAAAGGACGATTTTGACTTTAGCTAGATTTACTTTCCAGGATGTTTGACCGTAGCTGCTAGACTATAAAAAAATTAAAACCGCGATTAAAATGTGCCACAATAACTTGTGTCAGGCTGTGTTTTGCCTCTTCTGTGAAATTTCAATCCATGGATTTTCACAGCACGTACTGCTGTACATACGGCATCGATAAGTTTTATTCAAAGAAGCCATTTCAAAGAAAATGAAGGCCAATGTTTAGTAATTTGACTAAATTGATTATGGGTACATAATGACAGTTTAGACGGACGAAGCCCAAACTGTACTGTGGCGTTAATAATAATAAAAACCGTTTTTATCAAACTGTTGACGCTATACCTAGCCGTTATTTTATGCGCAAGAGACCTAATATTACATAACACGTACATCAAACACTTGAAATAAATCAGTAAACAAGTGTTAGGGTGGTCGAAGGCACGTGCATCGCGCAGGTCTAGCCTAATGGTCAAGTGGGCTCTGAGCTCCGGGAGAAGGAAACGACCCATTGCCCGGTGCCCCTTTACACTGCACACAGTAGCTACTAGGTACCCACTATACACTGATTGCCAATCTTCGCATACTCTCGACCTTGGAGACTTCTCGATCAATCAAGCAATCATTCAGGCAACGTGATACCTCTAGAACATATCAGCAAATTGGTATAACCAGCAAACTAAACTAAAGGGACTTAGATAAACGAAGTGAATCTAGGTCGAATGAGGTAGGTATTATGACGTAAATGAGCTTTGAAACAGTACTAGGATTCTGAGCCACAGTTTCAATAGGATTTTCATTTCGATTGAGACATATAACCACGCGTAAAAAAAAGTCATATTGCAAGTTATTATTACATCATATTTTCAATTTATATTTATTTTAACGGGACTGTTACCATCATCCTTGTCAAGTCGGATATTAATCTCTTTATAAATACTGCAAAACCACAGAAATGGTTATCGGATGAAAAAATTTAGCAAAATACAAAATGAAAACAAATTACATAATTTTATTTTCATTTGATAATGCCCTACAAGGTAAAGTTGCAATTTCCCATTTGTATTGAGGCAGAATGAACGGATAAAAAATATAATATTTACGCGACCACAATACGTTTTTTCTTTGCATTATTTTTATTACCGAAGCCAACATGTATGTTTTAGTAGGTAAGTTCAGCAGGCGTTGATAATAATGGGTAAATCCGGAAACACCTCGATCTCTTGATAAGTCTGTTTGCTCTCCGACCTAAATAAGCTTAAATTACATTCGCGTATTTTACGCAAAACTTACACGAATAGTTTTTATTTTTAAATACATTTTGGTTTGATTTCTGGTAAATAAACTTAATGAAGTACATCCAGAGCGATGCTAAACGAATATCCGTAAATTTAAAATGATAAGGCACGTACGAATACCTTGAAAATACGAATAATTTCCGGCTTTCATCAAACCAGTCAACTACCAAAGAACCGCTTTAATCACTAGCTTTCACTTGCGATTCAATGAGTTTTCCTGTAGAAATAAGATACTTTACCGCGGTAAAAAAGAATCCTACGTCACTTCAGACGAATATAGCTTTCAAAATTTTACAATAGTGAAAGATTTTGTAAACTCAGTATAAATGCGTTTTTTACAAACATAGAATGAGTTTTGACACTTACCGAGAAGCACAAATCGTCAGAATGATCGGTGAAGTAGTCGAAAAGAGCTACGGCGTAAGGTTCTTCTTCTTCATCTTGAGGAGCCCACACCGGCGGCGGCAAGTCGTCAGCGGTCGCGGGGGGCGGGGGCGGCGGCACCGACGGCATCGGCGGCGACCACTCGCGCTCCGGAGAACTCTCGCTCTCGTCCTCCCACAACGCCGGCTTTGTCTCCTGCAACAATACACATTACCAACTTCACAAAAAACAACATCGCAAATACCAATAAAAACAATAGCGATATTATCTAATCTAATTAATATAGCACAACAATAAATATTACGTTCAATAAACCTAGATTGCAGAAAACAAATAGATCGTGCTATCATAATCTGGTACTTTACAAAATAGGAAGTAAGGTTTGTAGAGGTGCGGGGCGGGCGCAACGCGTGTGCGCAAACGCATTACGCAAAGTTTCACGGCAACGCACTTGATCATTGAGCTGTTCACAACTACGATTATTGCAATACATAATGAAATTGCTAATGAAAACTGTAATTAGTATTCACTAGGCACATCACAGTTTGATTAGGAATTGTAATGATAAACGTGTGACTCCTGACCTCCAGCACCAAGAGAATTACAACGCCACCAACCCTCTAGGAAGTGGATTAAAACTAAGAACGGTCGAGTAAAACTCAGTGATGTAACCAAACACTACTGCTTCGTTCATACAGCAATACCTACTTACGTAGCTAATTATTTAATTATTTTAATCTGAGCTTCTGTTCATTGGAAGAATCGAAGAATCCTATCTATGAAAAATATTTTGTCGTCATAATGCCACATACATAAAAAGGCTTGGATAATTTTAGTTTTCAGAATGGCTACGCTTAGTCGGTTGTACCACTAATTACTATTAATAACATGCTAATCTAAATGATGAGCAGGATAAGATTATTTCATTAGTCACCACATTTCATAGCTTGATTGATAAGTCAGGTATTTGCTGAAAATATTGATAGCTCCATAAAAACATTAATAACTAGGTCTATAAAATACAACTGATATTTCAATATTTATTTGTTAGAAATGCTTATAAAATTAGAAGAGCCTTATAGTGTACTGGATAGGGCCGCTGCCTCCTGACCGGGAGGTCGTGGTTCGAATCCCACCACGTACCAATGTGTTTTTCGGTTTTCGAATTTCATATGTACGTTTATTCAGCGCTTTTTTCGTTATTCGGAAGGCACGTTAAGACATTGGTCCTGGTTAATATCGTTTAATACCGTAGATATTAGTCGTTAAGCCATGTTAGAGTCCAGTGCTAAGCATTGGCGGCTTAAAAACTCTGACATAAACTAGGAATGGGTCTGGTTTCCCTCATGGGTTGTGGAGTGTGGAGGAACCAGTATCCTAGTTCAATCAACTAGATTAGGTAGCGGATCCCGAGAGATACGGGATACGGCTAGGGAGATGATGATGACTTATAAAATTATAAGACTACAGAAAGGCTACTTACGAAATTTTCTCCAAAGCCATTGCAGATCTTCTGTATTGGCGTCGTAGTGTTTACATTCATTGAGGTCACGGGGAAGGTGCTCCCGAAAGTGTTCCTCAGAAGAGCAGAGTTCTCGGGAGGTTTAGGCCTGACTGGCTTAGCTCGTATTATTGTTGGACCCTTCAGAGGTGGAACTGTATTTTGACTACCCATACTACTAGCAACATCAAACAAATCTTTATTTATAATAGGCTTCTTCATCAAAGGAGGCTTAGTAGTGGGTTGTGGAGAAAACGGATCTACAGAAGCAAAATCATCAAAAGTATCTTCTCTTGCTAGAGGTTTCCTTGTGTTTAGGAAAAGATCAAAATCATCCTCAAAACCACTCTCAGCTTGGGAAGCGTTGCCATTGAGAGCATTCTGGTGGTTGGTGGAAGTGGTAGCATCAGAGCCAAAACTATCCACACTGAGGCCATCACTGCTGGACCTAGTAGTGAATGTGGGGGAGCTGGGAGGAGAAGATAAGTCTATCAATGATGCTGTTTGAACATTCTTTGGTTCACATTTAGAAAACATTTTATGGGGTTCTAATTCATTATTGAAGTCACTGATGAGACTTTGAGTGTTAGTGTGACCATTGAAATTCTGGTTTGCATTTGCAGGTTTGTTTTTACGAGACAAGAGGGAACTGAGCACTGTAGGCTTTCTTATAAAGTGGGATGGTTTGACTGGTACATCTGGTTGTTTGAGGTTGACTTTAGGTGGTGGGGGGCGAGGTGGAGGTTTCTTTTTCTGCGCAATCTGGGGCATTGGCTCAAACACATCTGTACCAAATGGGTCATCATTCCAGTTAGTGACTGGTGAGTATCTGTTGACACCAGCTCCAGGCACACTGGGAGCTGGTCGTGAAGGCCCCTTCATGCCTGTCGACAACAATTTAGTCCTGTTATAAATATTTTTTAATGGTAGCTAGCTAATCTCTACAAAAATATAAATCACATTGGGTTAAAAATACATTAAAACAATTCTACCCATTTAAAAGAAGCCACATAATAAAATAAATAGAGCTTAATAATTTGAAGACTTATTATATATTGTATATATCAATTGATGTTCCAAAAGGTAATGTTGTGATTATATGAAAATAATCACAACATTACCTTTAAAAAAAAAAATTAAAATTAAGAATCAAACCCTTCAGGGTTTGTTTCTTAATTTTCTAACTAATCTTGTTAAATTAGAATTAATTTGTTTGTTTACTAAATTAGCACATATTTTACCGTCACAAACCTGTTTAAATTGATGTGCTCAATTGATTGAACTTTTTTATAAATTCAACACAAACAAAACATGAAGATTATGTTAATATACCAATCATTTAGAATATTTTAGTCACAATAACAACAAATGTGATAGTCTAACCAACTTCACACTTTAACTGGATCAATCTAAATGAAGGCTACGAGTACAAAGATCGGTGCGCGCGGACAGACTGAATACAATGCATTACAGTATAGTGCTTGCACACGCCAATAAAGCGCAAGTAGTGCGATAATAGTATTGTATTTTTATTTGGATATGACAGGAGCGCGATACGCCCACTGTGAGTGCGTAGTGAAGTGGACGGCGCGGGTGTACGCCTGTGTCCGCGCGGAGCAGCCAGTGCCAGGCACGGGGTTGCACGGCCTTGATAGAGTTCGCCGTATGCACAATCAGTTATGTATCAGATGGCTTTGTTCTTCTATACTTTGGTCAAAACAACTACGTCGCTTTATGAAAACTGAAGAAAATAAAGAAAAACAATACATACTACGTTTCAAATTAACACTTACCTTGCTTGAACAAATCCATCAGATCACACTATGTATATAGAATTATTGTTACAACAAATTTATTTTATTGAACTGGAAATGTTCATAAAGTGCTATATTTTAATTTCTACATGAAATTTTGATGTTTTGGATAAGATAATGATTATTATTAATGAATTATAAGATAAATATTGTACGTTGTTCTAATGCGAAAAAATAATTTGACAGAAGCAAGTAGACAATTGTTGTTTTAACTTGTTTTTACAATTTTCCCATTTGGGTAGGCAAAGAGTATGAGCCCATGCAGCCTAGTCTTCACTATTTTTATCTACCGTTGGTGTGTTCTGTCTATCATCATCATTCATCATCATTTATCACTTGAACATGACCCCGCAACCTCTAGGCAATCTTGCTGGCCCCGTAAGAGATCATGCGAAATAAAGTAGTGGATTCTGCATTGTAATCATATAATTGAGGATAAGCTAGACAACCAGTTTGGTAATATGTTTATTATCGTGTGGTGTGGTTGTTTCCACAGCGTCATCACAATTTTTAAAACGTCGAATCTCAATAACTTCTAGGTTTGTCATTGGATAATAGTGCCTTGTACATATTTATGTAGCTTAGACGCATTTTTATCAAGTTTTAAAAAACATGCCAAAATAAATAGGCGAAATCAAAAAAGGCGAAACCGCCCTCGCTCGTTCGTTCATCAATCCAATCAATCATTTCCTCGTCGTGCGGCGTATAGTGGCTAAAGGGATGGCAGCACAGTTTAAAAAAAACAAACAACAACTGTCAGTCAAAAATAACCTAAAATTTATTTGAAAATTTGATTAAAAGTTCATTAAATATCTTATTTGAATCCAATCTAAGGTTTCTCAAATTTCTAAATTATTCATGTGACAGAAATGGAGTGACTGAAGTCAATATATTACATTAATATTTTTCCGTTCATACTTCAGGACATGTTCAGTAATAGATTACGGTATCTTTTTCTGTGTGCCTGCCGGGTCTACAGGAAAAATATTATACCACGTATTCGCACCGTCGCCTATTACTCTCCAGTCACTCTTGGACTTATTAGGACCGCTAAATGTGAAGAAGTCAAACAGGTGACCCAGCTAAATTTATGGGATGAGGTGTCTCCGGAAAGATTGGACCATGAATTTCTCATCAGACAAGCGAGTACAGTAAACGTTAATGCTGCCACACAACTCTTAACTGTAACCCTTATTGCCATACAAGATACCAGTGAAAGGTTTGTTGTATTGTCTCTTTTTTATAATTAATTTCAGTTTTTTTTTATTGCTCCTTTAATTCTAAAGGTATAAAGATGGAATTATACATTTCTCTCTCCAATCTGATTGTTTTATAAATTAGAAATTAATTACCAACTTTATAACATAGAATTATAAAAACCCAAAGCATATCCTGGATTCAAGTTGTGTTGGTGTGAAATTTCTGTTTCCAAGTATCTATATTTTAATGTTTAAACATTCCATAAATAAACTAGCTTTCTGTCAGCGCTGTTACCCACAGCTTAATAAGTTTTCCCATGGGATACTTTCTTTAAAAGTAGCCTATGTTACTCCGGGTGAATATAGCTTTCTAATGGAAGAATTTTTGAAATCCATCCAGTAGATTTTGAGTTTATTCATTACAAACATACATACACACACACAAAAATACAAATCTTTCCTCTTTATGATATTATAGTATAGATTAACTGTTTTGTACTGATATTACAGATCATCTAAAATTTATGGCTAATAATATTTCCACAGGTTACGAGAGGCTCTTACCAAAGAAATATGTCTAGTAAGGCAGGCATTGGAATGGGGAGATGGCACACCCCCTCATCACTGGGACCAACTAGTTGCTGTGAGAGGAGCACTCTGTGATCTCAACCACAACCTTCGAACTTTAATCAGTAAGCCAAGATTAATTATTGCAAGTTTAACAGCAGATTGTCACACTAGCACACAAAGGCGGATCCAGGTTTTTTTTTCTGGGGGGGCAGAAGAATATACTGTGATGGAACCTGTACAGTACAAAAAACACTGTTCTGGGAGGGTATGTGCCCTCCCCTAAATCCGCCCTTACTAGCAATATATATGTTTGTTTGAACTATCAAATAAACATATATATTGGCAACAATCACTAACTCACTCATAGAATGAGATGGGAATTCAAAAAGACAAGTTGCATTCCTTTAAGACCACTACTGGGTTGTACCACCGGTGGTACTCCTGGACCCCTTTAGTGTAATGATTTTACCCCATCTTACTATTTGAGACTAAATTGAATTAACAAAAATAGTTCTTAAATATTTCATAAATATACTATTATTATAGGTTACATGGATTATGCAGAGAAATTAGCAACAGTTGCTGCTGAAATATCTTACTTGTCAGGGAATATAGCAGCATCTGATGCCATCTGTGAGAGGATTGACCATGCTTGCAGGTAACCATTAAACTTTGGTTGTATTTTTTATAGTAAATGTTTGTTTACTCATGTATGACCATGGAGTGCGCCAAGAATACTGGGGTAATGAAATTCAAATTAATCTGATTAAAGTAAATAAAGCACCTCATTTGGATTTAGTGAAAAATTTAATTATGTGAAGAAAGTACTGACAAGTTCAAAGTAAACAATAAATCATTTCCTTCAGTTTCATTCGAATAATTGTTTTGCTCTTTTTAAATATTGAAAAGAAATATAACAAAATTACATAACTATTTTTTCTCATTCATTAATATCAAAGAATGTACTGACAAGTTCAAAGTAAACAATAAATAATTTTCTTCAGTTTCATTAAAAAAAAATATTTGCTCTTTTTAAATATTGAAAAGAAATATAACAAAATTACATAACTATTTTTTCTCATTCATTAATATCATAACTCATCAAATAAATCAACAATAGTTTTTTGACTTCTAACCATGTATAAGTAGCTTAATATAACAAAATTACTTAAATCATAAAGAAATAGTTATCCATTTTTTGTATTTTATACAATACAGTGAACAGTTATAGATGCATTGTAGCTTTTAAACCTATTCCTAAAAAGGCAATAAAGCTGAGGCCAACAATAAGGTGTCTTAAACATAATATATTGGGGTCTAAAGTCCCCCTGTCTTTTACATTTCACAAGCATTTTGATTTGTTGTAGGCGATTTGACAGTGGCTTGACTTGGACAGTATTTATGGTTGGTTTCAGCTGTAATTGCAAAATTTGATTTTGTTATACAACATCTATATTTGTTACAACGATTAAATACATCAAAGCAATGTTATCCAGGATTTATACACCTAACAGTCTCACAAAAGTTTTTAGTTATATCGCAAAAGTTTTATGACTTGCTTGTTGTTGTAGTGTAAGGTTGTAGTAGCAATAATTTGAATTGAAATATTTTGTTACAGAACCTGTAATGTTCAAAAGCAACTAACACACGATTTGCAGCAGGAAAGCTTGGAATTACAACAACAAGCTATCATAGGTTCCCCTGAATTAGAAGACATTTTGAAGGACAAATCAGCTGATAACAAGAATAATAAAAATTCTAAAAATGGTTCTTAGGCAGTAGTCACATAGAAGCCGAACTTAAACTTATCTTCTAAATTTCCAACATGTAAATATATATATTTTTAGTAGAAAATAAGATTAATCTGTTTTATTTCATAATCAACATAAATCAGAAATCAATCGGTAATCAAAGTTTGAAGTGAATTTCAATGTGCGTATTATTCCTGGCAACATTTAGTACATATGAATGAACATTTATAGTTTAAACATTTAGTGTATGTTATCTAAACAACATTACAAGTAACATTTACTTATATATTAAAGGCGGTTTACTGTGCAGTGATTGCACACTGAAGATTGCCAGATCGTGTGCGTACAAATCAATACAAATTTATAAATCAACATAACATAAATATACAGGTCATAAATTTGCCATGTTCAAGTCGATGTACGCCTTGATAATTAGGTATTTTCAAGGTGACCTGAAAAGTTTCATAAGTTCCATCAGATGGCTCTAGCTGTACATGAACTGTCAAAGTTTTGGGTACGTTCACACGATCGTTATGCATTATAAATATTGTTTTTACGTGAATTTAAGATTTATATGGCAGAACCAACGCAGGGTACCAAAGAAATGAACAGATTATTGTTGTTTTTCATTTTTTTTCTCAAAATCATTTAAAAAATCATACGTTATAAATTTTATACTGATCCGTCTGAACACAGCCCTAACCAAACAGACATAAGCATGACATTGACAGCTCATTTTTTGAACAGCTACCTATCGGCAATATAGAGAATCTTACCATATATGTCATTCAGAAAAGCCCTAACTGTTTTCTCACTTATAGTGATGCGGATATAAGGTATACAAAATGACATGATAAGATAAGGACTAAAATAAATTCAATTAGTTGGTGGAATGGTACAGTCACGCAATCACTACACAGCCTTCTTATTTACAAATGCTATTAAACCATTTTCACGACAACTCCTCTACACGATTAACTTCTTACCATGCTATTCACAACCGTCATTTGACTTCCGTATTTTTTTAAATTCCTATCTGAATAAATCGAAATGTGAAAGATTTTTAGCTTTTGTAAATAAGACTATCGCCTGAGCATGTGATAAATAATGCCGCTGGCAACAACAAAGAGAAATGAATCGCGGATCATTAGTCCAACGAAGTAAATATGCAGGAGACAACTGCTGCTGACTCACAATTATTTAGCGGTATGCTGGGCATCGCTTCGGGGAAGGATGGTAATATCCAAATGATCTAATTGTCCAGTCTGAAGCAGATTGTTGAACACTTACTTATACATGAATATCTGTAAACAGTTAAAGCAAACATCTACACACTGATTGAATAAATATTATATTTTACAATTGGATGTCCAGTAAATAAACACATGTATCTCGCGTTTAGCTTCCAATTCAAAGAACAAGCCCTTTTTTTACTTTTATACGACCCTGAAATCCATAATTTTAACTACATTTTGAAAGTCAAATAATATCGTCATCGTCGTGACGTAGAAAGTAAAATCCCAAGTTCATAAGAATCATGGGGCATCTATGAGGTTCAAATAGTTGCATTTTTTAAACACAACTAGAACGATAGTGATGTAGTATTGACTCTCAAAAAGTTCCTAACCAGCTTCACTTATTTAGAATTTAGATTATAGTGGATTATAATTATAATGTATTCGTAATATTCGAATTTTTAAAAGAGCTATATCTTTTTCTAATAGTCAGATGTTCAGTTGATAGTTATGTACATATTTAATGAAAAACTTCGTAGTTACAAAACATTTTTATCATTCTAAAAATGTATGTAATACGCTTGTAAAATGCTTCAATTTATATCACACATTACACCATCAACACATGCACAGAGATGTTGTATTTTATTAGTTAGACAAATTCGGCAAGACCACTTCTTACGTCATGGGATTCCAATCCAAGCATGGAATATAGATTGGAACATGCATTATTTATGTTTATTTCACTGATGTTTACTGTTATCATGTGAAATACTTTTATTTTCCTAGTATTACGACGATGTTCTTGTCCATTTAAGAAAAGAAAAATCATAACGCTGTGATGCTTGATTAAATTAGGCTGCTTGATGATAGTAATTTCAATTAGCCCACTACATTTTAAGCATCTTTAACGTATTAAATTTTTCCATTCTACCTCACAGTGACCTCAGAATTTGTCAGACCCTTATAAAATATAACATCGCCTTGGGCGATGTAGGTTTTCAGGGCTAACTCATTTCATGCTGCAGCTAAGACCGGTTATTACTATTTGGCTGGCAGTATTTTCCCAAGTTAAAAAAAATATCTAAGACGTAAAATTCACCTGTTTTCGTCCTTTAATGTTATGTATGAACCACAAGTAAATATTGTCCCATAATAATGAATCCTGTTCTGTAATTTGTCATTGCCGGTTGTTCGCAATTTCCTGTATTTTGACATAGTAAGCAATTCGTCAATCCTTGTAATTTGTCATATTCCTTGTAATTTGTCATATTCCTTGTAATTTGTCATATTCCTCGTAATTTGTCATATTCCTTGTAATTTGTCATATTCCTTGTAATTTGTCACATTCCTTGTAAGTTGTCATATTCCTGCAATTTGTCATATCCTTGTAGTTTTGTCTTTCCGAATGTTTTAAGTAACAAGTACTAAAATATTTACATTGTACTAAATTACTATTTGCTACACTAATTGTTTGCTAACCTCGTACATTTTTTCGGCGAGAGAGTTCAATGAAGAATTTTTAAGCTAACGTTTCGTTTCCTCTCCGGTTGAATCAACTTTAGAACTATCTGCTTCCGTTAGGTTTATATAAAAGTTCACGCGAGGATTAATCAAGGGCTTTGTAATAGTAACATTTAATGTACGAGTAGTCAGATGTTTGGTCATTTGTGTGAGTAGACAGAATTCTTCGTTTTCATCATCAACATCATTGACGATTCCGCCGCCTTGTACAATATTCAATAGTAATTTAGTTACGATCATCATCACGAAAAATACTAACAGACTATATATTGGTAACATCTTGACTTAATTAATTATATAACAATAATTAAGTCAAAAATGTACTTTTGATAATAAAATTGTGCTTAATGTATGAGAAAAGTTAATTTTCACATGGACTACAAAATAATTGACTGCATCTATTTCAACACATTTAGGCGTACTACAACCCGCATTGACTGAATTTCATTGATAAAAATAAGCAAGCATAAGTAAACCGAAAACAAATTTCCAAAGTCAATAGCGCAGGCTCAAATTATATCAAAAATCATTAATTTGTGTTTAAAATTAAGTTTTATGTTACGAACCTTTAATAATATTCTTAAATTAAATATTGTACAATACTTGTTGAATGCGTTTATGGGTTTTCGTCTTTGTTGAGGTGTGTTTCGATGTCGACGCGGCAAATGGGGCAGTGCTTGTTGGCGACGAGCCACTGGTCCACGCAGTCCAAGTGGAACAGGTGCATGCAGGGCAGCCGGCGGCACTCCGTGCTCGCCTCGTACGCCGACAGGCAGATGGTGCACTTCTCGTCCTGTTGTTGCGCGGCCGGCCGGAAGTACCTGCCGATTCAAAATATTTTGATTTATTGTCAACCTTTACCCTTTATAGGGCCTATGTACAGTGAACTAAGACAGGCTCATGATTAGACATCGGATTATATGCATTATCAAAACGCCAAAATATGCACTAAAAACCCACTAGTTCAACTTTTATTTTCCTGTAACCTAAGGTTGCCTGGAAGAAATTGCTGCTTAGCAATAAGGCCGCCTATTTGTACTACTATTTGTTTCATTTTATTTTGTCTTGTGTCTTTTCTGTGCAATAAAGTATATTCTTATCTTAAAAAAGGGCGAAATATACACCAAATATGAACTATTAAAATACTAATTATTATGTATTCACGTTTATTTTCACAATATTTTGTATGATTTTAGTAGGTAAACAAACAGCAAGCAATCAAATTGAACCGGTAAAGTCATTCGGAGTTCTAAAATATTTCACGCAATTCGATAGAACTGACTCTCAACTTCTCAAGTTCAGTGAGTGCGTTGGCCAAGTGCTGGTCGTTAGTGAGACGCACGCTCAGCACCTCACGGTCTGTGGTTCTCCACCGTAACTGCATAAAATACAACTCCTCTAACACATTTAACTACTGAAATAAGTTCTATTAAAATAAATCTAATAATAAAATATGCATTAACGCTGGAAAAATAGCATTTAATGCACTTGCATTGCAAACATGCAAATGCATATAACCCGATGTCTACTCATGATTATGTTATCCAACCGATGATAGTGTGCAAGGCAATACTCACACATGCCTGAATGTTGAGCGCTCGATGGTGGCTCGCGAGGCGCCGCGGTTGACCGGCGGGCGCCCCTCCGCAGCCTCGGCCGCACGCACCATCGCAGCCAATTGCTAACAGATAAATACACTCATCTGTCAATAATGTAGTCTTTTAACACAGTATTTGAAACACTTAACGCAGGCCATTCTCACACTGAAAGCAGATCTGCCAGCTCGAGGGTGATTCTTTATCTAAATGGAGGTTTATTTATTTATTTATAGGTTCTGAGTGACAGAAAAGGATAGGATAGGAAAGTGCGATACAATGCTTTCTGAAGTATATCAACTCGTGCTTTTTTTATTAGATAAACCAACAGCTATGTCCTACGACATAAACATTATCATAAGCATAACATACATTGAGTTGTGCGCGGGTTGTTTTCAATGTTGTCTTTGGAGACTTATCAACCGCAATTTAAAACGTTCTGAGAGCAAAACGTCCACAATTTGAAAGGTATGCTAGTTTTCAAAGCAAAAGAATCTTATTACTGATCGTTCGCAATGAAACACATCCTGGGAGCAGAAAGTCCGCAATTTTAAAACACGCTATGTGCAAATACGCACAGCCGACCGGCTCGCATCGGCGTAGCGGCCGAAAAGGAAATGCTATTTAAATGTTTCCCCTGGTCTCCACAGTTAGGATTAAAATTGAAATTAAATTATTATGTATAAACATTTTTATTTAACGTCATTTTCTGTGTAAAACGTTTTGCTTCATGGACTATAATTGAGGACGATTTGCTTCTTGGTCGTCCACTGGGTCCAATTGGGTAAAAAGTCACTATGACAAGAGTACAAACAGGCATTAAGCTTTGAAGACACTACACTTCGAAATGTATTATACATTGCAGATGCTTCAATTTAATTAAGACAAGCCAATTACAGGTACAAATAATAACGCAAGAAGAAAATAAAAATATATTTAATAATCAGTCGGAGGCATTGGAGGTAAAGCATATCACATTAAGCTACTAAACATGAAATACTAAAAGTAATAATGGAACTTCAGCAAATTAAAAAGAGCTATTAATTGAAAATATGATGTTACCATTACACGCCTGGCTAAAAATGCGCCTAGCTGTCTCGCATGTTAGTTGTAAAAAAAAAATACTGTTAATAATGCTGTAAATCTAAAAAAATAAGATGTATGATTCATAGTTAATAGAAAAACTTAACGCACCAAACTGACTTGTATAAAAAAGTCGATGTTTACAGATCGATTATGGATAGATTTAACAACAAGATAGATATTTACATATTCTGAAGGGACTTCTAAAAATAACAACTTTAACTTTTATAATTGAGTGTTATTATATCAATTACAGTATACATTTACATTATATTAAAATACCTCCGTAGACCATTGGTCTGAGCCATGGGCTCACGATCCGGACGTCCGGGGTTCGTTTCCTAGGGGGTGGAACACAAAGTTGATATTCAATTTATCACTTTGTGAGCATTTCCCCAGTTTGGTTGGGGCATTGCAGGCTGAATCACCTGATTGTGCGAAAAGAAAAAAGATTTCGTGCTTCAGAGGGCATGTTAAGCTGTCGGTCCCGATAGTCGGTCGGTACTCAAACCATGACATGTCAGAGGCCTAATAGCTGTGCTGCTAGGCGATTTTAAAACTCTCGACAACAGGGTTCTCCGGATCGTAAAGAAGAAGGACCCACTCGCTAAGAAGAAGTATATTTGTTAAATATTTACCAGGACGCAAGGTTGTATCGATATGTGGAGATGCGGCGGATGCAACTGCATGTGGTGATGCATGTGGTGGTGGTGGATTTGTTGCCCGTCACTGAAAAACGTTACCCGCAATATACGATAGTGTTGAAAATTCTTATGCCTTATAATGTTAACCCATAGCCAGGTTCAGCGATGTTTTAAATTTTGAATACTATTTTTGGATTATGAAAATATTCTATAAAAAACCGTGTGGTCTGTATATGACAACTGCCCATTGCTAAAAAAAAATGTGGTCTGTATGTGACCACTACCCGGCAAGTTATTTTTAGATTAGTTAAGGGTTGGACTACATCAACAGTAGTTATGAAGGTAATGAAGAATACGATCCTGAAGGTGAAATGAGTCGTTGATCTAATAAAACTACACAAGAATAAAGAAAAAAAATGTTTTAATATATCGATCGACTCATCGTAAATTCATCGATTTTTCATGGAATGTATCTCATGAGTGAGATCTAACTCTTAATAATTAGCTGGATAGTTTGTAGGACAATGGCCGCATTGAGACAACATACACATTTATCAAATGGGCAGAGGTCGTATGAGGACCACATACTTAGAGAGTAATTATTTCACAGAAAAACAAATACAACAATAAGTTGAACAATAACACGGATAAATAAACATATATACTCTGAAAAAGTTACTATAAATAGCAAATACGTCGTTTATTTTCGGCATTATCACATTTAAATTCAACACAGAATAACAAAAGCGGCAGTTGAAACAAAGTTTTTTTTGTTTTTTTTTTTGGTATGGCACTAGAGACTACTTTGTGCCAGTGTAAAGTTTTTTGTTTTTATTTTTAAATTAAAGGTAGGGAAACTAATCGCGAAAAGGATTTCATCTTCTCCAGGAGCCCAATCTCTCAGACTAGAAAGAACACCTTTTAATTCATACATACAAAATAATGAATTTGGTGACGGTAAATTATCAGGTTCAGGGGATTCAGGAGAAAGCGGATAAAAAACGGAATTTCTTTCTGAAACTGAAGGCGGAGCTAATTTATCAAAAAAAACGTTAATTATTAACGTAGGAAGAGCTAGCGGTGAAAAATAGTCATTGAAGGCTGATCTAAAACGTCGGATATTACGCCATACTTCGGATGGGCATGTTCAAGGAGAAATAGATGCACGAAATGCTTTCCAACCCTCCTGTTTTTAGAGGTAAGAAATTCAAGTGCCGCCGCGCCTTAGTGTACGTGCCGTTGAGTAAGGTTTACTTGTTTCTGTTTGATGAATTTAATAATACATACATACATAAAATCACGCCTTTATCCCTTGCGGGGTAGGCAGAGCGTTAAACGCCTAGTAAAAGGCGTTTTCGCCACGTCTGACAAAAATTGAGGGCAATTTTAGATTAAACTGTGTATTGCTATAGTGACAGGTTGTCAGCCCATCGCCTAAATTACAATAGACTGTAACCCTCGAGTCCCTTTTGCTGACTTCTACAGCATGCCCGGGAGGAAGGGCAGCTGGAACATGCTATGTTTTTCTATCTCTCCCAGTCCAGCATGGAAGGAATTTAATAATAATTAAATATAATTTGAACTGTGTATTGCTATAGTGACAGGTTGTCAGCCCATCGCCTAAATTACAATACACTGTAACCCTCGAGTCCCTTTTGCTGACTTCTACAGCATGCCCGGGAGGAAGGGCAGCTGGAACATGCTATGTTTTTCTATCTCTCCCAGTCCAGCATGGAAGGAATTTAATAATAATTAAATATAATTTGAACTGTGTATTGCTATAGTGACAGGTTGTCAGCCCATCGCCTAAATTACAATACACTGTAACCCTCGAGTCCCTTTTGCTGACTTCTACAGCATGCCCGGGAGGAAGGGCAGCTGGAACATGCTATGTTTTTCTATCTCTCCCAGTCCAGCATGGAAGGAATTTAATAATAATTAAATATAATTTGAACTGTGTATTGCTATAGTGACAGGTTGTCAGCCCATCGCCTAAATTACAATACACTGTAACCCTCGAGTCCCTTTTGCTGACTTCTACAGCATGCCCGGGAGGAAGGGCAGCTGGAACATGCTGTTTTTCTGTCCGTCCGTTCCCTTTCCTACCCGAATGTCCTGTCTTTTGATGTATCCTCTTAAATATTGTTATTTATTTTATTTAATAACATAAAAAAAAATTAATGATGTAACCCTTTTTTCCTCTTTTTTGTACATAATAATCTAGTTTTTATTCCTGACTATCCTAATCCCTTGCTTAAAGATTATTTAATTGTATGTAACGCGTTTCGTTTCCTAACCTTTAAACTACTTGATAATGGCAACTGTTGCCAAGAAAGAAAAACATGTTTAGTGATACTTACATGCTGGCCTGGGAGCGAGAGAAAAATATAGAATGTGCCAGCTGCATTTCCTCCTGGGCATGCTGTAAAAACCAGCTAAGGGATCCGAGGGTTTCAGTATATTGTAATTTAGGCGATGGGCTGACAACCTATCACTAAGCAATATACCTTCAAATCTACCTTAAATAACCCTCAAAGCTTTGTCAGACGTGGCGAAACGACCTTTGTTTAGGTCGTTTACGCTCTGCCTAACCCATTAGGGATAAAGGCGTGACTATATATATGTATGTATGTGATACTTACAGCAACATGGGCGCGGGAAGCACCGGCGGCGGCCCGACGTCTCGGTCGAACTCATCAGGAAACTGCAACATCAGCAGATAGAAATACTGTAGCTTAGGATTAATCTGTCTCTAGACTAGACTATACATGGCACTAGTCTAATGGTTCGGGTCACTAGGGCCCCCGAACCTAAGGCTAAACATATGAAATCTTTGAATACGTCACAGTAACTGCCATTTGTGGTAAAATTGTTACTTATTTATATTTATCTTATGCACAGTTAAAAAAATAATTTAAGTATATTATCTTTTGTAGCCACAATGGTCCGCTTTTCCTGTGGTGCCATCTTAGAACAGAAAAAGATAGCAGTATAAACTGATTTAATTTGATTCCATACATTTCCGCACTTCTGTGCCGTCACTACATTACATACACGATCTAAATTCAACGTGTATTCAACTAGACTAGGCACAGCGGTCATAACAAAAGCGGTTCTTTATGTAGCACATTTCTCAATAGGGAAGTATTCAGTTTGTTTTTTCAATTTTATTTGTAAATGATCATACTAAGCTGTCTATAAAACCCAGTGAAAGAATTTTCATCATAAATGACGAAGCTATATTTTCTTCTGTCCCGTATCCAAATTGGAATTAATTAATAATGACAAAGATGTCTGGAGCTTTCCAGAAATTGGCACACATTGCGGTCACA
Source organism: Scrobipalpa costella (assembly GCA_949820665.1). Lineage (NCBI taxonomy): Eukaryota > Metazoa > Arthropoda > Insecta > Lepidoptera > Gelechiidae > Scrobipalpa > Scrobipalpa costella. Next base: position 10,426,735 of record OX463295.1, on the reverse strand, counting down.
AACCCTATTTTGAACAAAAAGAAGGACAAAAGTAAGAATAAGATAAAACGAAGGGAGGGGCGCAAAGTGTGATTTTCTAATGCTTCTTCTTCATTGTGATATAGTTTTATTTTATTTTGTGACATAGATATAATTTTATTTTATTTGTAATAGACTCGCTTGTGACTTTCTAAAAGTGTTCTTAGGAATCTATTTGGAAATAAATGATTTGACTTTGACTTTGCAAGAGGCGCGGCCGGCCGACACGCGTGTGACGTCACGTGTCTCGCCCGCCCCACCGAGCGGGAGCTCGACTCAGCGTTCGTTCAGCCGGACGGGCGGTAGTCGGCTTCTCTGGTTTAGTATGTTAGCCCAAGTTAGACAGTAGTGGGGGTTATTTATTGTTGTGGTATCGTAGTAGAAATACTGAACAAATAAAAATTATACTAAACAAAAAAATATGTTATTATGCGAAAAAAAAAAACGAAAGCCACAACAACATTTGAACATTATTTGATGCAATCACATAGCAATGCGAGTGGTTTGTCGGGTAGACGTTGGTCTAATGGGTCAACGTGGATTAATGGATTGATGGGTCGACATGGGTCTATGGGTCGACGTGGATTGATGGGTCGACTTAGGTTGATAGTTCGACATTCAACATTGTTTGTTGGATCGGCGTGGGTTAATGTATCGTTGGGCTGATGTGGGTCTATATCTTCTAATAAAATTCTAAGAACAATACTAGGAATCTGGCTTATAAACGTTAACTGAAATAATATCTCATATAGGTTAAGAAATGATTTATACCTAATAAATAAGTACCTATTTAAAGATAACTAACTAACTATTGTATAGATCTCGAAATCTGAAATAAAGCATTTTTTTTTATTTATTATTTATTTATGGGTCGACTTTGTTTGTCAGGTCGATGTGGGCAAATGGGTCGACGTGATGCGATGGGTCGTTCAATGGCTATAGCCACACTCACACCCATACCACGTCAACCCCTTTAATAAAGGTTCCGAACAACAAATTAATCTCCAGCGAAATGTGTTTGATTGTAATTCTAACTAAGCTGCGTTTAAATGAATTACCAGCAAATAAACACAAAACGTACCAACATATAATTACGTAATTAACTAACAGGTTGTGCCCTTTCTCAAATTATAATTTTATTAACTAAAATCGAATATTCTAAACTTAAGACCGAAATTCCCAGGGGGGCTCAGACCCCCGCAGTAAAAGATAACAACCTACACAGAACCGTCTCAATAGGTTTTTTTTATATTATTTATTTGGTTCACTCTTATACAAAGTACAAACATGATAAAACTAACTTAGCCTTAAAATGGGAATCACAAACAAAAGTTCAGCTATTTGATACTGGCGTCTCAGTAGGTTAGGTTAGAAATTAAGTTAAAGAAAGTATTTCTGTCAGTCAGTTTCAAATTAATTGCTAGCAACTTTCAGTTTTTTTTTATCATGTGAAAAATTTATAAAACGATGTATCATAATTTTCGGTGAAATAGAAATTAAGCTGGCATAAAAGTATGTCCGACAGTAAGTTACGTATTATTTATACGCAGCTTTTAGTTTTTCAGTCAGTCGTTACTTTATTTTTTATTCACACATGTGGTCAACAAGTTAGTTATTCAAACAATACATTTCATATTTAGAGAAAACTTACTTTTGAATTAATTTTCGGAACTTTTATTACTACCCATTAAATTTGATTAGTATAGACTAAAACCGCGTCTGAGATACTGTCAGCATGGAACACAAACAACTTGGTCAGGATAGGTTATTGAAGTGTAAATCACACTCCACAGTTACCCGTACCGCGGCCGCCGAGACCCGTGACGTCACATGCTGAACGCCCCTTGCGGCTTTTTATTTTTGTACGCGTCAAGTTCAAAAATACATAGCTCCGTATTTTTTCAAGATATTGAAAAAAAACTTTCAGCATAATTAATACTCTAATCTTATAATAAAACATTGTATTTTTAATTTTCGTTCTAATAGACACTTGCCTAAATGCGCTTCTGGTGCCTCACTAAGTACATTTTTACAAAATATATAGCAGTAAGTCGAGGAAAACAGGAGGCAACCTTATTTCGTAATGTAAAAGTTTATTTTAGCATTACAAAGTGCTTCGTTAATCTGCGGGGTATTTCTCGGAATATTATTATCGTAATTTGTTTACCGAAGATGGGAGATAGATAATGTCCTTATATCTTCTTTGGACCTTAGACAGACTTTATTTACTTATTTAACAATCTTTATAAAGATTACATATAATAGTTTATGCACGCTTAACAATGGCCAATTTCGCCAAGCGTATCAATTAATTGACTATAAATGTACTTACTTATAAAGCAGTTTTGTTAATTAAGCTTATGATAAAATATTTAGACTAAGCGCACATACGATTTTTAGTTACAGCAAAGCGATGCTTGCAACAAGTAAACTTTTCAGCTAGAGGGTAATTTATTTGAGTGAAAAGTATAAACCGGTCGTTTTACACATATGTGTGCCATATTACTTAGAGTATAAAGGTAACCATTAGATTTAAAGACCGCCGGATCTTTCACGCATAATCGAGAATACATTAATCATGAATTGCTGCATTTTCATTTTGCTGTAAATACAAATCGTTCGTGTGCCTCAAGCTGAATCGGATACTCACTGCTGTGATGGTGATGATGGTAGTAAAATGGACATGGATATATGTACTCACAGCCAGAACGGCATTGGGGGGCGGGGGAACGTTGAAAGGCGCCGGTAGATGAGCAAACCCTCCTGCTAGGCCATTCATTTCACCCATCATGCTTCGCCGCTGCACCTCCTGTGTCATTGCGTATAGATAAACAATACATTTTTTGTTTTTTCCCACTGTAAAATTGCTCCTGATGGCGCTCGGTGGTCCAGTGGTGATGTTTCCGAATTTTGAGCAACAGGCGGCTCTGTTGTAGCAATAGTACCGAATCACGTCCGTCTCGATTCGGCTTAGACGATGGAAAAGGTAGACGAAGCTATATGAGTTAACAAACTGAGGCTTATAAATCTACGGGTAGTAATAAAAGTTCCGAAAATTAATTCAAAATTAAGCCCTTTCTAAATATGAAATGTACTGTTTGAATAACTAACTTGTTGACCACATTTGTGAATAAAAAATAAAGTAACGACTGACTGAAAAACTAAAAGCTGCGTATAAATAATACGTAACTTACTGTCGGACATACTTTTATGTCAGCTTAATTCCTTTTTTACCGAAAATTATGCTACATAATTTTATTCATCTTAACTTGAACTTTACGTCCGACCTTTCGAATTAATTTGTTCAGTTTCTTTTTTCTCACATGAGAAAAAAGACACTGAACAAATTAATTCGAAACGTAAATACTTTTCTTCCAGCTTTATTCTCATTTTGCCGCCACCCCTGACCCTCCCGCTTCATAGTTCGCGGCAGTTTTGTACATTTTAGCGTATATTGGTTGCCTGACTGTAATTTTTCGGATTTTTAGTAAAGATATACATTTTATAACCAGAAATAGAAATTAAGTTCGTAAGAAAACTATTATTATAGATGGAAGTTCAGTCGGTCACAAGTTTAGAATATTCGATGAAACATTAGATTTTTGTTCATAAATTTATAATTTTTGTTCATAAATATATAATTTGAGTAAGGTTGCGTTTGTTAGTTAATTATTTGTCGGTACGTTTTGTGTTTATTTCTGGTAATTCATATAAACGCAGCTTAGTTAGAGATACAATCAGACACATTTCGCTGGAGATTCATTTGTTGTTCGGAACCTTAATTATTATCCTAAATCTATATACTGCACACAATACACGCGCTTACACACCATCACAAAATTCTACTCGGCAGGCCAGATACTTAAAGGACTTTCTGTGTCTGTCTACTGTTTCTACTAAAGTTTTTTAAGTTCCGTATAGTGTACTAGGAACCTATGCTGTTTCGCCACATATTGACTATTTTTTTATCTTTAGTCCCGAGTCCCTTAATAACTTAAGTCAGTTCTAAATCTATTCATTAGATAACAGCAACGCAAAGTTCATAAGTTTTGAAACCACTTGGAACGTTTCACAGAGGACAGCTGATTCAAAGTGGTACTCAAAACGTACTAAGTCTTAAATTAAGAGCGTGTTCTTGGCAATTGTAGCTTATTTTATGCATCTTACTGTAAGCATGTGTGCGAGACCTCGTGCGTTACTAGCAGTAGCAGTTTTTCTTTGCTTGACTTTTCTACATCGTAATATCTTCGTTATACCTTAGTCTGAGCTTTACCATTTTGAGAGGATTGGAAATCAGATAAAAACTAAATTAAATAGAAATCAAATCAATTAAAACGTTTCTTTTTCGAGAATAAAAAAATAATAATTAAAATAATGGAAACCAAGTAAAACTCCTGAAGAATTACGAATGTCAGAACAATAAAATCGTAATATAAACGAACTGGTATTCAAAAACAATGGAATATCCTCTTTTTTTAATTTAAGTGTTTTGGGCTAGTTGTTGGACAACTCCAGCGTGGTTATCGTGTTTTATTTTTTATTTCACTCTATATACCTAAGTTTTACGAGTGTTAGAAGCTATGGTTCAACTGTAATTTTTAACTTTTAATTATTGAATCATGAAAGATTGTATCTTACTAGCATGTGTTGCTGGCGCTGCCACAGACGTTCGTGTACAAGGTACGGCGGCGCGATCGACGACAGGCCCTCTCGACGACACGCTGGCACTGAAAAATACACCATAATCCATCAAGTAAGAGTGTAAAACAAATAAACAAATATTGGTACCTCCAGTGACTCGTAACTAGCAACTCTTAACTATAATGCATCAAGCCGTTCAGGTTTTATACAGAGTGTCAAAAATTAAACATACATACATTCCAAGAACATAACATAACTCTCCTATTGGCGCAGTCGTGTAAAAAGTCAGTCTAGAACACGAGATACTATCTGTTGGATGAACTCTTACAATGATCCACTATGATAAATTACTGCTACAGCCTAACCGCCACTAAATACCGAGACGAAAATTTTTTGGTTCTCGATGAGAAGTCCAGAATATTCCCACGACGGGAACATGCACTTAGAATCTCGCAAAGTCCTACTACTATTAAAAATCGAAAGTTTGTATCTACGTTACTTAATCATACTAGTGCTTGTGCGTACGGACACGAGCGCACGTGTGCGTAAATACAGGTCTACTATGGCGAACTCACGAACACTAAGAAAATGCGCGCGTGGGTATTTTATTTACACACACAAATATGGCAAAGCGACAGTCATGAGATAAGAAGTCTGTCATCATCTCATCATCTCCCTAGCCTTATCCCGTATCTCACGGGGTCGGCTTACTAATCTAGGGGATTGAACGAGGGTACTGGTTTTTACACAGAGCGACTGCCATCTGACCTCCGCAACCTAAAAGGCAAACCAGACCCAATCTTAGATTAGGTCAGAGTTTTTAATCCACCAATGCTTAGCACTAACCTCTGATATGGCTTAACGACTAATATCTACGGTATTAAACGGTATTAACCGAGACCAACGGCTTAACGTGCCTTCCGAAGCACGGAAAAAGCACCGAATAAACGTACATATGAAATTCGAAAACCGAAAAACACATTGGTACGTGGTGGGATTTGAACCACGACCCTCCCGCTCAGGAGGCACCGGCCCTATCCACTACACCATCGGGCTCGAGATAAGAAGTCTGTATAACAATATAATATACTTACGATGCGCATGCTGAGAGCCGTGCGAGTGCTGATGGTGGGCGTGGTGGTGCACGCGGTGCCGGTGGGGCGCGCAGCAGCAGTTGCGGGCCATCATGCACCCGCCCATGCGGACCCTGCAAGCATCGCCAAAATCACACGCTGACACACATCACAACCAACACGGCCTTAACGCTGCCACGGAGCGACCAAATCTTATACAAATGTAGTTCTGTTCTCATTTTTAAACGGTAAGACTGAACTTCACCAAACTTTGTTCATGACATCAAATCTAACTTATCTGCGTTTATAATAAAATTAGATTTGGAAAATATCAACCACTAACAAAACAACGGCGGAAATACGATTTTGCGTGAAAATGGCCTAAAATTTTATTCGCTCTCCTATCTGAGCGTCGGGAACGACCAGAACAGCCAGCACCGCCTTCCAAGATGGATCCGGCTGTCGAGGAAATTTTGTCGACTCCAGATATACAGCAATTTATTTTCGGGGTCCAGAAAAGCATGGAAGATATCTGCTCTATATCCAATGAATCAACCAAAAAATTGGATGCTGACCAGAAATAGCGAATCAGCACCCTGACTAGGAATGTTCTCAGTTGAGTAGCGCAATTGACTATTCAGTACCAGGCCATGAACCATAAATATATTATACTCAGTCATCAACTCACCAGCCGCAATGAAGAAAAGGAAATATCAGCACAGATAAAGGACCTAACACTGTGCATGGAATCAACCCCTAATTCGTCATTTTAGCCCACCTTATCCTTCGCCGATGCCGTTAAAATCAGAAACAACTCCGTTGTTCGCCCAGCTAGCACCAGCAGCATTGCCATTTACCCGGCAAATAAGGAAAAATCTAGCGAAGAGACAGAAAAAATATTTATTTTATTTATTTATTGCGAGAAAATTAGTTCAGACCCTCATCAAGCCAGAAGAAGTAAAGCAAATTCGAGGATTAAGGAAGACTAAAAATGGAGGCGTGATCATTAGCACTGATAGAAAAGATGACCTTGAAGACGAAAACACCTGCCGAAGCACTTATTCCAAACTCAGCGAACGCCGCGCAATCGGTAAACAAAGCAAATACCTACTTTGCTAACGTTGGTAAAACTTAGCGGAAAGGGAAAACACTAACTGACTGTCGACCGCATTTCAATGCACAGATCTCCAAACTACAGTCATTTACTTTACTAAATACTGACGAAGCTGAGATCGAGAGAATGATGATGACTCTGAGAAATGACTGTGCCACTGGTATATACCAAATACCCTGTTCCTTTATAAAAACTTATGAAGATTATTTAATCCGACCGTTGACTCACATTTTTAACCGTTTCGCAGAAGGAATTTTTCCCAATGCGTTGAAAAGGGCGATAGTCCAGCCTATCCATAAAAGCGAAAATAAAAGTGTCGTTAATAATTACTGTCCCATAGCTATACTGCCTTCTCTCTCTAAAATATTAGACAGATTAATCCAAAAAAGACTTGTTAAGTTTTTAGAAGATAATAATTTACTGGCCCAAACTCTACATGGTTTCAGATCGGGAATGTCAGCAGAAAATGCTGTACACGAGTTAACAGACTACATAATTCGAAAATTAGATTCGCAAAAGAAATGTTTGGCCATATTTCTTGACCTCGCGAAAGCATTTGATACTGTTTCAATTCCATTACTTTTACTCAAGTTAGAAAGCCTAGGAATCCGCGGTTTTCAACATAAAATGATCAAAGACTACTTGACTACCAGGACACAGCGAGTAAAGATTGGTGAATTAGTAAGTAAAGAAATATCCATAGAATACGGTGTTCCCCAAGGGAGCATACTAGGACCCGTACTGTTCCTTATCTATATTAATGACCTATGTCTCTTACACTTACCAAATGGAAAACTGATTTCTTATGCTGATGACACTGTACTTATTTTTAGTGACAAAAACTGGCCTGCTGTTTTCACTAAAGCGCAAAACGGATTTGATCGAGTCAATCGCTGGCTTAGAGAAAATTTACTAACCCTTAACACCGACAAAACCAAGTTCATGACCTACTCCTATAGATCTCATACTCAGCCCCCACTTCATACGTACAGCATAACAGCCCACAACTGTTCACTTCAAAATCCGGACACATGCAACTGCCCCAAATTAAGCCCAACAAAAACAATCAGGTATTTAGGTGTTATGCTCTTACAGGCAGAGTGAGAAAACTGATCTTCATCTTTAAAAACTTAAGGCACGCGGCCAGTAAGAGTTTATTAAATACAGTCTTCCTCGCACTTTGTCAGTCATTGCTGCTTTACTGTATTACATCTTGGGGTGGTGCCGATAAAACCTTAATCCAATTAGAAAGAGCACAAAGAGCTGTATTAAAAGTTGCAACCTTCCGTCCTGTCCGTTTTCCTACCGCTGAACTCCTCAGCAAATGTGCCGTACTCTCAAATCGGCAGTTATTTATCCAGGGAACCGTCATCAAAAAACATCTATTAACCCACTATGACCAGGAGTTTACGGACAATAAAAGGCGAGCGGACATTGTTTGTTCTCAAGACCACTTTCGAACGAAACAATCACATAAGTTCTTTTGTTTTCTGGGCACTATCTCTATATTAAATTAAATCTCTTCCTAGATCTTTATCCCATGCACAAAAAATCATGTAAGAGGACTATACAACAGTGGCTCATAGGTTAATCTTATGAAGAAACAGAACAGCCCTTAATAGTGACTGCTTAAATCTTATGCTATAATATTAAATATTTTATGCTATAATATTAAATAATTAGTATATCCTTATTTAAAATTGTTTTGTTTTGTGCACAAGTCCAGGTAAATATTATTGCATTACTTAATTGTAAGATACCTAAGATACAGGTAAATATTTACTAAGTTTAGGTATCAATAAAAACATAATTGAGACCCTAATAATTTTGGGAGCAAAGGAGGGACCTCCGCGACCCCGCCGGCGGGGTGCGCGGTTGCTGGAAGAGCTTGTGCAGAGTGTGGCTCGACTAATATTGGCAGTATTAAACGCAAGAGTAATTTGGTCATCGCCGTCGGCAAGGACATGCCTAGGTCTTCGTTTGTAACGAGTCGCAGGTTGGGGGACGTAGTTAGAGGCGCTAACTACAAGAGGGTTAGGGTGGTGAGGGACTGGATTGGACTTTGTCGAAGAAGCATATGGCCGCTTGCTTCATGAACTCTTTGAGAGACGGAACATCGAGATCGATGTGAATGTCAGAATTGCGGAGGTACCAGGAGGCCCCGGTTGGCCTCCGCAAGAAGCTGTTTTGAACTACCTGGAGGGTTTTCGTTCAGATAAGTGGGGTAGGTGTGGCTGAAGGCCACACTGGCGTAGGTCATAATGGGTCGAACGCATGTAGTGTAAAGCCTCACCTTATTTCTAAGGGAGAGTTTACTGCCTTTACGTATGATTGGGGTGAGCCGGCCCATGACAAATTTGGCACGGTTTCGGACTCTCCTGATGTGCTTCGCAAAGTTAAGCTGGGAGTCAAGAGTAACCCCCAAGTACTTGGCGTCTTTGGACCATGGGATGGGTCGACCGTACTGCTTTACAGCTGGGAGGGTACGACGCAATCTGGCACGAGTAAAGTGCACGGCAGTGCTCTTCTCGGGATTGACTTCGAACCTCCATTTGCGGAACCAGTTCCCGACGGAGTCTAGGGCGCGCTGGAGGTATCTGCCAAGTAATTGGGGTCTGCGACAGAAGGCATAGATCGCAGTGTCGTCTGCGGACAGAGCGAGCTGCGTCTGGGGCGTACTGGGTAGGTCGCTGGTATAGAGGGTGAAGAGGAGAGGGGATAGCACAGAGCCCTGAGGGTCTCCGGCTCTAATGAGGCGAGGGGTTGGACAGGGCGCCTTCGATTCTGTAACGGAAGCTGCGGTTCGTCAAAAAGTCACGTACGATACGTACGAGACGATCCGGCACACCGAGCTGGTATAGCTTGTACACCAGACCGTTGTGCCAGACCTTGTCGAATGCTACATCATGGAAGACGGCTCCTGTGGGTTTGGGTTTGCGTTCATTGAAGTTGGACGTGATATGTTCCACCAGACGGTGGACCTGACGAACACAACAATGTTGGGAACGGAAACCGAGTAAGAAAACCGGTAAGAGGAGGGCTGATCGCGGGGCTTTTTAGATTTGTGGATGCCTATGACTGTGGCTTCCTTCCATGATGATGGAAAGGTGCAGTTGGTCATCGCGGCATTGAGGATGAGGGTGATCAGGGTAATGAGATGGTCAGGGAGGATTTTGAGGACACGGTTTGTAATACCGTCTGGTCCTGGAGCCTTCCTAGACTTGAGCGCCTTAAGAGCGGTGCGGACTTCCTGCTCCGTAATAGGAGGGAGCGGAGGGTCAGAGGGTGGTAGGGAGGAGAGACGATCGAACTCCGAGTCGACCGTTTGAAGGTGGTCAGGGTCGCAAGGAAGAGTGCTGGGCGAGCACTGAGCCTCGAGACTATCAGCCAGATATTCACACTTTTCGTCATCGTCAAAGGCTAGAGACCCGTCGGGTCTGATCAGAGGGGGCATGAGAGAGGTCTCGTCTGATTTGAGAGAGCGGGATAGCTTCCAGAAGGCAAGGTGGTCTGGTTTCAGTTCCGAGACGAACTGGTCCCACTTGGAGTTGCGATATTCGAATACGCGTTTCCTCACTTCTCTTTGTAAGGCGCGTAAAAATACTCGATTATCCTCCGAAGGGAAGTTATCGTACGCTCGAAGAGCGGCATTCTTCTCAGTCACCAGGTCAGCAATTTCATTTGGAAGTTTCCATCGGGCTCTGGAAGCGACCTCGAACAGGCGTCTACGACGCTTTTGACACGTTTTATTCCATTATATATCCTTAAGTTAGTAACTAATAAGAAATTTGCTTTTAAATTTATCCCTAAAAAATATTTCATATTGTAAACATTTTTGTTTTTGAAATAAATTATTATTATTATTATTACTAGGAATAAAACCGAAACTACGTCTGTATGGGATTTCGCTACTACTGCAGACCCTTAAAATGTTATTTTAAGGTGTACACCTTTAACAGGTTACAATAATATATTACTTTAGAAGTCGAAAAAAAGCAATACGGGGTGTAGGGCATAACATCCCACAAACTGATAGGGGTTGCTCAGTCAACGACACTCAGCAACATCCACCAGGAAAAGCCAATTTTTATTTTCACTTCCTGAAAGAATTTCCGGGTGGAAGTTGTTCAGAATCGTTGACCAAGCAACTCCTATCAGTTTGCGGGACGCTGTATCTTACACTCGGTATATTATGGTCGAGTAAATTCCAATGTAAACGAGACCTTAAATTGCCATTTCGGATGAGAGAAGTATAGTACTTTTCACATATAAAGACAAACATCAAACTTGCGATTCCTCCATTATATTTTGACATTTAAAATTTGCATGGCGTTATTGACAGGTATAAAAGAAGAGGCCTATACTCAGCAGTGGGTAGATATAGATAGATAGATAGATAGATTGACAGGCGCATATTCCATTCATTCTTTCCATTTTGTTAATTTTAATAGTTGCATAATCAATAATGTGAACTAAAAATCACCTAAACCACACACGTGTGTCCTTAAATAGTTCGTAAAACGATCGTTAATTTCATTGTTGTCGTTTGGAGAAATTGCTGGTGTCTGCGAATATGAAAGAATGAATGTTGGTTTTGTTTTTTTTTCTAATAAAGCTTTTTCCGAGCAAATGGGAGAAAATATACTTACGCATCTTGAATAGGAACTAAGTATATATCTAATTCAACATTGATCATATTCAGCACTGAACAATCTACCTCTAGAAACGCACTCTCAATACTGAAATGTACGCTATAATTTATTACGCCTCTACTCTACCCTACACTTTACATCACTGTGACAAATATCTGTAATAAATTGAGGCAATAACATTTACTAAAAGTCGTGTTTAATATAAATATGAATAAACATTTAGCCGTCTAAGGATAAAAATAATCTACATAACTAATAGGGTTTCGTAACTTTTCGATGCCTTGCGGAGGACAATTTCTCCCAATAGCAAGACTGGGCAGCTAAAAAATTACATAGTGTGTGTTTTCTTAAATTGCTCTTTTATCAAAACAAATAAAATATGAACCGAACAGTTGGGTTTTTACTTTGCTTATTACCTTTCCTAAAAATATATTATAGATAAGCCCGGTGCTGTGTGGGTTCAACTATATAGATCTTTCTATACGGGGTGTAAGGGACAGCGTCCCGCAAACTGATAGGGGTTGCTATGTCAACAAAACTGAACAACATTTACCAGGAAATTCTTTCAGGAAATGAATAAAGAAATGGCTTTTTCTGGTGGAACTTGTTCAGTGTCGTTGACTGAGCCCCTATCAGTTTGCCTTACACCCGGTATAGAAGAGATATTTATTCAAATGTGTTACTAGCCTGGCCCGCAGATGCCGCTGCAGTTGTGAGTGGTGGTAGTACATCGGGTCGGGCAGCGAGTCGGCCGGGGGCTCATTGTCGCGCTGGGGGCTCATGGACGGGGACTCCAGGCCGCCGCGCGCCTCGTCCAAGGCACATGCCCTAAAATTTAATTCGCCCTCCTAATTTGTATTTGGTTATTAATTTGATACTAAAACTTTTTATAAACGGATAATAATAAAGGTTCCAAACAACAAATGAACTTCCAGCGATTTCGATTTAATGTCTCAATGAGAGCGAGGTTATTTAATGTCTCAAAACATTTTTTTTATTTTAAACTTTTCTATAGAGGCAGCAAACAGAGACGCCTGGAGAGATAAAGGGGAGGCCTTTGCCCAGCAGTGGGACGATTTATAGGCTACAATAAAAAAATCCTTGATGTCTTATGGAAGTTTCAATTACTTTTTCCTAAGGTACAAAATCAGCTCTAAAACTTTCGCATAGATCATTATTAACGACTGTGTACCATTACAGATATTTTCACTGTCACCCGCCATTTTGACGTCAGGTCCGCAAGTGGCGGCTATTTTTGATATCTTCGCTTCGTATCCATTGAGGTTCAAATGACTAAATAGGGAAAAATCTGCTCTAAATAATTTTTCAATCAATTTTATGACTGCCCAACCGCCACTTTGATGCGCACGATATGTTGCATTTGATTATGAGTACAAGATTTGGTGGAGTTTGGTCTCACCATTTAAAATGTGAAACGTAACTACTAGGAATAAAAGCGAAACTACGTCTGTATGGGATTTCGCTACTACTGCAGACCCTTAAAATGTTACTTTAAGGTGTACACCTTTAACAGGTAAAAACAAAAGCAATACGGGGTGTACGAGACAGCATCCCGCCAACTGATAGGGGTTGCTCAGTCAACGACACTCAGCAACTTCCACCAGGAAAAGCCAATTTTTATTTTCACTTCCTGATCTTCCTATCAGTTTGCGGGACGCTGTATCTTACACTCGGTATATTATGGTCGAGTAAATTCCAAACGAGACCTTAAATTTCTATTTCGGCTGAGAGAAGTATAGTACTTTTCACATATAAAGACAAACATCAAACTTGCGATTCCTCCATTATATTTTGACATTTAAGGTTTGCATGGCGTTATTGACAGGCGCACATTCTATGCATTCTTTCCATTTTGTTAATTTTGATACTTGTATAACCAATAATGTGAACTAAAGATCACCTAAACCATACAAGTGTGTTCTTAAATAGTTCGTGAAACGGTCGTTAATTTCATTGTTGTCGTTTGGAGAAATTGCTGGTGTCTGCGAATATGAAAGAGTGAATCTAGGTTTTGTTTCTTTTCCTAATAAAGCTTTTTCCGAGCAAATAGGAGAAAATATATTTACGCATTCTGAATAGGAACTAAGTATATATCTAATTCAACATTGATCATATTCAGCACTGAACAATCTACCTCTAGAAACGCACTCTCAATACTGAAATGTACGCTATAATTTATTACGCCTCTACTCTGCCTTAGGGCGTGGAACCATACGCGCTTTTTAACCCGGCCCCTGGGGGAATAGGGTTACCTTCCGTATTTCAGGTACATAAAGTGGTAAACACTATTCACTTATACAGGTGTACATGCCGACAGGGCAATACCCAGATGAAATAATAGAAGAGACTTACGAACAAATAGACAGTATTATCGACACCACACCTGAAAAAAATAATCTGATAATAATATGAGACTTTAATGCGGTTGTAGGAAAGGGAAAGGAGGAAGACAATGTTGGGAGCTTTTGGTTTGGGTAATCGGAACAACAGAGGAGAGAGGCTTGTACAATTCTGTAAAGAACACGACATGTTCATCATGAACACAATGTTTGAGCAACCCAAGAGAAGATGCCAGGAGGCATTGACCGTTATCAGATTGATTTTATAATTATGAAGAAAAGATATCAGGTTAAATGCTGCAAAACATATAAAGGAGCAGACGTGAACAGTGATCACAATCTCCTCCTTAGTAAAGTGTATGTGAATTTAGGGAAAGAAGTAAGGGTGAAGAAAGTCAAGGGAATTGATCTCAATAAATTATAAATTATAATTAGTGCTATACTCAGCGCAATATAGCAATAAAGTAGAGGATAAGTTAGTTAAGTATAAAGAAGATAATAAAAATATGGTAGATAATAATACCGAGGAAAAGTGGAAAGCTGTAAGTAGCATACTAAGAGCAAGTGCAGAAGAAACATTGAAGAATGAGAAAATTCCTCTACGAAAAACGTGGTTGAGATATAATGATAGAAAGAAGGAAATATAGAAACAATAATGATGACGAAAGTCTACACGAATATCGCAAACTCACAAACCAAATATCAACACAGTGTCGGAATAGTAAAGCAAAAGAAACAGAGAATATGTGTACGGAAATCGAGCACCATATAAAAAATGGTAAACTAGACAAAGCATACGGCCTAATTAAAAAATATTTAAGAAGAGTGGGACGAAAAGCACAGCGATTCCTAATGAAAATGGGCAGATGCTCCTAAACAACAAAGACATTGCAAGAAGATGGAAGAGATATATAGAGAAGCTGTATGATGGAGATTGACTTGATGACAATGACATTAAAAGGAAGCAAAAGAAATGAGCGATGACCATGGCCCCGAAATAATGAATGACGAATTCGATAAAGCGATAAAATACATTAAAAATGGGAAAGCTGCAAGTCACGATAATTTCTTTATAGAGCTTATTAAATACTCCAATGACCTTATTCTGGATGAGATCTTCGATATTACTAAGACCATATACGCAAGTGGTAGAATACCGACAGACTTTTTAGTAACTAAAACCATAGTCCTACCGAAGAAATTTAACACCCGCAAATGCGAAGAGCATAGAACTTTGAGCCTTATATCTCAAGCCTTAAAAATTAAAATTATTCAGAACAGAATAAGAAGTAAGGTAGAAAGTTTTATAAGACCAATACGGGTTAAGACAGCATAAGGAAACAAGAGAAGTAATATTAGCGCTCAGACAAATAATCGATAGACGCTTAGATCTCAGTCTAGATACCTTCATCGCTTTGATAGACTTGGAAAAAGCATTTGACAAAGTAAATTGGAAGATGATGATGCAGATACTCAAATAAGCCAACCTAGATTATAGGAACAGGAGCGTTATCTATGAAATGTACCGCTACCAAGAAACTATAATGGAGATTGGAGAAGAGAAAGAGCTAGCAATGATTAAACAGGGTGTTAGGCAGGGCTGTTCCTTGTCACCACTCTTATTTAATATATTTATTGAATATGAATATTGAGATACTAGAGTCATCAACACAAGGTATAACTGTGAATGGCGAGAGAATAGTATTCATTAGATTTGCTGATGATATAGAGACAGAAATGATCTGGAAGTTTTACTGAACACTATGGACAACATCTTTTCAATATTTTTTACTTAAAATAAACATAAACAAGACTAAAACCTTAGTCACTTCAAAACACCCGTATAAATTCAACCCGATTAAAATCAATAATGAACCGATTACACAAGTCGACAACTTCAAATATCTAGGAAGCATAATTAACCAAGACTCCAGATTTACACAAGACATCAAGTGCAGAATTGGCATGGCTAAACAAGCATTTCATAAGAAAAGCTCTATGTTTACATTCAATATGCCAATAACAATTAAAAAACCGTTCATCAAAACATACGTTTGGAGTATCGCACTATACGGATGTGAGACATGGACAATGAGCAAGAGGGACAGGGAAAGGTTGGAGGCCTTCGAAATGTGGGTATGGAGAAGAATGCAGAAAGTTAAATGGACAGAAAGGGTTACTAATGGAGAAGTATTGAAACAAGTAAAGGAGAAAAGAAGAATTTTGTCCATAATCGAAAATAGAAGAGGCAAAATGATAGAGCACCTGTTGAGGCATGATGAATTTATAAAGGTTATATTGGAGGGGAAGATTGAAGGAAGGAGAGGTAGAGGAAGACCAAGAAGAAACTATTGTAACCAACTGAAGGAGAAGACGGGTGTGAAGATCTACAGGGAGCTAAAAGATGTTGCTCACAGAAGGGAAGACTGGAGATCATTACACCGACAAGAGTGAAACTCTTAAGAAAATCATCATCACTCTACCCTACACTTGACATGACTGTGACAAATATCCGTAAAAAGTTGAAGCAAATAAAATATGAACCGAACAGTTGGGTTTTTACTTTGCTTGTTACCTTTCCTAAAAAGATATTGTAGATAAGCCCGGTGCTGTGTGGGTTAAACTATATAGAAATTTTTATACGGGGTGTAAGGGACAGCGTCCCGCAAACTGATAGGGGTTGCTATGTCAACAAAACTGAACAACATTCACCAGGAAATTCTTTTAGGAAATGAAAAATAAATTGCTTTTCCTGGTGGAGGTTGTTCAGTGTCGTTGACTGAGCAACCCCTATCAGTTTGCCTTACACCCGGTATAGAAGAGATATTTATTCAAATGTGTTACTAGCCTGGTCCGCAGATGCTCTTGCAGTTGTTCGTGGTGGTAGTAGTACAACAGGTCGGGCAGCTGCGGTGGCTCATTGTCGCGCTGGGGGCTCATGGACGGGGAATCCAGGCCGCCGCGGGCCTCGTCCAAGCCGCCGCTCGCCTCGTCCAAGCCACCGCTCGCCTCGTCCAAGCCGCCGCTTGCCTCGTCCAAGCCGCCGCTCGCCTCGTCCAAGCCGCCGCTCGCCTCGTCCAGGCCACCGCACGCCTCGTCCAGGCTGCCGTTGAAGCGCTCGGGGTCCGGCGACTCGGTAAGGTCAATCACCTGCCGCTGACGCACACAGATTGCATATTACTATGTGCACAGGTTAAATTAATGACGTCAATAAAATATTAACTCAAAATAACATTCACACAAAAACTAACTTAAAAATGTTCTTAAACGGATTACCGTTTGTAGATATTAATCTACTTCAGCGCGCGAAAGTAAAGCTAGACAGACGGACTATAATTATGTTGCGATCCAACTGCAAAATTGCAGTGTAGATGTATGTATTTTGAATGCAGTTGGCACTTGGCACAGTTGCAGTGAAACTGCATGCCAACTACCCGTTAACGTGCAGTCTGATAGATGTCGGTGTGAAGATAACACAACTGACCGTCGTGGTCGTTGGTAGAGCAACCCCTGACAGTTCTCGAGGCACCGTCTTTACTTACACCCTGTATATTATTATCACTATAATAAACAAGTACAGAAATCGAATAAATTATAATAAAATAAATCAAAGTCTTATCAATTGTTTCGTTTCCCATCAATCAAACATTTAAACATAACTATTTTATGTACTCCATCCATCCTCATTCATTTGCAACCATAATTGTGACGTTCTCGGCGTAAAGGTACTTTATAGTCGGTATGGCGCTATTCATAATTCTATAAACTACAATGTAAATTCCACTCTACATGCATGACTTCTTGTTATCAATGTGATTTTGTTAGCTTAATCAAGATAACAAAAAAAAAATTAAAACCGACAATAAGGTCCGTCTTTATAGAGCACGTCACAATTTAAATCACATTGATAACAAGAAGTCATGAAATTCTCAGCAAACCTCTTGAATAATGTGTGGCCCTGACCACGCATTGCATGTAAAACAAGTCACAGCGCAAAACACACACGCATTTTCGTATTGGTACATTTCACTGGCAGATATTTCAAATTCATTCACTGCTTGCTACTTGCTTTGTATTCAAAGATGTAATTACAAAATTAGACAGCGTCTTGTTTATGTTTATTTTGAGCATTTAACAAATTATATACCTAGTACATGTGATTAGTAAATAGCTGGAAGGCGTTTGAGTTATTGGCAATTGATCACTTTTTTGAGGGTGTAAGGAACAACATATGGTATGCTGCATACCACAAACTGATAGAGGTTGCTTAGGCAACAACACTGAACAACTTTCAACAGGGTCTTTTTTTGTTTGCTTTTCCATACATATTGTCTGATCGAGGTGGACATTTTCTATGAAATGGCCAATAATTTCCTGGTGAAAGTTATTCGGTGTCGTTGACTGCATTTCCTTACACCCAGTATTTACTATTTATCAATAATCAAAGTCTCACATTTCGCAGATTAGACCCTTTCATCTCAAAACGTCTACAACATCATAAAGTATACACAAAACTTTCGGCAAGGTTTTATTTCTTAAAACACAATACAGTCGAACTACTACTAACTTAGGTTTTTATCCTCTTTAGTGTTTATAAATTACCCACTAGTTAAAATAGAAACCGGAATGGCATGATATAAATTTGTTCGCAGTTAGATTTTCATATTAATTCGCAAAGGACATAAGGATCATTCTAATAAGTCCGGGTTTTTTGTTTGACGTAAATGGAACTTCATTAAAAAAACAGAAGTTTCTCAAATAATGGTGAGCTTTGTTTTTAAAACCTTGATATCAGTTTGAAATGGGGCGCCAAAATAGTGTTCTAATCCATGGTTTAATATTATGACTAATTTACTATGCGTCAGATTATGTCAAACATAAAAGCATGAAACAATTGAAACAAAGGAAAATGTTCAAGTTTCCTGCCACTTATCGATCGCAGCAGTATATGAAAGAGGCATAGTACCTTGGTATTTCATGGTGATCTAATTTGATATTCTGATTTGATACGCTTTGTGGAAATACATAAATACAAAAATAAGACACATTCGCATCAGCCTCCGCACCGGAGCTATATTTGCACATCGCAATATTCGCCATCTCGTAAGAAGAGCTCATTCTTATCAAGAAAGTTATGCTTCATCAGCCAAAGCCAGTGCATAGATTAGTGGCAGTTGTACAATATTATTCCGTGCATTTGAAGGCACAGTAAACCATTGTAGGTAGTTATTAGATAGTATTGTTATTTGTCGTAGTCAGCGGGTCCAAAACTGATATGGTCACATAACGGGGGGTTGAATATTCTAATACTGACTATACGCACACGACTGACTAAATCTGACTATAATTATCATTTCCATGCTGGACTGGGAGCGCAAAGAAAAAACATAGAATGTGCCAGCTGCATTTTTCCCGGGCATGCTGTAAAAAACAGCTAAGGGATCCGAGGGTTTCAGTATATTGCAATTTAGGCGATGGGCTGACAACCTGTGACTACAGCATTATACCTACAAATGTATCTTAATTAACCGTCAATACTTTGTCAGACGTGGCGGAAGGACCTTTGTTTAGGTCGTTTACGCTCTGCCAACCCCAATAGGGATAAAGGCGTAATTATATGTATGTATATATGTATTACCAGTTAGTTTAATAATTAGTTAAATACAGTGTTGTGAAAAACATACTGGTTTACTAAAGAACGTTCCGTAAATATGAGTATATTGAAGGAAGTATAAAATGAGTATCATATTTCGCCTCGAATTTTCGCTTATTCAGATATTTTACAAGCAATGCAACCCATCCCATAAAATGTAAATTATACACTTAACTTGAA
Source organism: Scrobipalpa costella (assembly GCA_949820665.1). Classification (NCBI taxonomy): domain Eukaryota; kingdom Metazoa; phylum Arthropoda; class Insecta; order Lepidoptera; family Gelechiidae; genus Scrobipalpa; species Scrobipalpa costella. Next base: position 10,407,044 of record OX463295.1, on the reverse strand, counting down.
AACCATATAAAGCATTACCCGCGACTTCGTCTGCTAAGTTTTTTTTTTTCTCCTTCGTCCACCCGTAATTATCAGCAGCGTCTGGTCCGAAAACGTCACGATGGTGGCGGTGAAAGTAGGGTCAATCTCCTCCTCATTCCACACACATTCCTCACTCCAATTCTCATCCCCTTCTCCCTTCTTCGTTCCTCACGTACCTACCACACGTTCCCCCTGTCCTACCCGTCACACGCGTCTCTAAACAGTCATCATGTCTGTCCAGTCCTCCCATCCATTCCTCCCGTCCATGACTCGCTCCAGTCGCTTCTGTTCCTTTCCCTCACGTCCATCCTAAAGCTTATTTTCACTATTCTATTTTTGTTGTATTTAAATATTTCCTATACTTCAGCACTACACTCTATTCTTTACATTCCCCTCTACCCAAAGGTTGTCTGGAAGAGATCGCTTCCAGCGCTAAGACCGCCTTTGTGCACATTAATTTAAGTTTATTTTTGTGTTTCTTGTTTTTTGTGTACAATAAAGTGTTTTTACTTACTTATTTCGCTCCAGTGCACGTGTATAAAAGTTTCACACTTCTTTATTTGTATTATACACTTCCTGCATTCCACTTGCTTCCAACATTTTAACAACATAGCGTGATGTACTTAATGCACTCTTAATTCTGCCTGCATGCCCCTCAAGTAAAGAAGCTTGATGAAATGTATTCTAAGTTAGTCTAGATAACACAATTAAATAAAAAAGGTTCGGTCGTAATCAGTTTCATAACAATATTTTTGTCCCTTGTCTACCCCCTACGTTAGGTAGCGTGATGATATCGTAAATCCAGGTCACACTGAGTAAACTGAAAAAGATCTATCAAAATCTGTTAAAAAACAAACTCAATTCAGAACCCTGTCTACTCCCTAAGTACGGTGGCGTGATTATATATAGCCGTCTCCAGGATACCATTCATCACCATACCAAATTTCATTAAAATCGTGAAAGAGCAACAAACAATGGCATGTTAAGTATGGATAAGTACGCTGACTAATACTTTACCGCTATAGTACGAAAAGATGTTTAAGTTATGGATAGGCTTACCGGGTTGGTCTCTTCTCCGAGGAACAGCACGTCATCTTCGGACACGTCGGACACCCAGTCCAGCTGCAGGTCGGGCGCGGAGAGCACGCCGGCGCCGCTGCTGCTGTCGGCGCTACTTAGGCTCCAAGCATAGCTGGGGGCATAGCTGCTAGTCGCGCTTCTGCACAGCACGCCAGCACCGCTATTGGTGCTGCTGTTCGACGAACCGCTGCCGCTTGCAATTTGTGCATCCTGTGCGCATATCATATATACATACATACATACATATAATCACGCCTCTATCCCTAATGGGGTAGGCAGAGCGTACACGACCTAAACAAAGGTCGTTCCGCCATGTCTGACAAAGTTTTGAGGGTTGTTTAAGATACATTTGTAGGTATATTGCTTTAGTGACAGGTTGTCAGCCTGTCGCCTAAATTGCAATATACAGAAACCCTCGGATACCTTAGCTGGTTTTTACAGCATGCCCGGGAGGAAATGCAGCTGGCACATTCTATGTTTTTCTCTCGCTCCCAGTCCAGCATGAAAGTAAATATATTATTATTGAATAAAAAAGAAACCGTCACACCTAGTCAAAACAAACCGCACGAGTCACTTCAATTGACGACTAGGTATGTGATTTGGATCTCGGGAAGCGTATTCGGAGTTTTACATTATCTATTTAGCTGTATGAAAGATATTTACCTGCCACTCGTGTTTATTGTTGTTGTATAGTCTCTCGGAGCTTGCCGAACTAGTTTCGGGCTGCGGGGACGGGACTCCGTGGCTCCTGTCGCCAGCCTCGTCTACATCTTGAGATTTGTTCTCTTCAGTCTTAACATTCAAATTTTCATTATCCTCCACATATTCAACAGTCGACGGAGCGTTAGAAGTACTAGGTTCTGTTTTCACTTGGGGTTGTTTTGGTGACTCTAACTTCATAGTTGTGTTGTTGGCATGGTTAGATGTCGAAGGTTGTGGTGAGTTCGATTCCAGCTTCATGTTAGGTTGTTGATTTGCTGGCTCTTCTTTAATGTATGACATAGAAGTATGTGAACTTCCTGGCGCATTTCCGTGATAGCGTTGGCTTTGTTTAGTGACTCTCTGAGATCCATTTTGATTGCTGAAGCGAGGGCTTCGCCTTACATTGTTTTGCTCTGGGTAGGAATGTAAAGACCCGTTTTGATTATAGGCAGACCTAGAAACTTGAACCCGATTATGAGTTTCTTGTTTCACCTGCATAGCGGTGGACTGCTGCGCTTGGGCGTGTGTCGTCTGCATGAAAGGCTTGCTGCTGCTCTGACGCCTCCCATAGTCCTGATGACCAGACTGGGTGCTCCGGTTATTTTCATCTCCTCCAAACTGAGTGTTCACATCTGCGTTTTCAACTTCTCTTTTAATTTCAGTTGCTGTAGAACTTGCATTTCTGCGCGAGCTCTTGGAATTGTTAACAGCAATGTTTGCAACTATATTCCTGAACATATTCGTTTGTGGAGCAGCCACATCATCTTCCTCTTCAGAGCTAACCACGATCAAACTTAAATGGGTCTCATTTTCTTGTGATTGCCTGCGCCTGGGACAAATATTGAGTTTTCGGCTTGGCCGTTCTGGACTTGAAGATTGATTGTTGGCGATCGCTTCGCGCAGCATCTGGTCAAATCCGTTTGCCAAGTCAGTACTGGTGTGGGGTTGTTGTAGGCTGTAAGCTGTATTTGGAGCATGTTCCATGCGATCAAAGCCCCTGCGAGCCATGTTGTCGGGGAGCGGCGGCTGGGCCAGCGCCGGGGGCGGGGGCGGCGGTGCGTAATCCATAGGATAGTAGGCGCGATCGTCGTTCACTACCATCACATTGTTGTGATAAGGTGTCACCATATATTCACGAGAAGGCCGTTCGCCCCCGGGGTAATGTGCGTTATTAGGAGGAGGATAATAATAGCCCCCCTGGTGGTGACTCATATTATCTTGTTTTGGTTGGTATCTAATGTTTATGTCGGGATATTGATTGTCAGTGTCCGGGTCGTTAGCTGCTAGATGACCGTAGTCGAGCGAGCTAGCACTGTCTGGAAGTGGCTGGTACTCCTCCGGAACGGGAGTGCGTGCAGGTCCGGGGTGATGCAGTGGTGGTATGTTTACATCATATGTCTGATTTGGTGTAGCAGAATTCACATAATTAGAAGATATGATGGGTTTAGGTGACTGTCCTTGGCCTGGGTTGGCCATGATTTCGGATACGGATGGCAAAACTTCTACTTCATCATCGCTTTCTGCAAATAGTGCATCGCAGTCCATATCTTCAGATCCTAAAATGAAAAAAAAAAAAGTTTAGGAGCAGGAACATTATTTTCTGTCTGGCATTGTTGAAAGTCTACCCAGGACCTCTGTATTTGTAATTTAAACGCCTATTCAAATATGTTTAATAAAAAGGACACGGGGCGAAAGTGGTCTATGAACCAATAGCAATAATGTTGATGTATTATACAGTGACATCAAAATCGAACCCAGCAGTTTCGAGAAAATTTATAGTTTATGTGTACTTTACCATACACATATTTTGCTATATTTAAGTGGTTTATATACCACCAGCAAAACTGATGATATGTTTAGGTATAGGTGACTCCATCTCACATGAAGGTGTAGTTGAAATACCCGTACATAAATACAACAACGGTATTCGTATTGATATTTAAAATACTTTAGTATACAGCAAAAACCTTTGCATGACAAAGTATTACTTTTCTCGAAACTGCGTGGTCCGATTTGGATATCACTTCGCATGAAGGTGTAGTTAAGGTATCCCTACCTACATGCATAATTAATGTTGCTATCACTACATAGTATAAAACAAAGTCGCTTTCTCTGTCCCTATATCCCTATGTAAGCATAAATCTTTAAAACTACGCAACGGATTTTGATGCGGTTTCTTTTAATGGATAGAGTGATTCAAGAAAGGAAGGTTTATATGTATAATACATGCATAATATAGTAGAGAAACACTGATCATTTCCGTGCGAAGCCGAGGCGGGTCGCTATTTGGTTTATAAATCACTTGAATATAGGAAAAAATATGTGCATGGCAAAGTATTATAACTCTCGAAACTGCCGGCTTTGATTTTACCACTTCGTACGAAGGTGTACTTGAAGTATTCCTACATAAATGTAACAATAGTGTCAGTAATGGTTTTTAGAATTCTTAAGCATCCAGCAAAAACATATGTATCATAGAATGCTAATTTTCTCGAAACTTCCGGTTCCGATTTTGATGTCACTTCGCACGAAGGTGTAGTTGTGGTATCCCTACCTAAACACATCATCAAATTCGCTATTGGTTCATAAACCACTTGAATATTGCGGAAACACAAAGTTGGTATAAAATATTAATTTTCTCAAAACTGGCGGGTCAGATTTTGATGCCCCTTCGCATAAGGCTGTAGTTGAGGTATCCGTACATAAATACAACAACAATGTAGCACTTGGTTCATAGAACACTTCTCAAACAATTTTACCTCGTCTCTAGCAATACAAAAAAACAGCACGAATATTTTGGCGACTCCGCTCCAACAAAAGACAACAATCTCCAATTAAATTAGTTACACAATTTTACGACTGCATGTACATAACCAGATATAGAACTCAAGTATTTATTAGTTAGTCCTTATCACGTAAGGAATCCTAAAAATTACCTTACGACTACACAAAAAACAAGTACAAGGAAGAGTTTGTTTGCTAGTCTGAAACTCTAATGAATAGGATACTGGAATACACCCGCACACAAACATATACACACACTCGCACACTTACAAATACGCACATACCACTTCGAATATTTATAGTATAGCTTTTTTGTAAGAGTAATAAATTAATAATAGTATTTTTATTTAATATTTTCAACTATAGTTATTATTTTGTAGGATAAATTTATGTAGGTATATAATTATACATACGAGGGGCGGCTGATATAAAATCTACTTTGTTAAAGAAAGTTTTGAAAATCGAACTGGCCATTGCAAAATCATATTCTATATTTATTCCTTTTTCAAAATTATGACGCTTATTTTCTTTCGCTTGCTTTTGTTTTTTTGGCGCGGCTTTAATTTCACCATGTCGAAAGAAAATTGCAAAATGATGAAATTTGAGCATCGAGCAGTGATTAAATTCCTAAGTAAAGAAGGAAATACGCCTACGCAGATCAGAGAGCGCATGTTAAAGGTGTTTGGTGATTCAAGTCCTTCTGAATTCGTCATAAAGTTTTGGTCGAAGCAATTTAAACATGGCCGTGAGAGCGTGGAAGACGACACACGTAGTGGAAGGCCAATTTCTGCTGTTACCGCAGATCATGTTGAAAAGGTGAAGAACCTGATTCTTGCAGACGGGCGAATCAAGCAGTGGGAGATAGCCAGAGATGTGGGCATTAGCAAGGAACGAGTTCATGAAATTATTCACGAACATTTGGGCATGTCCAAGGTGAGCGCGCGTTGGGTCCCTAGAATATTGACCCCCTTTGACAAACAAAGGCGAGTAGAATGTTGTCAGGCATTTCTAGACCTGGTCAAAGGTAAAGAAGAAGAGACTATCTCTCTGTGACCTGTGATGAAACTTGGATTCGCCAGTGGGATCCGGAAAGCAAACAAGAGTCAATGCAATGGAAATTTAAAGGAGAAAAGCCGCCAAGGAAGTTCAAGGTTCGGCCGTCGGCTGGAAAACTAATGGCCACCGTATTTTGGGATGTCGAAGGGATTTTGATGATAGATTATTTGCTTAAAAATACAACAATGAATGCTGAATATTATGCAAACTTGCTTGACCAGCTTCGTGAAAAAATCAAAGAAAAGCGGAGAGGCAAACTCAGCAAAGGTGTTCTGATTTTACAAGACAATCCTCCTGTACACACAGCCTTAACGGCGAGGTCAGCCCTGAGCAAAAACGGCTTCACAGAAATTAACCATCCACCTTATAGTCCAGATCTGGCTCACTGTGACTATTTCTTAATCGAAGATTTATAGAAAAAATTGAGGGGTCGCAGATTTTCGACGGACGAAGAAATGAAAGAGGCTGTGACTGACCATTTTGACGAGCAAAATAAAAATTACTATTATAACGGCATGATGTCACTTATTTGCAAATGTCATAAGTGTATTTCACTTGCAGGGGACTATATAGAACCATAAAAAATAAACTAGCCATCAAAGTCTTTTCTTTCATAGTTAGGTAGATTACTTATCAGCCACCCCTCGTACATTTATTACTATACGAACACCACTATAACAATATGCAACCTCAATCTACTTATTAAAGCCTGCAGAAAACAACTACCACATATTCTTATAAGCACTAAGGGGCTGGTCTGAAAATCAGCGCTCGTTTATGCTTAGCATTATGCTGAGATTAGTATTGCCAAATACGCCAAACACTGTTTTATTTATTACTTTTTGGCTAGATAATTTGTATGTAGTTTTAAAAACGAATTAATTTCTATTGTGTTATTTTTGGCAATGAAGACTTTTTTTTTACTTTTTACTAATATGTTTACTAAGAAAATGCAAAAAAATACGTGGGACACTCAGAAAGATTTGCGACACTAAAAAAAATTGTTCTACAGGTACATATATTTTTATTAAATCTTTTCAAAGTACTCTCCACCAGCCTCTATACAAAGATTCATGCGTCTGAACCAGTTTTCAAAACACTTTTTCCAGTCCGTCGTAGACACCTCGTTTACAGCCTGCTCGAACGCAGCCAGCGCATCTTCCGGCGACGAAAATTGTATCCCCTTGAGCTGATTTTTTATTTTTGGAAATAAAAAGAAGTCACACGGTGCTAGATCAGGGCTGTAAGGAGGGTGACCCAGGAGTTTGACTGGTGTGCTGTCCAGGAAGTCCCTCGTTTTGAGCGCGGTGTGTGCAGGCGCATTGTCGTGGTGGAGCAGTAGTCCGCGGAGCCCTGTGTTTGGTCGCTTGTTGCTCACAACAGAAAAAACTTCTGGTAAACATTTGGTAGTATACCATTCGGCGTTAATGCTTCTTTGATCTCGTAAGGGAATTGAGGGCAAATGGCCAGTCAAATTAAAAAAGCTGGCGATCAAAATCTTCCCCCCGCTTCGAGATCGCTTCACTTTGGTAGGCGTTGGTTCATTTTGAAACACCCAAACTGTCGACTGGCGCTTGGTTTCTGGATCGTATTGATAAATCCAGGACTCATCACCTGTTACGATGTCGTTAACACGCCGAGACGAGCCTGCTTCAAATTTGTTCAGCATATCACGGCACCATTCCACCCGGGCCTGCTTCTGAGCGTCTGTGAGGTAGTGCGGCACCCAGCGCGATACTATCCTCCTCACGCGAAGATGCCCGTGTAGAATCTCGTGAACGCTTCCCGATCCAATCTTTAATATGTGCTGAATCTCCTGATATGTAATTCGCCTATTATCTTGGATTAAATTTTTCACTGCTAGCACGTTTTCTTCCGTAATAGCCGTCAAAGGGCGACCGCTGCTTTCTTCATCCCCCAAGGTTGGTCGACCGCGCCTAAATTCGTTATACCAACGATACACGGTTGCCTTGGAGGGCCTTTCATCCATAAATGCCATTTGAAGTCTATCGAACGATTCATCCGGTTTCAGGCGACACTTGAAATCGTAAAAAATCATAGCTCTAAAATGTTCCCGGCGCAGATCCATTTTTCAGTAAGACACGATACTTTGAATTGGCTCGCAAAAAATGTGGAGGGAAATTTTGAAAATGGAACACACATATTTTTACTTACAAGTAATCATATTTTCAAAAAAGATTCTAACCGGCCAGTCTGCCATATATAAAAACTATTTATCGCAATACTTTCTGAGTGGCCTGGTACTTATTTTGAATAACATACATACATACATAAAATCACGCCTTTATCCCTAATGGGGTAAGCAGAGCGTACACGACCTAAGCAAAGGTCGTTTCGCCACGTCAGACAAAGTTTTGAGGGTTATTTAAGATTTGTATGTATAATAGCTGTAGTGACAGGTTGTCAGCCTTTTGCCTAAATAACAATAAACAGAAACCCTCAGATCCCTTGGCTGGTTGTTACAGCATGCCCGGGAGGAAATGCAGCTGGCACATTCTATGTTTTCCTCTCGCTTCCAGTCCAGCATGGAAATACAAATTTTGAACAACGGTATAATTATTATGACCTAAATATTTGAAAATAGTTAAACCTATGCCTATTGACAATTACTGAAAACAACTGCTTATGGTCCATGCAGACCTATGCAGATCGATCGCATGTTAATATAAAAAAAAACCTATAGGTACATGTCGGCATTAATGTGAGAAGCTAGTGAATGACAACCGGTAAACTACGTATACGGTAGAAATCAGTAGAAGCCGACAAGGGATGCAGTGTATTACAATTTAGGCGATAATCTGACCACTTACCTGTAGGAATCAACGCACTAATATGGTATCAGATTCATATCTCTCAACTAAACTTGATGAATCACTGAACGCCTGTGTATGTGACTGGGAAATATGGAGAGTGCGCGCGAGAATTGTGCATCAGATGCGCATGTGCGGCGGCGGCGGCGGCGGCGGCGGCGGCGGCCGGCAAACATCGTATAGTCCAGTAAACCTAATAATAGCTGACAGACACCTCAGTAAAATTTAAAACACCTACACATTATAAACAGAAAAGATTTATATTTTTGTATGTATCTTTGTAACGAATTAACTCAAAAACTACTGGACAGACTTTAATTGTTCTTTTAGCTTTAGAATGCTACGTTCAGTCAATCAACCTAAATGTGAGTAACTTGGGCTAGTTTTTACCGCGGGAAAATTGAGGGACGGAAAGACTGGGAAATTAATTACTCTCACCCCGAAAATCGAAAGGGAGATTTATGTTGTTATTCTTTTTATTCAAACTTTGTACATGACTTTTCAACTGGGGTTTGAAGTTTCTATCTTTTGGAGAACTTTAAATTTTGCGTAAGTGAAACCTCGGGCAAAAGCTAGTTGATATGATAAAAACGTATGCAAGGAAGTTATTACATAAAAGTTTAGCCCACATACTTTTTTATTCATGGACAGGGAGCGAAAAAAAGAACATAGAATGTGCCAGCTGCATTTCCTCTCAGGCATGCTGTAAAAACCAGTTAAGGGATCCGAGGGTTTCTGTATATTGCAATTTAGGCAATGGGCTGACAACCTGTCACTACAGCAATATATCTACAAATCTATTTAATTATTTCAACAAATATATAGTCATTACAAATATACATTCATCTATCTTAAATAATCCTCAAAACTTTGTCAGACGTGGCAAACGACCTTTGTTTAGGTCGTTTACGCTCTGCCTACCCCATTAGGGATAAAGGCGTGATTATATGTATGTACATTTTACATTGGCCCTTAAAGTGCAATAGAGTACAAATTTTACTACATTCACTGGACTATTAATCAAGAGGAGCCGAGCGATTCCTTTGAACTATGCATACAATATATTGATTTGCGGCAATGCTGCCGTCTGCCGTAGACACGAACACGAATGATGATGAACTAATGTGACACCTTTCACAGATAAGTATTTGATTCACATAAAAATATTTTTTAAAACGTTTTGGTTTATTTCTATGCAGTTACTACCAGCAGTTCAGTGCATTCTTCCATGATGGACAGGGAGCGAAAAAAATAACATAGAATGTGCCAGCTGCATTTCCTCCCGGGCATGCTGTAAAAACCAGCTAAGGCATCCGAGGGTTTCAGTATATTGTAGTTTAGGCGATAGGCTGACAACCTGTCATTTCAGCAATATACCTACAAATCTATTATAAATAAAAAACCCTTAAAACTTTGTCAGACGTGGCAGAACGACTTTTGTTAAGGTCGCTTACGCTCTGCCTACCCCATTAGGGATAAAGGCGTGATTATATGTATATGTATGTATGTACCAGCAGTTCCGAATATTTTAACTTATAAAATCGTTTGTCCTTACTGACTGACTGATTCATCAACGCAGAGCCTAAACTACTATAGCTAGAATCGAGAAACTTTAAGAGCAATTTCTTTCTTAAACGTAACGTCCCACTAAAAAGGATTTTTGAATATTCCCCCCCCCCCCTAAAGGGGTAAAAAGAGGGGTTGAAGTTTATATGAATGTCCGTCAATTTTGAAGATAGGATCTTAATTTTTTTAATTTAAGTTAATAATTTGAAAATAGTGAATACATGTTTCAGCGTTTTTGTATTTTTCACCCCAAAGGGGGTGAAATAGGGGATAGAAGTGTGTATGGGAATTCCGTCAAATTTGAAGGTAAGATCTTCAAATTTTGTGTTTAGGCTAATGATTAAATAATAATGAACACATGTTTTATATTTTTTGTATTTTCCATCCCTACCGGGAAAACTCTTTCACTGCTAGAAAGCCTTTTAGGCCTTTTACATACATAAATCACGCCCTTATCCCTTACGGGGTAGGCAGAGCGTTTAACGCCTCGTAAAAGGCGCTTTCGCCACGTCTGACAAAAATTAAGGGGACTATTTTAGATTGTAATATGTATTGCTTTAGTGACAGGTTGTCAGCCCATCGCCTTAATTACAATACAATGTAACCCTCGAGTCCCTTTTGCTGACTTTAACAGCATGCCCGGGAGGAAGGGCAGCTGGAACATTCTATGTTTTTCTATCTCTCCCAGTCCAGCATGGAAGAATGAAATGAAAGAGGCTTTTTACTATGGAAAAATATTACACTCACACATAATTAAAATATTCCTTTTAAATGTGGTTATACAACAAAGAACAGCTACATGGCAATAACCTGATCAAAGACAAAGACATTTTTTACCGCGGGAATTCAATTCCACGGGAAAACTCTTTTAGCTGCGGGTGAAACCGCGGGGCGGAAAGTTAGTAGTAGTATCATATTCTAAGTTTATTCTTGTGGTGTGTGTGGATGACAACTACTGTTTCTAACAAATAAAAATATAATACTGGTTGTAAGGGCCAGCGTCCCGCAAACTGGTAGCAGAACCGAATGCCCCCAAAATGGCGGCCATTTTTAATAAAAGAAAACGTTTTTATCTACTATACCTGAAAAACTATAAAGGCCAGAGAAAATATTTGTATGATATGATCCTTATAAAATAACAACAACTTCCCTTTTTACGGTTTAGTGACGCAATGTATAAATAAAATAAAAAACCATTTCTGTTTTATTGAGTATTGGTGTGTCCAAACAAAAGGGCGAGGGCCAACGTTGCACACTGGTCGTACAACTGTTAAGACACCTTTTAAGAAGTGTTATGTTGCCCTGGTGGCTAGACTGGCGGAGTATGCGTGCTGGGTAGGTTGCTTCCTAAAGGGGCAATTCACTACCGTATTTCAAAGATGGGGGGAATGGTGCTTGATCTATGGAGCACACCCAAAGCCACATAGCAGTAAAAAAAAGAAAATTGTGACAAACACGATCGCAACCATACAAAAGAAAAGGTCGAATATCTTCGGTTCAAAAAATTACATTGTATATAGTAAGAGGTGAACACGGATTGGCTAAACCATCATGAAAATAACTGATTCCGTGTTTGCAGCATTTAGACCACTTATACGCATCGGATTGTGGTGGTCTGCCTTCATGGTGTAGGTTCGTCTGGTAGCTACAGCCTTTAAACCACGTGGTGATGATCCAGTGACTGCACCATCTTAGAATTGACTGATAAATGGTTTGAAGATACTTTTCTTTTGTTTTCCATACAAAATGGTTTACTTACTGAATGTTAGAATAGAACCTATTCAATGGGTCTAGGTAACAATCAGAATTAAATTTTCTGTCTATTCCCTAACTAAGGTAGTGTGTTTATATCTATCTTATTTTTGGCCCGGTGGGCGTCTTACCGCGAGGACGTGTTATTTAAACGATCCGCGATTTTAATTCTTAGTTAGTGTCTAAAGTACTGTTTAGGTATTGTGTTACACATAATTTGAATGTTAGTGAACTGTTCTACATGGTGGTTTTATAAATTACTTACTGTGCGCATAACGAAAAATATTTAAAAAAAATTTGTAACTGCCAAAATTGTTCGCAATTTCTATTTCAAAAACTGTTTGTGGTCGTTAGTTTTGACGAAAGTATTTTTTTAAAAACTAATTAATATTCGATTGCCAAAATCGGTCGGACGCTCAGCGGTCAACGACCCCGCCCGCCCGCTCTCCTGCCGCGAAATGCATCACGCACCGTACTACTCAGCCGCTTGAAGCGCTTTACGCAATCAATAACATTGTGATATTTCGCAGTTTTAATAAGGCTTTTTAATATCCTGACTTTTTAACTAACATAATGGCTCCAGTTGCTCTCGTTAAGTTCAAATAAAATTGGCTGTCAATTACTTAATTGCTCTATATGTAAGATTCGATATTGCTTAACATGTGCAAATTAAGATTTTAAGCGGTATAATATCATGACTGCTGAAGCTGAAGCGAAAACCCGCTGGCAATGTAGAGCTTGTCACGAAAAGCTCCCAATATACAATAAAGCAAATAAAACTGTTAGTCTATTGTCATGGTAATAGACACTTGTAATGAAAAGGTGGTCAGAATAGATACACGTATACAACATCTTGAACAGACACAAGGCGAGGAAGTTACAAAGAAGCAAGAATCCGTATCACCACGTAGTTTCATCCACAACGAAGCGTCAGCAGGTTTAAAGGCTGATAAATCCAATAACAATAATCTTCTTGTCGAAACAAAAACAGAACAAAACAAGATTGTTATAGAGATCGAGTTAGACGGTGAAGCAAAGCATGGGCCCTGGATAGATGTAACACAAAAGAAGCGACATAATACAAAATCTTAACGCTACAATGCTGATTAAAATGTAACATTGTTAAAAGCAGTTGAACCACATAAAACTATTCATCTATGGAATATGGCATCAGGATGGAGGATATATTGAAGTATCTTGAAACGCTGTATCCTACAGGCAAATGTACGGTAAATAAGTTAAAATTCTGCACCGACTACAAGTCCTACAAAATAATAGTGCCAGATATCTACTACGATAAATGCATTTCAACAGACGTGTGGCCTATAAATGCCCGTGTTAAACCATGGACGTTTCGAGGCCCCCGTAAAAACGTTCAACCAACCCAATTTAGATCTCCCGTCTTGTCCAACACTATCAGTAGCTACCCAAAGTACGAGTACTTAAATATTGTTTATCAAAATGTAAGAGGCCTGAAAACTAAACTAAAGTATTTTAGATGTAGCCTATTATGACAAGATGCAGATATCGTTGCAATTACTGAATCATTCCTGAACGCTTCAATCAATGACGCGGAAGTAGCCCCTGCGGGTTGGACCGTTCTTCGACGGAATCGATCTGTTAAAAGAGGGAGTGGAGTGATGCTATTAGCACGTCCAGGAATTTCAGTTAGACGTCATACTGAACTAGAAACTGATAGTGGTGAAGATATGTGGTGTTCATTTTCTATTAATACTGTTAAACTTTACCTAGACATTGTATATATACCACCAAGCTCTTGGTACAGTAAAAATGAATACCTTACTGGGAATGTGTACAATTGTGGGGGAATTAAATATAATAGCGCTGCAATGAATATCTATGCATATTATTGATACTTTTTAAACTTTTGTAATGTTTCAGATAGACGTAATATTATTAATGTGCATGGAGGCAAATTAGACGTTATGCTGGTGCAAGAGAGTTTTGAATTTAGTAACAGTTCAGGAGATAAATGGTAATGGACATGTGCCACACGCTGACCCCTACCCTACCCCACCCTTAGATATTCTAATTAATGTGAGCAACACAGTAAACTCCATACATACTAGCTATTTTGATCCCAGTATTAATAACTGTATAAATGATTGGAACTTTACAAGGGCTGACTTTGATCTTCTCTATCAGTACCTTTGTAATTGCGAGGGTGATCTGTCCTTTGTGCTATTGATGTAGATAGTGCTATTCAAGCTTTTTACATTATTTTATATGAGATTTATGAGATGCTACACCAAATTTATAATAAACGAAATAAAAAGGAAAGCTGAATATCACCGACCATGGAAATCGACTGGCGACAAAAACATTTACAATTAATTTTGCCAATTACGATCCCATATAAAATTACAATAATAGAAGCATACAAAATACAATTAACACACTAAAAACATTGAACAAAACATCATAAGCAACCCACAATGAACCGAATATTACATATAAAGGCAATGAATATAAAGGTCTCCATGCAGCTCACACTGAACTTCTATTATACGTGCGTATATGGAACAGACATAAACACAGATAACTGTCAAATATCGTGTACCCTAACCACCCCAAACGCCGCGAGGGGAAAGTGGCGGGAGACCAGACAGATACAAAGATGAAAGAAAATTAAAAAACAGATGCGTCTTATAATAAATTTAGCTACAACTACTTTTGAAACGTAGTTTTAAGTATGTATTATTTAAAACGGAGATTTCAATAATGTTATTTATTGGATTAGGATACATTTAGTTCGTCACGCTCTCTAACTTAAGGGGAAGGCAGGGAGTTTAATTTAGAGTGTTTTTGAACCTTTTTTTAATTTTATAAAATATTCTTCTGTATTTTACGTAGCAAGAATCAAATGTATTAGAATATTTTTACTAAAAAATAAATAAAATTAGTAAGACATGGTTTCCTTTTACTACAGCGTTTTTTGAGCTTTATAACACACGTTATCCTAATGGGGTAGGCAGAGCGTAAACGACCTAAACTAAGGTCGTTCCGCCACGTCTGATAAAGTTTTAAGGGTTATTTAAGATAGATATTGCTGTAGTGAGAGGTTGTCAGCCCATCGTCTAAATTACAATATACTGAAATCCTCGGATCCCTTAGCAGATTTTTACAGCATCACCGGGAGGAAATGCAACTGGCGCATTCTATGTTTTTTTCTCGCTCCCAGTCCAGCAACGCAGTCATGGAAGAAACCTAGCGTTATTCGTGTCTAAAGTGTAATATGTTATTTTTCACTATACAACGAAATTTAAGACAATTATACCTTAAGTTACAGGTACCATCTGTACCTGATAAAAACTTTTTAATCTTTGTCTGCATCCAATGTACAATATGGCGACTGCGAAATATTTCGACCGTGTTTAATTTGAAAACGATTAGTTTTAATAACGCATGTAAACTTGTTCCAACGCGCTTCGAGGTGTTTCTTGAGTTATTGGTGGAATACTGCAAGATATAGTGCGGCATTTTTGTTGTTAATTATATATTTAATTTAATTTCACGGGTAAGTCATCATCTCCCTAGCCTTATCCCGTATCTCACGGGGTCGGCTACCTAATCTAGGTGATTGAACGAGGGTACTGGTTTTTACACAGAGCGACTGCCATCTGACCTCCGCAACCCATTAGGGAAACCAGACCCAATCCTAGATCAGGTCAGAGTTTTCAAGCCGCCAATGCTTAGCACTGGCCTCTGTCATGGCTTAACGACTAATATCTACGGTATTAAACGATATTAACCGGGACCAACGGCTTAACGTGCCTTCCGAAGCACGGAAAAAGCGCCGAATAAACGGGTAAGTCCTATACCAAAAACAAAAGACACACATAATGCTGAAAATTACCGGCATATTGATATCCTTTCTAGTTTATCTAAAGTATTAGAACCCATCATCCATATAAAAAAGTCTGCCCAAATAAATCCCTATCTTTCATACTCTCAGCACGGTTTCCGTATTCGACGTTCGGTAAATACCAAATACACTAAAGGATGCCAAGTAGATGTCGCTTATTTAGATTTTCAAAAGGCATTTGACCGCGTAGTTAACGATATTTTACTTAATAAACTTGCTGTACGTAGCGGTGCCAGGCGTCCGGCTTTAGCCGGACATAGTCAGGCTTTTTGATTGCCTGTCCGGCCAAAATAAGCGTCGTCCGGCCTGTCCGGCTTTTGTTAGGCTTTTTAGATTTCAAAATTCGCGCGCATCGAGACCGAATTCGACTCGACTAATTAAAATAATAAAGTACTTTTAGACTAATTTGGCATTAGTTTTATTGTAAATTATCAAAAAAGCTTGGTTTTCATTAATTTTCTACATTAATACCAAAAAATTCCCTAAAATGCAAAGTGTCCGGCTTTTTTACCAAAATGTTAGGCCAAAAAAATTTTTATTTTTTACACGAATATTTAAAATTGTTGAAAATGCAGGATGTCCGGCTTTTTGACCCAAATGTTAGGCCAAACTCACAGCTCTGTCCGGCTTTTCGGTATGAGGACCTGGCAACGCTAGCTGTACGGGACAGCCGGCACCGTTATAGTGTAAAATATTTAAGTTTAGAATAAGTTTATTTGTTATGTAAATACTTAAGTTTCATAGTTCTATCTCAGTAGGTTAGGTTTTAATAAAAATATCTCTCCTGGTTTACTTCACTTATGGTTAGGTACACATTCTAGTCTAGGGACTAAATTAATATATGACACTTGCTCCTAATAGGAAATAGATAAGATAGTAGTTCGTAATAGTTACCCTTTAATAGATTTTATAGCTTTATAGGTAGATTCCTATCAGAATGATTGTGTTTTGCAGTTTATATAGTTTATAAATAATAAATAAAGATAACGCAAATGCTTGACCGAATAGGGCCGTAAACAGATAGGTTCGCAATACGCGACACTCATGTTGAGAGCCAATAAGTGGCTAATCAGATTCAAGTAAGAAAAATGGCGGGTCTCCCCCCCACTCCCCGCGCACTTCACCGCGGTCGCCTGCGCACACGCCCCCCCCCCCCCCCCCCCCGCGCACACAGCTTGACCCCGCAAAGAAGGCGAAATAGTATAAATAGAGCACTGGCACGCCAGCCGTCAAGAGGTTGACGCTGCGCTTTCGACGCCGGGCTCAAGCCCGCCGAAAGTCAGTCAACCGCCTCCGGCGCAGAAACCACTCGTCCCGCCCCCTACCAATCTGTGCAGGGGCAAGAAGATGCCACCTATTGTGGTGGACCGGTTACCAAACTGGGCCCATCACCTCAGGATTTTGAAGGAGCAGCTGGGACATCTCCCGAACGCGCGCCCCTTCGGAAAAGGCTTCCGTTTTCTGTCTAAGACAGAACAGGAGTTCCGCGCCTACCAGCGCTACTTCACCGCGCTGGAAGGAACCGAGGCCGGAATCTCCTGGTTTTGCTACCAGCCTCAATCAAGCCGTCCGCTAAAGGTCGCAATACGCGGCCTGCCCGTTGATGCGCCGATTGAGGAAATCGAAAAGGAGTTGCGCAGCCTGGACTATGAGGTCGACTTTGTGCGCCCTATCAAGGCGCGCCAGGGTCGCCCAGGCTGCATATACTTTGCGCAGTATGACCTATCAGAGTTGCTCTGTATGCCCGGCGTGAAGATTGAGGGATGGCGCGGGAAGCAACGCGTCAACCAGTGCCACCGCTGCCAGCTCTTCAGGCACAGCAGCAAAAACTGCCACCGGGCGCTGGCGTGTGTCCGCTGCGGCAAACAGCATGCAGCGAAGGACTGCCGACGCCCCCTAGAAGACCCCGCAACCTGCGCAAACTGTAGCGGAGAACACCCCGCCAACAGCGTGACTTGCCCCGTACTGCGCCGTGAAGTACGGAACAAGCGCGCGGGCATAGCGCCCGCCACGAAACCCATCGCCGAACCGAAGAGGAAGGAAGCGGCACCGCAGGGAGAGACCAACGCGGCAGGTTCTCTCATGGCGGCCGCCAACGACCCCTCCGGCCCGGCGAAAAGTAAAAGTAAGCGGAAGCCGAGGAGACGCCGCAGAAAGGCACCTCCTCCGGTCGAAAAAGAGCCACCCACGGGCCCACTTAATGCGGTCGGCACCCCTCAGGCTAATCCTAAGGGGGAGATTCCGAAGCGTCAGTGGGCCCCGAGACAACAGAGCCCACGAGCAGCCGTCCCCGAAAGGAACCAGATCCTGATAAAGGCGATCAGGATCCTAACGGAAGTCCTGGTAGCGCTCCGAACTGGAACGGACGCTACCGGTATCATCGAGAAGGGCCTCGACGACCTGAGGACCGCAATACCGGCTGCTCAGGGTGGCCTTTCAAAAAAGGGAAGCGAGAGGCTTTCCTAGCCCGCTCTCCCAAATGCCCACATCCACTACTCCATGTCGAATAGTTAGGAATGTGGGTAACCCCATTGGACTGACCTCCAGAAATGAGCCGCCGCGAGCTTGAGGTCGCTAGCTGGGCCTCTCCCCATGGGGAATCCCCCGGCTGGCTCGATCTCGCCGCGGCGTGAAGTTTGCTGATGACCCCGGACTAGACACCGAGCTTTTTAAGCGCTCCAAAGACCTGCCTGTTGTCACAGGCAGCGAATTGAGACCACGCTCATGAGGCCCAGCCTCGATAGCGTCTCCCCGCCGGAAGATCCGAAGGAGTCGTCAAGAGGATTCCGAAAACGAAACAAGTCCGAAGAACGGTCAAGCAGTTCCAGCCCGAATAGTAACAAGTATTGCTGCGTTTTATTTCCTCTGAGCCCCCGTTCGTCACCTTCCGCACCGTCCACCGTCCGTAGCTGCTGCGAGTGCCTACGTTCCGTCCGACCCGTCCGCTACCGCGCCGCTTAGCGCCGCAGCCTTCGCGCCTTTTCCGCCGGGAGCGAGCCACCATCCATAGGTTTCAGATCAGTAAGAGGCTCGTTTCCCCTGCGCGGACGCGTTTCGCGATATCGAAACAGTATACAATCCCTCGATCGCACACGCCGTATCGTACACTTGCAACTCCAGGTTTTACCCCGTGGCTCCTCCGGCTTTGTGCAGACTAACTCAAATATCGCCAACAATTTTTGCGCCACGGGTATTATGTTTCTCAACCTTACCATACTCGGTCAGGGGTTAGTCAAGGTTCATTTTTGGGTCCGTTGCTATTTACCTTGATGGTCAATGACATTGAGGATGTTGTCCAATATTCAAAATGTCTCCATTACGCCGATGACCTCAAAATCATTCATTGTGTGGTTGAGGATTCGGCCTGTAGCCATTCACGTACACATATTGATGCTGTGTTCAGATGGAGTAACGAGAATAAACTGCTCTTTAACCCATGTAAGTGCAGTACAATGTCATTTAGACTACATTGTACAGACCACCTATTTACTCGGAAGTGAACCGATAGCACAGAATATATAATAGTACTACATACAGAATGGACATTCACATCCCTTCCCCAGTCCGACATACGTCACACTCCGCGCCAGATTGTGGGCCACATTGAGCGTACGCTTAGCGGGTATAGCGCGCGCATGTTTCCCAGTGTAACGGAAATAATAAAGTTAGGTACTGTTCCGTGTACGGATGTCATTCTACCACAAGATTTGACACCAATAGGAACTTTTTAGATTCCACAGTGATAAGAGTAATGTATGCATTACTTGGTATCGCAAGTAATGCATATTGCAATTATTTTTTCGTAAAAATCACTTTTAAAGATTTATTGTAAGTATGTATAGATGTCACGTTTTTCATTTAGGTACTATTGGTAACACGTCTTTGTTCATCTTCATTTCATTGCAAATTATCCTCTAAATTCTGCGCCAACACTAACACTAACTACTTTTCCTAACTCTTTCCCCGTCATCATTTCTCACGTACCTACCACACGTTCCCCCTATCCTACCCGTCACACGCGTCCCTGAACAGTCATCATATCTGTTTAACCCTCCTTTCCATTCCTCCTGCCTGACTCGCTCCAGACGATTCTGTTCCCTTTCCGCGTGCGTGATGAAATTTATTCTAAGTAACTTCAGGTACCACAGAATTAAATTAAAAATATTCCGTCATAATCGGTTCAAACCCTGTTTTTCTTGTTCCCTTGCCTACTCCCTACCGTATCGTGATGATATCGTAAATCGAGGTAACACCGAGTAAACTGAAAAACATCCTATACAAACTCAATTCAGATCCCTGCCTACTGTCTACATTCTAAGTTCCGTGGCGTGATTATATTTATACTTAGTTTGTGTTTAGGTTTACTCAGTTAAATAAAAAAGTCCATCAAAATCAGTTAAAAACACTAATTATATTCAGTTCCCTGCCTACTGACTACCCCCTAAGCACAGGGGTGTGATTAGCCTTTGATTTTGTATATATGTAACACTTTGTAGTTCAATAAAAAAGTCCCATCAAAAACGTTTAAAAATAACTATCTAAATTCAATTCCCTGAAACTACCTACCCCCAAGTACGGTGGCGTGATTATATATAGCCTAAATCCGTCTCCAGTCTCTATCACCATACCAAATTTCATCAAAATCCGTTTAGCCGTTTAGGCGTGAAACCAATCACTAACTAAATTCAGTTCCCTGCCTACTACCTACCCCCAAATTACGGTGGCGTGATTATATTTAACCTATGTCCGTCTCCAGGTTACCATCTATCACCATACCAAATTTCTTCAAAATCCGTTCTTTCGTTTAGGCGTGAAAGAGCAACAAACAGACAGATAGAGTTACTTTCGCATTTATAATATTCACTTGAAATGATCTGTGAAATGAAAAATGATACCATGAAGCAAACTCTTCTTTGTAGTTTAGTAACACAAGATAATCAAATAATAATAAATTAGCGACCCGCCCTGGCTTCGCACGGGTAAACATAATTGCCGATAATATGAAGTAAGTATGTCAAAACATCCAAAATAATTATACGATTATATAACATATTCGTGGAGAGGCCTTTGCCCAGCAGTGGGACACTAATGGCACAGCTCGGACACTCCTAACTATCATGTCACTTTGGTCACTCATCGACAGACGGCATGTTGCACTTGGAATGTGTTTGTGTGCGTGTTATAAGGGTTGACAAAATTTGTTGTACTGGTCATAATCATCACTTGATTAATCTGGTTTTTGATTAAATCAACGTATTAAAATAGTTCACTGTAACTGAATAGTTAGAATAGATTAGGTTCCATATTTTGTATGAATTTACTAACCGTCTCTCATCACTGTGGAATCTAAAAAAGTTCCTATTGGAGTCATATCTTGTGGTAGAAAGACATCCGTACACGGAACAGTATCTAACCATCTTAGGGACACAAAACTTTATTATTTCCGTTACACTGGGAAACATGCGCGCGCTAAGCGTGCGCTCAATGTGGCCCACAATCCAGCGCAGAGTGTGACGTATGTCGGACTGGGAGGGGAGGTGAATATCCATTCTGTATGTAGTACTATTATATATTTTGTGCTAATGGCCAGATATGATAAGATTTTGACCCGTTACATACATAAAGAGTGGAGTGAGACAGGCCAGCCCTCAGTGTCCCGCGTAAATAATTTTCCATTCCGGTTAAGTTTATATGTTAGATATCTTCTAAAGTATGGATCGAAATTACATAGTGTTAAAGACAATTATAATCTACGTTTATTAAATATCCAAGCTTACTAACATGTTTATTTAGATAAGGATTAACTTAAAATCGCTTCGTAAATAAGCCATTATTTCTAGTAAGAAATAAGGGATAAAAAAATGTTATTGTGGGTTATCCCTAAGAGATAGACATACGAGTATACCATCGTGGACTTTTTGTAAGGTGTACTGTAGTATATATTTTGATTTTGATATATCTCATAGGGTTCAGCCAGAGTTTGCAATGTAAGCGCAAAAAGATGAGTTTATTTCTGATATCACATTAACCTCTAAAATTATTAGTGTTTCACTACTATATTATGCTTGTATTATACATACAAACCTTCCTCTTGAATTGTTCTGTTTATTAAAAAAAACCGCTTCAGAATTCGTTTCATTATTTTAAAGATAGCATACATATATACATACAGCAGGAAGCGACTTTGATTTATACTATGTATTTAGTGATTATCATTATTGGTCAAACATCAAACAATATCACTATAGATAAAATTTTATGTTAACTAGAAAGCTTGTTGCTTCGATCAGTTTAAAAGGCAATGCACAATGAGACTAGATTTCGAGTCAATCAAGTATAATGGTTTACCTGATGCAGCAACATAGGAGCTTGCCGAACTAGCTTTGGGCTGCGGGACTCCGTGGCTCCTGTCGCCAGCCTCGTCTACATCTTGAGATTTGTTCTCTTCAGTCTTAACATTCAAATTTTCATTATCCTCCACATATTCAACAGTCGACGGAGCGTTAGAAGTACCAGGTTCTGTTTTCACTTGGGGTTGTTTTGGTGACTCTAACTTCATAGTTTTGTTGTTGGCATGGTAAGATGTCGTAGGTTGTGGTAAGTTCGATTCCAGTTTAATTTTAGGTTGTTGATTTACTGGCTCTTCTTTAATGTATGACATAGAAGTATGTGAACTTCCTGGCGCATTTCCGTGATAGCGTTGGCTTTGTTTAAAGACTCTATGAGATCCATTTTGATTGCTGACGCGAGGGCTTCGCCTTACATTGTTTTGCTTTGGGTAGGAATGTAAAGACCCGTTTTGATTATAGGCAGACCTAGAAACTTGAACCCGATTATGAGTTTCTTGTTTCACCTGCATAGCGGTGGACTGCTGCGCTTGGGCGTGTGTCGTCTGCATGAAAGGCTGGCTGCTGCTCTGACGCCTCCCATAGTCCAGATGACCAGACTGGGTGCTCCGGTTATTTTCATCTCCTCCAAACTGAGTGTTCACATCTGCGTTTTCAACTTCTCTTTTAATATTAGTTGCTGTAGAACTTGCATTTCTGCGCGATCTCTTAGAATTGCTAACAGCAATGTTTGCAACTATATTCCTGAACATATTCGTTTGTGGAGCAGCCACATCATCTTCCTCTTCAGAGCTAACCACGATCAAACTTAAATGGGTCTCATTTTCTTGTGATCGCCTGCGCCTGGGACAAATATTGAGTTTTCGGCTTGGCCGTTCTGGATTTGAAGATTGAGTGTTGGCAATCACTTCGCGCAGCATCTGGTCAAATCCGTTTCCCAAGTCAGTACTGGTGTGGGGTTGTTGTAGGCTGTAAGCTGTATTCGGAGCATGTTCACGAGAAGGCCGTTCGGCCCCGGGGTAATGTGCGTTATTAGGAGGAGGATAATAATAGCCCCCCTGGTGGTGACTCATATTATCTTGTTTTGGTTGGTATCTAATGTTTATGTCGGGATATTGATTGTCAGTGTCCGGGTCGTTAGCTGCTAGATGACCGTAGTCGAGCGAGCTAGAACTGTCTGGAAGTGGCTGGTACTCCTCCGGAACGGGAGTGCGTGCAGGTCCGGGGTGATGCAGTGGTGGTATGTTTACATCATATGTCTGATTTGGTGTAGCAGAATTCACATAATTAGAAGATATGATGGGTTTAGGTGACTGTCCTTGGCCTGGGTTGGCCATGATTTCAGATACGGATGGCAAAACTTCTATTTCATCATCGCTTTCTGCAAATAGTGAATCGAAGTCCATATCTTCAGATCCTAAAATAAAAATCAAAATAAAGTTTAGGAGCAGGATCATTATTTTCTGTCTGGCATTGTCGAAAGTCTACCCAGGACCTATGTATTTGTAATTTTAACGCGTATTGTTTAATACAAAGGACACGGGGCGAAAGTGGTCTATGAACCAATAGCAATAATGTTGATGTATTATAAAGTGGTATCAAAATCGGACCCAGCAGTTTCGAGAAAATTTATAGTTTATGTGTACTTTACCATACACATATTTTGCTATATTCAAGTGGTTTATATACCAACAGCAAAACTGATGATATGTTTAGGTATAGGTGACACCATCTCACATGAAGGTGTAGTTGAAGTACCCGTACATAAATACAACAACGGTATTCGTATTGATATTTAAAATACTTTAGTATACAGCAAAAACCTTTGCATGACAAAGTATTACTTTTCTCGAAACTGCGTGGTCCGATTTGGATATCACTTCGCATGAAGGTGTAGTTAAGGTATCCTTACCTTCATACATAATTAATGATGCTATCACTACATAGTATAAAACTAAGTCGCTTTTTTTTCCCTATATCCCTATGTATGCATAAATCTTTAAAACTACGCAACGGATTTTGATGCGGTTTCTTTTGTGATTCAAGAGGACGGTTTATATGTATAATACATGCATAATATAGTAGAGAAACACTGATAATTTCCGTGCGAAGCCGGGGCGGGTCGCTAGTTGGTTTATAAATCACTTGAATATAGGAAAAAATATGTGCGTGGCAAAGTATTATAACTCTCGAAACTGCCGGCTTCGATTTTAATACCACTTTGTACGAAGGTGTAGTTGAAGTATTCCTACATAAATGCAAGAATAGTGTCAGTATTGGTTTTTAGAATTCTTAAGCATTCAGCAAAAACATATGTATCATAGAATGCAAATTTTCTCGAAACTGCCGGTTCTGATTTTGATGCCACTTCGCACGAAGGTGTAGTTGTGGTATCCCTACCTAAACACATCATCAGTTTCGCTATTGGTTCATAAACCACTTGAATATTGCGGAAACACAAAGTTGGTATAAAATATTAATTTTTCAAAACTGGCGGGTCAGATTTTGATGCCCCTTCGCATAAGGCTGTAGTTGAGGTATCCGTACATAAATACAACAACAATGTAGCACTTGGTTCATAGACCACTTCTCAAACAATTTTACCCCGTCTCTAGCAATACAAAAAAACAGCACGAATATTTTGGCGAATCCGCTCCAACAAAAGGCAAAAATCTCCAATTTAATTAGTTACACAATTTTACGACTGCATATAAGAGTCGTTGGCGTAACCAAAAAAATGGCCTACCTCAGGGTAGTGTTCTCGCGCCTACACTTTTTAACATCTACACCAACGACCAGCCATTAAGCCCTAACACGTCACGTTTCCTATATGCTGATGATCTGGCCCTTACTTCGTGTACCGCAACCTTTGAGGAAGCCGAGGAAAACCTTTCAGTCGCACTCGAAGCATTATCCGTGTACTACGAAGGAAATGCCTTAAAGCCAAATCCGCTTAAAACCCAGTCTTGCGCCTTCCATCTTCGCAACCGGGAAGCGGGTCGTCATCTGGATATCACGTGGCGAGGAGTGCCGATTGCCCACAGCGACCACCCGAGATATCTTGGTGTTACACTAGACAGGTCACTCACATTTAAGAAGAACTGTGAAAATGTCAAGCAGAAGGTATGTGCTCGTAACAATCTTCTGCGAAAACTGACAACTACTAAATGGGGTGCCTCACCTACGGTTCTGCGGACAACTGGTCTGGCGCTTTGCTATTCGGCGGGCGAATATGCGTGTCCCGTGTGGGAACGCTCTGCTCATGCCAAGAAAGTGAATACAGCACTCAATGAAACGTGCCGTATTATTACAGGCTGCCTTAAGCCGACCCCGGTACAAATGCTGTATCCACTTGCAGGAATAGCGCCTCCAGATGTTCGCAGAGCAGTATCTAGTTCCACCGAGAGGGCAAAACTGGAAACAGACCCACTTCACCCGATGCACAATTACAGTTTTGTGCCTCAAAGGCTCAAAAGCCGCAAGAGCTTTATGAAGTGTGTCAGTCCAATTTCTGAAGAGGCCCCGCAACAAGCTAGATGCCGGTTATGGAAGGATAAAGCTTATCTGCCTTTGCCCTTTGTGCCGCTGTCGGAAAATCTCCCGCCTGGACACAATCTGGCGAGGCCGACTTGGAAATCTTTAAATAGGCTCCGAACTCAAGTCGGCCGGAGCAAAGATAACCGCTTCGGGTGGGGATTTACACGTGACCCCGACTTTCGGTGCAAATGCGGAGTTGACCCACAAACCACGACCCATCTAATATCGTGCTCTATGTGCCCTACCACCTGTACGAGAGAGCAATTGATGCAAGCCACAGAAGATGCGGTGAGAGTTGCCGACTACTGGGCTAGAGAAATTTGAGATGGGGTTTGACTTGCCGTCGACTCGATAGAAGAAGACGACTGCATGTACATAACCAGATATCGAACTCAAGTATTTATTAGTTAGTCCTTATCAAGTAAGGAATCCTAAAAATTACCTTACGACTACACAAAAAACAAGTAAAAGGAAGAGTTTGTTTGCTAGTCTGAAACTCTAATGAATAGGATACTGGAATATGTTTACTAAGAAAATGCAACAAAATACTTATTTTGAATAACATACATACATATAATCACGCCTTTATCCCTAATGGGGTAAGCAGAGCGTACACGACCTAAACAAAGGTCGTTTCGCCACGTCTGACAAAGTTTTGAGGGTTATTTAAGATTTGTATGTATAATAGCTGTAGTGACAGGTTCCTGTCTCCGTAGTCTAGTGGCTAGTGCCATGGACTCCTGATCCGGAGATCCTGGGTTCGATTCCCAGGAAAAAAGGATTTCCAGGGAAACACAAAGTTGATATTTGAGAATTTATCAGTTTGTGAATCGTTCCCCAGATTGGTTAGGACATTGAAGGCTGAATCACCTGATTGTCCGAAAAAGAAAAAGATTTCGTGCTTCGGAGGGCACGTTAAGCCGTCGGTCCCGGTCGCTGTCTTTGATAGTGGTCGTTACTCAAACCATGTCAGAGGCCTGATAGTTGCGTTACTAGGCGGTTTAAAAACTCTGACACCAGGGTTCATCGGGTCGATACCCACTCGACAGAAGAAGAAGTGACAGTTTGGCAGCCCTTTCCTAAATTATATATGAGCATGGCAAAGTATTACAACTCTCGAAACTGCGGGCTCCGATTTTGATACCACTTCGTACGAAGGTGTAGTTGAAGTATTCCTACATAAATACAACAATAGTGTCAGTATTGGTTTTAAGAATTCTTAAGCATTAAGATACAAATGCAAATCGGGAGGTGTTAAATTGACAATATGCGTGGAAAACCTGTTCTCTAAGGTGATCCCAATAAATCCTGAGCGGCGCCCAAGCAGAACCGAATGCCCCCAAAATGGCAGCCATTTTTAATAAAATAAACCGTTTTTTTCCTACTATACCTGAATAACTAAAAACGCTAAAGAAAATATTTGTATGGGAGATCCTAATAAAATTACTAAAACTTCCCTTTTTACGGTTTAGTGACGCAATGTATAGTTTGCGAGAAAATAAGCATCCAATTTTGTAAAAAAAAATTGTTTCCATTTCTGTTTTATTGAGTATTGGTGTGTCCAAGCAAAGGGCGAGGCCCAACGTTGCGCACTAGTCGTACAACTGTTAAGGCACCTGGTGGCTAGACTGGCGGAGTATGCGTGCTGGGTAGGTTGCTTCCTAAAGGGGCAATTAATTACCGTATTTCAAAAATGGGGAAATAAAAAAAAAGAAAATTGTGACAAACAAGATCGCAACTTGGGATCGCAACCATACAAAACAAAAGGTCAAATATCTTCGGTTTGAAAAAAATACATTGTATATAGTAATAGGTGAACACGGATTGGCTAAACCATCGTGAAAATGACTGATTCCGTGTTTGCAGCATTTAGACCACTTATGCGCATCGGATTGTGGTTGTCATAGTGTAGGTTCGTCTGGTAGCTACAGCCTTTAAACCACGTGGTGATGATCCAGTGACCGAATCATCTTCGAATTGACTGATAAATGGTTTGAAGATACTTTGTACACTCACTATACGCACTGCAAAAAGGACTGATGGATTAGGTGCTCTGTTCCGAAGGTACTTTCCGAAAATATATTTTTGCCTATTTTTACATAACCACGTGCTGAAATGTATAGTGTGGTCGGCTTATTGATCTCTTTCATATAATACCCCATTTAACAGGTTCCCAATAAAAAATATTTTTTTCGAAACATTGATGACGTCGTAGCAAAATTTTGTAAGGATGGCTGATTTAGTATTTATAGTATGAAGACCACTTATTTAAATGGGCCGGAGTAGCTTTGCTTTCATGGCGTTTGTGAATGTGGTAGGTACACCCACGTAAATGAAGCTATTCCCGAGCAAATGGGAGTCCTTTTTTATGTCATAATAGCGAGCTAATTTTCTCGCAAACTAATCATTACGTTGCTAAACCGTACAGGGCAAAATTGAGGGTAATTTTATAAGGAACATATCTCCCATATAAATATTTTCTCTAGCCTTTATAGTTTTTCAGTTATAGCAGAAAATACAGTTTATTTAATGGCCCGTCATTTTGGGGCCATTCAAGTCTTAGTTCGGCACCGCTTAAGACTGATTGAGATCGCCTTAAAGAACAAATATCTATACATATTATAAATTCTACATGACTTGTAACTCCCTATAAAGGATTCATACCTACTAAGGGTTGCTCAGTCAACAATTTTCACCAGGAAATTCTTTCAAGAGATGTAAAAGGAGAATTGGCCTTACACCTGACTACCTGACAGAAAATTTAATTCTGATTGTTACCTTGACTCATTGAATAGGTTCTATTCTAACATTCAGTAAGTAAACCATTTTGTATGGAAAACACGCAGTGTCGAACATGCCATCGCATCACATCAAATCGTAGTCGACGAAACAAAACTAACAATACCATGAAAACATCTACCATGACTTTTGGTGCGTGGAACGTGAGAACGCTCATCGATCGAGAATGCAACGCCTGCCCTGAACGCAAGACTGCCATAGTAGCCCGAAAACTTCAAAGGTATGACGTGGATGTGGCTGCGTTCAGCGAAACGCACCATGCCGATGAAGGAGAGTGGAAGATGGTGGCGGCTACACTTTCTTCTGGAAAGGTACCGCTGCCTCCGAGCCTCGGCGTTCAGGTGTAGGATTTGCCGTCAAGAACAACTTAGTGAAGCGACTTGAGGAGTACCCAGTACATATCTCGGACCGCGTTACCACAATGCGCCTCCACCTAAATGAAGATAACTACCTTAATGTCATCAGTGTCTATGCTCCAACGCTAGACAAATCTGATGACATGAAGGACCAATTCTATGAGGAAATAACTCGATGCCTAGATAGCAAAAACGTCAAAGAGCAAGTGCTAATACTGGGCGATTTCAATGCCAGAGTTGGACGGGACTATGAGACATGGCCTGGAGTTTTGGGTAGACACGGAGTCGGCAACATGAACAGCAATGGTCAGTTGCTACTCAGTCTTTGTGCTCAATATGAGTTGGCAATATCGAACACGATGTTCAGGCTTGCCGCTAAGCACAAAACTACGTGGATGCACCCAAGGTCCAAACACTGGCATCTGATTGACTACGCTATCGTACGGCAAAGACACATCAGTCAGGTGCAAATCACGCGGGTAATGCGTGGATCGCACTGTTGGACTGACCACCGGCTTGTTGTTGCTGCGACTCCGCTTACGCCGACCACGTAGATCCAATGTAAAAATGCCTGCGTCTCTTAACGTGGAAAGGCTGAAAGATCGCGAGGTTAGGAAGGAGTATGCTGAAGCCCTGTCCGACAAACTTGCGCCAGCTAACGATAGGCAAGATGTCAATGCGGCCTGAAAGGCTTCGTCTTCTCGCATTTTGGAAGCCGCTTCGGTTACTTTAGGCGCTAAGAGCCGGCGTAACGAAGACTGGTGTAACGAGAATGACGCGGTTCTCAGAGCTGCATTCGACAAACATCGAGACCTCCTGCGGCAACACAGACGATGAGGTGGAAGCAATGAGGTAGTCAAAGCGAGTGACCTCGAAATACGCAGGCTGTCTCGACAAATTAAAGAGAAATGGTGGCGGAATAAAGCTTGTCGCATGCAGTGGCTCGCTGACACTAACCAGCTTGGGGAATTTTACTGTGAGGTGCGTAAACTGACCGGTAAGGGTAGTCGAGCAAAGGTACCTCTACGATCAATAGATGGTGGAAGGTTGATGACAAGGAAACAAGACGTATTGTCTCGTTGGGCAGAACATTTTAATTCTTTACTCAACGTAGATTGTTCAGCTGATCTACAACACATCTGTTTAATGCCCCAACTTCCTAGTTAACGAGCTGGACGAGCCCCTGTCACGTGATGAGGTTGTAAATGCCATCAGACAGCAGAAAAACCAGCGGGCAGTTGGCATTGATCTTATACCGGGGGAGCTGCTAAAGTACGGCAGTAACGAGTTGCATGTTAATATTTGGCACCTGTTTGTTCGCGTGTGGGAGGAAGAGCGAGTCCCGGATGACTTTAAAGTGTCTCGTATCTAAGCTCTCTACAAGAACAAGGGTGACCGTTCTGACTGCAACTCATACCGTGGTACTTCGCTCTTGTCAGTGACAAGGAAAGACTTTTGCCAGAACGCTGCTAAACCGCTTAACTGATTTGTCTGAAAAGATCCTGCCTGACACTCAATTCGGCTTCAGACCAGACCGAGGAACCTGTTTTTTGGACGTCAACTGCAGGAAAAAAGCAGAGAACAAGGTCGCCATCTGTACCTCTGCTTTGTTGATCTGGAAAAGGCATTTGACAGTGTTCCTCGTGAAGCCTTATTTATGGTTAGTGCTAGGTAAGCTGGGTTGCACGGAGAAGTTTGTGAGACTTCTAAGACTCCTGCATGACGATATGCAGTTCTGAGTCGCCATAGACAGTGAACAGTCAGATTTCTTTCCCGTTACATGTAGGGTGAAACAAGGATGCGTCTTAGCACCTATACTGTTCGCCTTATACTTTGCGGTAGTAGTCCGAGAAGTCTTGCAAAAAGTTTCCGAAGGAGTCCGTATCCGCTTCCGCACTGATGGCGGTCTTTTCAATTTAGCCAGACTTAAGGCGCGCACTAAGGTATCAATTGCATTGATAACAGATGTATGCTGATGACCTATGTTTCTTAGCGGAATCGCCAGATGGCCTGCAACAGCTGATGTCGGTATTTCACCAAACTTGCTGCAAGTTCGGCTTGAAAATCAGTGTCAACGGAGGTGATGTCTTTAGACTCACACGGAAACACTGGTCGTAAACCTTGGTGAAGACGTGCTAAAGCAAGTCGACAAGTTTCGCTACCTAGGGAGCACTTTAACATCCAATTGTGACCTTGAGGCTGAGATCAATAGCAGGATCAATGCTGCAGCTGCAGCATTTGGGAGGCTGTGTGACCTTGGAGGTCTTCTGCTCACACGACCTTAAGTTGGCTACCAAAATTTCTGTATACATGGCGATTATGCTGCCGAATCTTCTTTACTCTTGCGAAACGTGGTGCGTGTATCGTCACCACATTCGTACTTTAGACCGTTTCCACCTTGAATGCCTACGCAAGATATTGAATATCAAATGGTCTGATCGAGTGCGAAATACAGAAGTTTTGCGACGAGCCAATGTTGGTGGGATTGAGGCTTATTTAATGCGTCACCAGCTTCGATGGTGCGGTCACGTATTGCATATGGCGGAGGAGAGAGTAGCGATGCGCATCTTTTATTCTGAACTGGAGGAGGGCAAGCGGAAGCATGGCGGATAACTCCTCAGATTTAAGGATGTTCAGAAATGGCATATAAAAAGATGCAAAATCGAGCCGTCAGAGTGGGAGGGTTTGTCAGCACAACGTCCAGAGTGGCGCAGGCTGGTACAGAAGCGAGTCAGCGATTTTGAGGAACAACGTAAAGTTTACCTCGACACGAAACGCGATGAGCTGACGTCCCGCCAGTCTGCTGCCATTCAATACCATTATGAGCAAGGTGTACTCACGTGCCCTAAGTGTGCACGGAAGTTTAAAGCAAAAATCGGCTACGTGAGTTACTTTCGGGCGCACGAGCGCCGCACCGAATAGGAGTCGAATCAGTCGCCATGGCCGAAATCGGTCCAAAGGATCATCAACATTGTGATATTTCGCAGTTTTAATAAGGCTTTCTAATATCCTGTTTTTTAAACTAACATAATGGCTCCAGTTGCTCCCGTCAAGTTAAAATAAAATTGGCTGTCAATTACTTAATTGCTCTATATGTAAGATTCGATATTGCTTAACATGTGCAAATTAAGATTTTAAGCGGTATTATATCATGACTGCTGAAGCTGAAGCGAAAACTCGCTGGAAATGTAGAGCTTGTCACGAAAAGCTCCCAATATACATTAAAGCAAATAAAACTATTAGTCTATTGACATGGTCAGAATAGATACACGTATACAACATCTTGAACTGATGTGTACTAACCAGCCCAGCAGCATTTGTGGTAAAAATAAATGAACACCCTACACAAGGCGAAGAAGTTACAAAGAAACAAACTAAGCGAACAAAAAAAATTGAAGCAGTTTCTCGTAGGGACACTATTACGAGTGATAACCCTGCGCCGAACCCTCCTGTAACTTAATCCGTAGTTTCATCGAAACGTCAGCAGGTTTGAAGGCTGATAAATCCAATAACAATAATTTTCTTGCCGATACAAAAACAGAACATAACAAGATTGTTATAGAGATAGAGTCTGACGGTGAAGCAAAGCATAGGCCCTGGATAGATGTAACACAAAAGAAACGTCATAATACAAAATCTTAACGCTACAATGCTGATCAAACTGTAACATTGTTAAAAGCAGTTGAACCACATAAAACTATTCATCTATGGAATATGGCATCAGGATGGAGGATATATTGAAGTATCTTGAAACGCTGTATCCTACAGGCAAATGTACGGTAAATGAGTTAAAATTCTGCACCGACTACAAGTCCTACAAAATAATAGTGCCAGATATCTACTACGATAAATGAATTTCAACTGACGTGTGGCCTATAAATGCCCGTGTTAAACCATGGACGTTTCGACGCCCCCGTAAAAACTTTCGAACAACCCAAATTTAGATCTCCCGTCTTGTCCAACACTATCAGTAGCTACCCAAAGTACGAGTACTTAAATATTGTTTATCAAAATGTAAGAGGCCTGAAAACTAAACTAAAGTATTTTAGATGTAGCCTATTATGACAAGATGCAGATATTGCGAGTGGTGATCTGTCCTTTGTGCTATTGATGTAGATAGTGCTATTCAAGCTTTTTACATTATTTTATATGAGATTTATGATTACTGTATACCTAAAAAAGTGATACCTACGGCGATATGTAGATGCTACACCAAATATATAATAAACGAAATAAAAAGGAAAGCTGAATATCACCGACCATGGAAATCGACTGGCGACAAAAACATTTACAATTAATTTAGCCAATTACGATCCCATATAAAATTACAATAATAGAAGCATACAAAATACAATTAACACACTAAAAACATTGAACAAAACATCATAAGCAACCTACAAGCTTTCTGGAACCATGTAAACAGTTTGTCAAAAGGCGGTTTTGAACCAAATATTACATATAAAGGCAATGAATATAAAGGTCCCCATGGACCTCACACTAAACTTCTATTATACGTGCAAATATGGAACAGACATTACCACAGATAACTGTCAAATAACGCAGCCCGGTGACGCATTATATACACTTTGTAGTATTTTGCAAACAGGTCCATTAAAAAAAAGTCAAATAACGTGTACCCAAACCACCCCAAACGCCGCGAGGGGAAAGTGGCGGGAGACCAGACAGATACAAAGATAAAAGAAAAATTAAAAACAGATGCGTCTTATAATAAATCTAGCTACAACTACTTTTGAAACGTAATTTTAAGTATGTATTATTAAAAACGGAGATTTCATTAATGTTATTTATTGGATTAGGATACATTTTGTTCGTCACGCTCTCTTACTTAAGGGGAAGACAGGGAGTTCAATTTATGTTTATTTATGTCTGATAAAGTTTTAAGGGTTATCTCGGAAACGGTTAGAGATAGAGGGGGGGTGCTCGAAGAATGTCATAGAGGGCGGTGGGGATCAAGTGCCAGTGGTCACGAAAATCCAAGATGGCGGATCCAAAATGGCAGCCGAAAAGAATATGCTCGGATCGAGATGAAATTTTGCATGCGGGTGGTCCTTGGGGAGTTTATTTGATATTTCTGGTTTGTTTATGATAATTTTATTTTTAAAGATGGATTTTTATATGGGGAGCTTTTTTGGCTCTGGCGCGGAAACGGTGTCCCCGAGGTGGGGAGTCGCCGTACTTTGTATTGTTCCTCTCCGGGTTAGGCAACTTTTGGTAAATGGCAAAATCCAATATGGCGGATTCAAGATGGCGGCCGGGAGTCAATTTGCTCCGATCCGGCTCAAAATCGATATCTGGGGGTTTTCGGGGTCAGTGTTTTTATTTTTATGGTTTGTTTTGGTATGCAAGTAGATGTCGTTTATTTCGAATTTCAAAAGGCATTTGACCGCGTAGTTAACGATATTTTACTTAATAAACTTACAACTCCAGGTTTTACCCCGAGGCTCCTCCGGCTTTGTGCAGACTATCTCAAAGATCGCCAACAATTTGTGCGCCACGGGTGTTATGATTCTCAACCTTACCATACTCGGTCAGGGGTTAGTCAAGGTTCCATTTTTGGGACCGTTGCTATTGTATGCTACCTTGATGGTCAATGACATTGAGGATGTTGTCCAATATTCAAAATGTCTCCATTACGCCGATGACCTCAAAATCATTCGTTGTGTGGTTAAGGATTCGGTCTGTAGCCATTTACGAACAGATATTGATGCTGTGTTCAGATGGAGTAACGAGAATAAACTGCTCTTTAACCCATCTAAGTGCAGTACAATGTCATTTACTCGCTCCTATTTTCCTATACAAACCACCTATTTACTCGGAAGTGAACCGATAGCACAGAATATATCTTCTTCTTCTGTCGAGTGGGTATCGAGTCTATGGAACCGATGAACCCTGGTGTCAGAGTTTTTAAACCGCCTAGTAGCACAACTATCAGGCCTCTGACATGGTTTTATGTAACGACCACTATCAAAGACAGCGACCGGGACCGACGGCTTAACGTGCCCTCCGAAGCACGAAATCTTTTTCTTTTTCGGACAATCAGGTGATTCAGCCTGCAATGTCCTACCCAAACTGAGGAAAAATTCACAAAGTGATAAATTCTCAAATATCAACTTTGTGTTTTACCCCCTGGGAATCGAACCCAGGACCTCCGGATCGGGAGCCCATGGCACTAGCCACTAGACCACGGAGGCAGTTAGAATATATAATAATACTACATACAGAATGGACATTCACCTCCCTTCCCCAGTCCGACATACGTCACACTCCGCGCCAGATTGTGGGCCACATTGAGCGTACGCTTAGCGGGTATAGCGCGCGCATGTTTCCCAGTGTAACGGAAATAATAAAGTTAGGTACTGTTCCGTGTACGGATGTCATTCTACCACAAGATTTGACACCAATAGGAACTTTTTAGATTCCACAGTGATGAGAGACGGTAAGTAAATTCATACAAAATATGCCTAATCTATTCTAACTATTCAGTGAACTACGTTAAAACGTTGGTTTAATCAAAGACCAGATTAATCAAGTGATAATTATAACCGGTATAACAAAATTTGTCAACTCTTATAACACGCACACAAACTCATGCCAAGTGCAACATGCCGTCTGTCGATGTGTGACCAAAATGACATTGTAGTTAGGAGTGTCCGAGCTGTGCCGATAGCTTGAGTGAACACCATCAAAGATCTGGGTGTTCTTTTCGATGCCAAGCTAACGTTTAATGAGCGCTTAATATCACTAGCGGCGGAATGCTATAAGAGGTTAGGTTTCATAATCCGAAATGCCAAAGATTTCCAAAACCCGAAGGTAGTGAGTATATTGTACACTTCACTGGTGAAAAGCAAAATAGAGTCGGTTTCAATAGTGTGGAATCCGCATGAGAAATCGCATACTCTGCTGTTGGAGAAAGGTGCAAAAGGCCTTTCTTCGCTTCTTGTTTAAAAAATGGATCCTATCCGTTTCTTAACCCTTCCAAATTTCTGTTAGGTATGGTTTGCTTTAATTCCTTGGAAGTGAGACGAAACCTTGAATAACTAACGACTTCATGTCAGTTGTTACGAGGAGAATCAGACTGTCCAGAATTAATCTTCACAGAGTGTGTTTTAGATGTTTATGTACGCATCGGATAGATATCTAAGGGGTCGCAGCCATCGGCTGCTGATGGATGAGAGATTGCGCATGGCGGCTCACAGTGCATCGCCACTGGTGAGTGCTCAAACGCAGCTCAATAATCTGCTAAATACTGCACCAGACTACGGCTTATTTGCAGATCCATGGCACAAATTAATTAGATTATTCTTACGTTTTTGTGAAAAAAATAATAAGGAGATAGTTAAGTTATAATATAATGAATTACTTTACATGCAGGATTGGGAGGAGAGAAAAACATAGAATGTGCCAGCTGCATTTCCTCCTGGGAATGCTGCAAAAATCAGCTAAGGGATCCGAGGGTTTCAGTATATTGCAATTTAGGCGATGGGCTAACAACGAATCACTAAAGCAATATACCTACAAATCTATCTTAAATAACACTCAACACTTTGACAGACGTGGCGGAACGACCTTTTTTAGGTTGTTTATGCTCTGCTTACCCCATTATTGATAAAGACGTGATTATATGTAATCATAATCATTTAAGTTTGCCAGTACCTTGACGTATGCTGTTATACTGGCAAATCATGTTTTCAATAAATCCAATCTATCCTACGTTTGACTCCAGTAGGTAAGTAAAAAAACATACTCAATTGAATAAAACAAAGTCCCTTCAAAATCGGTTAAAAGCAATCAAAATTTAATTTCCTGCCTAACCTCTAAGTCAGGTCAGATGGCGTGATTATTTGTATCATAACTTTGATTTTAGGTAAAGCTCAGTCAAATAAAAAAAAACATCAAAATCGGTTAAAAAACAATAAAAATTCTATATCCTGCTTACCCCCCAAGGGAGGTGGGGTGATTATTTGTATCCTAAGTTGCAAGCAACACCCAGTCAAATAAATAAAGTCCCTTTAAAATCGGTCAAGTAGTTTTAGCGAGATGTGGATACAGACAGACAGACAGGCAAAAAATCTAAAAATTGATGATTTGGTCTTGGTATCGCATACATACATATAATCACGCCTTTATCCCTAATGGGGTAGGCAGAGCCGTTCCGCCACGTCTGACTAAGTTTTGGGTTATTTAAGATAGATTTGTAGGTATATTGCTGTAGTGACAGGTTGTCATCACACCGCCTAGATTACAAAATATTGAAACCCTCAGATCCCGAACCCTTAGTAGCTGCATTTTACAGAATTCCTTTTCCTCACAAACGCAGCTGACACATTCTATGTTTTTCTCTTGCTCCCAGGCCAGCATGGAAGAATAGTAGATTAGATTTTTTTATAGTATGCATTTCCTTTAGGTTAACTGTAAGTGTAGGTTAGCTGTAACTGTTTTGGAATAAGGATGTATGTCAGTACTGATACTGACTGATACTGATGTGTATGTTAATAATATTATTATATTCTAAATTATTTATCATTAGCGATCCGCCCTGGCTTCGCACGGGTAAACATAATTGCCGATAATATGTAGTAAGTATGTCAAAACATCCAAAATAATTATACGATTATATAACATATTCGTGGAGAGAGCGGAGAGAGGTCTTTGCCCAGCAGTGGGACACTAATGGCTAGAAATGATAAGATATTGCCCGTTTCATACCTAAAGACTGGGAGAGAAAGAAAAACATAGAATGTTCCAGTTGCCCTTCCTCCCGGGCATGCTGTAGAAGTCAGCAAAAGGGAAAAAAAGGGATTCGAGGGTTACAGTGTATTGTAATTTAGGCGATGGGCTGTCAACCTGTCACTACAGCAATACACATTAATTACAATCTAAAATTGCCCTCAATTTATGTCAGACGTGGCGAAAGCGCCTTTTAGGAGGCATTTTACGTTCTGCCTACCCCGTAAGGGATAAAGGCGTGATTTTATGTATGTATGTCATACCTAAAGAGTGGAGTGAGACAGGCCAGCCCTCAGTGTCCCGCATGAATATTTTTCCATTCCGCTTAAGTTTATATGTTCAAACATAATATCCGTCCAAAATTACATAGTGTTAAAGACAATCATAATCTACATTTATTAAATATCCAAGCTTACTAACATGTTTATAAAGATAAGGATTAACTTAAAATCGCTTCGTAATTAAGCCATTATTTCTAGTAAGAAGTAAGGGATAAAAATAGTTATTGTGGGTTATCCCTAAGAGATAGACATATACCTTTGTGGACTTTTTGTAAGGTGTAGAATACTGTAGTATATATTTTGATATGGATATATCTCATATGGTTCAGCCAGAGTTTGCAATGTAAGCGCAAAAAGATGAGTTTTTTCTTGATATCACATTAACCTCTAAAATTATTAGTGTTTCACTACTATATTATGCTTGTATTATACATATAAACC
Organism: Scrobipalpa costella; assembly: GCA_949820665.1. NCBI lineage: Eukaryota > Metazoa > Arthropoda > Insecta > Lepidoptera > Gelechiidae > Scrobipalpa > Scrobipalpa costella. The sequence continues at coordinate 10,368,857 of OX463295.1, read as the reverse complement.
TTCCTCTTGAATTGTTCTGTCTATTAAAAAAAACTGCTTCAAAATTCGTTTCGTTATTTTAAAGATAGCATACATATATACATACAGCAGGAAGCGACTTTGATTTACATACATACATACATATAGTCACGCCTTTATCCCTAATGGGGTAGGCAGCGTAAACGACCTAAACAAAGGTCGTTTCGCCACGTCTGTCAAAGCTTTGAGGGTTATTTAAGATAGATTTAAAGGTAAGGACTTTGATTTATACTATGTATTTAGTGATTATCATTATTGGTCAAACATCAAACAACACCACTATAGATAAAATGTTATGTTAACTAGAAAGCTTGTTGCTTTGATCAGTTTAAAAGGCAATGCCCAATGAGACTAGATTTCGAGTCAATCAAGTATAATGGTTTAACTGATGCAGCACCATAGCCTAACACCCTCTGCTATCCATTAAGTTGTGTAACATACTAAGAAGTCAAAACAGGAATTAGCTGGCTAAAAAACAATTAGTTTAAGTTTGTATAAGGAAGGGATCCCTTGTGCACGCCAGCGACCTCATCAGTTACAAACCATAACTCACTGAAAATGCAATTATTAAAAATCAGGGTAGATCAGATTGAAGCATTATAAACTAATAATTAAGTTTTCACTGCAGTTACAGATAGGAAAAACGAGCGAAAAGTGTACATTTTTGCAAGATTACACATAGAAAAATCTGTAACTACAACAAACTATAAGTTGCTACTTTATGAGGTTCTGAATGACCTTCATTGCTTTTACCTCAATCTAATCAATCTGATTTCTGATTAATTGTGTTTTCAGTGAATTATGGTTTTTTGACTGCTGAGCGCGACACTTAGCCCAGGGGAGCCCTTAATATCATCTTTATTATAATGTTTTGTAATATCTAATGTAAATTTAGACTTGCTTGTTGTTTATCATTAACTAGTTTTCTGTCAGTGGTGTTACTCGCTGCTTAACCTGAGGGAATGATTTACTTTTCTGCAGTTAAAAGTTACTCAGGGTGAACATAGCTTTCTAATCCTGAAAGAATTTTTGAAATCAGTCCAGTAGTTTTTGAATTTATTTGTTACAAACATACAAACACATAAAATACTATAAATCTTACCTCTTTATAATATACTAGCGACCCGCCCCGGCTTCGCACAGAAATCATCAGTGTTTCTCTACTATATAATGCATGTATTATACATATAAACCTTCCTCTTGAATAACTCTATCCATTAAAAAAACCGCATCAAAATCCGTTGCGTAGTTATAAATATTTATGCATACATAGGGATATAGGATATACTATGCAGTGATGTAGTGAAGTATAGACATCTATAGATACCTAGATAATTAATATTTTTGTTACATACTAATTTTGACTGAAAGTGGAATTCTCTGTTTGCAGATCTGTTTCCAGAATACTGTAGCCTGGGCCTTTTCAAAGCAAGAGTGGATGTGATTCACCATCATAGTCATCATTGTTACTATCCATCAAGTTGGACAGTGGGCAAATATCTGCCTAAAAACTAGAAAAAGAGACAGAACAAGCTCTCCGAGTATGTAATGTACAAATAAATACAGTTGTTTTACTGAGCTTGTGTACCTGTAGGCACCACAAAATATAGTATATGAAGTAAAGTAGAAGTCAACTCTGCATAAGCTAAGAGGCGCGCCCTCATCTGTAAACAAATCATAACTCACTAAAAACACAATGAATTGAAAATCCGATCAAACAGATTTAAGTTATAGTTATAAAGATAATTTTGAACTATGTAAATTTGTGATTCTTAGTTTATTACTGTAACAAGCAGAAAAATTGCTGTTGGTGGTCGTTATCTGCAATTTTTCTTCCTGTTACTACAACAAACAATGAATCGGTAATTTATAAGGTTTTAAATTATCTTAATTACTATTACTTGTCTGTTGGACCACTTTTACGACTAACTGCATTCTTAGTGAATTATGATTTTTACTGCGCCACTTAGGCCCTATCGCTACCTTTAATTGCTACCTCCATCTAACTAAAAGGGGTGAATCTGTAGTGTGGTATGTCACGCATTTATAAATAATAACATTTACTATTTTTATCAGTTCAATTACATCCAAAGTGTTTTTTTATCATTAAACCAGTTTGCATTCAGCTATTGAACCGTTTGCTTGGGTATTATTTCTATCCACCACCTACCCACTACACAACACCTTAATAAGTAAAAAATCAATAACTGCAGAAGAGTTGTATATATTTCTATAATGAACTGTTTCTGGTTCTTCTTTCTGGGGTTATCTTCTTAACAAAGCATCAAACATAATGTATACTCTACTCTATATACCTACTGACATACAGAATAATATACATGTATTGGTAGGTATGTATGTGCTACCACTATTTCTTACATTTTCCTGCTGCAAATACACCGAATGTTTATCATGCAAACTGGAAATGAATGCAATTTATTAAATTGCAGTCAAGTATGGGATAAGAATACGCTTACCATTTCTGTGCTGACTGTCTGAAGCTGAAGATGTGAAAACAGTGTCTAGTATAGCAGCTAGCGACGATGTTCCAGGAATATCCCACGAGGAAGGCGATTGTTCACCATCATATCCCCTTTCGCACATTTTATTGTCAATAACTATAGTTCATTTCGCTTATTAACGCAAAATATGCTACAAAGGAAAACTGCATTGTCAACAACGATAGTAGATTGATATTGATTGATATGCACTCAAAATGTCTGTCCTACATCACATGAATAATGAAAATTATCAGCGGACCCACAACTTTACAGTTTTCTTGGTGAATTACATATGTAACTGGTATTAGAATCTAGAATTACGACCAAGAGATCAAAACACCAAAAATTTTACTTTGCATTTGCAAATTTGACAGATATGGTCGATGAAAGCGGGGGAGTGCAGGCGCGGGAAAATCTAAAAAAAATCAAAAGATTCCTACACCAATCAAAAACCTGTAGCCAATATATTATTTTAGCGGGCAGTTTTGGTTGTTTGTTTGTTTTAAGGTGAGTCTCCAGCGTTATGTTTCGAAATAAAACATCGCAAACAGAAACACAACAATGATTGTTTTTTCTACGTAGGAAAATGTTTCTGGTTAAAACAAAACATTTGTGTAGAAGCCATCATGAATTCAGCGTACCCTTTATTTTAGCAATCGCAAATGCAGTTTCTACCATGCTGGACTGGGAGCGAAAGAAAAACATAGAATGTTCCAGCTGCATTTCCTCCCGGGCATGCTGTAAAAACCAGCTAAGGGACCGAGGGTTTCAGTATATTGTAATTTAGGCGATGGGCTGACCACCTGTCACGACAAAAATATACCTACAAATCTTTCTTAAATAACCCTCAGAACTGTCGGATGTGGCGGAACGACCTTTGTTTAGATCGTTTACGCTCTGCCTACCCCATTAGGGAAAAAGGCGTGATTATATGTATGTATGTATGCAATATGCAAATGCAGTTTCAGGGAGAAACATGACAACCCATTAACGAACACAAAGCTATTTCTTCTAAAGCAATATTTTTTATTGTCTCTGTTCGCGACGGCGCAACAGTATTTTATTATTTAAATTATTTTCCCTAAATATTAGGAGTATTTTTAGAATCACCACTCTATATAGCTGGTATCCCTAAAAATTAGAGGCAAATTCAAATTAGCGAATCATAGTGAGTGAGAGAACAAATAGCAATAGCATACGTATCCTTTTGCCAGATTGATGGACGTTCAAGGACATTCTAGAAACAAGAGTTATGCTGTGTTGTAAAAAAAATAGTATGCCGTCTCTTTCTTACCAGTGACACTTTGTATTTAGCTATCTCAATTAAACATTACAGAAGACACCTAACATTTTTTTTAAAAGTCTGCATGGAAACAAGTCCTTCAGCATTTCGAGAAATGTTGCCAGTTGTTTCCTGAAAATTCTACAGTACCGAGATTGGAATCATTTATATATATCAAAAATCAGTTATACTATCGACTCAATTAATGTAGAACAATAATAATTATAGCTTAACTACAAAAAGATAACCCTAAAAATCGCCACTTGAAATGAAACATGCCCATATTATTCCACCTGCATCGGAATGCAAAACTTTTTTTACGATCTACACATGTATGTTTTGTGTATTGTTTCGGGTCAGGAGACACAGCTTTATTGTTTTTGTTAGTTTTGTTTTGTGATCGCATTTCGTCGCGGTCGATTACTCAAGTATTATATATTCTGTGCTCAGGCGACAAGCAAGACGCAACGCAAGTCGCAACTCAAACTCCATATCACACAACACAACACACTCAAATAACTCAATACCTCGCCTCGCCACGCAGTGCAGCGAACGGCGCTACGTAAGTTGAAAGCGCACGGGTGTAGATGTACCCAACCAGAGAGTAGACTTTTTTTTTCTATGGTTTGTCTGACAGTGACAGTGACGGACGAGGGGATTTGCGCGGGAATCGTAACGAATAGGTTTCCAAAAGTTCTGTAGTAGTCTTTTCGCGATTACGTTCAATTCATGATTTTTCCATTTCCTGTGGCGGTCAATACTTCCCAAAAGTTGTGTTAAGTTTTTGGGAGTCTACCTAGATTCTAAAATGAATGGTTTGCCTCATGTTGTGATTATTATTATTATTTGTTTTCTTTTATTTTTCTCTCCCTTTTATTTATAAAACGAAGGTAATACCATAGTAGAAAGAAGGAAGTAGGTTATCTTCATACAAACGAACCGCGCGCGGCGAGTATGTGCGCGCCATAGTATCTATGCACCGCCGCACGCACACATACACAAAATCTCGCGGGGTTATCTAAGCGCCAGTCGGGGCTCACTCCGCACGAGGTTCACGCGCGCGTCACGGCTTTTCGACACCGCGATGACTGATAATCGCAAGAGAAACTATTGCTGTGCCTTTGGGTGTCTGAATAATACATCTATTCCAGGATTATCTCTGTTCAGGTTACCTATTGAACAGGAAAGGTCTTTCGAAAATCACTTCATTCTATCATAGCACTTACTTTTTTTGTTTTTTCTATCAGACAGCTAAGTAGGTACGTAGGTAGGTAGGCCTACTTTCCCACTAGAATGTATTAGGTAGGTACCTACCTAGGTACTTTTGATCTGTTAAATAATTTGCCGCTTTTGCTTTGTTTACGATTAGTTATGCCGATTTTTCCTTTGTTACCGCGGCCGCTTTCTTTGACTTGATGCGGCACGCGCCGAGGCGGCATTTACAAAGGCGACGGTATCTAAGCGAACGGACTTTACTTACTAGCAGTTATAAAATCGTAATTGACTATTACTAAGAAATTGACTATGTACCTACTAATTTGTGAATCAGATAAAAAGAGAAAAGTTCGAATCATAACAACAGAACAAAAATTTGATCATAGTCTAAGAGGCAGGTGTTAGTTTATTTTGTCGTTTTACGATGTTTTTTATGATATTCTAGTCACACACACACACAAACCCAATACCCAGATAATACAAGTAAAAAACACAACTTCCCGACCCTTGCCAATTTATAGACATTGATTGAATTAAAATTTAGCTAAAAGTGACAACCCTGAGATAGTAGGCAATTATATCGCAGATTGAGCCGGAGTTAACCTACTTCCCCCCTCTTTCTACTATGGTACTATGGGGACAATGTGTACAGTATCGGCATGGCATTGAGTTTTTATTTCTGTTGCAAGGTCTTGGTATTTTGATAGTTTATCTGAAATTGTGGTTTGTATGTTGTGGGTATTGGGGATAGCAACGTCTATGAAGTATACAATTTTGTTCTGTTTGTCGTGGAGGGTGATATCTGGTCTATTGTAGTGTACTGTTTTGTCTGTTAATATGGTCCTGTCCCAGTAGATTTTGAAATTTCTACCTTCTAAGATTACTTCCGGTTTATATTTGTAATAATGTTGTTTTTTTGCTATGAATTGATGTTTGTGTGCTAGTTCTTGATGAATTATGGACGCTACTTGATCATGCCTATGTTTGTAATCGGTCTGTACAATGCTTCTGCAGGAACCAGTAATATGTTGAATAGTTTCAGAGGCGCTGTTGCAATGTCTGCAGGAGTCATTATTCAGATTAGGATCTTTTACGATGTGTTTTCTGTAGTGTCTTGTGGCTATTACCTCGTCTTGTATTGCGAGCTTCATCCCTCCGTCTCAGGGAACAGTTCACCTTTCCTAAGCCATTCGTTCGACTTATCCTTGTCGACGTATGCTTGGCAAAGGTAGGATCGGTGTCGCCCATGGAGGGACTTTCCAGCCCACGCGGCAATTTTCTGTTTTGTGTCTGTAAGTTGTTCATTAATCTGTGTCTGTCTATCATGTAAGTTGAGCGGTGTTAGTTTCACGTCAGTGTCAGTTGCTTGTCTGTGGAGTGCTGAGTGTTCTGCTTTGGTGTGAAAGTAATGTCGAAGTGATGTTATTTGTTTATCGTGTAAGTTGTTTATGTCTATGAGCCCTCTTCCTCCTTCTTGGCGTGGTAATGTGAGACGTTGAATGCATGATTTTGGGTGGTGTTTCCTAAATTTTGTGAGGCTAGTATGTATGGTACGTTGTATTTTTTTAGATCGGTTTGTGACCATTTAATAATTCCAAATGAGTAAATCAGCGTTGGAATGGCAAAGGTATTAATAGCTTTTGTGGTATTCGTAGAGTTTAGTTCAGATTTTAAAATAAGGTTCAAACGATATTTGAATTTAGTTATAAGATCTATTTTAGTTTGCTTTTGTTGAATCTGCCTAGATTGGTGGAAGCCTAAATATGTTTAGGTATTGAGTTCGTCCATCGGTTCAATCAGTTCACCAGTTTCGAGTATATACGGGTTGTGCGCAAGTTTTCCCTTTTTAACTGAAAGTGTTTTGCACTTATCTACACCAAACTGCATGTGAATATCTTTTGAGAACTGTTGTGTAATATCAGCTAAAGTGAAAAGGTCGGTTTCATTACCAGCAAATAATTTAATGTCGTCCATATACATGAGATGTGATAGTGTACTATTGTGTTCATTGTTTAGTTTAAATCCAATGTAACTTTGGTTAATCAGGTCAGATAGCGGGTTCAATGCGAGGCAGAACCACAAAGGACTGAGAGCATCCCCTTGGAAGATGCCTCGTTTTATGTAAATCGGTTCAGTAGTAAAAGTTTGTGTGGGTTGATTGATTTTGAGTGATATTTGCCAGGATTGTATGGAGACTTGTAAAAAATGTATGATAGTAGGATTTATTTTATAAATATGTAGAATTTGTAACAGCCAAGTGTGGGGTACAGAGTCATCAGCCTTGCTATAATCGATAAACATAGTGTGAATGTCCTTTTTTTTCTTGTAGGCGTGATTCAGTGCTATTGCGTCTAACGTTAGTTGCTCTTTACACCCTTGATTAAATTTTCGGCATCCTTTCTGCTGTTCTGAGATAATGTTGTGTTCAGTAACGTGTTGGTAAATGAGCTTGCTAATGCACCCTGTTAGAATTTTATATATTATTTGAAGGCAGGTGATCGGTCTATACTTGGCTGGGTTCTGTGTGTCTTGTTTGTCTTTGGGTAGCATGTAGGTTATTCCCTGTGTTATAAACGAAGGTATAGTATTTGGAGATTGGATGAATGTGTTTAAGTGATTATGAATGTGTGGATGAGTTTTGGTGAAGTTTTTGTTCCAATAGGCATGTAGATTATCTGAACCAGGTGATTTCCAGTTATGTGTGCGCTTTAAGACATCTATAAATGTGTCTATGGGGATATTTTGAAATTCCATTCAGCGTTTTGGTTATATTCAACGGGTCGTTCCCATATGTTGGCCCAGAAATCTTTTAATGTTTCAGGTGCTGGTAGTTCTATTGTATTTTGGATGATCCTTATAAGCATTGTAATAGGCCTACGTCCTTAAAAGGTCCTAAAAACTTGACACTGGCGGAATCATCACGGAAACGCCAAACAACTAAAAGTTGTAGTAACGAATCGCCGCAGGACTGAGTTTCTGGCTTTCTAAATCAGTTTTTTCGCGGCTGTTATTGTGATAATGTTGTGGGATTAGCATAATAATGTACTGGTAGTGAAAAACAATGTAGTGTGGTGAGAATTAAATTACAGAGATTTTAGAATAGAATAGAATAGAATAGAATATAATTTATTTGCACAAAAATATGGTACATTAAAGATAGTTAAATTTTACATTCGTCTCACATATTTCTACCTTGGTAAGGCATGCAAATTTTCATAAATTTTGAATGTAGATACTTAATTCTAAATCTTATATTAAGTAATACAACTAACAATCCTAACAACAACAGAAAAATTAAAATCAATAATAAAATATCAAGTACTACAAAATAAATACGATATTAGTTTTTACTACATAAATTCTGCGGTACATTAAAAATCTCACTAACAGAATAAAATTGTTTTTCCTTTAACCACTCCAACAATTTTTTTCCAAATGAAAGTCTTGGCAATTGTTTGATATCAGTTGGAATGGCATTATAAATTCTTAAGCACATTGCATTACATTGATTTAAATAAAATGACAAATGTGGTACACTATTATATACTAACGTATCCTTATTTCGTACATTCCTGTTATGCACGTCCCTGTTTTTTTTAAATAATTCAATGTTATTTCTTACAAAAGTAGCAACTTCAAAAATGTACATGCAAGGGAGTGGCATTATACCTAGCTGCTTAAATAAGGGCTTACAAGAATCACGGGGTGATTTGCCGCATATCGCTCGAACACATTTTTTCTGTGCCCTAAACAATTTAATGATATGCGTCGAGTTTCCCCAAACCAAAAGTCCGTACTTTAGAAGTGAGCTTACGTAACCGTGATACGCTGTGAGATTTGTTTCGATGGCGGATATGTACCGAAGCCTATTTAAAACATGGACATACCGATTCAATTTATCACATACAGTTTCTATATGGCGATGCCAACTACAGCTGTCATCTATGAAGATGCCTAAAAACTTAGTTAAATTAACCTCTTTAATCCTAGTCCCATTAAAGACAATTTCTAGATTTTGTTTCTTTTGTCTGTTAGTGCCAAATTGCATATAGTTTGTTTTATCCAAATTAACTGTCAAATTATTTTTCTGTAACCATGTAATTATTGAATTTATTGTATTGTTAATGTCTGTTTCGTAGCTTCTAAGATTGTCATTATAAGGTATTATTACCGATATATCATCCGCAAATAAAATGCATTTATGTTTTGTTACATCAGGGAGATCGTTTATATAGAGCAAGAAAAGAAGAGGACCCAGGACACTTCCCTGCGGTACACCACATGCGTTAACTCTATATTCTGACTTACTTGACGCCAAAACAGATTTGTGGTTCAAGTGTTCTATTTCTACCGCTTGTGTTCTGTTGGATAAATATGAAGATAACCATTGTAGAGCCTGTCCCCGTATACCAAGATCGTTTAACTTTGCGAGTAATAAATCATGTGAAACGAAATCAAAAGCACGCGTCATGTCAAAGAAGATTGTAGATATTGGTATACCAGCATTTACATTCTCTACAATTTCACGGATCAGGTGAAAAACTGCTAATGTTGTAGATTTATTGGCTTGGAATCCGAATTGCTCTCCTTTTAAAACCTTATATTTGTCTATAAATCCTAACATACGCAGTTTCATTGCCTTTTCAAAAATTTTAGAGAGAACAGGGACCAGTGTTATTGGCCTATAGTTTTGGATGCACGTTTTTGGGCCCTTTTTGTGAAGAGGTTTTACAATAGAAATCTTCAATAAGTCTGGAAATATACCTTTCTCGAACGACAGATTTATGAGATATGTCAATGGTGCAATTAATTGTTCAGCACAGTGCTTGATTACCTTCGTAGGAAGTTCGTCATATCCGGTCGCTTTGGTGTTATTTAGTGCTTTAATAATGTTTCTAATTTCGGAAAATTCAAATGATGCTATGTATATACTATTTGCTAAGTGAGTTTGATTTGTATTTTCTACAGAAGGACTTACTTTATTTGATGAGTTAATCAAATAGTTATTAAACCCATTTGCAATAGAGGACGGATCAGTTATTAATTTATCATTTATTACTATATTATTTACAAGTCGAGTTCGGCAGTTATTTACGTTATTTGTGTTTTTTATAATATTCCAACTAGTCCTACCTTTGTTTTTAGATTTTTTAATAAGTTTATCATTTTGTATTTTTTGTGATATACTTAAGCATAAGCGCAATATCTTAGAATATGATCTGTATTTCTTCTTTTTATTAGTTGATTTTCCCATGTAGTATTGGTAACGCAGTAAACGCTTAGTTTTACAACTTTTTACTATACCTTTAGTAATCCATTTCGGCTTCTTGTATTTATGGGAAAATCTTATTATTTTCTTTGGGAAGCATAGATTAAAGACCATTATTAAAGTACTGTGAAAATTTAACATTGCTTTATTTAAATCAGACTCATCATATACATCTGAAAAAGAGAGTTGTCCCAAGTAGTAAGTAAACTTGTTCAGATTATCTTCGGAGTAGTCCCTAATATAAACAAAATATTCCAAAATCTGTTCGATTTTTTCTTGAACAGGAAATCTTAACATTTGGGCAGTGTTATGGTCGGATAAGCGCAGATTTAGTAACTCGGCAGAAGAATTATCTATGTTACTAATAATGTGATCTATGCAATTGTCCTTACGTGTCGGGTTCTTTATGTGCAAAACTAAATTGAAATTTTTAACAATGTCAAAAAGATATCTAGATTCATTTGTTATTTTTAAAGTATTTATATTAATATCCCCCGCAAGTAAAATGCGTGTTTTAGAACTTTTTGTGTATTTGTAAAGAACTTCCTCCAATGACCTTAGAAAACTATTAACATTCGAGTCAGGGGTTCTGTAAACACATATTATAATAATATTACAAGGAATCAGTCGAATTCCGCAACATTCAAATACCTTGTCTTTTGCAAAAGATTTGAAGTCAATCTCTTGAAAATTCAATCTTTTATCCAATAAGATACATACGCCACCTCTCTTTTTACCATTTTGTCTACAATAAGTTGACGACAAATTATATCCGGGAATATTAATACAAGACTCGCTGCCTATCTTAATGAAAGTCTCAGTCAAGCAAATAATGTCTGGTTTTTTGCCACTATTGTGAAGTTCTGAAAGTGTTACATCAATTATATCTTGTTTCGATACATATCCGCCAATATTTTGGTGAAGCAGTCTTATGTAGTTAGTTTGTAAATTATTGACGAAAAAATGTTTCTTCATGTGAATGTTCATTAAGTGGAGTCTTGGTTTGGTTCCTATTTTCTATACTTATATTTATATCCTGTATCCTGCAGTCGATGATACTTTCTATTAGCTCTTTTAAATCAGAAAAAACCGTAGAGAACCCTAAGTTTCCTAGAGCACCAGAGGCCATACTAAAGTATTTTGTTGAGTACTCTACATTTTTATTAGAATCTAACAAATACGCATATTCAGATATTCTATTATCTAAGTATAAAAGATCATTAAATATTTCAACTCTGAGGTTGTACAGGTTAGAAAAACTTGAATATCTGTAAGAAGGAACACATATTATTACATTTGTATGCTGTACTTTTTGTAAAGATGATCTTATGCATGCAATGATTTGTGGATAATTATTAGTTGATGTAAAATCTGATTCACCCACCAATACCACACAAAAGTCATCCAAAGTAAAGTCAGTCAGCTTTTTCTCGATCCCGTCCAACAGTTTTTGAATACCTGCACTAGGATAAATATAATGACAGATGGAGGAGTCTTCAAGTTTTTTTTGGGCTGTTTGCAGTATTTTATTTTTATTATTGCTACTAATTAAGCAAATTTTCTTTGTTACTTGTTTTCTGTTGGATGAGATCAAATGACAAGCCGGCTGACCATTGTTACAGTCTTGTATGTTTATTAAAGAATCATCAGAATAATGACTTTTATCACTTGTTTTTGTGTGCAAGTCCTTCGAGTTTATCTCATTTGAGGATTTTGACAAATTACGGCGTTTATTTTTATTTTTTGTATTGTTAGTTTGCAATTTACTAGAGGAAAGTTCTTTTTTTAATGCATCATTTCCCAGTATTAATTGATCTATGTAATCGTTGGCTCGTTGAAGTTTCTCCTCTAACTGAGCTATTCTGCTTTCGAGCTTTTCCACATCTGTCTCGCGAATGAGGGTGATATCTGGGCAGCTTCTATTCATTATTTGTGTCGACGTTTTGATAGAATCTTATATGGTTCGACTCGACACTCACACGTAAATCTTCATCGAACATTGGGATATGGGCACCACACTCTCAGTCTAATGAGTTCTTTCTTGGTTAGTTTAGGTTAGTTGGAGTTTTGCGCGGGGAACATGAAAATGACGGGCTTTGTTTCTCGCACTTTTGAATTAGTTCCTTGTAGTGATTATTGTATTAATGTGGTGAATTTAACATAATGATGTGCTGGTGATGGAGGAACATTGTAGTAGGAGTAAGAAACAGAGGAAGGCTACCGCATGATTCGGATTGTTAAAAATATGTTGAGCATTAAAATGGGAATCTCCAGCGCATTCCAATGACTGAGGTTAGCGTAGGTTACAGACCTACAATATCCTTGGTTACATGAGCCCGATGGTGTAGTGGATAGGGCCGCTGCCTCCTGAGCGGGAGGTCGTGGTTCGAATCCCACCACATACCAATGTGTTTTTCAGTTTTCGAATTTCATATGTACGTTTATTCGGTGCTTTTTCCGTGCTTCGGAAGGCACGTTAAGCCGTTGGTCCCGGTTAATATCGTTTAGTATGAATATCCTCTGATATGGCTTAACGACTTATATCTACGGTGATATTAGTCGTTAAGCCATATCAGAGGCCAGTGCTAAGCATTGGCGGCTTGAAAACTCTGACCTAATCTAGGATTGGGTCTGGTTTTCCTTCTGGGTTGCGGAGGTCAGATGGCAGTCGCTCTGTGTAAAAACCAGTACCCTCGTTCAATCCCCTAGATTAGGAAGCCGACCCCGTGAGATACGGGATAAGGCTAGGGAGATGATGAATATCCTTGGTTACAGATTATTTTTAGTGTACTAAAGAATAAATACTGAAGACTGGGCTGCATGTGCTCACGCTCTTTGCCTTCCCAAATGGGAGAATGGTAAAAGAAAGTGACATTAGCTAATGTCTTGATGACGCAAAGTCTTTACAAAATCAACTTTATTCATCTTCATGTTGTATTTAAGTGAGTATCACATACATTATTCGTCACACACGATAAACAAATATTATCCGTCTTTATCTGCCAGTGAAACCGTGAGCGCCAAACCAACCAACAAGGGCATTCCACGTAATTTCTTGTCTGTTGGAAGGGAACAAATTCGTTGTTTGTAGCTAATGATTACTTCAGTTTTATTTACATTCTCTATGATTAGTTCAGCTGGTACCTTGACAGCGTGTAGTGTACAGTAAAGGCCACGGTGTAAGCTAACGCGTACAATAAAGTACTACCGCCGTGAAACTAATTGTACTTCTGCAAAAACCCTGAGCACGGGTGTTAGTATTACAGTTTTTCAATGTTTTTATTGATTTGCTTGAGCCCATACGACAGATTTATAATTTGTTTATATTCATGGATATACTGTGGTCCCAGGTTCCTGTCGGCGAGGCGTATCTCGAGCTGCACACACAACAGAATCAAAATGTCTGCCCCCCCACTGCCCCTCTTCCTCGAGGGAGAGGTCGTAAAAGGCTTCGGTCGAGGATCTAAACAACTGGGCTGTCCTACAGGTATTCATATTTATATCGATTTTTTAACTAACTTTTTGCCAGGAGTAAATAAGATTTCCTGTGGGAATTGTGCTTTTTGAAGCAGTAAAAAGTAGACCTTACCAATTATGTGTGCCAAGTTGCCACTCAATCCGGCCAGTCATTTAAGAGTTTATTTGTTACAAAAATGCAAATCTTAGATTACTGATAATAAACAGGGTATGCCAAGTTTTGGTAAACATATCCTATTTTATTCTTAACATAGTTATTTTTATTAACTCATGTTTTACTAAGTAACCAGTATATTTAAGTTTATTTTAACAATTTTATTTTTATAATCATAGGTGAGGCTTTATAGCCACAGTTTTACTTGTGGCTACAAATAAGTTTTATTATAAAGTTATCTCTTGGGTAATACATTTTTTTAAGTCTCCAATGTTTTTAAATCAGTATGTAGTTCTGTACTGAGTTGGTTAGTTTATGATTATGATAAGACTCATAATAATTGATACTGAGGTATTATTGAGACAATTTTAGATGTCCAATTTTGTTTTTGTTTTTTTAATTACATTTCCTTGGGGAAGGTTGTTCATTGTCATGGGTAGCTACATATCTAACATTATGATCCACACATATTTTATGTAGACACAGTGAAATAAATTGGAACATGTATGAATTGTTACAATTGAGCATCTGGCCTACTTTTACTGTTTGCTATAATGTTTGATTATGTTAACTGTGATTACACAAAGTTGTAGAATTGCTACAATCTGTGTGATCTCATTTTGATAAGATTCCATAAATTGCATAGTGATACTTACATTTTTAAGTTATTAAATAAAACAATGAGAGGTAGTAGATTTTAGTATATGATATTTAATCATTAATTAGTTTAGTTTGCAGACTTTATTAATTTTATGGTATAATTATACTTATAAACATAATGTAGGAATATCAAAATGTAATGGTAAAATAAGAATCATTTAGGAATCCCAAGTCTGCAAGGAACTTTAGTTATTTAAGTCTTAAATAAAATATTAATTTGTTTTTTGTTCAATTCTCAAATATGTAAATTTTATACTGTTATTTTTCACTCTTTTTACATTTCACAGTGTGTATCGCATTATTATCGATTCCTTGCTGGCTCTGGCCGCGACCTAGTAAAATCAATAATTTCCCAGAAAAATAGGCAGTAGAACTTAAAAAGTTGTTGTTTTCCAGCCAATTATAACGTAGATGTGGTGAAATTGTTGCCCCGTGAGTTGCAGCCGGGCGTATACTGCGGCTGGGCACAGGTGGATTCCGGACCAGTTCACAAGATGGTCACCAACATTGGTTGGTGTCCCTTTTACCAGAACAAAGAGATGTCTGTCGTAAGTAAATTCTTACAGCATCTTATTAAACTATACCTCAACTCAGCACCATACCGCATTCAACAGTAGGTTATTTACAATCTACTTTATAACAACATTTTTTCCAGACAGATCTTTCTTAAACAACCCTCGAAACTTGTCAGAAGTGGCGGAACATCCTTTGTTTGTGTCGTTGGCGCTCTATCTACCCCTTTAGGGACACAGGTGTGATAGTATGTTTGTAAGCTTTACCTCTGGAAACCCAACTCTAGTTTATGTTGAGCATAAGGATGGTTTCTGAGCGTTCATTAGATAATAAGTGCTCAAAAACCCATTACATCACCGCACTCAGCATAAAGGCGAGTAGTGTGAAAAAAGGATGATTTCACTACTCTGTTGTCTTGATCACAAGTGAAATAAATAAGTGTATCTACTAAAAATACCATATGTTGTATATTTGTGCTTGTGAAT
This sequence comes from Scrobipalpa costella, assembly GCA_949820665.1. NCBI lineage: Eukaryota > Metazoa > Arthropoda > Insecta > Lepidoptera > Gelechiidae > Scrobipalpa > Scrobipalpa costella. The sequence continues at coordinate 10,353,283 of OX463295.1, read as the reverse complement.
CATGGCGTGTATAGTAATAGTTTATAAACTGTAATAAAAATCCATTTATAGGTATGTAATATTTATTTTCATTTATACGCATTTTTCTTTCACCCAAAGGTTGCCTGGAAGAAATTGCTACCTTAGCAATAAGGCCGCCTATGTTGTACTTGTCATTTGTTGTCATCTGATTTGTTGTATGTTGTAGTCTTACGTGCAATAAAGTATTTTTATGTTTATGTAATTAATTACAAAATATAGTCCTACCAAGTGTTTCCAAGACACACAAGTCCACTCTCTATTCCTTCAATCTCATATTCTGATGGGATAGATTGACTGACACGACCAGAGAAATAAGGCGCATAACAGACTATTTAGATGCCTATCGGACAGCATGGATCGTCTTAATTTTCGGACAGTCAGAGGTAATCAGCAAATGCAACCACCGGAGTCAGTTAACAAATTATAATGTTTATTTTTGCGCATTTCGCATTTATTTGATTTATTTTGTCTCAAATGTTAGATTTAATGCAATCTTCGTATTTTTCAGACCTTCATTTTTTATATAAATACCTACTAGCTTTCCGAACCGGGTTCACCCGTGGCTGAGAGATTTCCCGTGAGAATGATTTTGACGCATTTAAAAGAAATTGAAACTATTTCAAAATTTACGAAATTTTATACAACACATCACTTATTTAACCCCCCCCCCCCCCTTAGGTATGAAGTCAAAAATAGTTTTTTTTTCAAATTGGCGGAATTTCATATAAACTTCCATCACCTATTTAACCCGGTAGACATTTCAAAAACGCTGAAATACGTGTGTATTATATTTTATTAATAGCCTAAAAACAAAATCGGAAGATCCTTATTTCGAAATTGACCGATTTTCACAAAAACTTCCATCACCTATTTAATAATTAGCCTAAACAAAAACTACGAAGATCCTAACTTCAAAATTGACGAAATTTCTATACAAAGTTCCAACTCCTATTTAACCTCCTTAGGGGCGGAGAATTCAAAAACGCTCGAAGTGTGTATCCATTTTTAAAAAAATATTAGTCAAAATACGAAATTGCAAGATCCTAACTTTAAAATTGACGGACTTTTATACAAACTTAGGACCCCTTTTTACCCTTTGAGGGGTAGAAAATCCATCAATCCTTTCTTAGTGGTAGGTTACGTTATGAAAGGAACCTGCTCTCCAAATTTCTCTATGATCTGAACAATAGTTCAGCGCGGTCGTAAGTTATTATAATGTACTTAGATGCAGTGCCGTGTTATCATTATCACCTAGCGTTCACACTCTTGCATTATGGGTTTAAGTTTGTAAACATATTTTTTTACTTATTCTTTATCGTTAACAACATCTTGTATATTTTACGACATATCAGAAAATAACACTTGACTATTTTTTTTTTCATAAAAGTGAGTAAAACAGAAATCCGCAAGTGTTTGCATTCCCAACATCTTATCAGATTTCTAACTAATGAATTCAATTCGAAGGAGAAATCCATTAACACAAATTGTTAATAGCGTTGTGCGTGCAAGTTATGAATTCATTGACCTCGTATTTATAACTTTTGGATTATCGGTACCTATTTATTGATTCGAGAAATTAAATCACCGTCCGCTGGACAAGTGATTGAATAAAATAAAGGAGTAAAATTGTATTGTAGTTACTTTTCGAATAACCATTACTAAAACTAATTGAAATAACAAAAAACTAACTGGACTAAATCTTTTATAAGTAAATATTTTCCCTCGATAAAAACTAGTTTACCAATATATAAAGAACTTACTTTAGGGTGTGTGTGAACCATGTTTAACTAGAAAATTTATAATTTCCAGGAGACACACGTGTTACACAAGTTCGACCAGGACTTCTACGGCTCCCACTTGAAGATCGCAATTGTCGGCTACTTGCGGGGAGAGAAGAACTTCAACTCTCTAGACGAGCTGATTGAAGCCATCAAAAAGGACATCGAGAATGGAGCGAAGAAACTTGACGAACCATTCGCCACAGAAATAAAGAAACATAGTTTTTTTTCCAGTTAAAATGTCACATGTAATTGTAATTACATATTATGTGAGTGAGATAGTAAAAGTTACAACTTCGTAGTAAATAATGTTACTTGGTAAGAACAAATTCCAATGCATAGCTTTGTTGTGCGTATAGTAGTACCGTCAGGTGCCTATAATTAGAGAATTGATATACGTATAATTATGTATTTTGTTATCATAAATGTTCATTTCTCGTCTTTTTCGTGCTCGAATTCCTGTATTACGCCTTATGATATTTATATACATACTTACTAAAAACTCAATTTTTTGAAAATAAGGTAGTTATTTTATTATAACTTATATACGGAAACAACGGACGGATTTAAAATTACCCATTTAGAGCTGCTATTTATAACTTGTAGTACTCTACACGTAATCTACCGAATTTTCGATCAATTGTATTTCTAGCGAGTAATGTTTCATTTTACAATTGATGTTACTAGGTTTACAACTTACAACCTTCTTGTGTCGTGTGGGTTGTTGGGTCGAAAGACCCAATTAATAAGTTTGAATTGTTTATTGTCAGTAGTTTACCCTATACACAGTGTAATTCAAATCATTTTAAAGTAAGAATGGGAGAGAAGTCTATTTTCTGTATTATATTTCGACCTATGTTCTCAGGAGAAAATTGTTAACTATGGTCATCTAAATCGAAAGAAAATACACCGCATAGTAAATTTTATTTTTGAGTATGCAATTAATGCGCAAGTTGTAATTTATTATTGCTAAGTCTAAGTAAATTTTGTTATTTGAAAATAAGTGATATTTTATGGTCTAGACTATTTTATCGAAGTGCAAGGTAATATAATAATGTAATGATTTCCTTTATTGAATAGAGACATGATTTGGATTTAATATAATGCTATTTTTCTGGACCTATTTTACGTTAACCTCCATTCATTTTACTTGTGTTAATAATTTATTAGATGTCTTTGACTGATGAAAGAACTTAGATCATGAATTTTGTACCACACAATAGTTATGTATAAGAAATGCTTATTTCAATTCCTTGACTTGTGATATGTAGATAGATTTTTGTAATATTTTCTATTAAAAATATACAATTTTTAATGTTACCTAATACTCCTGGTTTGATTTGACAACCTTTTTAAAATCCAATAAAAACAAAATACGGTATACAGTCTATACACTGGTTTATTAAAATATTCTCAGACTTTTACGAGCTTTTAATTCCATTGATGTTTCGCCCCGGGGCTATTTATTCCTGCGATTTGAGGTGTATCCCAACGGAAGATGAGCAGGTAGATTTCAGGATATGCAACCATCGCCCGTAATGCCTTAGAATATCGTTCAAATCAGCGCACGCTCCGTGGACGCGTCAAAAATGTAACGCGTAAAAAACTACAAGTCGTATTAAAAAAAGGTATGTTGCGATATTAGATATTCATAATACGGCTATTTTCCCGACGGAACCGTGAAAGCGCTGCTAATAGTTTAGAAGGAATATCAAATTTACTGATAAAAACAGCTTTACTAGATATTTTTAGCATACTTATTTATGAACTGGAATATTTTTAAATGTTGCAATTGCAGGCCATGAACTATTTTCTTAGACCTATATATTTTTAGAATTTTCCAATGATTCATGTAAGAGAAATAAGCTCTTGAAAACAACCATTTGCCGTTAGGAATCACCTTAAAGGAAGTCTATCTTCTTTTTCACTTTAGCTAACCCGACCTAACCACGTGCTAGTGTTTTCCGTGGGTTACGGTATTTATAGTTATTCCGAAAGGAAAGTCAATGCTGGCGTCATACCATACGTATTAACGGATCATGATACAACTAGAAAAAAACGTACCTACTAGGAAATCAGTACGTCTACCAGTTGTACCATCAGTGGTACCGGTCTAATGTAACAACTGGTAAGATGGGGTTGACTAATTTTCACCAGGTGAAAATAGCTTACTAAATGTTGTAGATGGTGATAGAATTATCAGTCAGTCTAGTACATATATTACATTACATACTTACCTACCTAATTTTCGGTGTTATCCTCTACTAATTACGAACAAACTGTAATAAAATATGTTTATGTGCACCTACCTAAATCATTTCGGTAAGTCGTGCTCTTGAAAATCCATCATCCGGGAGCGGGTTCTGCGTCGTTATTAAATAAAAAAAATAGTGTTCGTATTATTATGTGTGGATCAGTTCTTTTACCAGTCTTTTCACGCACAAACAATCTAAACTAAAAACCAAGATGCGCCGCAATGGCCGCAATGTGTGTGGCCGCCGCAACGCAAAACGCACACGGCTGATGCGCAGGTGCAATGCGCAGGGTCCAAAACCTAAGTCCGATATATTTAAGTTCGAAATCACTTCTAGCGAATTGTTTTTAATTTCGAACTATTATAACGCGAACGATCGTAGTATCCATTCATCTTTGCAGCGAAGTGTGATACATCGACAGTCTTTTCTCCGAAAATATTGTCTATCGAACAGTTATTGTCCGATTGCTATTGTTACGTACTCGCCGATTTGTTCGATTTCGATTGGCTTTTCATCATTAATTTCAGTCGTCCGACTCCAGAATCTTGATTCTATCTTTCGTCTCATTGAAAGACTGTAAGCTTTTCTGTTTCTTTTACTCATTTCTTTTCAGAAAATATTCATTTGACCGAGAATGATAAGTTTCTCCAGGCTATGCGATGGGGATCGCATTATGTGCCCAAAGAAACTCCGGATCCTTTCCTGGCACGTAGTCAGCAGGCGCTTGGTTACCTTCAGCTCTTCGAGGATGGATACATTGGTTCTCATAGCTGTCCAAGGAATGCGTAGCAGCTTTCTCCAACACCACATTTCAAAGGCATGGATCTTGTTGCGTTCCTTCTTCCTGAGACACCAAGTCTCCACCCCGTACAGGAAGATAGAGAAAACCAACGTACGAACCAAACGCATCTTAGTTATTCTAACACTAATGGCTAGATAAGATAAAATAAGACCTGAGAAGACTATCCTCCTTACTGCAGTTTTGACGGCCAGCTATAGATGACATGAGGGCGGAGTATTTAATTAAAGAGTTTGAGTACCTGGGCCGTCACACTATGGTACGAAAGAAATAGCAGCGAACAGCGAATTGACTTTACAGCGATATAAAACGCGTCGACAGTACCTCCTTATTGTTTTAGTATTATCTAAGATAATCTACAAAATGAAATAAAATAAAGAATATATATATATATAAAAGAAAACTTAAAATTGCTTTTATTTGATTATTAAAAAAGTGAAGAACGTTAGACCACGGAGGCAGTATTATAATAAACAAACAATATAACTGATCGATGGACAATATTTTCGGAGAAAGAATGACAATGCATCACGCTTCGCTGTAAAGTGGATTCGATACAACAACTGTCCGAATTTTTCGGACTTGGTCTATTCGAAGGAGAGATAGTCGTACTTTAAAGGTCAACCCCGCGCGCGCATGCTCTTTATTAATGATCCGATCAATCATTCATCCAGCAAATTTTCGCATGTAACTTTAAACACTTGTTGGCGCAGAATATATACCGGGCGTTTAAGCAACAAAAGGAGTTTAGCAGTCAGCTTGCAGTAAAGTAAGATATGAAATTTCGAGATTTTTCTGCAACTGTATTTTTAAAAGCTTTTCTTAATTTTCACTTGTCCCGGTGTTTGTGTGTCAACAAATCCTGCACGTTAAATTTGACCTACTTCCCGGAGTCCTATTGAAATTAAATTTCGTATACTTATTCTTTTTATTTTGTAAAACTTCAGAAAACGCAGCATACTCGACCCTGAGATGACTGAAAATCGGACCATTTTCATAGTAAGAGATGAGTCTTTGAGGGGTCTATCGGCAGGTATGCTGCTAGATGCTCGTAAAGGACAGTGGAATGACATCTATAAACCATCAGCAATTATTATGCCAGATGCTTCTAGCACATAGATATTACCGTGCTTGGAATCGATTTCAGTAAGTATATCTGAAAATGATATACTTAGTTGTATTAGGTTGTGGCAGATATGACTGTAATATTCAGGTGCTTCATTCTAACATTCGCATCGCAATAAGTAAATTAAAAAAAGGTACCTATCATTATTTGTCCAGTAAATGTTAACCCCTATCTTAACGAATCTATACATTTAATAAATCTCTAGAAGGGTCGTGTCTGTACATTGAATATTTTTACAAAAAAATAATTCCAGGAGGCATTATTAACGATATAAAGATCAAAACGATTTTTTTAGTATTTTTGTCTGTCTTCTATACATATATTAAATCTCTAGAAGGGTCGAGTCTATACATTGAATATTTTTACAAAAAAATAATTGCAGAACGCATTATTAACGATATCAAGATCAAAACGTTTTTTTTTTTTATAATTTTTGTCTGTCTGTCTGTATGTTACCACATCACGCGAAAACTACTGAACCGATTTCAATTGGACTTTTTATATTCAACTGTGTGTTACCCGAAATGCAACTTAGGATAGCTAAAATCACGCTACCTGACTTAGGGGGTAGGCAGGAAATCGAAATTTGGCTGTTTCTTAACCGATTTTTATGTTTTTTTTTATTCGACTAAGTATTATTTAAAATCAAAGTTACGATACAAATAATCACGCCTCATGACTTAGGAGGTAGGTAGGAAATTTAATTTCGGTAGTTTATAACCGATTTTAATGGAATCTTTTTTTGTTACTGAGCATTAGTTAAACTCAAAGTCACGATACATATAATCACGCCACCTGACTTAAAGGGTAGGCACGAAATAAAATAAAAAAAAGTCGCGGTCACAGCGATACATCATACATAAGTTAACATAAAGTTAACTTTTTGTCTATTAAAAAAATGTAATTTGTAAATAATCTTAAATATTCAATAGTTTAATGACCAATTCAAAGAATTTTTATTATCATGATTTGTATATGATTAATTGATCCCAAAACAAAAAGAAATGGAAACAAAGAAACAACCATTAGGTAACACAAATCCTTCCGTATTTAAGTAAACAGGTACATAGAATACCTACTATGCTTGCATAGATCTAATGTAAGACTGTATTCTATCCCAATTATGTAAATTTAAAACAAAAAATACATCGCTGTTGAAAATCATAACCACCACGCGTACGGAGTCGCGGGCACAGCTAGTGTTTGAAAAATAGTTGCATTACAAAAAGACAGTTACGAATCAAATTTTACGCAAACAGATCTAATGTCAATAGGACTAAATATCGTAATATATACATATAATAAATCTCTAGAATCATTGTAAAAATATTCAATGTACAGACACGACCCGTCTGTACATTGAATATTTTTACAAAAAAATAATTGCAGGAGGGATTATTAACTATATAAAGATCAAAACGTTTTTTTTTTAGAATTTTTGTCTGTCTGTCGGTCTGTCTGTCGGTCTGTCTGTCTGTCTGTCTGTCTGTATGTTACCACATCACGCCAAAACTACTTAACCCATTACGATGGCATTTTTTTTATTCAACTGTGTGTTACCCAGGTTGCAACTTAGGATACCTAAAATCACGCTACCTAACTTAGGGAGTAGGCAGGACATTGAAATTTGGCTGTTTCTTAACCGACTTTTATGGAACTTTTTTATTAGACTGAGCTTTATGTAAAATCAAAGTTACGACGCAAATAATCACGCCTGATGACTTAGGAGGTAGGTAGGAAATTGAATTCCGGTCGTTTTTAACCGATTTTGATGGAATTTGTTTTGTTTGACAGAGCATTACTTAAACTTAAAGTAACGAAACAAATAATCACGCCATCTTACTTCTGGGGTAGGCAGTAAATTAAACTCTGATCGTTTTTAACCGATCTTAAAGGGGCTTTTTATTTGACTGAGTTTTTTTAATTCCCTGGTGTCCAGCCTAGGTTAGAAATAATCACGCAAACCATTCTAATATTTAGTAAGTAAGTTACGATACAAATAATCACGCCTCATGACTTAGGAGGTAGGGAATTGAATTCCGGTCGTTTTTACACGATTTTTATGGAACTTTTTTGTTTGACTAAGCATTACTTAAACTCAAAGTTACGATACAAATAATAACGCCACCTGACTTAGGGGGTAGGCAGGAAATTGAACTCTGATCGTTTTTAACCGATTTTAAAGGGACTTTTTATTTGACTGAGTTTTTTAATTACCTGGTATCCAGCCTAGGTTAGAAATAATCACGCAAACCATTCTATACTGAGTAAGTACCCCAGTTAGTATGGAAAACACACATTGTCGAACATACTGAAAACGATTCTCCGCGCCTAAGAGCGGGATCTGCTAGCTCGCGTGCGGAATCGTGTTTTCCATGCAAAAACAAAGATCAGACAATGCGGAACACGCTTCCGCGCGCGGGTTAGCAGATCCCGCTCCTGCGCGCGGAGAAGCGTTTTCAGTATGTTCGACACTGTGTGTTTTCCCTACAAACCGAACGTACGAAGTCGCGCGCACAGCTATACATCATACATAAGTTAACTTTTTGTCTATTAAAAAACGTAAGTTGTAAATAATCTTAAATATTCAATAGTTTAATGACAAATTCAACGAAAAAGTTGTATCATGATTTGTATATAATTAATTGATCCCAAAACAAAAAGAAATGGAAACAAAGAAACAACCATAAGGTAACACAAATCCTTCCGTATTTAAGTAGACAGATACATAGAATACCTACTGTAATGTACTACGCTCGCAATGGTGTAATGTAAGACTGTATTCTATCCCAATTACGTAAAATTTTAAACAAAAAATTACATCGCTGTTTAAAATCATAACCACCATGCGTACGGAGTCGCGGGCACAGCTAGTAACGATATAAAGATCAAAACTACTTTTTTAGAATTTTTGTCTGTCTGTCTGTATGTTACCACATCACGCCAAAATTGCTGAACCGATTTCAATAGGGCTTTTTTTATTCAACTGTGTGTTACCCGGGTTGAAACTTAGGATACCCAAAATCACGCTACCTGACTGAGGGGGTAGGCAGGAAAATATTTTTTTTATGTTTCTTAACCGATTTTATAAAAACGTTTTTTATTCGACTGAACATGATTTAAAATAAAAATTTCGATACAAATAATCACGCCTCATGACTTAGGAGGTGGGTAGAAAATTGATTTCGGTCGTATTTAACCGATTTTGATGGAACTTTTTTGTTTGACTGAGCATTACTTAAACTCAAAGTTACGATACAAATAATCACGCCACCTGACTTAGGGGTAGGCAGGAAATTGATCTCTGATCGTTTTTAACCGATCTTTAAGGGACTTTTTATTTGACATTTTTTTTTTAATACCTGGTGTCCAGCCTAGGTTAGAAATAATCACGTAAACCATTCTAATATTGATTAAGTACACACTGAAAACGCTTCTCCGCGCGTAGGAGCGGGACGTGCTACCCCACGCGCGGAAATGTGTTACACATTGTGTGATCTTTGATTTTGTATGGAAAACACGCTTCCACGCCCGAGCTAGCAGATCCCGCGCGGAGAAGCGTTTTCAGTATGTTCGACACTGCGTGTTTTCCATACAAACCGGCTAGCAGAGAATATATATTTTATTCATATTAAATCTTTACAAAGTATAATATACAATTAACTTAGGACTACGTACATAGGTATATTCACGCCTTTATCCCTAATGATAGCTGAATGAATGATAGATTATATTATAGATTATAGATAGATTTGTAGGTATATTGCTGTAGTGACAGGTTGTCAGCCTTTCGCCTAAATTGCAAAATACTGATACCCTCGGATCCCTTAGCTGGTTTTTACAGCATGCCCGGGAGGAAATGCAGCTGGCACATTCTCTCGCTCCCAGGCCAGCATGGAATAAGATACTAAATAATAATAATAAAGCTTTATTTAATTCCATAGTATTAAACTACATTTTATTTTTTAAGCATTTTTAATAATAAAGTAAAAACAATTTTTAATAAATTATAATATTGATTTTAGCATAAGATTAATTAATTATTCACTAATGTTTTATGAACCCCCTTCGGGTAAAAGCCTCCTCCAAGGAATTCCATTCTTTTCTAACCTTTGCTGTTTTTAGGCAATTTTTTTCTACGACTGTCACTACTTCATCAACCCATCTAGCGCATGGCCGACCTCTCGTACGACCATGGTCTGGAGACCATTTTACTATTTGTAGAGTCCACCGGTCATCATTATATCTAACAACGTGACCTACCCGCTTCCATTTCCTCTGTAGTGAAAAAGTTAGAGCATCAGTAAAATTTTAGTTTTTTTGCGGATACCCACGTTCCTCACCCTATCTTTTAGTTTTATACCTAGACAACTCCGTTCCATTCTTCTTTGAGTAGTCTGGATTTTGTTTCTGGTTTTGAGGTCCAAAGTCCAGGTTTGGCAACCATAGGTAAGACATGGTAATATTTCTGAATCCATTACTATTTTCATTGTAGATAAGGGGAGCTGTGATTTAAATATTTCCTTGTGAGCCCAGTACTTCTTCCAGGTGGTCGCGATTCTACGGTCAACTTCTTCTTCATTTCTTTCTTTCTTGAAGGATATCTGTTAACCTAAGTAAACATAATTATCTAAAAACTCAAGTGGAGTGTTTTCTATAAAGATGGGTGACTGGTGGTGGCTGGTCATAACTTTCGTTTTGTCAAGATTCATTTCTACACCAACTGTTGCGCTTGCTTGATGTAGGTCGTCAATCATTATGTTCAATTGTCGTCCAGTTTCAGAAAACAAAATAATGTCATCGGCGAACCTTAGATTCTTACTTCCATGCTGGTCTGGGAGCGAGAGAAAAACATAGAATGTACCAGCTGCATTTCCTCCCGGGCGTGCTGTAAAATCCAGCTAAGGGATCCGAGGGTTTCAGTATATTGTAATTTAGGCGATGGGCTGACAACCTGTCACTACAGCAATATACCTAGAATTCTATCTTAAATAACCCTCAAAACTTTGTCAGACGTGGCGGGACGACCTTTGATTGGGTCGTTTGCGCTCTGCCTACCCCCTTAGGGATAAAGGCGTGATTATATGTATGTATGTATGTACAAGGTGGCGCAAAAGAAATCACCCTATTGGAAGATGCTCTCATTTTTGCAAATGGCCGCCAATGTCAAATCTGTTTTGACATTTGTGGACTAGACAGATGCAGAATACAAGTGAACAAGCCATGGAGCGATACACTCCCCAAGAACGCGGAAAAATCGTGTCTATTTTTTTGAGTAACAATTCGTCTGTGGTGTTGGCGCAGCGCGAATTCCGTCGCCGATTCCCCGGCCGTCCGACACCGACTGCGCAAACACTGCGACGTTTAGCCACCAACCTTGAAGAGTATGGGACCACACGAGACGTTGCTAAGAGTGGCCGGCCCCGGAGCGCCCGTTCTGCCGAGAATATCGCCGCTGTAGCCGAGGACGTTGAAGTGAGCCCCGAAACATCGACCAGACGACGTGCCACGCAATTGGGCCTCAGCCGGCGGTCCTTGCAGCGAATTTTGGTGCGAGACTTGAAGATGTTTCCTTACAAAGTCCAGACCGTGCATCAGCTGCTGCCTGCCGACCGCCAAACGCGCGTAACCTACGCCCAAGCCATCCTCAATCTCGAGGAAGAATTGGACAATTTTTCGACCAAAATCATCATGAGCGATGAGGCTCATTTCCACCTCAGCGGTTACGTGAATCGGCAAAATTATCGCTTCTGGGGCACCGAGAATCCACGAGTGATGCACGAGGAGCCGTTACACCCGCTCAAAGTGACTGCGTGGTGCGCTGTTCACGCTGGAGGAGTCATCGGGCCATTTTTTTTCGAGAACGCCGCGGGTCAAACGACAACAGTGGACGGTGCGCGCTATAGGGCCATGTTGACCGAATTTTTTCTGCCGCAATTGGACGAATTGGGACTGGAGGACATGTGGTTCCAACAGGACGGGGCAACGGCGCACACTGCACGAGCCACAACCGACATTCTGAAGGCGGCATTTCCGGGTCGCCTAATCTCTCGTTTTGGCGATTTGCACTGGCCGGCCAGATCGCCCGATTTAACGGTCCCGGACTTCTTTTTATGGGGTTTTTTGAAGTCTCGTGTTTACGTCAACAAGCCTGAGACCTTGGAAGCCCTCAAAGACAACATTCGACACGAGTGCGAGAATCTGTCGCCCGAAGTTCTCGCCGAAGTGATGAAAAATGCCATAAAACGAGCCCGTATGGCAATCAATTGTAACGGCGCCCATTTGGCCGATATCATCTTCTCGACTTGACCAGTAAAATTCTAAAGGTGCAAATAAATATAATCAAAAAACAGATTCGAAGTTTTTCATTTAGAAAAAAAATGAGAGCCAAACAACATCGGATGACTTCTTTTGCGCCACCTAGTATGAACCTTAGATGGCTTAGAAATTTTCAATTTATTTTAATAACCTTTTCAGCCCATGGTAAGTTTTCCATGATATGTTGTAGGACGGCTATAAACAGTTTTGGTGAGATCGGGTCCCCTTGTCTCACGCCTCTGTTAATGTTAATTTTTGTGCCTACTCTATCAAGCCCGACTCTACTGGTACTATTAGCATAAATGTTCTTTAAGATGTTTATGTATTTCTCTTCGATATTTTGTGCTTTTAATGCTTCTCAGATTCTGTCGTGTGATATAGAGTCAAATGCTTTTTTATAGTCTATGAAAGCTACATAGAGTGGTCTTCGGAACTCTACATATTTCTCTATCACCTGGTCAACTACTTGAATTTCTACATTCAGTGATCAATGGAAGAAGAACTTAAGACTAAATAAACCAATATACGTATGTACAAACTAAAACTTAAAACTAATAATATTTACACCTGTATTAACAACTATTCGAAAATGCTTCCCCGTATTGTACCAGACGCAAAGGTGCCCATCACACTTATGGCGTTGCCACGTTGGATGGTGATGGACAACCTTTGCACCAGGGAGAACCCGGAGCGGGCGTCCAACCCTCTCTCTCTGAATCGGCATCCAATTTATTTTATAAATTTTAATGATTTGCCATCACCCTGTCGTTTCGTACGCCAGAGACACGAATAAATAGTTGTCCCCTAAAATGGAACGCTTAACCCGTTTCCTATCGCTGCCGCTTCAGCAGCCCCGGCTGTTTTTCCAAGCGGATGAGGTGCGAGGCCGTGAAAGTGCTGCCATGGCACCAAAGTTAAGCTGTCAGGTCTTTTGCCATCCGAGCGGCTAAGGCCCGGTGGTTCCAGCACGCGGGGTATATTGGCTGATATTAAAGCCCTCCGGACAATGTCGCTCAGAGCGTAGTGTCGTGGGAATCTTCCCGAACACCGACAGCAACTCAGTGCGTGGTAACCGTTTGCATCTACCATGGAGCCGCAGATGCATCGATGTGGCTGACAAACATCGCAGCCCAGGCGGAGAGCTACAGCAATACGCAAAGAGTCACTGTCGAGAAGGGTTCCACCAAGAGCTGTCCACCTTGTCATTGCATCAGCAGCAAAAGGTATCTTAACCTTGCTTTCATTGGACTTTAGAATTTTAGAAACAAGGTCAACAGCCGCATGCGCCGACTCAAGAAAAGCCTGCAAACTCACTTCCCGCACACGTCTCACACCCAAACCCCCATGTCGAATGGATAAAGAAGCTTGGCTCCACTGGTCATCGATAAGGGGAACGTTCAAGATGTCCTCGATAGTATCTTTTAAAGGGCCTTGTCGAAAGAAAAAAAATATCATCAACCCGATTGGAGCAGTCCTAAGGAGGTAAGTAATTTTAGGTACTGCGAAGTACATTCTCAATAATACCAGGGCAACGTGAGTGAGATATTTGTCAGACGTTCTTGAGCAAGAAGAATAAGACGTATCCTGACTTCTATTGCTTCAGAGAATATAGGGGAACCTAGAAGACTAAGTTGTGGGGGATAGATTTTAAAGACCAGGAAGAAGGGAGCAGAAATTCGTGAAGGTGTTATAATTTGCGGGCCCATAAAAGAAAAACTCACATTTGGACGAGTTAACTTCCAACCCGAGTTCCTTATAAAGAGGGAATAGTACGAGTAAATCCTGCTTCACTTCTTCCGGCTTTCCCCTGATACATTTCAGAGCTGAGATGGCTTTGTGTATTGCGAGACTGAATGTGAGTGGGCCAAGTTGGTCTCCCTCGACCTGGGAAAGGATCAGAGAATTGTCGAAAAACAGATCGGATGGTGACTGATAAACTTGATGGAGAAATGGATATAACGATGGAATATTAGTGCCTACTTCACGCAACAGTACATGTCTTTCGACCGTATTAAAGGTGTCCTTGACATCTAAGTTGATGACGATGCAGTCGATGTTTTGTGGGTCCGTTGCAAAAGTGCGAGTTGCGTAGATCGCCGCCTTGCAACCCATTTGTGTACCAAACCCAAGTTGTTGTGGTTGTAGGTAAGCGGCCATCTCATCCCTGACTGCACGGCACGCCATCTTAGCAACCAACCTGCGAAAAGTGCTTCCTACTGTGATCGATCGAATTCCACCATATTTTTTTGATGGAGCACACAGATATGCCCCGTACACAAATGGGCAAACCTCAGGGTTTAATCGGCCGCTGAGCAAAAAAGTAACAGAGCCTACCAAGGGAGTCAAATAAGCGCTGCCCATTGTCCCCAGCAGACGTTGAGGTCAACTCCTTTAGATGTGTTAGTCGAATTCCATCTTAACCCGCAACGGACCCATTGTGAAAACTGGCTAGTGCCGGGTCTTTGTTCGACTCAAGAATCTACTCGATAAGAAGAAGAAGAAGTGCCTGGGCGACATCATCTTCCTTGCCTGTTAAGACAAGGGTGGAACGATCGGGAGCCTGTGGAAAAGTTAACGGCCGTGATGAAAATGGGTGCTTTGATTGTACGGAGTCTAGAGTCTCTGAACAGGAGGAGCTATGGTGTCATCCGACATCAGCACACGAACAGTACCATGAATACTTTGGACACTATTGTCTTTAGTACCGAAGGCGTCCGATGTGGAGACATCCGTGTTACCAATATCGTCGAAAGTACAGATGAAAACTGAATCTATATTAGCTTTTACTTTAGTGGCCAAATTGCAGGGCCGGCCCTGTGTTATGTTTAAGCTTGATAAATAAACAGCAATCTTTTCATTACAATTTGGTATTTAATTTAGGACGCCATCTTCAATACGAAAAATACTAGAGGTTACATTTACCATAGACAGTATAACTTTTTTAAACATAGACAACTTAAGGCTTTCACATACACAACAATCTTCCCCCTCAAAGATCAAGTCCGGTTTCTTAATAACTCTCCGAGGATAGCGCCTTTCAGCCACTCGCTGAGCCGACAGACTTCTTCTCTGTGCATCTTGCTGAAGTGACAGACTTGGCCTCGGAGGAGTGATTACATGTTCAACACATACATTACTATCATCATTAACTGCCTCCGTGGTCTATTGGCTAGAGTCATGGACTCCCGGTCCGGAGGTCCTGGGTTCGATTCCCAGGGGGTTGATATTTGAGAATTTATCACTTTGTGAATTTTTCCCCAGTTTGGTTATTTGGACATTGCAGGCTGAATCACCTGATTATCCGAAAAAGAAAAAGATTTCGTGCTTCGGAGGGCACGTTAAGCCGTCGGTCCCGGTCGCTGTCTTTGATAGTGGTCGTTACTCAAACCATGTCAGAGGCCTGATAGTTGTGCTACTAGGCGGTTTCAAAAACTCTAACACCAGGGTTCATCGGGTCGACAGACTCGATACCCACTCAACAGAAGAAGATCATCATTAATATATAGATATTAGATATAGGTACAATAATATTCTCATGTTCAGGATTTTTCTCATTCTTTGTTAAGTTGTCATCACCAATATTGATTACTTTTTCTTTTACAGGTATTACATCCTTTATTACCTCAACCATCATCTCTCCTATTCATACTCTCAAACAATAGATGCTGATCAACATGCCTTTTCCATAATATTCCTGTATCTGTTAGTTTTATTAAATAAGTTACTGGACCCAGTTGTTTCACAATTTCTCCCTCTATCCATTTTCCTTCTCTGTAACTTCTAGCTAATACATGTTGTCCAATATTATACATTTTTGTTTCCCTTCCTCCTGCATACAATTTTTGTTTTTCTTAATTCTTACATACAGTAGACTGGATGTCCGGTTTTAATAAATCAAATCTAGTTCGCAAATTCCTTTAAACTTGTGCAGGTGTTTCATTAGTCGTAGTGTGCTGTGAATTCCTATACAACATTAAAAAATTGTTCAAACAATCATTCACATTCTCTTTCTCATACCCTGTTTTTTTAATACATTTTTTAACAATTTTTACTGCACTCTCTGCACTCCCATTACTCTGTGGATGATAAGTTGATAAGGTGGCAAAAAGATTTGTCTAACACCACAGCTTCTCAAGAACTATTTAAATTCCACCCAGTGACATGGTGGCCCATTATCACTACATATCAATTGCGGTAAGCTAAAAGTAGTAAACAAATTCTTTAGTAATTTTACAGCTTGAGAGGCTGATGTAGAGGTCACTTCCGCCACTTCAATCTATTTTGAATAAGCACACTGAACTACCAGATACATCTATCTGTCCATAACAAGGGCCTAAATAGTCAATATGCAACCGTGTCCACACAGATTCAGGATATTCCCAAAAATGCAATTCTGTCTTTTCAGTATTTTGCGTCTGCGCTTAGCATGTAACTACAACTGTTTGCCATTAATTCAATATCTTTATCAATTGAAACCTACCAGAAATAAGCCCTAGCCAGAGATTTCATCTTCACTATTCCTAGAAGAGTAGAGTGAACCTCTTTGAAAATGTCTGAAATTACCTTGGTAGTAACAACTACTCTGTGACCATACATAATAATACCTTGTTCAACTGTAAATTGTTCTTTTCTACTATAATATGAGGACTCCAAGGAGTCTTTGACACAATTTGGCCACGCATACATTACATACTGAAAAAACATCTTTTAATATTGGATCTTCCATGGTTTATTTTTTAATTATTTTGTTATCTATAGGCAAAAAACTGTTATCAATGTTATCATTTAGAAAATTTAATATGAATAATCTGTCTTAGATTTTCCTACTCTTTCCAATGGCAATCTAGACAATAAGTCTGCAGTATTATGTTCTGATCTGACATGGATAATATTGTAATCATAGCCTGATCAAACAAATCCATACCTTTGTAATCTGCCAACAGGTATACCTTCCTTTGGACCAAAAATGCTTAACAATTTTTTTTAATCCGTCAGTAAATTAAACATTTTCCCCAAAATATTGATTAAATTTTTTAACTCCAAAAATCAAAGCCAAAGCAACAATATCTACCTGACTATAATTTTTCTCTGCACTATTCAATGACCTAGATGCAAATGCAATTAGCCTTTCAATTCCATTCTTTTGTGGAATAGCACTGCACCTACCCCATATCCACTCGCATCACATGCTACATATAACTCTGCTTCTGGATCATAATGTGCCAACACTTGGGGCGAAACTAGAATATTTTTTACTGTTACAAATGCTTCTTTACAACTAATATCAAATTTAAAATCTATGTACTTTTTTGTTAAGTTATAAAATGGGGCTAATAATGTAGCATTTGGAATTAATTATATATAATGAAAATCATACCCAACAAAGATTTTAATTCCGTTAAATTAGTCGGTTCTGGTGCTTTTGCAAATTGCTTCCACATTTTTGGCATCAGGCAGAAGGCCTTCAGCTGATAAGTTGTAACCTAAGTACTTAATACTTGGTGTAAAAAAAATGCATTTCTCGAGACTTACCGTTAAGACAGCTTTTTCAAGTTTGTCCAAGAATAAATTCAGGTTCTTTTTATGTTCTGTGTAATTTTTCCCCGTCACCACAATATCATCCATAAACAAAGCCACACCCTGCTTTTCCAATCCCCCAAACAATTGATCCATAATACACAAGAATAAATTTGGCGAAACTTTGACCCCAAATGGAAGTCTATTATATCCAAAAAGTCCTAAATGTGTATTGATAGTTACAAGTTTCTTAGACTCTTCTATAAGTAAACATTGTTGATATGCATGTGACAAATGTATTTTTGAAAACTTTTGTCCTAAGTTAACATTTAAATCCTCCATTCTAGGAATTGGGTGTCTATTGTCCTCTAAATGTGGATTAATTGTTATTTTAAAATCCCCACATATTCTTAATTTCTCATTTTCTTTAAGCATTGGAACAATAGGTTCGGCCCAATCTGCTGATTGAACCGGGGTCAAAATTCCATCTTGTACTAATCTTTGA
The DNA here is from genome assembly GCA_949820665.1 of Scrobipalpa costella. Classification (NCBI taxonomy): domain Eukaryota; kingdom Metazoa; phylum Arthropoda; class Insecta; order Lepidoptera; family Gelechiidae; genus Scrobipalpa; species Scrobipalpa costella. The sequence goes on along the minus strand of OX463295.1, from coordinate 10,334,964 downwards.
ATTTCCTTCTCCACTGACTCTTTCATGGAAAAGGGAAGTGGCCTAGCTTTATAGTATTTAGGACATGCATTTTCTTTTAACTTCAATTCAATCTTGTCACCTTTGTAAGTACCTAGGGAAGAACTGAATACGCAAGGAAACTTTTCTTTTAACTCTTTTTAAAACATAAAGAGACATATTTTTGTATTGATCCCTTTCAAAAATAACACCACTGTTGATGAAACCTGTGGTATCAATAGGTGTATCTGTGTACGACTTACGACCTAGTACTCACTAGGTAATAGTTTCATGCTAGAAAGTACCTTTCATAAGTTTTATTGCTTATTGCAGTAACCGGACTACCTGTGACTATGTCCATTTTAAAATTTACCTCTCCTACTTTTACTGGTTTTTTATTAGTGGTGACAATTTATGTGTTTCCAGATTAAAAATACCGTTCTTGTTTTCTTGTTTGGTCCTATTCTGTCTTTGGTCTCTTACCTTTATATCTTCTTGCATCAAAAACATATTATCATTTTGATTGTCCTCACTGTCCTCTTGATCTTTACAGCTTGCAAATGTCCTTTCCTTTTTATCTGCTCTCATCAGAAACATATTCTCATTTTGATCTTCCTCACAAAAGTCCTCTTGATTTCCTTCCTCTTCTAAATAATTCTGTCTCCTACCACACACTCTGCAACGTCTATCTTTAAACCAACACCTTTCCTTGCCATGTCCATCTTTTACGCAACATCCACACTGAATTCGACGTCCACCTATATCTCTTCTTCCCGCACTGTTCCTTCCACAGTTCCATTGTCTTGACGAACCTTCCTCTCTGTCCCGTTTTTGTCTCTGCCAATAGTCCTTTCCATCCAGTTTCCTGCTATCTCTTCTCTCCATTTTCTGCACTCTTCCCTCTTCTTCTTCCCACATTTATTTTATGTTCTTATCTGTTTTTTCCATCATAATTGCGATCTCTACAGCTTTGTTTAACGTCATTACTTTGTTTTCATTCAATAGCCTTATTTTAATTTTCTTTTCCTTCTTCTTCTTATTTAGCCCACATCATCCCACTGCTGGGCAAAGGCCTCCTTCTTTTCCTTAATACCAGAAATAAACCTATCCCTCAACATATCGTTTAATGTACCTCCAAATTTACAGTTTACTGACAATCTCTTCAATTCTGTTATGTATTCAGATACTGTCTCCGATCCAGCCTGACATCTTTGATTAAATTTAAATCTTTCTACAATGAAAGAACTTTCAGGTTCCATGTATTCCAGAAGAACTCGTTTCAGTTGTTAGTAAGTCTTGTTCCAGGGACTATCTGGAACACATAGGTTTTTGAGTAAACCATATAACTTAGGTCCAATTACCGAAAGAAACGTAGCCTTTTGCGTTCTTCTTCTATTTCATTGCATTCAATAAAATTTTCGAACCTTTCCAAATATGCATATTCATATTTATTTATTGCATTCACATACTCGAAAAAAATATACGTACGACATAATTATGTCGAAAAAAAATCCTCTCCGTCGTACTCCACCGTTCCTATATAGGAAGCCATGGTATTTTCTAAATCCCGTCCTCGTATTTGTTATGTCTAAGCTTGATAAATAAACAACAATCTTTTCATTACAACTTGGTATTTATTTAAGGTATTAATTTAATTTATCATTTCATTTAATTTATCATACCAGATGACGTTGCTCCCTTTATGAAAGTAAACGTTTAGTTGATTAAATCATGGCGAAAAGTCTTTTTGTGTTATACAGTATTGAAAAATCAACTGATAATACGTTTAAAATTCGTAAAAAGATTTTTAAGTCAGTCACAGAGTTCGTAAGAGTAAAAGTTTGCACTGTTTTCAGTTCACTTATGTTGATTGAAAGTTCGTTACGTTTTGTTTGAAATTTAGTAGATTCAAATGATTGAAAAAAATATATGCTGTAGCTTAGTCCCACAATAGTTCAAATTAGGCATTCACGTGCTAAAGTTCACTTTTCACACTTTTCGTCCAGTTAAAAATAAACAGGAACACAGGAACTTGAAATGGAGTTTGAAACTATTCCCCGATAATCAAGAGGACTAACAAGGAAACTACAGGAACAAGAAAATATAATTAAGGTATTTAAAAGCATCAGCGGAGACCATACGCAGAACATTTTTCTCTCCCCAAAATGACGTAAAATAAACTTGACATTCAATGCGTCCAAATCAACACTCGTTGATGCAAGCTTCCAGACAAATAATCTAGTGACCTCTTCTCCGAAACTCAACGTAGTCCTAAATGCAAACCACACAAGAAGACTATCAAATGAATCAGCAGAAACCGATAACTACTAAGACTCTTCTAAGCAAAGATGAGAAGCGAACTACTACTGAACACAAGGCCATGGTCTTCTCTGATGAAAGAGGGAGATACATACGTCAAAATCTGCAAAACTTATAAGGGAAGTCATTTACTGTGATATCACTTATAAAACCCAACGCAAAGATTGATAGTGTTTTGGAGACCTGCAATGCCTGGTGTACTGACTTCATGGATTTTGACTACACCAAATACAGCAAGCAAGCAAAAATAAAATCCTTCCTGCACCTGTATCTAGACACAGCATTCCTACAGAAGGAACCAGGGAAACGGCTGAAAAACAAAATAGTAAACGGCGTTTTTTTTTTGGCGAAAGAACAAGAAACAGGTTTTGAAGATTCCATAGAGGATAATGTACCTTTGACTAGTTTTGTAGTTATATCGTATCATAAAAGCAGTGGTAAACAGACTAACATAAGAATGAACATTGTTAGTCAAAATGTATGTGGCATAAGCTCAAAGAAGGATGAATAAAATATTTATTTGGAATGTATATAACTAAAACCTAGCTATGTATGCATATGTGAACATTCTCTCAATCAGAATAATATACCTACACCTATTCAATATAAATGATTATAATGTAGCATCACAAAACGTTAGGAAAGAAATTCTGAGAGGTGGTAGGTACTCTTATTCTAGCTAATGTAGGAAAGTTGTATGAGAAACTACCAATATGTAAAAAAAAATACAAAAGAGAAATGTTTGAAATTTGTGGCGTAAAAGACGTAGAAACTAACATAAATATTTGTTGCTTGTTTGTAATCACAAAAAACATTTTCATGTTTTTATTAAGAAATTATATTAGAACACTTTTTTAATAAGATATGCATAATTTGCGGCGACTTCAATATCGACCTGATAGAGGACCATGCAAATAAAACAGAGTAAGTATTCTATGTTTGTTAAATAGCTACAATTTTAGGTGCATATTTGACGATGGTACGTTTATAAGAGGTGTTGCAAACTCTTGTATCGACAAAATAGTTACTAACCTGCCACAAGATGCTATTCTGAATTCTATTATCGACCATAACGGCCTCTCTAAAGGGCAAATAGAAATCGCAAAACATAAAGAGTTAAACAATTATAATAATATAAATTTGATAGAAACAAGAAACTACAGCAAACATAATAGGACTAGTTTTCGACATCAACTTGAAAATTGTAACTGGTAAACTCAGGGAGTAAGTGAATAAGTCATTAAATCACGTTTGTTGCAACATTTCAATAAAAATAATTTACTTGACCCGCGTCAGTACGGTTACCAGTTGGGAGTGGGCACAAGCGATGCAATCGAGAGATTACTAAACGACGTGGTATCGTTGCTGAATGGTAAAATTTTGGTTGCCGGGCTATTCCTTGATCTCAGTTCGGCATTCGATACAGCTGACCATAATATATTGCTCCGAAAATTGGAATACTACGGTGTCAATGCAAAAGTATGGAAGCTTGTATAGTCGTATTTCGAAAATAGACATAGAAATATCAACAGTCCAGCAAGGCAGGAAAATACATACCAATCAAGTCGGAAACAAATTCAATGTGGTGTACCCCAAAGGTCTATATTGGGCGCACTATTTTTTATAATATTTGTTAATTATTTGATAGGTTATACACGAACGGTCTCAACACGAAAGTAAAGTAAGGTTTTCAGTAAATATCCTAATAATAAATGTTCGTAAAACAAACCTACTCTTATTCAAGACCACTTCGCGGAATTCGGAATCTTTGAATGTTTGCCTGAGCGGAGTCAAGCTTCAACTACAAAGTGAAGTCAAATTTCTAGGAATTATCATTGACAGTTTCTTAAATTGGCGGGGTGAATTGTCGGTAGTGGAAGCTACCATAAGATCAGCATGCTGCGCCATTAGAAATCTGCGAGATGAGCTAGACATTGATCATCTGAAAATTTTGTATCATGCTCTTGTGGAGTCTCGGTTTCGCTACAGCATTGAGTTTTGGGGGGTAACATATAACATATTTTATAACCGCCGCGTGCTATTTAACAAGTTTCCAAGAACTTTATAAGACATACAAAGCCCGCACTTATTTAAAAAGAAACTAAAATATTTTTTGTTAAGAAAGTGTTATTATTCGGTATATAAATATTTAGATGACCACGATATTAACCAAAGCATGACATAGTTATTTAATTACACTCTTTTTTTTTACTTGTTTACTTGCAAACTTGTTTTAATTCCCAACTCAAAACCATGACATTTTTTTTTCTGCATTGACATGGTTTAATTTTTTGTTTATGTTTGACTATTGTTAATTAATTACTAAGTTAATATTAGTGAAGTGAGCATATTATTTAACTGGATATTAATTTTAAATTATGAATCTTGACTATTATTAATAATAATTATTATTTTTCTTAAATAACATTGTTTAATTATTTGATTGCATTTGAGTAATTATCAACTACCAAATTGCAAAATTCATATTGTCGAACTCTTTATTATTGTATCCTAGTATTCATTTAAGAATTTGTACTTACTATTAATTTTACTATCATGTAACATTCAAATACAATGTACATTATGAATAAATAAAGAAATTGAATTGATTGAATCGTTTCTCATTTGAATACGAGTAAGCCGAACAAAATATATCATCAATTAATGTTTCTCACAAAAATCTAACACCTGATGTTATGACAGTCTGTGCTATGCTGGTGTTTGTTTTGGTGTCGTAAATATTGCATTTCAGGCAAAAAGCCCTAGCCAAACAATGATCTTACCGAAAGTTCGGCCTATACACTATCACCAACACTAATATTTGTATCTGTTACTGTCATGGAAATAATTTTAATTAATTTTGGAAAAAATAGCAATCATTTGCTTTAGCGCCCTTTTCTTAATATCGTAATTATAATGCTTTTCTAAAAAAAGTGCACTTTACTGTCTAAGAAAATATTAAATAATACATTTTTCCTAAATGGTAAAAACAAATATACATGGACGATAATTAATAGTAAAACAAGCACAACTAATCGAAGTAACATTTAAGATAAAATTTTATACAATTCTAATGAAATTACTGACCCTACATCAATTGCCAATAATTTTAATGATAACTAATTCCAATAATCCTGACATTAAATTGACAACTACCTACCAATAATCCAAATATAAAATTTATTTATTTAACACCAATAAACGAAAATGACATTGAAATGACACTTAATACAACCAGTGAAGGATTTGATGGTATATGTACGAAGGTTGTTAAGTCTTGCGAAGAACAAATACAAACAATCAATCAAATACAATTTTTTTATTCGACTGAGCATTATTTTAAATGAAAGTTACAAAACAAATAATCACGCCTCATGACTTAGGAGGTAGGTAGAAAATTGAATTAGTCGTTTTTAACCGATTTTGATGAAAATGTTATTGTTTGACTGAGCATTACTTAAACTCAAAGTTACGATACAAATAATCACGCCACCTAACTAAGGGGGTAGGCAGGAAATTGAACTCTGATCGTTTTTACCGATCTTAAAGGGACTTTTTATTTGACTGAGTATTTTTAATTATCTGGTGTCCAGCTTAGGTTAGAAATAATTACGCAAAACATTCTAATATTGAGTAATTACCCCCAGTTTGTATGGAAAACACGCAGTGTCCAACATACTGAAAACGCTTCTTCGCTTGTAGGAGCGGGATCTGCTAGCTCGCGCGCGGAATCGTGTTTTCCATACAAAAACAAAGATCAGACAATGCGAAACGGGCTACCGCGCGCGGGTTAGCAGATCCCGCTCCTACGCGCGGAGAAGCGTTTTCAATATGTTCGACAGTGCGTGTTTTTCATACAAACCGGGCGTACAAAGTCGCGGGCACAGCTAGTTAATATATAAAAATAAACAATCAGGAAAACGTGGTACAAAATAACAATTTGCAAGTTCAATTCAATGTTGGTTTTTAAACTCGACAATCTTATTGATTGTGTTATTTTTGTATAAAAACAAAACCTTAGTATCTTCTTCTTCTGCCTAGCGTTTTCCCGGCCTGATGCAGGGGTCCGCTTTCCGGCTTTTCCTACTCCACTTTGCCCGGTCTTCGGCATCCACCGGTGTGAGAGACTAATACAGACGAATAAAAAATATCACAGAAAAAACAATTAAAACCACAAAAATTTAATTTCCTGCCTATTTCCTAAGTGAGGTGGCGTTGTAAGTATTTTAAGTTTGAACCCAATTTATAAAAAATATATAAATAAGTAGAATAAAAAATGAACTATCGAAATCGGTTTTGGTTTTGGCGTGATGTGGTAACATACAGACAGACAGACACTAAGACAGACAGATAGACAGACAAACACCGGGAAAATAAAATAATTAGTATACTGTAACATCAGGGTTTATCGGATTTATCTTGATTAAAATCACACTGCAATAAACTAAAATGCTAAATTTGGGCCATGTGTAATGTATTAATAACACAATACAGCATACAAAACACAAAAAGTTAGTTGTTTATATAGAAATCTCAAATCCATGGTCAATTTTCTCAATCTGTCAAGTATTGAGTCATGGAATTGAAATTTTTTTATATGAAAAGGTATAAAAAGGCCTCTGCGCTGTTGGCTTCGTCTCAATTTCCTACCTACCTCCTAAGTAATGAGGCGTGATTATTTGTATCGTAACTTTGATTTTAAATAATGATCAGTCGAATAAAAAAAGCTCCATGAAATCGGTTAAGAAACAGCCGTGATTGCATTGCACACAGTTGAATAAAAAAAGTCCAATCGAAATCGGTCTAGTAGTACGGATGTGGTAACATACAGAGAAATAAAAAAAAACGTTTTGATCTTTATATCGTTAATAATGCCTGCTGCACAGAGTAACTATAATACTATGTACAACCTGCTGCAATATTTTTTGTGTTAAAATATTCAATGTCAACACGACCCTTCTAGAGGTTTATTATAGGTATGTATAGATTAAAATTATTGAATTTTTATTCTCAAACAAGTAAATACGAACATGTAGGTACCTAATTAAATCTCAGGTCTAGGGTCCCTTGAATCTGTAAAAGAATCATACTTCTACGTCGACGCAATCAAAAATAGTTTGTTTGAATATTTGCAAGGGAAACGAAAACTAAAAGTATACTTTTTTGGTGATCAAACTAAAAAAAAATAGTTTTTAGCTTTCTGTACCCTATAGATTTTTGAATCTTGAAAACATCAAAACGTGTAGGGTATTTCCCATTCATTTACAATCATGTTTAGAAAGAAGCAGTGTCTAATAGCACAATCAAAGGCAAAAATCCGAAAACTGTAAATTTGTTCATACATCAAGAAAACTCTAAAAAAAGGTGTTTTGTAATTGCAAACTTATTAAAGCAGTACATACATACATATAATCACGCCTCTTTCCCGGAGGGGTAGGCAGAGACCACATCTTTCCATTTGCTACGATCCTTACATACTTCTTTCGCTTCATCCACATTCATTCATCTCTTTTTAAAGCAGTCCTCTTCTTATATCTAGTATGGGGACAAGAGCAAAGTTAAGTTTGTCCTTTAGTACATTTCATGTTTTTGTGAAAAGTCTCTGTGCTCAAGGGAGGGTTCTGTGAGCTCGTCCGACTCGCACTTGACTGGTTTTCTGTTAGTCATAAAATGACCTAAGCAAGAATTTTTCTTTTCAAGAACAATTTAGTAGATTTTTGAGTTCATTCATTTATTTAAAAAAATATGTATTGATAGTAATTTATATTTTTATTTACTTGATAATTTTGATGGAGGACTCCCAATTATTGAGCTGCCTCCTACACATATTTTCAGTGAATCATATTGTAATCCCCAGTGAAGGAGAGTTATACATAACATACACCCTAAGTTTTATTTGGCGGGCGCTTAGCAGCAAGGAACTAGTCCACAATGGATGATTAGTTAAATACTGATTATTAAAATACTTGTGAATCATAGAAATGAACCATTTGGTGATGTTACTGTAAAAAGTAATAATTATGGACTGGATCTTTTCTGCTGCTTGGTTAGGAATTAATTAAAAACAACAAGCCCTTTGAAAAAGCCTTTATTTGGAGTGATTAAACAAATCCATACAAATTAATTAGTAAGTCGCTGATCACTACTTCATTAAATTGGAATTTAAATGCAAATATTAGGGGCTCTCTCTCCAGGAATGACCTCAATGTTGTTTTCTTCTAAATGAACATCCTGTAACAAATTACACCATGTTAACAATTATATCAAAATTATAAGTATGTGAGTTTCAAATTGTTGTGCAAGATTAGTACTTGTCTCAATTATGCATGAGTAAAATTATTGCACAATACTACTTTATCAATATTTTATGTTGCAATTGAATTGACCAAACAATAACAACTATGAAGTTGTTAGCTCTAAATCTATGGAGTTTCAAAATTGATGATTCCTTATACTTACGGACATTTTATTTAAATGACATTAATAAAAAAAAAACATAATTATGTACCCTACACCTAAGAAGCAATAACTGGCAAAAGGTGGTGAAAACTCGATAAAATTGTCAGGGTTAATTGATCACTGCGGGCAATACTTGCATGTGGGAGTTAAATAGTAATTTACTGTATCATCAGTTAATTTTGATAATTTAGCAGGACACAAACTGTTTAGAAAAACATGATTCATTAAAAATAAAAATAAATTGTTCTTCCAACACTTTAGAAGAAAGAGGATGCTATAAGTTTTATTCTTCCTCAATAAGGGACATTTATGTATGGTGATAATGATTAAGTAAAAATGACCACATGGTCTAGTTATACTATCAAGGATAATTCGCAAGAGCTAAGTTATGTACAGCTAATGGTGTTTAATTTGGGTACATTTTACAGAAATGAAATGGCAAAAAGAAAACTATAGATCAAGGGAAAGTTGAGGGTTAACATTTGGAGGATCAATATAGTGAGAAGGAAGATGGCTAAGGGTATTGTGCTCATGTACTGTTTTACTAAGTGACATGTGTACAGGTATTTTGGAATCGCAAGCAAACATGCTTACCTTCAGTTAACCTAGCACGGCCTCCAGTGGGCTGGCAGAGGATTGTGGAGCAACCGGCGCAAACCACCACCCTCTGGGCGTGACTGAATACCGTCGTGATCTTGTAGCAGCCAGGGCATTTCACATCCATGAAGTAGGAGTTGGGATGTGGGACCAGCCTCTTCAACTTGTGTTTCCTTCTCTCGGACGCGGGCGAAGGGTGCAACAGATCCACTGCGAGCTGTAACATCCAACATGGGTAACGTTATAGGTTATTTCAATCATAACTCCGGCTCGACATTAAAATATGGGCACACGATCGGGACTTGTCGATCGCATCAACATTTAGCTTGTAACACTGTAATTTCACGTGGGATGGCAGAATGAGAGAATTCTGTCATGTCAGGCACAGCCATGTGTATCCGTTATTCCGTGTGTAGATGTTAGAGACAAAGGGGAACGATCTGCACGTGCGTATTTTATCACACATAACGCTCGAAGCATAGCATGCACTAAAAATCAACACTAAAATGTAACACTCTTCGAATTTAATAAATAAAACGTGAAAATACACACCGGCATGGTTTCAGCTTTGATGCAGAACCGGAAAAGGAAAGGCTAAGGCGTTCACTGTGGCACAGACAAGAGAGGTAAACCATAAATAATATGGTATGGCCAGTGTTGCCAAGTCTTTTTAGTATGGAATCGCCTAAAAAAATTACTAAGGAAAAATAGAGGACTTAGCGTAACATCAAAAACATACTAAAATAACGGCAACTCTATGCGGCGGTCGCAATGATAGTTACTTGTCAAAAACAAGTAGATCAGCTGTCATCGCGACCCGCTTGTTTCAGATTTGTGTCCAAATTTTAGTGATTTTAATTGAAAATGTTGTGTATTTATGGTGTTAAACCTTTTCACCGCCACTGTCGGCTACAGCCGACAAAATGTAGTTAAACAGTTTATGTTAATAAACCAGCATTTTGAAACTGTATCTTTTTATTTTTTCGCATATTGCATTTTTTGTACCTTCTACTTTGGTTTATAAACTTTTGCGCTTTATTCGACAATTACTTATTATAATTATTTTGCTTTGACATTTATTCGTTTTGTAGTATAAAATAAGAAAAATACTGATTACGTTTTGAATCTGCAGAAGTACAATTCGCACATGCCACAGTCGGCCCCACACGGCTGGAAGTGTTGTTCCTTGCTAGTTCAACTATAAAACATACGTCTACAATATCTACGGGTTATGCTATGTGTATATTTGTCAATTCTGTCATAACAATAACGTGTTCGTATTATTCTAATGTATAATGAAAATATTTCCGACATCGATTTGCAGAAATATGCTAAGAATTAGACATTTTTTTCTTTGTTCGATTGAATATCGACAAACCGGTTTCGCCGACTTGTGCACAGCGATAATTGCTTGACCATTGATAGTTCGTCGTTTTTAATGAATATTCAACACAAGTAAAATAATATAAAGGAAAGAGAATGAATGAATAAAAAAGTCGCAATGAAATATTAAAACAGGTGCCAGAATAAATCCTTTGATGTTCTAAAGTTGAAGAATTTCATTTTCATATTTTTTATCGATGTTCTATATTACATCCTTAATTGTCCTTACGGTTTGAGAAAATTGAAATGCCATCGACGCCACAGTCGTCTATAGCCGACAGCGCGATGTATAGAGACGCGTAATAGAGATACGCTAGTGCTAATTCGAAAACTGAACTAAAGATGAACTTACTGAATATTCCAAGTGTTGTTTAGTATACCACCACTACTACCACTATGATATATTATTGTTTTGACCTTTATGAAAGAATAACTGAAAATTAGGAAGCAAAATAATGGTTTTAGATTAATTAAAACTTGGTTTAAAAAGTAATGATTTACTATCGATATGAACTGTTGGACATCTCCATTTAATTGAGTAGGTATTTCTTTACACAGAAATTGGTGTGGCGCTGGTTGCAAATTTTTACCTGTATTGCTTGGCGGCGAAGATTAAACCGGCATAATATCGCACTAAATATGGTTAGGTACTCCGTGTTATGCAACTATCGATAATGAATGCGCACAGCTCTACGGCAAGCCACCATTTTAGTTACCGACTGACTTTAGGTATGCACTTTTTTTTTCGTAGATATTTCATGTCCTCTATCTTTCGTTAGTCATTGCCAAAAAGTCAATTTCAAGTTGCCTAAAAGTCGCCCAAGTTCGCCTAAAATTGCCTAAATATTCTACAAATAGTGTAAATAGCTACTATTTTTAATGCCTGAAAAATATCCCTTAAAATTCTATTTAGTTTAAATAATTTGGTTCGATCTCAAAATCTTGAGTCAAAGAGGGTAGATCATGGGTTTTCATTTTCTGGGCCTATTTTGTTCGTATTCCTACCCTATATGATGAGAACAGTCTACTACGCCTAATTATTTTTAAAGTAGCCTAATGTCAGCGTTCGCACTATCAGTATACACAATATTTGGATTACGATCCGGTCTGGTTTCCCTTCTGGGTTGCGGAGGCCAGATGGCAATCGCTCTGTGTAAAAACCAGTACCCCCGTTCAATCCCCTAGATTAGGTAGCCGACCCCGTGAGATACGGGATAAGGCTAGGGAGATGATGATGATGATTTGGATTACGATTCGAATATCAAGAAATTACTGATGGTTCACAGTATACAATACAATGCAATACAAATATTCTTTATTGCACATAAATAACACATTGTACAGGAACAAACTTTACAAAACAAACAGAGTACAATTAGGCGGCCTTATTGCTAGGGTAGCAATTTAATTTCTATTCGTATTTATGTAACTAGTAAGTACTTTGTATACGTATTTTATAACAATATTAACTGCACTATCCCGCATAATATTAGAAAACTACTCCTGTACCCAAAGGTTGCCTGGCAGAAATTGCTACCCTAGCAGGGTAGTTCTAAATTAAAATGTTGTATTGTTATGTTTTGTTTTTCTGTTATGTTCCTGTTTGTATTTTTAATTTTATATTTTTGTATTTTTCTTAAATAAATTGAAATTTATATAATTGAAACCGAGTATGGAATATCGCATCAGTATTACTTACAGTGTAATCGCTGCCAATAACGTCTAATATTTTTTTCGAGATAATTTTAATAAATCGTAGATTTTGGTCGCCACAGCCTCCTCCGAGATAACTTAAATGACATCGTTTTCACTATCAGTAATACTGATGCGATATGTGATCCAAAGCATAGTCCTGGGAATTTAAAAGGACCTATCATAGAGAACAACAGAAAAAGAATTTTAAATCTCTTTTACCTGGCAGAGCTATGCTTTGGATCTTCTTCTTCATTACGGTTCGATGTAAATAAAAATATAATATTTTAAACCGTTTTGGACCAGTGCGAAGCCACGAACACGGCTCCATCGGTGGCTTTCCACAGGTCCTCTAACGAGCAGGTGTAAGGGCACGCTGGACACGTCATCAAGTGGGCCATGGTTTGCGAGTTTGCACCACATGTACACTTGTGAGTACTACTATATCCCCACCAAAAGAGATTTTCCTTGCAGCAGCCGACCTGTGACCGGAGAGGGTTGAGGGATCTCCACACCGGCCACTGTAAGTTCTTCCCTGCAGGAAGACGCTCCTCCTGTGGGATGAAGGACTCCACGGGATGTGCCTCTTTCCACGGGTTTAGTTTAGTCGTTGGGTTGGACTGCAACCATACATCGGATGCCTCAGGTCTGTTTCCTGTTTATCCTTTTCGACTGAGCTCGCCTTTTCTCTGCGGACGTTGGGTGGAGCAATTCCAGCCCGTGAATATAGCTGAATTTTAGGAGTCGGTTTCGAGCAGCCAGTTATAGCTCTACAAGTCTCGTTGAGCGCTGTATCGATTGATGCTTAGTGTTAGCGGACCGACTCCATACTGGGCTTGCGTATTCACCAGCAGAATCGCAGAGTGCTAAACCCGTCGTTCGCAAGACTTCAGGCGATGCGCCCCATGTGGTCGAAGTCAGTTTTTTCAGGAGGTTATTATTAGTTAGCCTTGTATGTTAAGGCCCTGTCCATTATTACTCCTAAATACTTACTGTGAATGCAGTGCCCAATAGGGGTGCCTTGAAAGGAGATGTTAAGATGGCGGTGTGCTTGTCTATTGCGGAGATGAAATATGCTGGATTGTGTTTTTGATGGGTTGGGCTTTAACGATTTACTGTTATAATGTATGGTTAAATCCACAAGAGCTGCTGAGATATTGTTTTCTATATTCTCAAAAGACTGAGCCTGCGACGCTAATGCAAGATAATCAACATATATGAAGCTATTTGTGTTGGAGCTTAGTAGCTGATCGTTCGTATAGATATTGAACTGCGTGGACGCCAGAACGCCACCCTGTGGAATACCGTTGCTTTGATTCCGCCATCTACTTTGTTGCGAGAGGAGATGTGCACGGAAGCGGCAGTTGTACAGTAGTTCACCTAGAACTTTAACAAACTGCCGATATCCAGTCATATCTTCAACTTTCCACAGGAGTTTTCGGAGATTGACCGTGTCGTGTCGTAGGTTGCGCATAAATCAACAAATACGACGCCGGTAGCTTATTGATCTCAAACCCATCCTCTTTAAACTGAGTGAGCTTCAGAGTTTGGTTGCAGCAAGATTTGCCAGGCCTAAAACCTGCCTGCTAGGGCATGAATTTGGGACCAACAACTCTCGCCAGGCGATTAAGAAGAAGCCTCTTGAATAATTTATATGTGTGGCAGAGGGTAGAAATCGGTCGGTAGTTTTTTCGGATAATTCGTTGGTTTTCTCGGTTTTGGATCACATATCCCATCAGTATTACTGATAGTGAAAACGATGCCAATGGCGATAAATCTCCGCAGTTGGCAGCACCGGTTATGGCTGCGTTCGGTCAGAGTAAAATTTCATGATGTGCTGTGTCGATATTCGTTGCTAGACTGAAATGGCTATATATATATATGGAACGCATGAGTGAAAAGGATAGCAATGTCGATAACGCAAATTGGCTGCATGTGGCTTTTATTCTTTGCCAATACTATTTGTCTTGTAACAAAAATGTAACTGTCATTTATGTCATCCATAGACGACGTAGATTTCTAGGTTAGGACGTACGCTATCATTTGTGTAATTTTATAAAGCCGTGTGAATTTTGATATATTTCGTATTATTGCTTTACAAAAGTTAGAATTATAATAGGGTATAGTAAGTATGGCCGACGAGGAATACGAAGCAGAGGAGGCAGGTGCAGACTATGACGATATCGCGGAGGAAGACGATAACATTGAAGAGACCGAAGAACAAGAGGAAGAAGGCTACAACTCGCAGTGTGTGGCGCCTGGACAAGCTGGCGGCGGCGTCGATAAGACTAAAAGGATAACCACACGCTACATGACCAAATACGAGCGCGCTAGAGTTTTAGGTAAAACTTATACTGGTAAAGTTTTGTTGAATATGAAACTGTTGAATTCTTCATCATAAGATCGACAACGCATCATTATCCCAACATATTAGCGGTCAGTTCATTTCATCCATCATCATCTTCCTAGCCTTATCCCGTATCTCACGGGGTCGGCTACCTAACTATCTAGGGGATTGAACGAGGGTACTGGTTTTTACACAAAGCGACTGCTATCTGACCAGAAACCAGACCCAATCCTAGATTAGGTCAGAGTTTTCAAGCCACCAATGCTTAGAACTGGCCTCTGAAATGGCTTAATGACTAATATCTATGGTATTAAACAATATTAACCGAGACCAACGGCTTAACGTGCCTTTCGAAGCACGGAAAAAGCGCCGAATAAACGTACATATGAAACTCGAAAACCGAATAACACTTTTTTACTTGGTGGGATTCGAACCACAACCCGCTCAGGAGGCAGCGGCCCTATCCACTACGCCATCGGGCTCTCAATTAATTTCATCCATTTATCATTTATTTACAGTTGCAAAATTGGAATTTAATGTTGTCTATTGTAAAGCAGATCCATTGCCCTTTTTTTTGTATAATCATAAAGTAGATAATTTTATTTTTTGTTTCCAGGTACAAGAGCATTACAAATAGCTATGTGTGCTCCGGTAATGGTGGAGTTAGAAGGCGAGACAGATCCGCTGCAGATTGCTATGAAGGAGTTGAAACAGCGCAAAATCCCCATCGTCATTCGCAGATACTTACCCGATCATTCCTATGAAGACTGGAGCATAGATGAACTGATAATTATTGATCATTAAAATGACAGTACTTATCAGTATTTGTCATCTAATAATGTTTCTGTCTTAGCTTTATATTTTTGCTATCCTATTATGTGTGTCTAATTCGGACTAGAAAAACTTATAATTGCTGTAGTAGCAGCAAATTGATGTTTATCTACTGATGTAGAATATTGGAATGATGATTTTTGGAAACAATGAATAGAAATCCTTCAAGGTTTTCTCACAATCCATTAACTTCACACAGCTACAACTCCAACATTCATTCAGTGGGCAATGTGTGTTTTTTGTCATGACTCATGATCAAATCCTTATAAACTTACAAAATTTATAAAACGACACCACAATCACATTTCAATGCCATTAGAGATGAGCTGCTGTAATGTGAGAAATCTTTGAAATGAGCAAAGTAAGGTTCTGATATCATATCGACTAAAACTGCCGAGTGAGGTGCAACTTAATGTACCAATTAGTATTTAATTTAGTTGTAAAATTACACATAAGTCACTACAATCGCGAGATACAAAAATAGAGGTGCCTTTGCAAATTACTTAGTTATATACATAGGCAATTACACAAAGTACAGTCCACTAGCTGGAGCTGTAAATGTAAAGGAAGCCATAAGCTCATAGTATGATAGAATTGAATGCCTTGTTCTACAAACATAGCAATAATAAAGTTCCAATTTACACTTGACACACCAATGATTCTCATGATAATTATTATAAGATATTATATAAATAATAAAGTACATTATTCATAAGTTTTAAGACGTTGTTTCATTCATTATCATAGAATCGCATCCACTATTCAGACCATATGTAATTTCTCTATACAAATACGAATTGCCATATTAAAGATACAGTTATCTTCCGTGCTGGATAGAAAAGAAAAAGATAGATTGTGCCAGCTGCATTTCCTCCCGGGCATACTGTAACCAGCTAAGGGATCCGAGCGTTTCAGTATATTGCAATTGAGGTGATAGGCTGACAACCTGTCACTAGCAATATATCAACAAATCTATCTTAAATTACCCTTAAAATTTTCCTTTATTCTCACTAGTTCGATTTATTAGTTCAATCGTCGAACTAGTGAGAATTTTATTTCTCATTTGTTCGACCGTCGAACTAGTGAGAATTTTATTTCTCATTTGTTCGACCGTCGAACTAGTGAGAATATTTAAATGAGAATCTTCCCTTTATTCTCACTAGTTCGATATCTCAGTTAAAAATTAAAAACGCTTATTTATGTATAATAAATGATTTATTGGTCAAAGACCTAATTAAAAATGTCAAAATTACAATCATACATAGTTCTGTTTGTAAACATAATATCCTTAAACAACTATAATAATATGTTTTTTATATTTGATCAAAAACGTACTAGCTGGTAAGTAGTGGAAAAAATATTTTTACATACACCTAA